>JARQOD010000005.1:539646284-539695524 GCA_033576555.1 Oophaga sylvatica | reverse complement strand
TTGAAATAAACATAGCAAACAAAACATATACATACTTTTTTTTTTCATTTTAAATAATATAACCATAAACATACAAATTTTTTCAATATTAAGCTACAGACCCCCCCCACTCAAACCCCCTTCCCACCCCCGCACGACCTAGAGTGGTCCTGCTCTCATCCTCGTCCATGTCCAACGTCCACAGCCAATCACGGCCATTTTCCCCCAAACACCCCGGTGTCCATAGCCCCAATAAACCCACCTCCCCCTTTTCCCACCACCCAACCTAACACATACACCCACTCATATTCTCTATACAATATAAAACAGAAAAACACTGCAATAAACCAATCAACAAAGCCCAAGTTCTGCCTCCCGCCCTACTACTGTATAATCAAATAAACAAAAACTACAGTGTCAGCAGCAGCCCACCACCAGGAAAGGGAGAGACCAACTGGGCACACTAAAAAGAAAAGCCCCCAAGGAGAGGCCCTACGTGGCCAGTCCTCATACCCAAGGCGCACCTTCACCCGGTCACCGGTATGGTCCAAAACACACGTCCACTGGGAGGATTTTCCGTTGCGCGAACAACACCGTTGTTCCACTGGATACTAACCACTGCGCAACTAAAATAAGGTGCAGGGTCCCACCACCAGTCTCTGAATGCCCATAGGCCCTTCCGCATAGGAGAGATCGGCCAGCCGGACCAGCCAATGGAGGTGCCCACCCTGTTGTACACCTCTGTGTTGAAGGGACAACGAAGCAGGAATGGTCCATGCTTCCACACGGACCAAATGTCCCGGGACAATTTTCCTGTCCTCAGAGTCCTACACTTCAGATTGTCCCTCACACACGTTTCCCATGGAAGCAGCGCCAAGCCAAGCCCCAAAAAACTTCGAGGGGATCCTATAGAATTCAAAAGATGCAACCCCACCCCAAGATCCCGACTTGGGCATCCCTGAGCGCCAGAGGCCCTGGAAATGGGTCAACAGAACCCTGTTTCAAGGAGTTTTCTTGGCAAGTCCGATCGCCCACATTCCCAGACCCCACCGGCGAATTCCTTCAGAACCAAGGTAGCGTAAGCCGGAAGATGTCCAACGGGTGGAAGGATCCTTCACTTGCCCTCCGTCACCCATTCCTGGAAGAAAGGCGAAAAACCATCCCCACGGGAGAATACCACGGAGGAGCCCTCTCTTTTCAGAGGTTGCAATATTGATCTTAAAGAAGTATCCACAAGGAATACAACAGGGTTGACCATACCCAACCCTTCTATCTCCTCGTACGGTAAGTAACCTCCCTCTTGAACAGGTTCAGTCATTCCCCCATAAAAGTTGGAAGAACAAACGTGCCCAGCCAGAGGACCCGGCAAGTCCAACTGCCCAATAAAATCATAAAGGGGAGCAGGTAATTTTGATCAGGTTTACCTTTCCCTTTAGGGCAAAGACCAACCCTTCCATTGGTTCACCTTCTGAGGGCGATCCTAGCCTGCTGTCCCAATTTTTTTTTGGGGGGTAATCCCCCTGGCAAATTCGATGCCAAGGACTTTTGCGAGACTTTGGGTCCTGGAAGGGTGTCCGGGAGATCAAAACCAGGACTCCCCTCCCAGCCAGAGACTTCACACTTATCCCGGTTGATCTTGGACCCGGAGCCTCAAGGTAGCGATCAACCTCTGACATCCCATCCTGCCTCCTCGTGGAGGAAACAAAAAGGTGACCATCGGCAATGCCACCCTTCAGAGGGCTTCCGGTGCTGCCGGTCCATCCCGATCCCGGCCAACGGTCCACCCCACCTTCCAAAATGAGTCAATCGCAAACACGACAGCAACGGGCACAAGGGCAACCTGCGATAACCAGATCCAACCTCAAAAAGCTGCCAATCCCAACCTTCACAAGCGGAAACCTTGCCCCACCAAACAAGGTCTAAGCCAACAACAAACCCCCCCGGCGCCATATTCAGAAGGACAAACAGAGGTACTCGTGATTTACCCGATCAAACGCTTTTGCCTGGTCCAGTGACAGCATGTACCCCTTCCAGGACCCCCTACCCGCTCCAAGCCTCTGAAACAAGCACAGACAAAGGCTGCGGCCCGGAACAAGCATGCGGGCCTCCGAAAGGAGTGGGTGAAATTTCACCAGCATAAACAAACCTTTGCCAAACCTTCCTGTCTGCATTGAGAACGCTAGGGACCCAATTCTCAATACAATGGGTCCTTACCCTTTGACACATGACAGGCAGACCTCCTCATTGCTTCGGCAAGCACCCGAGAAAGACCTATTGAATACCTCAGTCAAGAGGGGAAACCAAAGCGTCCGTAAAGGTCTATAAATTCAGAGTTAAGCCATCTGGACCAGGCGATTTTTGGGGCAAGCGCTTCAATCGCAAAATTAACTTCCTCTTCTCTGATCATCCGTCAAAACTAAGAGAGGGGTCTACCCCTGGCTCAGGGATGGCTTCGGCCAGGAAAGGACATCCACCCAATCAAGATCCCTCTTCCCCAAGAGGTGCGAGTAGAAGATCTGACGATCCCAGGATCCCTGATCTGGATGCCTCGGGACCCCGTAGTGTCATCAGTCCTGTAACCACTTTCAATTCACTGACATCTTCAGTTTCTGTAAGGGTCGGGGAGCGGTACTTCCCGTAACCCTCACAAACCAAAGATGCGGTCATCAACGACACCTCATAAGCAAAGATTCACTCTGGAGATCTCCTCACGGCACCTCCAGTTGAGAAAGATGCTCAGTTTCCTCCTCAGACCCTGATACAGGTGGTACCTGCTCAGACTTTGAGGTCGAGAGCTGGCAGAAGAATTCGCAACCCTTTCTTGAAATCCCCACCACTCGACTTACTACTAAAAGATCCATAAAGGGTACCTGGCTCTGAAAAAATCCTAAGGACTGTCTTATTCCGCTTCTTCCAAGAAGACGAATTGAGCCTCCAAAACCCTTTCCCATCCGGAGGGTTTCTTAACATTCAGAGAAACCAAAATTAAAAAAGGGTCGGAGAACCCACCCAAAACAACACTGCTGAAGAGACGCTTCCTCCTTTAAAAAACCATCATTCGGACCTACATTACCTCTATGATAGGGAACCCCCATGGCCTGGGGTGTGCCGGATTTTGGGCATCCACCGGCAGCCTCACATTAACTATTAAAGCGACGCTATCTAAGCCTTATCTCTGGAACCTCCTCTATCGCGGGGCCCTTGACCCAAGAAGCCCCTCCAAAGACAACTTTCCGACTTGTAAAAAGGAGGGTTGATCCCTAAAAGAACATTTCCGGTCCCCTTAGATTGGGGACCATAGATGTTAAGAGCGGAGCTCTTGCCCTTCATGAGGCCTAAGATCGGGCACCCCCCATTTCTAACTCCAATAAACCCTCGGCATTCCACCGGCGTAAAAAGGACCGTCACCCCCGCCTAACGGCTCGGCCGCAAGGACCATAGGAGGGCTCGAGTTTCCACTCCCTCTTAGCCTTAAACACGCGGCCAGTTTCGGCGCCGGTCTCTTGCAAAAAGAAAATTCAGCTTCAACCCGGCTGAGAAAATCAAAAGGCCCCAAATCTAGCGTTTTGAACTTTATGCGGCGACATTAATGGACACCACGTCAACGGGGGTACCCCATCATTGTGTTGAGTTAAATGGCTTTCTTCTTCCCACTCCCCTACCTCCGCCTCAGAGGGGAATCCTCCCCCTTTTAATGACACAGAGGTGTCCATTCCGCTGTTTTTCCTGTTACGTCCTGTCCTCCGGACTCTGACCGTCCCTCCTCCAAGGACCTTCATCCCTAGAAAAGGAGACTCGGCGCCCCCTGTAAGCCCTGCCGAAGCCCGGAACCTCACCCTCGATTCAACCTCGGGGGAAAAGGGGTTTTCCAGGGCTTGGACCGGTTTAGGAAAGAACCAACCAGATGGGAGCAGTTTTTCCTTCCTTATACCTTGGCAGACGGGAGAAGTGTTTTTCTCCCTTCTTTCCTTCTTTTTGGTGCCGAGCTTACGCTTGTTCCTAGCCACGCCTATTACCTCATCCAACTTTCATAATGGGGGGGTTTCCGAGGCAGTGCCGCTTTCCCCCGGGATCCTCCTGACTCCTCATCCAACTCATATCCCTCGGGCTCGCACAAACGGGTCCAGGACAGGGGCGCCCTAGTAGCCCGGGGGCTCGCCCAGCTCCCTTCCTGTCTGCACTTGTCTAGACCCTCAGTGGGCGGCGTCTTTTTATTGCTTTTCCCCCTTTGGGGCCCCTCACTCCCCCCCCTGCTAGTCCCTTCCCCACAAACAGCCTCAGGTTTCTCCCACCGGGGTCACGACTGCTTAGCAAAGGAGCGAGGACAACGGCTGAATGGGTGACCTAAGAACCACACAGGGGCACCTAATCACAACACAAGATGCAGCAAGTGGCCGACACCCCCACAATGCACATTTCTGCACAGTGCATTTGCACTAAAGGTTGGGGGGTCGCCCACGTACAGACTTTGGTTGCCCGGTAGAAGACCTGGATACGATCCCTACCCAGGAAGGCAGATATGGAATGTGGGCCCCGTACCACCTAAACCTTAAGTTTCCATAAACGTCCAGGCCCCCTGACAGATACCAAATCATCAGGTTCTTCTTGGCTTTCCCCACCTCTCTATATCGCCAACCTCATTGTCATAGCAAGAAAGAGCCTTTACAATTTATCACGGTCCTTTCTTGACTTGGTTTTTTGGCGAGACACCACCTGAATGGCAAAGCTCGCCAGCCCGGTCATTTTTGCCAACTCATAATTCGACCAAAAGCCAAGCCCCCCGGCCAACAAAGCTGACATCAAACTCGGCGTGGATAGGGATGTATCAAGCATAGATGTATCGCCTTAAGCCCATCTTCACGAGCTCCACAACCTTAGACCTTGGAGGACAACGCATCATTGCCCTCCACCAAGACGGACCCCCATTCCTACACACACTACCCGGCCCGGCTTTGGGAGGGACCCACGTACCCCACCTTTTTCTCTCGAAGGCCCCGAGCCATGCCCTCTATCCAGAAGGTAGATCAACCTCTCGACCCTCTTTCCATTAGTGATCTCTCCCCCTTCTTTAGAGCCCCCGGAACGCCGTTGCAACATGCCTTTCCAACCCGAAGACGAGGAGGAGCCCTACTTTTCCCCGGATGACAGTGGCATAACTCCTCATGGGTTCGCCACCATGGGGGGGGGCAACCGGACCGTGATCACATCCAACCAACACTCACCAATAACCACCTCCATAACACCCCCCCCCCCACCAAACCAGCAGCCCACCACTAAGAAAATTTTTCCACATTCGACCCCCCACCACATTCACTCCTGCTGGACCATGACACCAGGGGCAACATTTAACCTCCCATCATCAGGCACAAGGGGCTCCTCCCATCCTGGGGCGACCCACCCCTGGTCTTGCGTGCACCCTCCGCACTCAGTGATATTTTCCACTGCTTTATTGGTGGTATCAGGCGCCGCTGATCTTTAGCTGCTGTGAGGCGCCGCGACCTTTAACAGGATCTTGTTGACCAACGGCACTCGCAGCCCCGGCAACCCCCTCACACTGCCGCCCGCTCTTAACTAATGATCAGCGGCAAAACATTTCAGGGGCCCAGGCTACCGGAACTGCCCCCGACACTGGGCCCTCCCCCCTCCCACGAGGAGGCCCCAGTATCGGGCCTGACCATTCGCCCGCCGCCGGGCCGCCCCCATTCCAGCCTCTGGCTTGCACGCTGCTACATCCTGCTACTACAACAAGACAGAGCTCGCGCCTCGCAAGTCTTTGAATCCCTTTCCCGCGCCTTGCACGGATCCAAGCAGAACCCGGGCGGGCTGGGAACGGGGCTTTCAGCAGCGACCCTGCAGCCGAAGGGGTAAGGGAGTGGGGCATAACATAGCTTACCGCTTCGCAGCTCGGGCTTGGTGGGGCTTTGCCTTTTTCTTCCGGCCCCCAGGTTTCCTCCTCTGGTAAATCGTCCCAAGAAAGGAAATTCGAAGGCCACTGGGGATCCAGAGCTGATCCCCCATTAGCGCCCTCCTGGCCGCTTTGTCATGTTCTCCCCAAGTCAGCAGGACGTGACCAGATTTAATGCCCTTCCTGCGGGAGCTCGCTGCACTTCCTGCGGTTGACTTTTGCAGGCTGCCAGCGGGACTTTCTCTGGTCACCTCTCATCATCATCATCATCCACCTGGCTCCAGCTGCAGCCCCATCGCCTTTGCTTCTGTTTCAGCCATTTCTCGAATCTGTCTTCATTATTAGTTTTTCTTTAAAGGGACCACCTTCTCTCTTAAAAGGCTTTCCTTACCTCCAGCTCATTAATTCATGCTTCATCTTTACCTCCGCCTGGAGCTGTTCTCCTGGCTTTGGAGGAACCTGCAGCTTTGGGCGCTTGTGCCGCACTCCTCCCGGAGCCCTCCGATGGCTTCCGCGTCTTCATACTCCGGGAGGTGCTAGACCCTGGACATGGTGGACAAGACTCCCGGGTCTCTGCAACGCCCAACCCCTCCTCATGAGGTCGGCCTCACCTCCGTGAGCACTCCGCTTCCCCAAAGGACGCCTCTTGCCACGCTGCTGGCAGGCTTCTCCTCCGTTGGAAGCCTTGCGGCTTCCTGGGTTTCTGCGTTGGGAAGTTAAGCCACATTGCTGCGACTCCTGGGGAGGTCTCACCCCCAAGTCCCGATTGCGGGGCCCGGTTGCTGGTTTTTTTCTGCCCCCCGCCGGTCGGCCCGGGAAAAGAAGCTGGACTGGCTCCTTCACTCATCCCAGGAAACCCAAACCCCTGGTAAGAGAGCAAGGTCCCGGGTGAAGAGGTGGGTTCTCTGGGGTGGGAGCACACAGCAGGAATCACGTCGCCGCACCCACAATCACCAGAAGAGCGCACTGAAAAGAGCTGCATCACTATTTTTGGTGCAATCACTGTGTACTAATAACTGATCCTGAGTTAATCCTGTATTAACTCCAAGCTGCATCACATTCTGCTGGTCAATACTGTTAATACATAACGATCCTGGTTACCTCCGTATTATACTCCAAGCTGCACCACTATTCTGCTGTGTAGGTGTAACATGTGGGCACGTTTTTAGGGCCTTGCACCCGGCATTAAATATTCTAGAGGGTTCTTTAGAATTTAGAGGTCACACAAACCACCCCGGTGCAGTAATAGGGACACATACTCAGCAGCGGCTCGAGGGGGTATGGGTCAGTAAGGGGACACATACGGCAGCAGCGGCTCATTTTGGGTATCATGCAGTAAAGGGACAATACAGCGCAGCGGCTCAGTATTGGGGTACAGGTGCAGAAGAGGGACACTAGACACAGCGCTCAGTATTGGGGTTCAGAAGGATAAGGAGTTTTGCAGGTTGGGATACACGGTAGGGGCTGGAAATGAGAAGTGAAATGGCCTTGTAATCTCTGTAGTCGAGTCCGGCTGGGGGGGAGGGCGTCATGTCGGCCTGGCCACATGAAAAAAAATTGAAAAGTGAACGATTCCATCAGAAAGAACGTCAGCTGTATTGACCATCTATACTGTGCGTAAACTTATTGTTTTTTAGGACGTATATTTACCACTAACAATGGCGGGGATATCCATTGGTCTTTATATAATTTGCATAATAGCGCAGTCATCCCTACACCACTATTAGGGTGCTTCACTGAGTTGTAATCAGGGTTACCTGGTTAGGGACCCTCAGAATTTTTACCCCCCTGAACCAAAACCCTAGCTCGCCTCTGCCTTGAGGGGTCTAATTTTTTAAAAGGTGTCACTTTAGAGTGGTTCTTTGTTTTGGACCTCAGGGAATCTCTCCTACTTAATAACTGTAAAAATCAGTCCCGAGGAGAGATTTGGACCCAGAAAGCTTAATGTCCAAACTTGCTCCAAATTTTATACCAAGCATCCTCTTTCCTCCTCTAATAAGGGGGTAGTGTTTTTACACTTATGTCGACCCACTTTACAGTCGGCTCCACTCCTTTCCCCAACAGCTGCCGCCCTTTTTTGTGCTCCACGCGGATTTCACGACTTTCACCGCTACCTCACTGACATCACATCTCAAGCCTTCTAAGGTCGACTAGTACACTTGTTTCTGAGAATTAATTCCTGCAGTCCAGTTGCTTTAAATGGACAATACAAAACAAAAAACAAGAGCAACATCATTTGGTTACAAAACGTATGTATTTATTGAAAATACTAAAATTTACGGTAAGTGGCAACATGAAGGGAAATCAACCCAAATACACAATTTTCAATAAGTACAACTTTTTTTTGTAGACCATATTCGTTCTCTTGTTTTGTTTTGCTTCTCTATACAGTCGGTCTTTAATTGCCTTAGGCATCCGTGTGTAATGGGAATTGGGTTTCTGAATACAGACACCATTAATTTTCGACTCATTATTTTTGCCATTTTTTCTCTCTTTATCTTAAATTGGACAATGGCAAACTCCAAATTTATTTGTGCAATCATCCTAGAAGCTCGCTTGCTATGGTGCTATCCATCGGGCGGAGCATTTTGCAATCCGGCAGTGACAAGCAAGGGTTGCTGGAGATCTCTGGTTGCATGCCAACCCTGCGACCCGAAGCAGTGACAGGGCACCGATGGGCGGGATTTCCAGGGCCTTGCCTTTCAAGTTTGACAGCGTATTTTTAACTGGTTAACAGCCGATGGGGATTGCAATTCCACCACATGGCGTTAGAGGCAATTCAGCTGTTAAGAAAGCGACATGTGCGGTAAAGATTTGGCTCAGCGCCGATCCACATCAAAGGGAGTGATTGCGTGGATACTATCACCCCGAATGGAAAGGGTTAATACAAAGTCACGGACGCCATCAATGTCTAAAGTTGGAAAAAATGGCTGATCAGAATACCGTGAATAACCGATCGGTAATACTTTTATTTAAAAGGTGTATACTGTATATAGGAACAAGAAACCAGTATTTCACTCGAACAAGTGAGGTCAAATAGTATACAACATAATATAACACTAAAATACGCACCCTGTTATACCCCCGGGGTTCACCACCCCTGTACTAAATATACTGGATGATACATAATAGACTCAGACACACGGCTCAGATAACAGCTGAGACACACCTCAACTAACGGCGCTAGTTTTAATTGAAATTTTTATTTGCTTCAACAAGATATCATATGTAAAGTTTCCACCATGTGATGATTATGAGGTGGTCCGGATCACGGAAAGCATCCATCACGTTCAAGAGGAAAAAACCCCCAGTGGAGAAACCTCTAGGAACCTGGGTGACGGATTGCCTTCCCCTGGGCGGTCGATCATGGACTCTGCCGAGAGGGGATGGTCAGCGAAGATTTCACTGATTCTGTGTACATCTGACTGCAAAAGTAATGAGGACAGAGACCGGCCCGGAACTGCCTCTCCTGAGGTGCGGCTCATAGCTCCTACAGCGGCCGCCCTCATTTGTTAGCCCTCACCTCCAGCGTACCATCTTAACTGTGGGCACAGAATTGTGGGCTCGGAACAGGATGTCAGGATTTCGGTTTGGGTGAGGGGTCCTTTTTGCGATCCTCTCTGACCTGGATGTGATGGCGGATTTACTCCTTCATTCTTTTTCGAAATAATAAAAACATAAGATCAACCCCCCAATATTGGCAGCACGCCCCCCATCATATTTTATACATTCACTATATTGAGGGATATTTATGGAAAGTCAATGGGTTACTTACTAGTGCAGAGGTCTGTGGCCCCGGTCGTTCCGGTTAAAGTCGGGGCGATCTCTTGAAACCGTCATGACTTACAGCCGTTTATAACAAGGAGTCACTTCCTGACCTTAAACAAAAAGAAAAACAATAAAGATCAGCCCCCCATTAATGGCAGCATCCCCCCCACCATTTTATACATTCACATAGAGGGTTTATGGAAATCGTTTTTGGTGCAGACTGGTTGGCCCCGGGCGTGTCCTTGAAGCAGGGCGTCTCTGCCCGTCAAGACTCTACATGCCGTTTTTTAGACAAGGATCACTTCCTGACCTTAAACAAAAAGTAAAAAAAAAGATCATACAACCTCAAAAGGCGCAACGCCCCCCCCATTTATACATTCACTATATTGAGGGTATTATGGAAATGAATAGTTACTACGGTGCGGGTCTTGGCTCCGGGTCGTGTCCGTTGAAGGTCAGATATCTCTTGCCCGTCATAGACTCTACAGCCTTTATAGACGGATCCCTTCCCCGACCTTAAAACAAAAAGTAAAAACAATAAAGATCAGACGCCCCAATAATGGCAGCATGCCCCCCACCATATTTTACATTCACTTATTGAGGGTATTATGGAAAGCAATGGTTACTTACTGGTGCAGACTGGCTGGGCCCGGGTCGTTCCGTTGAAGGTCAGGGCGTCCTTGCACCGTCATAGACTCACAGCCGTTTTTAAAACAAGGAGTCACTTCCGACCTTAAAAAAAAAAGTAAAAACAAAAGACATACAACCCAATAATGGCAGCACGCCCCCCACCAATTTATACTACTTATTGGGGTATTAGGAAAGTAATAGTTACAAGGGCAGCGTTGGGCTCCGGGTCGGTCCGGTTGAAGTCAGAGTGATTCTTGCACCGTCAAAGACTCTACATCCCCTTTTAGACAAGGAGTCACTTCCAACCTTAAACAAAAGTAAAAACAAGAAATCGACGCCCCCATTAATGCAACACCCCCCCACCATATTTAACATCCTATATTGAGGGTATTAGGAAAGTCCAGGTTATTACGGTGCAACTGGTTGTGGCCCCGGGTCATTCCGGTGAAGGTCGGGGCGATTTCTGCACCGTCAAGACTCTAATCCGTTATAGACAAGGATACTTCCTACCTTAAACAAAAAGTAAAAGAATAAAGATCAACCCCCAAAAATGAGCACGCCCCACATCATTTTATACATTCATATATTGAGGTATTTGGAAAGTCAATAGTTTCTTACTGGGCAGAGTTCGTGGCTCCGGGTCGGCCAGTTGAAGGGGCAAGTAATTTTTGCACCGTCATAGACCTACATGCCGTTTATAGACAAGGAGTCACTTCCTGACCTTAAACAAAAAGTAAAAACAATAAATAACTCCCCAAATGGCGCACCCCCCCACCTATTTATACTTCACTAAATTGGGGATTATGGAAATCCTGGTTACTTACTGTGCAGATGGTCTGTGCCCGGGTCTGTCCGGTTGAAGGTCGGGGCGACTCTTGCACCGTCAAACTCTACATGCCGTTTATAGACAAGGAGTCCTTCCTACCTTAAACAAAAAGAAAAAACAATAAAGATCATACCCCCCAATAAGGCCGCACGCCCCACATCATATTTATAATTCACTATATTGAGGTATTATGAAAGCAATAGTTATTACTGTGGTGTCTGTGGCTCCGGTCTGTCCGTTTTTAAGGTCAAGTGACTCTTGCACCGTCATAGACTTACATGCTTTTTAGACAAGGTCACTTCCTGACCTAAACAAAAAGCAAAAACAATAAAGATCATACAACCCCAATAATGGCAGCATGCCCCCCACCATATTTATACATTCACTATATTGAGGGTATTATGGAAAGTCCATGGTTACTTACTGGTGCAGACTGGTCTGTGGCCCCGGGTCGTGTCCGGTTGAAGGTCGGGCGATCTCTTGCACCATCATAGACTCTACATGCCGTTTATAGACATGGAGTCACTTCCTGACCTTTTTGGGAAAACCGATGATCCTGCCGTTCAGCAGGCAGATAATAAATGAGTCCTCATCTTCTGATGCTTGAACTTAGCTCTGGGTTCACCGCCATCAGCCATAAGCTCGTAGGAAAACGCTATAGCAAATAAGCCACAGTCGTAGCAGTTCTTCTGCTGATCCACATCGATAAACCTCAGATGTTCCAGGGGATTGTCAACCACTTTACTGTACATGTTGGTAATCTGCTGACGGATGGATGGAGACAGATTCCTGGTGCTGATGCTGTCGGCCACAAAGATTTGGCCATTTTTATAGCAGGATGTCAGCCAGTGCTGCCTTTCCCCATCATAATGGATTTGTACAGCATTATTCAGTACGCTGTACCCTGGTACCATAACAGCGCAGGGGGGCTGCAGGCCATCATAACCGTTAAACTGGCTCTGCAGCAGGTCCTGGGCCATGATGATGATCTCGTCAACCAGGTAGCCGTCCTCTCCTCTGCTCAGCAGGTTGATTATGAGCTCTAGAGGCAGGTTGTTCTCTTGGCTCCTGATATTGGGCATCTCCACTTGTGGGGTCTCCATCTCCGGGGTTACTTCTCTAAGTAGATTAGTAACGTTTTCTGTAGCCGCTCTCTTGGCTGGTGGCAGCATCTCGGGCTGACTGTCCTCGAAGGTTGATGCTTTCCTTTTTAGTTTGTCTCGGGGTCTTGTTTGTGGTAGCCCCTCGGGTGCACCTTGTGCATTTTCTGGATCTGCAAGATCCTGGGGTCTTGTTTGTGGCAGCCCCTCGGTGCACCTTGTGCATTTTCTGGATCGGCAAGATCCTGGGGTCTTGTTTGTGGCATCCCCTCGGGTGCACCTTGTGCACATTCTGGATCAGCAAGATCCTCTCCACTTTCTGCAATGCTAGAAGTGGGCTCAGTATCACCTACTATGTAGGTTGGGCTCTTCTCACCGCTGTCTCGGCTGATGACGTGGTCTCTACGTCTTTTTATAGCAACTGACCTGAAGATCCTGACCGCTGTAATGGTGGCAGATTTGGTGGCCTGGAAGGAATCCTTCAGCAGAGTTCTCCAATTGCGTTGGGATTTCCTGAATCGGGTCAGAAGACTAAAGCCAATTGATTTGCAGGAAGAGAGAGCCTTGACCAGCAGCCGCTGGCCATAACGGGGACGTCCATGAATCCTCATGATATCGTCGCTTCCTTTCTCCTTCTTATTCCTGTAGCTTTGTGTATCCAGTAGGGAGTCACACAAATGACAGCCCTGGCTCTGCGGTCTGGCTTTTTATACACTTTACTCCTTTACTCCCATTGTGATGTCATAGTGTAGATGATGTAATTGAGTTCCACATTGTGACATCACTGCTCCAGTCCCAGTCCCATTCAGATGTCATAGAGTAGATGATGTCATCAAGTTTCACATTCCACATTCCACATTGTGATATCACTGCTCCAGACCCAGTCCCATTCAGATGTCATAGAGTAGATGATGTCATCGAGTTCCACATTCCGACATCACTGCTCCAGGCCCATTCCATTGTGATGTCACAGAGTAGGTGATGTCATTGAGTTCCACATTCCATATTGTGACATCACTGCTCCAGGCTCAGTCCCATTGTGATGTCATAGAGATGATGTCATTGAGTTCCACATTCCACATTGTGACATCACTGCTCCAGGCACAGTCCCATTGTGATATCATAGAGTAGATGATGTCATTGAGTTCCACATTCCACATTGTGACATCACTGCTCCAGGCACAGTCCCATTGTGATGTCATAGAGATGATGTCATTGAGTTCCACATTCCACATTGTGACATCACTGCTCCAGGCCCAGCTGCTAAGGCCCACCATATTACTTATGCTGACGCCAGTCTACAGCTACATGCAGTTATTATCTGACCCTTAATCATGAATTTCCAGCCACATTCTCCATAAAATAGGAGGTTCCTCTATGTGTAGCTATATCTCCATTGAAATATATGGAGAGTGCAGTGTGGGGGATTGATGGACCACCATTCCCCCGATAGGTGGTGGCACCAGAGGTGGCATTTATGGCATTTGCAGTAAAAGTTAAGTGCCTCTTAATGTGGCCTAAGCGTTGACATGCAATCAGTGGTTGGTGCAAGAGACGGAACTTTCTGTAATTCCAGATGTTAGAGAGAATGAGACGCCACAATATCAGTAATGACAGCTTGACACTTTTAGTATCAATGTTGTGATCATAGTGAAGAGCCGACATTTAATCACATTAAAATTTATTAGAAATAAAAAAAATAAATCTTACAATTTTCACAATGGACCCTAAGGATTTTTTCCGTTTGTTTCAGGAATTTAACATCACATTAGCCACAATGATCAAGGTCTGACTGTATCTTTTGTGTTGAGCCATCTAATGAGCGTGTGCAAAGGTCATTGTAGAGGGAAGGGAAGCAGGAGGAGCTGTGACATCGCCTATTGGGATTGGTGGATACTGTGTTTTCAGCAGAGGCTTTATCAGTCATTGTAATCCTGCCTCTGATGATAAGGAGTCAGCTGAAAACTGTTCTTGAAGGGATAGGAGGTATGAGTCTAAACTAACCTCAGTGGCCAGTGTGAAAACTGAAAGTTTACTGTTTTTAATAAAGATCGTGATGTAAAAAAAAATTGGCAAAAGTTTTTTTAAAAAACCCAGTCATCTGATTACGGCTTGCAGAAATCGAGCGCATTTATGTAAAGAAAAACTGATCTTGTTAGATGCAGAGATTTTGGTAACAAATCGGAGCCAACAATTGTAGAAATAAAACTGTTGTTTTTTCTCGACGTTTTAGCTGATTATTTTGACATAGAAAGGAAATAAATGGAATTATTTTATGTTTAATTTGATTTTAGCATTTTTTTATTATGTTCTTTATGCGCCCTAAAAAATTAGAAATTAAGATGGGGGGAATTTATTAATTTTATAGCTTTTCTTTTCCTGTGACTGGAGCCGCCATCAGCCCTGATCATGTGACTAGATTTCCCCCCGACCTATAAGTCACATATCCGGCCTATCGGTGACCACATATCGCCTGAAGCAATGGAGGCTGATAGATTACCGCTTCCTCCACTGTATACACAGCATGAAGAACCATCAGTACAGGCTCAGTGTTATTGGACGTTGTGTGAGGTTTTAATCTGGTTCATCAATGCACAGATTTTACAGGTGAGACAAATTAAAAAGCACGGGCAGGGCCGGCCAGAGAGATTACGGCGCCCTAGGCGAAACTATTTTGTTGCGCCCCTACTATTAAGTTTACGTATTTTTTCTCTCGGGCGCCCCCTTAGTGTAGTGTGTGCATTTTTGGTTGTTTGCTTTGCTTTGCCAACATTTGAAAACTTAGGAGCAAAATAAACGTGCGGAATCAAACACCTGTCAGCAGATGATGCAAACGACTCACGTCCGTATTTAGCGCCTCCTTTCCATGCGTAAATTGAAGCTCAACGGTTTTTCTTTTAAATTTATGGTAATAAAATTTATGTACAATTTTCTTTCCATCCCTAAAAATTTTTGCCTTTTGAAAAGATTTTTTATAATTTTTTCTATTTTTTCTCTGGCACCCCCTTAGTTCGCCTATACGTTCGGGCCGACCCTGAGCATCTTGCAGCAGTATGCTATTCCATCCGGTTTGCGTTGGATCATCATTTATTTTTCAACAGGACAATGACCCCAAACACACCTCCAGACTGTGTAAGGGCTATTTGACCAAGAAGGAAAGTGTTGGGGTGCTACGCCAGATGACCTGGCCTCCACAGTCACCAGACCTGAACCCAATCGAGATGGTTTGGGGTGAGCTGGACCGCTCACTGCTTCAATTTTGAATAAATCCCCAACAGTGTCTCCAGGAAAGCACCCCCACACCATCACACCACCTCCTCCATGCTTCACGGTGGGAACTAGGCATGTAGAGTCCATCCGTTCACCTTTTATGCGTGCAAAGAAGTAATCAATGCAAAAGGTGGCTACTTTGAAGAACCTAGAATATAAGACATATTTTCAGTTAATTCATAGTATTGATGCCTTCAGTGTGATTCTACAATTTTCATAGTCATGTGGTTTATTTGATAAAGTGTCCATGCGGTCTCGGATATGTGGGTGAGACCACCCAACATATCCGGGACCGTATATCTCAGCACAAATCTACGATTAGGTGCAAGAAACTAATGTTACCAGTGCCAGCTCACTTTATAGCCATGGGTCATAACGTTTCTCAATTAAAGTATCAAATTATCGACCATGTCCCTGCCTTGCGCAGGGGGGGTGATAGGATTAAATCACTGAAAACCAGAGAAGCCTTTTGGATTTCACACTACAAACGCTAGAACCTATGGGCTTAAATAGAGAATACGAAGCCTTTACATAAGATTCTCTTACTGTGAATGAAAATTTAAAATTGTGTACTCCTTTTACCACTTATTATATATTATAATTTATGTTCTTCTTTTTTATTTCCCAGGTGACTTAATGAGCCTCGAACTTCTTTTTCTTTAAAATCAATAGCCATTAGAATCTCCATATATTATCCCCATACCGTATCATTATATGAGCGATCTTAACTCACAAAAGCGCATGTGCGTGACGTCAGTACTCCCCCACGACCGTCTTTGTAGTTCCACTTACGGTCAGAGATCACATGACACGGCACACTGCGTGTATAAGAGGCGCCTGAAACATTATGGGTACAGAGCTTTCACCGGAGTTCACCGCGCACGTCCTTCTGAATGAGTCACAGGTAAATATACACTTCTACTCTCACCCTGGGATTCCTAGCAGTAAATTATCAGTCTGTGCTTTTGTAGCAGATCCGGCATGGATTATACTCTAGGGCCACGTTAACCTTATATGATCGGGGTTAACCATTTCTTTTCCCTCTTTTGTGTGGTGGTCTTTTACGTATTGCATGTACATTTACTGGTATTTTCTTTCAAATGTTGATACGGCGTTTAATAATTAAGAAAGTGTAAATGATATCTCATTAGCCATATATAGAAGCTTTCCTCTGAAACCGTGACAGATGATGCGGATTTTCCTTATTTTTTATTTTCTTCCTATTGGATGCATTAAAGTTATATGCATATAAACAATGTTTGCAATATAAGAGAGTAATGTATACTCAGTCATACATATATATTTAAGAAATTGTTACTTGTTTTTTTCCAATAATTTGCATTGATGTTCTGTATATATTTGATATATTGTTCACATGTTGTGACATTGTCTGTCATATTTATTTTATTTTAACAGAAAAAAAAACCCTTGATGAAGGCCGAATAGGCCGAAACGTTGGGGCTGTGCGATATTCATTTGTTTTCTAATTATCCGGAATTTCACTGGAATGCTCAAATGCTTAAATAAAATTCTATAATGAATGCCAAAGTTTTCTCAATTTTTGCACATTGAGTGTGCTCGGGGTGTCTTTACAAATATATGTCTACTATTTCCCCAGTAGCACCTGATTACAAGCGTGCATGAGACCTGTCCTACCGATTCTACAATTTTCATAGTCATGAAAATACAGAAAAATCTTTGAATGAGAAGGTGTGTCCAAACTTTTGGTGTGTACTGTATAAAGATGAGTCGCACGTACCAGGGCTTATGGGGTACTCGGCACCGAGCCCGTTCACTTCAATGGGGGAGAGGTCACGGGTAGCACGGCTCGGTCCGTTGCCCTGGGCGCTCATTCAAGGGGGATATTTACAGGGGATTTAGAAATTGTTCGTGACGCCACCTGTGGTTCCTGGTCAGGGTGACCAGCGCTGCAGGGTGAATCCTCTGAGGGGTTGTTATTGGGCAGCAAGGTGTTAAGTCTCCCACAGGTGAGACTGGTCCCTCGAGGTATATGGCGGTGCGGGGATGCAGGGCAATGAGGCAGACACACACAAGTCAGTCTCTTTCCATACCTTTACTGGTGATGTTTGCAGGTACGTCCCGGGAAGCTGCTCAGGGTGGAGGATGCACATCCCGGTAATCACTGAGTAGGTTTGAGGCCTCCTTACTTCTTCATTTGTGTGAGTTTCTAACTTGCATGAAGCTAAGTTTAACTCCATGTAGAACAGCTACGCCCGGCTGACATTGTGGTGGAGCCTTCTTGTGGACAGAACTAAGTCTATGTGGCTGATCAGGCCTGACTCCTGTTCTTCCTGACCCCGGTTACGTATCAGCACTAAAGGGCCCCTCTGCGACCTGAAGTCCAGCAGGGTCTCTGGTTTCTCCCACTAGCCGTGAAGGAACTAGCAAGCTCGGACCTGGTGTCCGGTTGTGCAGAGTGGAGGTCAGCTATCGTTGCTATTTCACCTCCGTCACTCTCTCTCTCTTTTTCCACTCGCCTGTCGCCCTACTCACGCCCTTAACATAAGCACAGGCAACAGTAGTCGTAGTCGTCAGCTTCCTTCTATCCACCGCTCACTGACCGTTCCTCAGTCGACTCGTTGTTACAAATGCTGTAGTCCCCTTCCTTCTCCTCCTTCATAGGCTCTGTCCAGAGTAGCTATCAGGACTTTCCGTCAGACTGATCTGCGCCCGCTCTGAGAGTCACTTTCCACGTTCACAGGGAACTAACAGTCAGCCTGTTCTGAGGTAACAGCTTGTCTTTCTTCCTCTGTCTCATCTGACAGGAATCACAACTCATCTGAACTCGCACTGGCTCAGACTATAATCAGAAGACCAGACTGGCTGGAATGTCTGGCTAGACCCACTGCTGCTACGTCTCCCACACCCTTAAATAGTCTAAAGGGGCTCCCTCTGGTGGCACTATAGGGAAGTGTGGAGTGTGAATGAATATCAGGTGTTTGTGAATTACCTTTCTGTGCATCCTCCTGGGTAACATGTGGCACCAAGCGCAGCTGGGTCACACATACACATGTCATTGAGACATATATATATATATATATACAGTACAGGCCAAAAGTTTGGACACACCTTCTCATTCAAAGATTTTTCTGTATTTTCATTACTATGAAAATTGTAGAATCACACTGAAGGCATCAAAACTATGAATTTTTGAATCACACCACCTCCTCCATGCTTCACTGTGGGAACCAGGCATGTAGAATCCATCCGTTCACCTTTTCTGTGTGCAAAGCAGTAATCAAAGCAAAAGGTGGCTACTTTGAAGAACCTAGAATATACGACATATTTTCAGTTGTTTCACACTTTTTTGTAAAGTGTAATGTATAATTCCACATGTGTTAATTCATAGTTTTGATGCCTTCAGTGTGATTCTACAATTTTCAAAGTCATGAAAATACAGAAAAATTGTTGAATGAGAAGGTGTGTCCAAACTTTTGGTCTGTACTGTATATAATATTTATAGTTTATACACTTCTACATAGTATAATAGCCGCTATCAGATAAAAAAAGGGGGGAGAAGCCAGCGCCGCACATGGTCAGCATGCAATATATAAAGTGCATATGCACATATTGGATTCTAACTGTATTAAAAATGAGACATTTGGCAAATAATTGATCAATTCTTTGAGCCACCCCGCCACGACAAGGCATTCTCATATGGGCAGTCCTACTCTATGTTTTTTTATATTCGCTGTGCCATTACGGTGTAAGGTTCTATGTATATATTCCTGAAACTCAGTTTGTTCGTCAGCCATTTTACTTTCTGTCTTGCTGCAGCTATCTTGCCCTCAGTCAAAATGGAGTTTCCAGCTTGCATGTTCCCGCCCTGATTCTCTCCTTTGCTTCTTAAGCAGCCACAGCTGAGCAATCAGTGCTTCAGAATCTAGCCTGCAGTGAACCTGTGACTTGACTCCTGTAAGCCTTGGACCTTGTACTCCAGCTATTCCTACTGAGGAACTCTGAAGCACTTGTGGACTCTGAACCCTGCTCTTTGAAAGACCCACGTTTGCATGGACTTACGGTAACAGAGAAGAAGATCCTGAATCTGTATTGGAGAGTGATTGCTGAGCTTGGATTACTCTGGCCTGCTGTGTCTCCTGTTTCTGTGTCTGCAAACTGTGTGACTATTTCTGCCAACTTGTATGAAGTAATACAGGACTTTTCTATATCAAACCTGTGACTCCTGTGTTTTCATCGCACCCAAGCACAAGACGCTATATGAACTGTACTACATACATTACAAGATTCTGAAGCCAAAACGTTAGTGTCTGCTGGGTCTGGAAGGCTGTGTCTGCTGTACTGTGGATATCAGACGTCCGGTTGTACTTTCTGTGATGACAGTGGTTGTGACTTCTCACAACCATTCCAGGTGAGCAATTCCCTTAAGTTTTTTCTTTTTGCAGTGTTACCACAGGTAAACACTATTGTTTTTTTTTTTTCCTTTCTTTTCTCTTTTTTGTCTGCTGTAACTCTGGATATCAGATGTCTGGTTGAAACTTTCTGTGATGATAGTGGTTGTGACTTCTCACAACCATTCCAGGTGAGCAGTTCCCTTAATTTTTTTTTCTCTCTGCAGTGTTGCCACAGGTGAACACTATTGTTTTTTTTTCTCTCCTCTTCTTCCAGTAATCCTGTCTTAAAAGATCTGGAAAATGGAGGCCCCATAAAGGAACTTTGCGGAGTGACTGATAATATCCTTGCAGATTTGCAGAATATAAAGACCCGTTTTACAAATCTACAGGACCTCAATAATCACAATTTGCAAGTGGTTGGACAGACTACCCAGGATTTGCGAGCCAGGATTGAGGTTCTAGAGGGGCGAGTCCAGGCTCCTGCCGTAGCCCCGAGTGCTGGGATTCCCAAGTTGCCCCCTTTTCGTTTTGGCGGTGAACGTGAGAAATTCAGGGGATTTATTAATCAATGCAATCTTTTTTTTTCTGCACATGCTTCACAATTTCCCACTGAACGATCTAAGGTGCTTACTATAATTATGTTGCTTACCAACAAGGCTTTAATGTGGGCAAACCCTCTGATTGAGACTGAGGATGATTGTTTGAATTACCTTGATGATTTTATTTCAGCCATGGGGCAGTGTGTTTGATGACCCCAATCGAGGTGCAACAGCTGAAGCAGCCATGTTAGCTTTGCGCCAAGGTAAGCACTCGGTAGCTGAATATGCCTTGGATTTCAGGAGATGGGCCCTTGATACCACCTGGGACAGTTCCGCCAAAAAATCTATTTTTCGAAAGGGGTTATCTCCACTGATTAAGGATGAACTTGCTCGTGCCGACCCTCCCACTGCGTTAGGTGACTTTATTAACTACTGCATCCGTATTGATACTCGTCTGACTGAACGCAGGCAAGAGAGATGGTTCGAAAGCAATCGTACTAACCTTTTCCTACCTTCCTCTCCAGCTAAGGAACCTTTGAGTAGGATTACACGGGAACCTGAACCTGAACCCATGCAGGTAGACTCTTTACAACGACGGGTTAGTGATGCACGCAAGGAACATCGTTTTAAGGAGAATCTATGTTTCTATTGTGGTAAGTCAGGGCACTTCATTATAAACTGCCCCAGCCGTTCTCGTAAGACTACTGCAGCACTCATTCATTGTGAGTGTTGCGAGAGGGGATCTGTCAGGTCCGAGCCTCAGGCTCCAGAGAGATCTGCAGCAACAGATCTTGATTTCTCGGACTTAAACTCCGTTACCTCTGAGGACGTTGACTGTGTAAACGCTGCCATTTTTCAAGTTTCCTCAGCGGTGTCCCAGCTGAGTTGTAAGAAAAACAATTCTCATTGCTTTCTTTCCATCAAACTCTGGGTTGACTCAGCTTGGGTGTCTAGCTCTGCTATGATCGACTCAGGGGCAAGTGGAAATTTTATGGATGTCTCCTTTGCTCTGAAACAGGGAATACGTTCAGTGAAGAAGGCTACTCCAGTACAGATGGAAACTGTGGATGGCTCCCTGCTGACCTCTGGACCAGTGGATCAGGAAACAGAGCCTTTGAGGGTTCTTATGGGTAAAGATCATCAAGAGAAACTGTCCTTTATGCTTATCTCTTCTCCCCACTTTCCCATTATTCTAGGGCTACCATGGCTGCAGGCTCAGAATCCTACCATTAACTGGGAGACCAAGGAATTACACTTTCCAGAGAAACAGATGAGTCCAAAAGTTTCAGCTTGCTCTGTTCCTAAAGGAATCATGTCAGTCCCTGAACTACCAGCTGTATACCAGGACTATGTGGATTTATGTGACAAGAAGAACGCTGACCAGCTTCCTCCTCACCGTCCATATGATTGTCCAATTGAATTATTGCCTGGAGCAGAGATACCTTTTGGTAAGATCTACCCCCTGGCGGGGCCCGAGCTAAAGGCTTTAAAGGATTACATAGATGAAAATCTAGCCAAGGGCTTCATACGCCCCTCTTCATCTCCTGCAGGTGCACCCATCTTCTTTGTAAAGAAGAAAGATGGATCTCTGAGACTATGCGTAGACTATAGGGAACTCAATAAGGTTACTATTAGAAACCGTTATCCATTGCCTTTAATCCCTGAGTTATTGGAGAGAGTGCGACATGCCAACATTTTTTCTAAACTAGATCTTCGTGGGGCCTATAACTTAGTCCGTATTAGACCTGGGGATGAATGGAAGACTGCATTCAGGTCACGCTATGGACACTTTGAATATCTAGTTATGCCTTTTGGTCTGAGTACCGCCCCAGCCACTTTCCAACACTTGGTGAATGACATCTTCAGGGATCTCCTAGATACATTCGTGGTAATTTATTTGGATGATATTCTAATTTTTTCTAACTCCACAGAGGAACATCATGGACATGTGAGAATGGTCTTGGAACGTCTAAGACAAAATCATCTTTACATCAAACTTGAAAAGTGTGAATTCCATAGGACCGAAATTCAATTTCTGGGGTATGTACTGTCTACACAAGGAATTAGTATGGATGGAAGCAAAACCCAAGCCATCAAGGATTGGCCAAGTCCTAGAAATGTGAAGGAGGTACAGCGCTTCATCGGGTTTGCCAACTTCTATAGACGTTTCATTAGAAATTTCTCTGAGGTAGTGTCACCTATCACTCAACTTACCCGGAAAGAGTCTAGGTTTTCCTGGACTCCCCAAGCCCAGGAAGCATTTTCCCGTCTAAAAGATAAATTTACCACTGCACCTATCCTAGTACATCCCAACCCCGAGCTTGCCTTCATAATAGAGGTGGATGCTTCAGACTGTGCCGTTGGAGCTATACTCTCTCAGAGAACAGGTGAGAAGAATGTCTTGCATCCCTGTGCCTTCTTTTCCCAGCAGTTGTCTTCGGCTGAGAGGAACTACGATGTGGGCAATAGAGAGTTGTTGGCCATTATTGCCGCCTTCAAAGAATGGAGACACCTTCTTCAGGGAGCTGCACAGCAAATAGTCGTCCTGACAGACCATCGTAACCTTGAGTTTATCAGGTCGGCTAAGTGCCTGACTCCTCGCCAGGCTCGCTGGAATCTTTTCTTAAACCAATTTAATTTTATCATCTCTTATAGACCAGGATCGCGCAATGGAAAGGCTGATGCACTCTCTAGGATTTACTCAGCAGAGACACGTCCAATTACTCCTCCTAAGACTATTCTTCCTGACTCTAGATTCCTAGGAGTAATTCATAATCAAGACCTACTTAAGGACATCAAGGAAGCATACCATGCGGATTCCTTTTTGGCACAACCCCCAAGGGACGTAAGTCTTGTCTTTAAGAATGGTGTGTGGATTCAGGGACAACGTCTGTATATTCCTGAAACAGTCAGATTAAGAGTATTGCAACTCATTCACGATTCCAAGATAGCTGGGCATAGAGGAATTCTAAAGACACAGGAATTTCTTTCTCGTTTCTTTGGTGGCCCAAGCAGGAAGGATGTTTTGAATTATGTCACTTCATGTGAGGTCTGTGCAAGATGCAAAACACCTCGCTCCTCACCAACTGGTCTGTTACAGCCTCTTCCCACCCCGTCCCGCCCGTGGGGATCCATTTCTATGGACTTCATTGTGGAGTTACCAACCTCTCAGGGGAAGAACACCATTCTAGTGGTGGTTGACCGTCTAACAAAGGCAGCTCATTTTATCCCTTGTGTCGGCTTACCCACTGCAAAACAGACATCAGATTTGATGATTAAAGATGTGTTTCGCTTACATGGAGTACCGGATGAGGTTATTTCGGATCGAGGGGTGCAATTCACTTCTAGGTTTTGGCAAAATTTCTGTGCAGCATTGGACATTAAAGTAAACCTTTCTTCTGCTTTTCATCCCCAGACTAATGGACAGACCGAACGAACCAATCAAACCCTGGAGCAGTATCTCCGCTGCTTTATCTGCCACCTACAGGATGATTGGGTGGATCTACTTCCATTAGCTGAGTTCTCGTATAACAACTCTCAGAGTGCCTCCACTAAACAGTCTCCTTTTTACTCTAATCTAGGTTATCATCCTAACATTCTACCACGATTTCCCATAGAAACGCCTTTACCAGCAGTGGCTGAAAGAATCACGTCTTTACAGAAGAATATGGATCTTCTAAAGGAAAATCTGGAATCGGCTCAAGAAAGGTACAAGAAAGCAGCAGATAAATTTCGTAAACCTGCACCAGCTTTCAAGGTAGGAGACTTGGTCTGGCTGTCAACCAGAAATCTTAAGTTAAGGATTCCATCGTCTAAGTTGGGACATAAGTACATTGGACCCTATAAAATCAGTAAAATTATAAGTGCCGTTGCTTGTCGTCTTCAACTGCCCAGAACTATGAGAATCCACCCTGTCTTTCATGTATCCCTACTAAAGGCTGCGACACCCAATACGTTTCCTGGACGTTCCTCTCCTTGCCCTGACCCAGTGCTAGTCGATGGTCAGGAAGAATTTGTGGTGGAAAGGATTTTAGATTCCAGGTTGTATAGAAATCAGTTACAATATCTGATTAAATGGCAGGGCTACCCAGTGGAGGACAACTCATGGGAACCGGTCAATAACGTTAATGCTCCTCGCTTGCTCCGTCAGTTTCATCAGAGGTACCCACACAAGCCTGGTCTGAGGTCATCCGGAGGTTGTCCTTAAGGGGGGAGTAATGTAAGGTCTATGTATATATTCCTGAAACTCAGTTTGTTCGTCAGCCATTTTACTTTCTGTCTTGCTGCAGCTATCTTGCCCTCAGTCAAAATGGAGTTTCCAGCTTGCATGTTCCCGCCCTGATTCTCTCCTTTGCTTCTTAAGCAGCCACAGCTGAGCAATCAGTGCTTCAGAATCTAGCCTGCAGTGAACCTGTGACTTGACTCCTGTAAGCCTTGGACCTTGTACTCCAGCTATTCCTACTGAGGAACTCTGAAGCACTTGTGGACTCTGAACCCTGCTCTTTGAAAGACCCACGTTTGCATGGACTTACGGTAACAGAGAAGAAGATCCTGAATCTGTATTGGAGAGTGATTGCTGAGCTTGGATTACTCTGGCCTGCTGTGTCTCCTGTTTCTGTGTCTGCAAACTGTGTGACTATTTCTGCCAACTTGTATGAAGTAATACAGGACTTTTCTATATCAAACCTGTGACTCCTGTGTTTTCATCGCACCCAAGCACAAGACGCTATATGAACTGTACTACATACATTACATACGGCCTCCTGAATGTATAAAAGCAAGACTGCAAAAAATCAAAACAAAAGTACCTGAAGCATTGCTGTATCACTCCCATGGTGCCAGTAAGGCAAGCGCAGGTGAAAGCCGACCAGGACCGGAGATGGACATTTCAGATCTGACTTGCTGGGGTGGCTCAAAGAATTGATCAATTATTTGCCAAATGTCTCATTTTTAATACAGTTAGAATCCAATATGTGCATATGCACTTTATATATTGCATGCTGACCATGTGCGGCGCTGGCTTCTCCCCTTTTTTACTATAAGAGCCGCTAATTCAATTGCCGACTTCTGTAAAATCATTACAGAACCCGACATTAAATGACACATGGTTTACATACAGTAAACCATTTCATTTCATGTAGTTTGATATATGGTTTTGATTAACAATTAGAAGAGTGTGTGTGTGCAAAATTTCGGACGTGTAGGTGTTAATTTAATATGTAAATTCGTTGTAAAAAAATGCGTGGGCTCCTGCGGTAATTTCTCCGCCAGACAGGGAAAGCCAGTGAGTGAGGACAGATATTACTAGCCTTGAGAGGGACCATTGTTTTTGTCCCCCTGGCTACACACATCTGGCCCCAGCCACCCCAGAAAAGGCACATCTATTATTAGATGCGCCTTTTCTGGCACTTAGCCTGTCCATTTGCCTTTAGCGGTGGCTAATGGGTTAATAAGGGGTTAATGTCACCTTGCTCTTGAAAGGTGACATTAATCCGGGTTAATAATGGAGAGTTGTCAATTAGACAACTATCAATTATCAATCCTATTGTAGTAAATGGTTAAAACACACACACACATTAATTAAAAATTATTTTAATGAAATTAATACACATAGTTTTTGACCATATTTTATTGTACTGATAATTCTTCTGAATCCATTGTTCTCCTGTAACAAAAATAAAATAAAAAAGCAACAATATCCATACCTCTCCTCCTTTCAGTCAGGTCCCCCGCTGCAATCCATCACAAGGGGTTAACAGGTTTACAGCAGGGACCGGTGCTAATGCGACCAGCCCTGCTGTAAACCCCCGCAGAATGAATGAGTTCATCTCTGTGCAGCCTCCCCGGCTAACTGGAGGTGAACTGATTAGCGTGTTAAACTTAATTGATTTTTTCCCATGCTATCAAGTTCACTTCAGGTCACCTGGGGACTCCGCACAGCCTCAGTGACGTCAGCGGTTACTGTATGTAAACCATGTGTCATTTCATGTCGGGTTCTGTAATGATTTTACAGAAGCCGGCAATTGAATTAGCGGCTATTATGCTATGTAGAAGTGTATAAACTATAAATATATATATATATATATATATATATATATATTGTGAGACAGTGAGAGTATGTGTGTTGAATAGGGTGTACATTTCACCTAGATACTTTGCTGACTGGTATAAGGGAAATGTATGGCTTTGTAAACCTAGTGGTAGAGAAAGGTCACTACACCTTACATTCAGTACACACTTGCAGCTCAGGCCTGAAACCACTCAGCTGTTAATTAGGAGACCAGAAGTAGGTGTCTGCGAACACAGACAGGGAGCTTGCTTAGTCTGGACAAGGAGTCCAGGCACAAGAAGGAGTCTCCAGGAGTATGAGCTGTCTCAGTCTGGGTGCTCGATATGCCTTCAGACACAAGGAGGAGACTCTGTGAAACTCCATGCTGGTAATTACTGAACATATGTGTTGTTTTGGGGACAGGCTGTTAGAGTCTGGACCCGGATAGAGAGGGAAATCTATCTAAGTATAGTAAGTGGCTGGACAAGCCCAGGGCTTATGTTTATGATTTGGTTTTGCTTATGTTCTGTTTGCTGTGGACTTTAATAAAACTGGTTGCGGCCAGTTTTTACCAGAACTGCTGTCTGTGAATGAACTGTTTCCGTGCCACTCCGTCTACCCGGACGGCAATCCCAGAGCTATATCCCCTGAAAAGCTTACAATTGGTGCTGGAATGTGCGTGCAGCACAGTGGCTTAGAGACAGCAATAAAGGAGAGAAGTCTGTTGAAGCAGCAGCAGAGAAAAAAAAGTGTGTCAGCAAAAAACGTCTGATTGGAGCAGTCTTAAAGAGACAGTAGCCCTAATAGACTTTGCAAAGAAAAAAAAAAAAGTGTCTGCACAGCAAGGCTGAATTTTCTGTGGAAAAGACTGTGGAGTGTGTATGTCTTGAGTGAAGACTGCCGTTGTTGAGACAGAGAAGTCTGACAGCATGGATGACAGCATGGAGGCGCTGTTTGAACAAATGGCGCAAGTTAATGTGCAACATAAGACTGCCGTGGTTGAGACAGATAAGTCCGGCAGTATGGAGGAGCTCGTTGAGTACCTGGTCCAGGCCCAGCGGAGCATGCAGCAGAGCATGGAGCGGCAGCGCCTGCAGCACCAGCAGCGCATGCAGCAGGCCCAGCAGCAATTCCTGCAGCAGCAGCAGGAGAATAACCGGTTGTTTTTTGAGCAGGTTGCAGCACTACAAAAGACTTGCAGCGCATCGTCCCAAAGTAATGTTGCAAAGTCACCTGCATTGTCCGCTGTAAAGAAGGCGGTAAGACGGTCCCTGAAAAAAATGACACCTCGTGACGATGTGGAGGTATATCTCACTAGGTTTGAGGGACTGGCAGAGAAGGAGAATCTGCCCCTATCTGAATGGGCCATGATGGTCGCACCCTATCTGATTGCAGAACCCCAAAGGGCCTATGCTGACCTGAGCGAGCAGGACAGCCAAGACTATGCCAAGCTGAAAGCGGAGATTCTTACCCGGCTGGGTGTTATGGTGACAGCCCGTGCCAGGGAGTTCATGACTGGAGATGCAGTTGGGAGTCTGCAGTCAGCAAACCTGATTATGGAGTTGAAAAGGTGATAGTGGACCGCTACACCCAAGCACGTCCTCCTGAGGTACAGCCAGAGGTCGGACAAGGAGACCACCAGGACGCCAATCGTCTGGTCAGCCTGATGGAGAGGGCCTTCGCCACCAAAGACTGCCTCCGTGACCAGCCGTCTGAGAGGTCGTCACTTCAGAGTTCCTGGACGCCGAACTCTCCCGGTAAGAGCGTTCCAGCTGTTGGGGTCGTGTGGGTGGGAGAGTGTGATGGACAGTGTTGGAGATGTGTGAAATTGCAGCCAACTGTCCAATAGAGGGGGAGCCTATGTGTTGTGATGTTGGCGGATCCCTCTCTCCCTGCGCAGAGCCTGTGTGTGTGTCCACCTCAGCCGAAGAGACTGGACCACAGGGGTCCCCGGTGGTTGTAAATGACTGCCCAGCACAGGCCCTCTTGGACTCAGAGAGTCCAGTGACTTCCGTATGGGACAGCCTGATTGATAGGGACTTTATCCCTGATAAACACCTGAGTGTGGTGTGCGTCCATGGAGACACCAAAGTCTACCCAGAGACTGTCGTGGACTTGATCCCCAAAGCGGGGAGGTTTCATGTGAAGTGGGGGTAGTGAAAGAACTGGTGCCCCCCGTCATATTGGGTAATGACTTTCCCCGGTCTAAGGATCTCTGGGGGAAAAATGTTTCTGATGGACAGTGTGATGAAGCTCCTATTGAGGGTGCGCAGTCCCGAGGGGCGGAACACAATGCTAGTGGGCCGTTAAACTTATGTGATAATGATGATGATGATGATGATGATAATGATGATGATGATCATGATAATGATGATGACCATGATAATGATGCTGATGCGATTGATAATGATCATGATAGTGATGATGATACTGATCATAATCATGATAATGATATTGATAATAATGATGACTGTGATAGTGATGAAATTCCTTTGCAGGTGGTGTTGGGAGACGAGGATGGTGGTTCTCGGGAACCGAGTGTCCCTGACTTACCTGTGTCCTGTGACAATTTTGAGAGTGAGCAGTGGCGAGACCCCTCTCTTAAAACGGCCCAGGAAAATATAAATGTTCTAAATGAGGTTTCCCAAGAGCCTGGCTCTGAGGAGAGGTTTCCTCATGTTGCCATAAACACTCACCTGTTGTATAGGGACACTGAAGTCCAGGGAGAGGTCGTGAGCCAGCTCCTAGTACCTGAGCTATATGGAAGTATAGTGCTGGGGTTGTCACATAGTCACATACTTGAGGGACCACCTGAGGGAAACCAGGGACCAGATGGTGAAGTTAATGTTGTGGATGACATGTTAACTAAGGTTCCAGATCAAGATGTGAATGAGAATGAAGTGTATAACCCTGAAAGTGAGCAGGATGTGAATGAGAATGAATTGTATAACCCTGACAGTGAGCAGGATGTGAATGAAAATGAAGTGTATAACCCTGAAAGTGAGCCAGATGTGGCTGAGAAAAAGGGGTCAGACAGGGATAGTGGTAGTGATAGTGAATCATCTGATGACAATCAAGCAACCAGTGCAAATGAGGAAGGCATGGTAGCAGAGGAGGTTGAGAGTCCTGAGAGGAAGGCTGATGCTGACCTTGCAGTCGGACAGAAGATGGCATCTGAAGATGTTTTACAGTTGGCCGGTTCCCTGGCGAAGACTAAGGTGAAAGGAGGAGAGCTGAACACAGCCCAAGTAGATGCTGTTGGAAATGTGAAGTTACCAAGGTATGGTGTGGATCTGTATCGTGCCAAGGACTCTGAGGGAGATGCTGCAGAGGTGGAAAAAGCCATAGAAGTGGTAGTCACCAAGCCAGATGCCTCATCAGAAGCTGAGGTCTCAAGTGAAGCTGTGAGGAACAAGACTGAAGATATGGGGACTGACTCTGTCCTGGAATCTGTTTCTGCCGAAGACAGCGGCATGGACGGGTTGCGGTTCGGATCAGTAGCTGCAACTCGTGAAGCTCAGGCTGGAAGTTCGGCGCCCGGAGCCCCAGCGGTGTTCCCGAGTGATACCAAGGATCTGGATAAGTCACAAGATGAGATTTTGAGACATCAGGCTGGCGTTGGTGAGCTCAAGCGCACTTTCATGGAGTCTACATCGGAGCCACGTCCCAACAAATGGGAAAAGCGATGTGTCACTCCGTTGCCGCTGCAGACACACGGGAGCTCAGATGGGATGCAGAACGTGGTGGAAGAGAAGAATCCGGCGGGTTCTGAGTATACAGATGCAGCTATCAAGGAGAACTTGAAAGCCGGAATAAATGGAAATATTGGAGACCATAATGATGTGACTGAAGAGGTAGAATGTAAGACTGACGGTAGCGCTTCTGAGCATGTTCTACCAGAAGAGCCTGAAGAAGGGGCCGAAGACATAAAAGACGTCCAACAGGTACCAGATGAATTGATGACTTCTCAGAAAAAACTCCAAACTGTGATGAAGGAGTGTGATGAAAGCCATGAGCATCTTCGTGAGAAGGTCAATGAAGTAAAAGAAAGGATACAGGGAATCTCTTCGTTGCAAGAGCAAATGCTGCTCAATAAGTCTAAGGCTCTATATAAGAATGCTGTTGTTACGGTAGAACATTACAATTCAGCTGGAGACTTAGCGGATGAATTATGTGTACTGCAAAAGAAAAACGATCAGCTCCTTCTACAGTCCCAATCATTTGAACAGTGTAGCTTAAAATGGTCAGAGACCATGGCAGAGGAGCTTAAGGTCTGTGAAATAGACTTTATGAGTCAACCGATATTCAAGAAAATAGATGTGCTAAAGAGGGTTCAAGGGGAACTAGAGAAAAGTGAAAAACCCCCTATACCTTCTGTGTTAGTTGGTGACACATGGTCAGTGCACCAGGGACAGGAGGTACGTGAGTTTCTGAGGAAGAGTCAGCAGAAGTGTTCTGATGTGCCGGGTCGTACTTCTCTGGCCAGGCACTATATCGAAACTGAGCCCGGCCCTAAGGTCAAGATGAAACCGTGCAGGATACCCGAGGCCCGCAGAGAGCATAGGCCTGGGAGGGTACAGGGTAGTGCGGATGCTTCAGATGAAGAGAAAGCTGATGTTGGCTATGGCTCAGGTGAAGATACAGATGACAGTAGTGAAGATGAAGCTGATGAGGGCCATGACTGGTCCAGAGTTCACTGTCTCTTTTGGATTGTTGACCAGCCCTCCGGTCTGGATGACCAGCCCTCCGGTCTGGAGAAGAGGGGGGGATATGTGAGACAGTGAGAGTATGTGTGTTGAATGGGGTGTACATTTCACCTAGATACTTTGCTGACTGGTATAAGGGAAATGTATGGCTTTGTAAACCTAGTGGTAGAGAAAGGTCACTACACCTTACATTCAGTACACACTTGCAGCTCAGGCCTGAAACCACTCAGCTGTTAATTAGGAGACCAGAAGTAGGTGTCTGCGAACACAGACAGGGAGCTCGCTTAGTCTGGACAAGGAGTCCAGGCACAAGAAGGAGTCTCCAGGAGTATGAGCTGTCTCAGTCTGGGTGCTCGATATGCCTTCAGACACAAGGAGGAGACTCTGTGAAACTCCATGCTGGTAACTACTGAACATATGTGTTGTTTTGGGGACAGGCTGTTAGAGTCTGGACCCGGATAGAGAGGGAAATCTATCTAAGTATAGTAAGTGGCTGGACAAGCCCAGGGCTTATGTTTATGATTTGGTTTTGCTTATGTTCTGTTTGCTGTGGACTTTAATAAAACTGGTTGCGGCCAGTTTTTACCAGAACTGCTGTCTGTGAATGAACTGTTTCCGTGCCACTCCGTCTACCCGGGCGGCGATCCCAGAGCTATATCCCCTGAAAAGCTTACAATATATATATATATATATATATACACTGTGTGCAGAATTATTAGGCAAATGAGTATTTTGATCACATCATCCTTTTTATACATGTTGTCCTACTCCAACCTATATAGGCTTGAAAGCCAACTGCCAATTATGTAAATCAGGTGATTTGCATCTCTGGAAAGAGGAGGGGTGTGGTCTAATGACATCAACACCCTATATAAGGTGTGCTTAATTATTAGGCAACTTCCTTTCCTTTGGCAAAATGGGTCAGTAGAGAGATTTGACGGACTCTGAAAAGTCAAAAATTGTGAGATGTCTTACAGAGGGATGCAGCAGTCTTGAAATTGCCAAACTTTTGAAGCGTGATCACCGGACAATCAAGCGTTTCATGGCAAATAGCCAACAGGATCGCAAGAAGCGTGTTGAATAAAAAAGGCGCAAAATAACTCCCCATGAATTGAGGAAAATCAAGCGTGAAGCTGCCAAGATGCCATTTGGCACCAGTTTTGCCATATTTCAGAGCTGCAATGTTACTGGAGTATCAAAAAGCGCAAGGTGTGCCATAGTCAGGAACATGGCCAAGGTAAGGAAGGCTGAAAAACAAACAAGAAACATAAGATAAAACGTCAAGACTGGGCCAAGAAATATGTTAAGACTGATTTTTCTAAGGTTTTATGGACTGATGAAATGAGAGTGACTCTTGATGGGCCAGATGGATGGGCCCGAGGCTGGAAAGCTCCACTCCGACTCAGACGCCAGCAAGGTGGAGGTGTGGTACTGGTATGGGCTGGTATATCAAAGATGAACTTGTGGGACCTTTTCGGGTTGAGGATGGAGTGAAGCTCAACTCCCAGACCTACTGCCAGTTTCTGGAAGACATCTTTTCAAGCAGTCGTACAGGAAGAAGTCGGTATCTTTCAAGAAAAACATGATTTTCATGCAGGACAATGCTCCATCACATGCCTCCAAATACTCCACAGCGTGGCTGGATCGTAAAGGTCTAAAAGAAGAAAAAATAATGACATGGCCCCCTTTTTCACCTGATCTGAACCCCATAGAGAACCTGTGGTCCCTCATAAAATGTGAGATCTACAGGGAGGGAAAACAGTCCACTTCTCGGAACAGTGTCTGGGAGGCTGTGGTGGCTGCTGCACGCAATGTTGATCGTAAACAGATCAAGCAACTGACAGAATCTATGGATGGAAGGCTTTTGAGTGTCATCGTAAAGAAAGGTGGCTATATTGGTCACTGATTTTTTTGTTTTGTTTTTGAATGTCAGAAATGTTTATTTCTAAATTTTGTGTTGTTATATTGGTTTACCTGGTGAAAATAAACAAGTGACATGGGTATATATTTGGTTTTTAATAAGTTGCCTAATAATTCTGCACAGTAATAGTTACCTGCACAAACAGATATCCTCCTAAGATAGCCAAATTTAAAAAAAAACCACTCCAACTTCCAAAAATATTAAGTTTTGATATTTGAGTCTTTTGGGTTGATTGAGAACATAGTTGTTGTTCAATAATAAAAAGAATCCTCTCAAATACAACTTGCCTAATAATTCTGCACACAGTGTATATTATGTCACAATGACAGGTATATATATAGTCTATGCAGTAGCGTAGCTACCGGGGGGGCAGAGAGGGCGGTGGCCCTGGGCCCCGCGCTTGGAGGGGGCCCACCCGGAGCTACGCTACTAAACTGTATTGGCGTGCACAGGCGCCGATACAGTTACATTCAGCGGCAGAGCAGGGAGAATCGCTCTCCCTGCTCTGCCACCCGGCCGCTATGGGGCCCCTGAGCAGATGGTGGGGGGCCCTGTGCCAGCAGTGGGCCCCCGCCCGTCATCGGAGGGTCAGCTGTATCGGCATCTAGCCAATACAGCTGACCGCATTGAGAGAGAAGGAGCGAGCACTCCTTTTCTCCCATCATCCCCCTCTCAGCGTCTGACAGCGGGCGCGATGATGTCACTGCCCGGCGCCTGCTGTCAGACGCTGAGAGGGAGAGCAATGAGCAGCGCAGGAGCCGGGAGCAAGAGAGGTGAGTACTGGATTTATTATTTTTGTAAAGGGGCTACATTATACTACAGAGGCTCCATATGGGGGTCCATTATAAATAAGGCTGCCTATGGGGGGTGCATTATAAATAAGGCTGCCTATGGGGGGGTGCATTATAAGTAAGGCTGCCTATGAAGGTGCATTATAAGTAAGGCTTTCTATGGGGGTGTATTATAAGTAAGGCTGCCTATGGGGGTGCATTATAAGTAAGGCTGCCTGTGGGGGTGCATTATAAGTAAGGCTGCCTATGGGGTTGCATTATAAGTAAGGCTGCCTATGGAGGTGCATTATAAGTAAGGCTGCCTATGGGGGTGCATTATAAATAAGACTGCCTATGGGGGTGCATTATAAATAAGGCTGCCTATGGGGGTACATTATAAATAAGGCTGCCTATGGGGTGCATTATAAATAAGACTGCCTATGGGGTGCATTATAAATAAGACTGCCTATGGGGATGCATTATAAATAAGACTGCCTATGGGGGTGCATTATAAATAAGGCTGCATATGGGGGTACATTATAAATAAGGCTGCCTATGGGGTGCATTATAAATAAGACTGCCTATGGGGGTGCATTATAAATAAGGCTGCCTATGGGGGTGCATTATTATTATGATTTATTTATATAGCACCATTAATTCCATGGTGCTGTACATGAGAAGGGGTTACATACAAAGTTATAGATATCGTTTACAGTAAACAAATTTACAATGACAGACTGGTACAGAGGGGAGAGAACCCTGTCCTTGCGGACTTACATTCTACGGGATAATGGGGAAGAAACAGAAGGTCGGGGGTGCAGCAGCTCTGGTGGTGGCGAGGCGACAGCTCTGGTGGTGGCGGCAGCTCTGGTAGTGGTGGCGGCGAGGCGGCAGCTCTGGTGGTGGCAGCGAGGCGGCAGCTTGGGTGGTGGCAGCGACGCGGAAGCTCGGGTTGTGGCGGCAAGGCGGAATGGTTATTGCAGGCTGTAGGCTTTCCTGAAGAGATGGGTTTTCAGGTTCCGTTGGAAGGATCCAAGGGTGGTGGATAATCGTACATGTTGAGGCGTGGAATTCCAGAGGATGGGGGATATTCGGGAGAAATCTTGGAGGCGGTTGTGTGAGTAACGAATAAGTGTGGAGGATAGTAGGAGGTCTTGGAAGGATCGAAGATTACGTGAAGGAAGATATTGGGAGATTAGTTCAGAGATATAGGGAGGTGACAGGTTGTGGACGGCTTTGTAAGTCAGTGTTAGTAGTTTGAACTGGATTCGTTGGGGAATTGGGAGCCAGTGGAGGGATTTGCAGAGGGGAGAAGCAGGGGAGTACCGAGGGGAGAGGAGGATTAGTCGGGCAGCAGAGTTGAGGGCAGACAGGAGTGGTGCAAGAGAGTTGACGGGGAGGCCACAGAGGAGGGTGTTGCAGTAATCGAGGCGGGAGATGATGAGGGCATGCACAAGAGTTTTAGTAAATTGAGGGCTGAGGAAGGGACGGATTCTGGAAATGTTTTTAAGTTGGAGGCGACAGGAGGTGGCAAGAGTTTGGATGTGTGATTTGAAGGACAGGGCAGAGTCGAGAGTTACTCCGAAGCAGCGGATTTCAGGTGTGGGAGAGATCGTGATGCCATTTACCATAATAGATAGATCGGGTAGGGAAGATACATGAGATGGAGGAAAGATGATGAGTTCGGTTTTGTCAACATTGAGCTTTAGAAAGCGAGAGGTGAAGAAGGAGGATATGGCTGATAGACACTCTGGGATTCTGGACAGCAGAGAGGTGACATCTGGGCCAGAGAGGTAGATCTAAGTGTCATCCGCATACAGGTGGTACTGGAAGCCATGGGACTTTATGAGTTGTCCAAGGCCAAATGTGTAGATGGAAAAAAGTAGGGGTCCCAGGACAGAGCCTTGAGGGACTCCAACAGAGAGAGGGCGGGATGAGGAGGTAGTGTGGGAGTGGGAGACGCTAAATGTGCGGTCATTATAAATAAGTCTGCCTATGGGGAATGCATCATAAATAAGGCTGCCTGTGGGGGTGCATTATAAATAAGGCTGCCTATGGGGGGTGCATTATAAATAAGGCTCCCTATGGGGGGTGCATTATAAATAAGACTGCCTATGAGGTGCATTATAAATAAGGCTGCCTGTGGGGTGCATTATAAATAAGACTGCCTATGGGGGGTGCATTATAAATAAGACTGCCTATGGGGTGCATTATAAATAAGACTGCCTATGGGGGGTGCATTTTAAATAAGGCTGCCTATGGGGGTGTATTATAAATAAGGCTGCCTATGGGGGGTGCATTATAAATAAGACTGCCTATGGGGTGCATTATAAATAAGACTGCCTATGGGGTGCATTATAAATAAGACTGCCTATGGGGTTCATTATAAATAAGACTGCCTATGGGGTGCATTATAAATAAGGCTGCCTGTGGGGTGCATTATAAATAAGACTGCCTATGGGGGGTGCATTATAAATAAGACTGCCTATGAGGTGCATTATAAATAAGGCTGCCTGTGGGGTGCATTATAAATAAGACTGCCTATGGGGGGTGCATTATAAATAAGACTGCATATGGGGTGCATTATAAATAAGGCTGCCTGTGGGGGTGCATTATAAATAAGGCTGCCTATGGGGGGTGCATATAAATAAGGCTGCCTATGGGGTGCATTATAAATAAGGCTGCCTGTGGGGGTGCATTATAAATAAGGCTGCCTATGGAATCGTTCACTTTTCATGTCTTTTCCATCTGGCCCAGACCGACAGGACGATTCCTCCAGCCAGGACTCTGCTACAGAGAATACAACAAAAACACATTTCACTTCTCATATTTTCAGCACTGCCACGGTCACCAATTGGACTATTCTCAACCTGCACAAACTCCTCATTCTGCTGATACCCCAATACTGAGCCGCAGCTGTCGATGTGTCCCTATTACTGCACCTGATACCCCAATACTGAGCCGCTGCTGCCGTATATGTCCCTATTACTGCACCTCATACCCCAATACTGAGCCGCTGCTGCCATGTGTCCCTATTACTGCACCTGATACCCCAATACTGAGCCGCTGCTGCCGTATGTGTCCCTATTACTGCACCTCATACCCCAATACTGAGCCGCTGCTGCCGTATGTGTCCCTATTACTGCACCTGATACCCCAATACTGAGCCGCTGCTGCCGTATGTGTCCCTATTACTGCACCTCATACCCCAATACTGAGCCGCTGCTGCCGTATGTGTCCCTATTACTGCACCTCATACCCCAATACTGAGCCGCTGCTGCCATGTGTCCCTATTACTGCACCTCATACCCCAATACTGAGCCGCTGCTGCCATGTGTCCCTATTACTGCACCTGATACCCCAATACTGAGCCGCTGCTGCCGTATGTGTCCCTATTACTTCACCTCATACCCCAATACTGAGCCACTGCTGCCGTATGTGTCCCTATTACTGCCCGATACCCCAATACTGAGCCTCTGCTGCCGTATGTGTCCCTATTACTGCATCTCATACCCCAATACTGAGCCGCTGCTGCCGTATGTGTCCCTATTACTGCACCTGATACCCCAATACTGAGCCGCTGCTGCCGTATGTGTCCTTATTACTGCACCTCATACCCCAAACTGAGCTGCTGCTGCCGTATGTGTCCCTATTACTGCACCTCATACCCCAATACTGAGCTGCTGCTGCCGTATGTCCCTATTACTGCAGCTCATACCCCAATACTGAACCGCTGCCATGTGTCCCTATTACTGCACCTGATACCTCAATACTAAGCTGCTGCTGCCGTATGTGTCCCTATTACTGCACATCATACCCAATCTGACCCCCCAATAGACCTCTAAACTGAGCCGCTGCTGCCGTATGTGTCCTTATTACTGCACCTCTTACCCCAATACTGAGCCGCTGCTGCCATGTGTCCCTATTACTGCACCTCATACCCCAATACTGAGCCGCTGCTGCCGTATGTGTCCCTGTTACTGCACCTATTGTGTGGTTGTGTGTGACCTCTAAATTCTAAAGCGACTCTCTAGAATATAGTAATGCCAGACATTTTGTCCCCTAGAATTGCCCTCTGTGTGCCCCTTTGACAGTCACAGTACACCGAGTTCCCCTATAACAATAAGTGCCCACTTTACATTTAATAATGTCCGAAGTCTCCCCCTGTACAGCTCCCCTATACACAGAATAATGCCCCCTCACTGGATATATACTGACCCCTTAATATCCCCAAACTATTTAATGGCTCCAACACTGTAAGATGGTCCGCCACTACAATCCCCACACTGTATGATGGCCCCCTAGATAGGATCCATATAGTATAATACACCAGATAGCATAATGCACTCCCCATAGGCAGAGTTTATATTATAATAAACCCCCATAGACAGAGTCTATAATATAATGCACCCCCCATAGGTAGCCTTTGTATTATAATGCACCCCCATAGGCAGCCTCTGTATTATAATGCACACCCATAGGGAGCCTCTGTATTATAAAGCACCCCCATAGGGAGCATCTGTATTATAATCATATAGGACCCTCCATAGGCAGCCTCTGTATTATAATGCACACCCCCATAGGCAGCCTCTGTATTATAATGCACCCCATAGGGAGCCTTTGTATTATAATGCACCCCCATAGGTAGCCTCTATAGTATAATGCACCCCCATAGGGAGCCTCTATATTATAATGCACCCCCATAGGCAGACTCTATATTAAAATGTAACCCCATAGGGAGCCTCTGTATTATAATGCACACCCCCATAGGGAGCCTCTGTATTATAATGCACCCCCATAGGCAGCCTCTGTATTATAATGCACCCCCATAGGCAGCCTCTGTAGTATAATGCACCCCCCATAGGTAGCCTCTATAGTATAATGCACCCCCATAGGGAGCCTCTGTATTATAATGCACCCCATAGGCAGCCTCTGTATTGTAATGCACACCCCCATAGGTAGCCTCTGTATTATAATGCACTCCTCATAGGCAGCCTCTGTATTATAATGCACTCCCCATAGGCAGCCTCTATAGTATAATGCACCCCCATAGGCAGCCTCTGTAGTATAATGCATCCCCCATAGGGAGCCTCTGTATGATAATGCATCCCCATAGGCATCCTCTATAGTATAATGCAGGAGTCCCCAACCGCCGGTCTGCGGCCCACTACGGGGCCTAGCAGTTCTGATGCCGGGCCGCGGAGCCACGGCACAGAACGCTGGACCCACATGGAGCTGGGGCTGTAGCGCTGTAGTGACAGCTACAGTCGCCGGCTCCATCATCGATACTCACCTTCCGCCGCTGCGATCCCTGTCCCGGCCGTGGCAGCTTCATCCAGCGCTGAGCGGTGACGTAGTACCGCTCATTAAGGGCATAAATATGGACGTAACGCCACTCCCATAGGCGTGGCATCCATATTCATGCCCTTAATGAGCGGTATTACGTCGCCGCACCGCAAAGGAGGAAGCTGCCGGCGCCGACAGGGATGCTGGGAAGTTCAGCGACGGAGCGAGTAGGGTAAGTATGACAGGGATGACGGGGGAGCCCAGGAGAGGGTGGGAGAGGAGCCTTGTATACAAGGGAGGGTGCGGAGCCATAGTGGGAGCGGAGTGTTGTGAATGTGCTAGAAATGAATTCTGAGCAGAAGCTCCCTCTGGTGGTTACAAACAGTACTGAACTATCCAATGAAGATTGTGAAGATTGGCGATCAGGTGTTACTGACTGGTCTTATATAAGGGAGGTTCCCTCCCATCAGAGTTGCCGGTGATCAATTGTTCTGGTCTCATCTTTGATTCCTGTTCACTTTGTAGCTTGCTGTTTCGTGCCTGCATCTTCTGCTAACAGATAAGACATTTTCTTCTTTTAGTTTTTTGTGCTTGCTTTTTGCATTTTGTCCTGCACTTCTGTGGGGGTCTGCCGGGTCCCCTCCGGGGGCTTGTGCTCCTCTCAGTTTAGTTCAGCCACTGGTGTTTGTTCATTTGCCTTTTCCAGTTTTTTCAGTGGCTGCTGTTTAGTTTTTGTTACACCAGAGAACTAATTTAGGTGGTAGAGGTCGTGTGATCTCAGGTGTTTTTGTAATTAGTAGTGTTGGTACTTTTCAGGGTTTTTTGGGATTGCAGTAAGTGTCCTTCCTATCCTTTTCTATTTAGGAAGTTTGGGCCCCAACTTTGCTCATACTATTTTCTGTCTGTGTCTGTATTTCCCTTGTCTAACCGCCATTACATGTTTGGGAGCTTTCTATGTTCTTTGGGGATCTGCTTCGGGGCAAATAGTTTTCCTCTTTCTGTCTTTAGGTGTAGTTAGCTTCTCAGGCTGTGACGAGGCGTCTAGGACCAACGTAGGTACGCTCCACGGCTGCCTTTAGTTGTGGTGGTTAGTCAGGGTACTGCAATCCCATAGATTCCAACCTCTCTGGTGTATTTCCTTTTTTGCCTGCTCTCCTCTGCTACCAAATCATAACAGCGGAGCCTTGTATACAGGGTGGGAGAGGAGCCATGTATATAGGGTGGGAGCAGAGCCTTGTATACAAGGAGGGTGCGGAGCCATAGTGGGAGCAGAGCCTTGTATACAGGGTGGGAGAGGAGCCATGTATATAGGGTGGGAGAGGAGCCATGTATATAGGGTGGGAGAGGAGCCATGTATATAGGGTGGGAGAGGAGCCATGTATACAGGGTGGGAGAGGAGCCATGTATATAGGGTGGGAGAGGAGCCATGTATATAGGGTGGGGAGGAACCATGTATATAGGTGGGAGAGGAGCCATGTATATAGGGTGGGAGCGGAGCCTTGTATACAGGGTGGGAGAGGAGCCATGTATATAGGGTGGGAGCAGAGCCTTGTATACAAGGCAGGGTGCGGAGCCATAGTGGGAGCGGAGCCTTGTATACATGGTGGGAGAGGAGCCATGTATATAGGGTGGGAGAGGAGCCATGTATATAGGGTGGGAGAGGAGCCATGTATATAGGGTGTCAAGATCCCGTCTGGGTTGGAGCCGATGTTACTGCAAACACTAGGAAAGCAGAGGCAGGTAGCATAGTCAGGTGGCAGGCCGAGGTCTGTACACAGGAAAGGCAGTTCGGTAGCAGAGGAGCAGGCAGATAACGTAGTCAGGTGGCAGGCCGAGGTCGGTACACAGGAAAGGCAGTTCGGTAGCAGAGGAGCAGGCAGATAACGTAGTCAGGTGGCAGCCGGAGGTCGCTACACAGGAAAGGCAGTTCGGTAGCAGAGGAGCAGGCAGATAACTAGTCAGGTGGCAGGCCGAGGTCAGTTCACAGGAGAGCAGTGTTTGTAGCAATGGATCAGGCGGAGAGCGTAGTCAGAAGGGCAGGCCGAGGTCAGTTCACAGGAGAGCAGTGTTTGTAGCAGCAGGAACAGCAGGGAACGCTTGACTAAAGGCTAAGAGCACAATAATCTCGCAATGACACACCCACAGGGCCAGGTTTATATAGGGCATGTAATTGGCAATCAGAGGCCAAATGAGAGCACTGGGTGAAGCCGATCAGGAAGAACAGTCATTGGTATCTGGGTTCAGCAAGGAACTTTGTAGCCAGCAGAATAGCTCAGATGGTAGAGCTGCCGGCCGGTGGACAAGAGACACTGGTTCGATTCCTGACAGTACTCCCCTCCTTCCAGGATGGCCTCTGGACATCTCAGGAGCTGGCTTATCTGGGTACCTCTGATGAAAGGCTCTTGTAAGTCCAGGAGCATGGACGTTGTCCTTTGGTTCCCATGAATTTTCCTCTGGTCCGTAACCTTCCCACTGCACCAGATACTGCAGTTTACCTCTGAATTTTCGGGAGTCCAGAATCTTATCCACAATGTATTCTTCTTCACCACGGATCCTTTCTGGTGGAGGAGGTGGCTGAATTCTTCCTGGAAAGAGTTTTCAGAGAAGGGTTTGAGCAAGGATATGTGAAATACTGGATGAATCTTTAGATTGTTGGGAAGTTTTAAACGAAAAGCAACCTGGTTAATTTTTGCAGAAATTTGAAAAGGTCCAATGAATTTCTGACCCAATTTGGAGGATGGCACATGTGTCTTAAGGTTTTTAGTGGACAGCCAAACTTTGTCTCCAACCTGAAGAGCAGGGGGCACTCTCCGATGTTTATCTGCTGCTTCCTTATATACTTCCTGGGTCTTGAGTAATATCTCTGATAATTCCTTCTGGGATTCCTGTAATTTTGCAAGCCTGTCATTAACAGCAGGAATGGGAGTGTTCACTGGCAGATTAGGGATAAATACTGGATGTACTCCATAATTAGCAAAAAATGGGGTTTGAGATGTAGCGCTATGTATGGAGTTGTTGTAGGCAAACTCTGCTGTTGGTAAATAGTCCACCCAGTCATCCTGAAGATAGGAAATGAAGCAACGGAGGTATTGCTCCAAAGTCTGGTTCGTTCTCTCCGTCTGGCCATTGGACTGAGGATGGAAAGCGGTAGAAAGATTCACCGTGACTCCCAAGGCTGTACAGAAACTCTTCCAAAATTTTGACGTAAACTGAACGCCTCTGTCAGACACCACGCTGTCAGGAATTCCATGTAACCTGAATACCTCTTTGATTATCAGTTCTGCAGTTTTTTCAGCAGTAGGAATTCCTTCAGTTGGAATAAAGTGGGCCATTTTTGTGAGTCGGTCCACTATGACAAGGATGATGGTCATCTGTTTGGAAGGGGGTAGTTCCACAATAAAATCCATGGAAATAGATCCCCAAGGCCTGGATGGAACTGGGAGTGGTTGCAAGAGTCCTAGAGGAGACGATCGTGGGGTCTTGTTTCGTGCGCATGTTAAACAGGTTGAAACATATTTCCTCATGTCCTTCCTACAATTAGGCCACCAAAAGAAACAAAGTAGTAAGTCTTGTGTTTTTGCAACTCCAGGATGTCCTGCCAGTTTAGAATCATGGACACTTTTGAGGACTTCAAGGCGAGAAGATTCAGGTACATATATTTTGTGTTTCTGCATCCAAAACCCCTCTTTGAATGAAAGATCGACGTCTTCCGAAGGATGGTTAAGGAAAGAGTCCTCTTGATATCCATCTTTAATTCTATTACATAGTCCTCTAGAATGCAATATTCCCAAAAAAATTTTAGGGCCTAGAATTGTATCGTCATTACTAGACCTCTCCTGAGGTTCCGAACACATCCTGGACAGGGCGTCAGCCTTGCCATTTCTTGAACCAGGCCGGTAAGAAATTATAAAATTGAATCTTGAGAAAAATAAGGCCCATCTGCTTGTCTTGCAGACAATCTTTTTGCTGTACGGAGGAATTCAAGATTCTTGTGGTCCGTGAGGACAGTCACAGGGTGATTGGCACCTTCCAAAAGATGTCTCCATTCGGAGAAGGCAACTTTAATGGCTAACAGTTCTTTATTACCATGTCGTAGTTCTTTTCTGCAGATGACATGGTGTGGGAAAGAAACGCACATGGGTGAAGTTGAATTTTGTCCCCAACTCGCTGAGACAGAATGGCTCCCACTGCAGAGTTCGAGGCGTCCACTTCGACAGTAAATGGCAATTCAGGATTTGGGTGTACTAACAATGGAGCAGACGTAAAAAGAGTTTTCAATTTGTCAAAAGCTCCTGTGCCTCCGGAGACCAGAAAAATGCTTTGGTCTTTTTTGTTAGTGTAGTAATTGGTAGTATGATCCGTGAAAAGTTCTTTATAAATTTTCGGTAAAAATTTGCAAATCCTATGAAACGCTGGACGTCTTTTAAATTTCTTGGAACAGGCCAGTCCACTACAGCATTGATTTTGCCGGGATCCATGCTCAGACCTTCTGGGGAGATGATATATCCCAGAAATTGGATACTGGTTTGTTCAAACTCACATTTTTCAAGTTTAATGTAAAGATGGTTCTCCTGTAGTCGTTCCAAGACTAACTGGACGTGCCTGCGATGCTCTTCCAAGGTGTCTGAAAATATAAGAATGTCATCGAGATAAGCCACAACGAATTGGTCCAAGAAATCTCGAAATACATCATTAATAAAATGTTGAAAGGTGGCTGGGGCATTGCTAAGGCCAAAGGTCATAACCAGAGATTCAAAATGTCCATATCTCGTTCTGAAGGCGGTCTTCCACTCATCTCCTGGGCGAATCCGTATGAGGTTGTAAGCCCCTCTAAGATCCAACTTCGTAAAGATTTTCGCAGAACGGAGTCTCTCAAATAGTTCAGGAATCAAGGGTACGGGTAGCGATTCTTGACAGTGATATTATTCATCTCTCTGTAGTCAATACATGGCCGCAGAATGGAGTCTTTCTTTTCAACAAAGAACAGGGGTGCCCCAGCTGGAGATGTGGAAGGTCGAATAAAGCCTTTCTCTAAATTTTCATCCAGGAACTTTCTTAATACCTTCAATTCAGGTTCGGAAAGATTGTAAATCCGTCCAAATGGAATGGTTGCTCCTGGCAGCAATTCAATGGGACAGTCGTAAGGACGGTGAGGCGGTAATTGATCTGCTTTCTTACTGCAGACATCAGAGAACTGCTGATATTGAGGTGGTAGTTTCTCTTCCTTCTCATGCGAAATCTCAGAGATTTGGACTTGTTGGAGAACAGGGGGTTCCTTATGACAATTATTCTTACAGTAGTCAGATGGAAAAGTGATGGTCATTGATGCCCAGTTGATAGAAGGGTTATGGACTGAAAACCAGGGGATCCCTAGAATAACCGAAAATTTCGGAGATGAAATAAGGTGGAAACTGACAGCTTCATGATGATCCAGTTCGATACAAATCTCCAGTTCGATTGTCTCATGCGTGACAGGTCCAGAAGACAAGGGTGATCCATCCACAGTTTCCATTTCAATTGGTGTGGATTTGGTCCTACTGGAAATATTATTATCACGTGTAAATTTTAAGTCCATAAAATTTCCTCCTGCTCCCGAATCCAACAGGGCAGAGCATTGTATTTTTTGGGTGCCCATTACAACCTGAATGGGATTACAAAATGAGATGATGTAGTATGTATTTTGTCTATTTCTGGCGTTACTGATGAGATAGTCTGCAAGATGGAATCCGACTGCTGAGAAAGATCCATATTGCTGGCAGACCTGTTGTTGGTAAAGGCTATAGTCCTTTTGTTAGGACAGTTGATGGCATAGTGTCCAGGGTCCCCACAATAGAGGCAGAGATGTTTGCATGTCGCCTCTCCTTCTCCTGTGCAGAGAGTGGTCTTCGGATGACGTCGATCTGCATCGGTTCAGACACGCCTTGCGTCTTTCTTGGTGGTCTGATGCTGAAAATGAGAAGCCAGGGCTATTCCCAAGTGCTCGCAGTCTCTCCTTTCTCCTTTCAGTAAGTCTCTGGTCAATCCGGATACATAGTTGAATAAAGTCCTCCAACTGGTCAGGGTCCCAACCCTGGCAAGCTCGTCTTTCACTGGTTCTGATAACCCTCGTCGAAATTGACTTCTCTGGGCCGCTGGATTCCAGGTGGTGTCGGCCACCCAGCGACGGAACTCCGATGTATATTCCGCAACAGAGCGACGTCCTTGGCGACAAATTATGTAATTTGGTTTCTGCTGTCGCACAGCGGTTTGGGTCTTCAAAAACTTGATTCATAGCTGCAATGAAAGCTTCCAGGTCATTAAGGAGGCCATAGTCCTTTTCTACATAAGGTGAAGCCCAAGCAAGAGCTTCATCCGTCAGGAGATTTATCATGAAAAAAACTTTCTTCCTCTCACTGGTAAAGGGACAGGTTGCATCTGGAAGTAAATGCGGCATTGATTGAGGAATCCTCGGTACTGCTGGCGATCCCCACTGAACTTTGCAGGCAGCGGCAGCCGCGCGTTTGATTCGGACCCTGAATTGCGCACGTCCAGAAGTTGTTTTTGTAGCTCAATTACTTCCTGTTGTAGCACCGTGAAATCAGTTTATAACTTGGAATATTTTCCTTGAGAGTCAGTACAAAAACTTTGAAGCTCCGTAACTTGCCACCTCAGGGTGTTCACAGCGGACTCCATTTTGGCGCGAGATTATTCTGTCAAGATCCCGTCTGGGTTGGAGCCGATGTTACTGCAAACACTAGGGAAAGTAGAGGCAGGTAGCGTAGTCAGGTGGCAGGCCGAGGTCGGTACACAGGAAAGGCAGTTCGGTAGCAGAGGAGCAGGCAGATAACGTAGTCAGGTGGCTGGCCGAGGTCGGTACACAGGAAAGGCAGTTCGGTAGCAGAGGAGCAGGCAGATAACGTAGTCAGGTGGCAGCCGGAGGTCGCTACACAGGAAAGGCAGTTCGGTAGCAGAGGAGCAGGCAGATAACGTAGTCAGGTGGCAGGCCGAGGTCAGTTCACAGGAGAGCAGTGTTTGTAGCAATGGATCAGGCGGAGAGCGTAGTCAGAAGGGCAGGCCGAGGTCAGTTCACAGGAGAGCAGTGTTTGTAGCAGCAGGAACAGCAGGAACGCTTGACTAAAGGCTAAGAGCACAATAATCTCGCAATGACACACCCACAGGCCAGGTTTATATAGGGCGTGTAATTGGCAATCAGAGGCCAAACGAGAGAGCACTGGGTGAAGCCGATCAGGAAGAACAGTCAATGGTATCTGGGTTCAGCAAGGAACTTTGTAGCCAGCAGAATAGCTCAGATGGTAGAGCTGCCGGCCGGTGGACAAGAGACACTGGGTTCGATTCCTGACATAGGGTGGGAGAGGAGCCATGTGAAATTTTATAGGGTGGGAGAGGAGCCATGTATATAGGGAGCCTCTGTATGATAATGCACCCCTTAGGCAGTCTCTATATTATAACGTACCCCCCATAGGGAGCCTCTGTAGTATAATGCAACCCCATGGGCAGCCTCTGTAGTATAATGCACCCCCCATAGGGAGCCTCTGTATGATAATGCACCCCCTTAGGCAGCCTCTATAGTATAATGCACCCCCATAGGCAGCCTCTGTAGTATAATGCACCCCATAGGGAGCCTCTGTATAATGCACCCCCATAGGCAGCATCTAAAGTATAATGCACCCCCATAGGCAGCCTCTGTAGTATAATGCACCCCCATAGGGAGCCTCTGTATTATAATGCACCCCCATAGGCAGCCTCTGTATTATAATGCACTCCCCATAGGGAGCCTCTATATTATAATGCACCCCCATAGGGAGCCTCTGTATTATAATGCAACCCCATAGGCAGCCTCTGTATTATAATTCACCCCCATAGGGGGCCTCATCCCATAGGTTATTATAATGCACCCCCATAGGAGCCTCTTATTATAATGCACCCCCATAGGGAGCCTCTGTATTATAATGCACCCCTCCAATAGGCACCCTGCAGTGATTATAATGCACCCCCATAGGCAGCCTCTGTATTATAATGCAATCCCCATAGGCAGCCTCTGTATTATAATGCACTCCCCATAGGCAGCCTCTATAGTATAATGCACCCCCATAGGCACCTCTGTAGTATAATGCATCCCCCATAGGCAGCCTCTTATATAAAGCACCCCATAGGAAGCCTGTATTATAATGCACCCATAGCAGCCTCTGTATTAAATGCACCCCCATAGGGAGCCTCTGTATTATAATCACCCCCAATAGGCAGCCTCTGTATTAATTGCACCCCCATAGGCAGCCTCTGTATATAATGCACCCCCATAGGCACCCTGTTATAATGCACCCCCTAGGCAGCCTTATATAATGCACCCCCATAGGCAGCCTCTGTATTATAATGCATCCCCTAGCACCTCTGTATGATAAGCACCCTTAGAGCTCTAATTATAACACCCCCATAGGAGCCTCTGTAGTATAATGCATCCATGGCAGCTCTGTAGTAAAGCACCCCCCATAGGGAGCCTCGTATGATAATGCACCCCCTAGGCAGCCTCTATATATAATGCACCCCCATAGGAGCCTCTGTAGTATATATGCACCCCCATAGGGAGCCTCTGTATAATGCACCCCCATAGGCAGCCTCTAAAGTATAATGCACCCCCATAGCAGCCTCTGTAGTATAATGCACCCCCATGACCTGATATAATGCACCCCCATAGGCAGCCTCTGTATTATAAGATCCCATAGGAGCCTCTAATAAATGCACCCCCATAGGGACCTCTGTATTATAATGCAACCCCATAGGCAGCCTCTGTATTATAATAGCCCATAGCCTTTCACCCATAGGGAGCCTCTATATTATAATGCACTCCCCATAGGCAGCCTCTGTATTATAATGCACCCCAATAGGAGCTCTGTATTATAAAGCTACCCCCATAGGAAGCCTCTGTATTATAATGCACCCAAGCCCTCTATAAATGACACCATAGGAGCTCATATACCCCATAGGCAGCCGTTATGTTACGGTAGCTGAGGAGTGCAGGAAAAAAGGAATACACCAGAGCAGTTGGAATCTATGAGATTGCAGTACCCTGACTAACCACCACAACTAAGCAAGCCGTGACGTTCCTACGTTGGTCCTAGACCCTCGTCACAGCCTGAAAACTAACTACACCTAAAGATAGAAATAGGAAAGCTATCTGCCCGAGCAGACCCCCAAAGAAAATAGGAAGCCCCCAAACATGTAATGGCGGTTAGACAAGAGGAAAACGACACAGAAAAGAAAATAGTATGAGCAACGTTTGGGGCCCCCAAAAAATCCCAAAAAAGGAAGGGAAAGGGACATCACTGCAATCCCCAAAAAAACCCCAAAAAACCAAATCTACTAATTTAAAAACACCTGAGATCACACGACCTCTACCACCTAAATTAGTTCTCTGGTGTACAAAAAACCGCAGCCACTAAAAAAAATGGAAAAGGGAAAGACAAAAACAGTGTGCAAATAAACTGAGAGGGCAAAGCCCCTGAGGGACCCGAACCCCACAGAAGTGCAGGAACAAATGCAAAAAAAGCAAAAAAAAAAATAAAATATCTTAAACTGATAGCAAAGATGCAGGCAAGAACAGCAGCTTCAAGGAAACCGGGAAAAAGGTTAGACAAAAACAATTGATCCCGCAACCATGATGGGAAAGGGGTTTCCCCTTAAATAATCCAAGCCGTAACCCTGATTCCAATCCCAAATTCCATACCGTTGTAACCACCAGAGGGAGCCTCTGCTCAGAATTATTTCAAAAACCCCTTCACAACAGTACCCCCCTTGAGGGGGGTCACCGAACCCTCATTTGGCAACAGGTCGGTCAGGATGAGTCTTGATACACAAGGATAAATCTCCTAGCATGGATGTCCGAAGCAAACACCCAAGAATTTCCCCTTTCCCGACCATAAACCCTCCATTTTAACCAAATACTGGATTTTCCCTCTAGAAAAACGAGAATCCAATATTTTCTCAACCCCATACTCCAGATTGCCCTAACCAAAAACAGGTCAGGGGGCCAGCCCCAAAGGGAAACCACTGGTAAAACCTCTTCAATAAATTTAAAACACCGGTAAGATCTTAAATAGTTCCCTGGAAAAAAAGAAAGAAAG
>JARQOD010000005.1:539583229-539646184 GCA_033576555.1 Oophaga sylvatica | reverse complement strand
TGGTCTGGTGTGAGGGGGAACCAAAGGGGGGCGGGCTGTGTGAGGGAGGGAACCCTTTAGGCGTGTGTATAGAGGGGGGACCATGGGGGGCGGTCTGTGTGTGAGGGAGGAGACCATGGGGGGGGTTGGTGTAGGGGGCCCCTGGGGGGCGGGGTTGGTAGAGGGGGGCCAGGGGGGCGGCTGTGTGTGAGGGGAGCCTGGGGAGCGCCCGTGTGAAAGGGGCCATGGGGAGCGGTCTGTGTATGGGGGGGAACCGGGTGGTCGTGGATGAGGGGGAAACCCGGGGCGGGCGTGTGGAGGAGGACCCCGGGGAGCAGTCGTGTGAGGGGAGGGGCCGGGGGCGATCGTTGGGGGGGATCCTGGGGGCAGTTGTGTGTGGGGTAACCCGGGGGTTGGCTCTTTTGGGGGAGAACGATGGGGACGGCTGGGAAGAGGGGGGACCATGGGGGAGGGTCTGCGTGAGAGGAGGAACCCGGGGGGGCTGTGTGGGGAAGGGGCCCTGGGGAGCGGGGCTGTTGGGGGAGGAGACCTGGGGGGGCGGTCTGTTGAGGGGGGAAGACCATGGGGAGGGGCCCCCCTTTGGGGGAGGAGGACCATGGGGGGCGGTCTGGTGAGGAGAGGGGACCCTGGGACGGTCTGTGGAGAGGGAGACCTGGGGACGGGCCGGTGAAGGGGACCCTGGAGCGGTCTGTGTGAGGGGAGACCATGGGGGCGGCTGTGTGAGGGGGGAGCCATGGGGAGCTCTGTGTGGGGAGGAGACCATGGGGGGGCTTTTTGGGGAGAGACCAGGGGGCGGTCTGTGTGAGGAGAGGCCATGGGGGCGGGCTGTGTGAGAGAGGGGAAACCCTGGGGCCGTCTTGTAGAGGGGAACCATGGGGAGGGCTTGTGAGGGAGCCAGGGGAGCGGGCTGTGGGGCCTGGGAGCGGTCTGTGTGAGAGGAACCATGGGGAGCGGGTTTTGGAAAGGGGGGGACCTGTGGAGCGGCGTGTGGGGACCCTGGGGGGGTCTGGTGGGGGGGAGACCTGGGAGCGGTCTGTGTGAGAAGCCAGGGGGGCGGTCTGGTTTAAGCCTGGGGGCGGTCTGTGAGGAACCATGGGGGTGGGGGTCCGGGGGGGAGGAACCTGGGGTGCGGTCTGTTGAAGGGGGGGAGACCGGGGGGGCGGGTTTTGTGAGAGGAGACCAGGGGTGCGGTTGTGGAGGGGAGACCTGGGAGCGTTTGTGTGAAACCTGGGGGGGTGGTTGTGGGGGGAGGGGCCATGGGGGTCTGTGTGATGAGGGGGGACCATGGGGGGGGTCTTGTGTGGGGGGGGGAACCATGGGGGGGTTTTTGGGAGGGAGGACCGGGGGCGGGCTGTGGGAGGAACCATGGACGGCCTGTGTGAGGGAAAAATGGGAGGGTTTTTTGGGGAAAAGGGGGGCCTTTTGGGGGAAGGGGGGGTCTGTGTAAGGGGGGACCATGGGGGGGTAAAACCCGGGGGGGCTTTGGGGGGGGGGGTGGGAGGGGGGACCAGGGAGCGGTCTTGTGAGAGGGGGGGAACCCTTTTAAAAAGGGAGCCGGGGGGGGGGCCTGGGGGGGGTTGGGGGGGGGAGAAACCTGGGGAGGGGGGGGGACCACGGTATCCCACTTCTGGGTGCACTGCTCCGCTTACCTCAGTTACTGCGCCTTTGGGAGTCTGGTCATTGATGATGTCGTCCGTGAGGGGAGGATGAAGGGAGGACATTCCCCGGGGTTCATGAAGGTCCCTAAAGTCCTCCCTGTAATTTCCTGTACGACAAAACGTCACGCAGGTCCCCGTCCCCCCAGGAGGTGACCGCTGATCGTCGGTGAGCCCCCGCTTTCCTTTTTGTTTTCCCTCTGTAAAAAATTTCTTTCCTCCGGTTTTTTTATCCCCCATTTCCTGGTGGGGAACATGATTGGGGGGTCCTATGAAGAATAACTCCTTGGGGGCGCGTGGGGAAAAAACACTCGGGGGGGGGTGTATAAAATATCTCGGGAGCATTTTGGGGGGTATTTAAAAAATTGGGGGTCTGTATTTAAAAAAATGGGGGGGGAAAGGGGGGTGTGTATTTAAATTTGGGGGCTTTTTATAATATCTCGGGGGGCGGTTTTAAAAAATACTCGGGGGGGTGTTTTAAATAATATACCAGGGGCGTGTAAAATACCCCTTTTTTTTATTGGGGGGGGTGTGTAATAATATCTCGGGGGTGTGTTTAAATACCGGGGGGGGTGTTATTTAAAAACTCGGGGGCTGTTATTTTAAAAACTGGGGGGGCTGTGATATAAATACTCGGGGGCTGTGTAAAAATTTTCTCGGGGGCGGTTATAAAATCTCGGGGGGTGTGTTTTAATATACTCGGGGGGGGGGGGGGGGGGGGGGGGTGGTAATAAATTTTTTTGGGGGGGTGTTATTAAAATCTGGGGCTGGTAAAATAACTCGGGGCGGATATAAATACTCGGGGCTGGTATAAAAAATACCGGGGGCGTGAATAATATACTCGGGGGGGTGTGTATATAATAACCGGGGCGGGGTTTTAAAATCTCGGGGGCTTGTTTAATTACCGGGGGGGTGTTATTAATTCCGGGGGCTGGTAAAAATTCTGGGGGCTGTGTAAATAATATATCGGGGGGGGTGTAAAAATATCTCGGGGCGTGTATATAATAAACTCGGGGCTGTTAAAAATACTCGGGGGGGGTTATTAAAATTTTAACTCGGGGGCGTTGTATTTAATAATCGGGGGGGGTGATTAAATACTCGGGCTTGATATAATTACCGGGGGGCGTGTTTTAATATCGGGGGGGCTGGGATAAAATATATCGGGGGGCTGTGTATATAATATATCGGGGGGGTGTTATATATTACCGGGGGCGGGGATTTAAAAAAAACTCGGGCCCGTTATATAATATCTCGGGGCTGTGATATAAAATACCGGGGGGCTTGTTAAAAATTACTCGGGGGGGTGTTTATATAAAACTCGGGGGGGTGTATATTAATATACTCGGGGGGTTGTGTATTTAATATACTCGGGGGCTGTGTATTTAATATACTCGGGGGGGCTGTGTATATAATATACTCGGGGGGCTGTGTATATAATATACTCGGGGAGCTGTGTATATAATTTGGGGGCTGTGTATATAATATACTCGTGGGGCTGTGTATATAATATACTCGGGAGGCTGTGTATATAATATACTCGGGGGGCTGTGTATATAATATACTCGGGGGCTGTGTATTTAATGTACTCGGGGCTGTGTATTTAATATACTCGGGGGGCTGTGTATTTAATATACTCTGGGGGGCTGTGTATATAATATACTCGGGGGGGCTGTGTATATAATATACTCGGGGGCTGTGTATATAGTATACTCGGGGGGGCTGTGTATATAATATACTCGGGGGGCTGTGTATATAATATACTCGGGGGCTGTATATAATATACTCGGGGGCTGTATATAATATACTCGGGAGGCTGTGTATATAATATACTCGGGGGCTGTATATAATTACTCGGGAGGCTGTGTATATAATATACTCTGGAGGCTGTGTATATAATATACTTGGGAGGCTGTGTATTTAATATACTCGGGGGGCTGTGTATTTAATATACTCGGGAGGCTGTGTATATAATATACTCGGGGGGCTGTATATAATATACTCGGGGCTGTGTATATAATATACTCGGGGGGTCTGTGTATATAATTTGGGGGCTGTGTATATAATATACTCGGGGGGCTGTGTATATAATATACTCGGGGGTGTGAGGAACTAAGCCGACCGCCACACGGTAGCCCGGGTATCACAGCTTCTGATACCACCGCCGCTACCAAATGTGACGGACGATCCCCTTTCCTCCCACGTCACCAATGGGACGTAACTCCACAGGTACAGCTCTCCGGCGCCCCCTTTGTCTCTCAGGTCAGTAAGGGAACTGCACCTAGAGCAAATGGCCGCCGGGGAGGTTGTCCTGTTACCCACTGGGTATTCTAAGATTCGTGATCAGAGTAAAAGCATCAGCCCAAGATTAATTTTATGGTTTAATCGCCTTAAGGGCGCACTAGATAATTACAGAAATATACAGTAAAGCTATACAACGTAATTACAATGGATTTGCAGTCAGAGAAAAAATACAACGATAATGTACAAGGCTTAAAGGTATAAGCTATAGATCAATATTACCGGGTAGTATGGTCATGGGGAGGCGGGCGCTCTGCCATCCCCAGGTAAGTCTTCAGTTGCTGGACAGTCCCCACAGCATGTGCTGCTGCTCCATTTGGCAAGGCAATTCAAATCTGTGTCTTGTGCTTCTTGTTGCTGTGAGAAAATGGAATGCCCCAGCCTGTTCATTGCTACAGTTCTTAAAACTGCTAGGTCCTTCCCCTTTGCTTTGAAGCACGCATATTAACTAGCCTGCAATTCATATGGAGCAGGAAACACTGGCCTGAGTCCGAGCCATTCAACATACCAATGACCATCCCATTCAGACACTGGCCTAAACCAATTAGCATGTTAAAGCCCTATTGATTCATAGTGGACATCAAAACTGGTCGTACTGAATATGCTAATAGGCCCTGTAGTTAGCAGTCTGTGGCTCTGTGAACCGACAAAATGGAGGCTGGTACATGCCCTATACAAAATGGCGACGTCCCTTTCCTTACACCTCCCTGCTTTTGAGGGCGCTAGGGGGTATCACATTCCTGTGTTCCCCCGTGCGCCCTACCGCACCCTCTCCTTGCCGGGACAGCCCATCAGCGTTACCATGGTCCCTGCCTTTTTTTGTGGCGAATGGTGAAGTGGTACTGTTGGAGAGCGAGGCTCCAGCGTAGCAACCTCCCATTCGTCCCAGAGACCGTGTGTAACCAGCTGAGGGGTTGTGGTCTGTTTCCACGGTGAATTGGCGTCCGTACAAGTATGGCTGCAGACGCTGCAGGGCCCACACAATTGCCAGACATTCCTTCTCCATCGTGGAATAGGCCACTTCCCTCGGCAGGAGCTCCCTGCTCAGGTACAAAATGGGGTGTTCATAGCCCGTAGTGTCAACCTGGCTGAGCACAGCACCGAGGCCGAAATCGCTGGCGTCGGTCTGCACTAAGAATGGCCGCGTGAAGTCGGCTGCCTGTAGTACAGGAGAACTAGAAAGGGCGGTCTTGAGCGCCTGGAAAGCTGTCTCGCAGGCGACTGTCCAGTCGACTGCGACGGGCAGCCTTTTCTTGGTGAGGTCCGTCAGGGGCTTGGCCAGGGCACTATAGTGTGGAACAAACCTCCTATAGTACCCAGCAGTACCCAAAAAGGACATCACCTGCTTCTTGGTCCTGGGGGTGGGCCAGGTATTATTATTATTATTATTATTAATATTTATTTCTATAGCACCATTGATTCCATGGTGCTGTACATGAGAAGGGGTTACATACAAATTACAGGTATCACTTACAGTAAACAAACTAACAATGACAGACTGATACAGAGGGGAGAGGACCCTGCCCTTTCGGGCTTACATTCTACAGGATTGTGAGGCAGAGACAGTAGGTCGGGGGGTTGCAGCAGTTCCGGTGTTGGTTGAGGCAATAACTCCGGTAGTGGTGAGGAGGCAGCAGGGTCATTGCAGGCTGTAGGCTTTCCTGAAGAGATGGGTTTTCAGGTTCCGTCTGAAGGATCTGAATGAGTTTGATAGTCGGATGTGTTGGGGCAAAGAATTCCAGAGGATGGGGGATATTCGGGAGAAGTCTTGGAGGCGGTTGGGTGAGGAGCGAATAAGTGTGGAGGAGAGAAGGATGTCTTGGGAGGATCGGAGATTACGTGAGGGAAGATATCGGGAGATTAGTTCAGAGATATATGGAGGAGACAGATTATAGATGGCCTTGTAGGTCAGTATTAGTAATTTGAACTGGATACGCTGAGGGAATGGGAGCCAGTGAAGAGATTTGCAGAGGGGAGAAGCGGAGGAGTAGCGAGGAGAGAGGTTAATTAGTCGTGCAGCAGAGTTAAGGATGGACTGGAGAGGTGCGAGGGTGTTAGCAGGGAGGCCAGAGAAAAGGGTGTTGCAGTAGTCGAGGCGGGAGATGATGAGGGCGTGCACAATCATTTTAGTAGATTGAGGGTTGAGGAAAGGACGGATTCTTGAAATATTTTTGAGCTGAAGGCGACAGGAGGTAGAAAGAGCTTGGATGTGCGGTTTGAAGGACAGGGCAGAGTCAAGGGTTACTCCGAGGCAGCGGACTTCTGGTACGGGGGAAAGCGTGATGTCGTTAATTGTGGTAGATAGGTCAGGTAAGGAAGATCTGTGGGATGGGGGAAAGATTATGAGTTCAGATTTGTCCACATTGAGTTTGAGGAAGCGAGAGGAGAAGAAGGAGGATATGGCTGATAGACACTCCGGGATTCTGGATAGCAGAGAAGTGATGTCTGGGCCAGAGAGGTAGATCTGAGTGTCATCAGCGTAAAGGTGGTACTGGAATCCGTGGGACTTTATGAGTTGCCCCAGGCCAAGTGTATAGATTGAGAAGAGTAGGGGTCCTAGAACAGAGCCTTGGGGAACTCCAACAGAGAGAGGGTGGGACGAGGAGGTAGTGTGGGAGTGGGAGACGCTGAATGTGCGGTTGGAAAGGTATGAGGAGATCCAAGATAGGGCGAGGTCTTTGACGCCAAAGGAGGAAAGAATCTGTAGTAGAAGGCAGTGGTCAACTGTGTCAAAAGCAGAGGACAGGTCAAGAAGCAGGAGTATAGAGTATTGTCCGTTTGCTTTGGCTGTAAGTAGGTCATTAGTAATTTTGGTCAGGGCTGTCTCAGTGGAGTGATGGGGGCGGAAACCAGATTGTAGAGTGTCAAAGAGCAAGTTAGAAGAGAAGTGGTAGGAAAGCTCAGCGTGGACATGCAGCTCCAGGAGTTTGGAAGCGAATGGGAGCAGCGATATTGGGCGATAGCTGGACATAGCGGTTGGGTCGAGGGTTGGCTTTTTAAGGATAGGCGTGATTGTGGCATGCTTGAAAGCAGAAGGGAAGGTACCGGAAGTTAGTGATAGGTTGAAGAGGTGGGTTAGGGATGGAATAATAGTGGTGGTGAGGTTGGGGAGGAGGTGGGTTGGGATGGGGTCAAGTGCACAGGTTGTGAGGTGCGATTTGGAGAGAAGACAATTAAGCTCCCCTTCAGTTATATTGGAGAGGGAGGTTATGGGGTTAGGGCATTGGTCTGGTATACAAAGTGGTTGAGGTGGTTGAACAATGAAGACTTGCCTTGTTTGGTCGATCTTATTTTTGAAGTGTGTGGCAAAGTCCTCAGCAGAGATGAGGGAGGTAGGAGGGGGCAGTGGTGGGCGGAGGAGGGAGTTAAAAGTTTTGAATAACTGTTTGGGGTTGTAGGATAGGGAAGATACGAGGGTTGTGAAGTAGGCCTGTTTAGCAGAGGTGAGGGCAGATTTGAAAGAGAGTGTTGCTTGTTTGAATGCAGTGAAGTCGTCTTGCGAATTTGTTTTTTTCCAGCGCCGCTCTGTAATCCTGGACACTTGCCGGAGCTTTTTAGTGGTGTTATTGTGCCAGGGTTGTCTGTTGGTACGTCGCACTCTGCCATGAACGAGAGGGGCGACCGTGTCAATAGCCAATGTGAGAGTGGCATTGTAGAAAGCAGTGGCACTGTCTGTATCGTGGAGTGAGGATATTGATGCCAGTGAAAGAATAGAGTCAGAGAGTGTGTGGATGTCTAGGTGTGCAAGGTGTCTGCGGGGGTGCACGTGTTGCTGGACATGGGTGACAGGAGAGGAGGACAGGGATGAGAAAGTGAGTAGATGGTGGTCGGATAGAGGGAGAGGGGAGGTGGTGAAGTTAGATAGAGAGCAGAGGCGGGTGAAGACCAAGTCTAATGTATGACCATCCGTGTGGGTGGCTGAGGAGGACCACTGAGTAAGTCCAAAGGATGAAGTAAGGGACAGAAGTTTGGAGGCTGCTGACTGAAGGGTATCAGTGGGGATGTTGAAGTCACCCATGATGATGGTGGGGATGTTAGTGGAGAGAAAGTGAAGAAGCCAGGTAGTGAATTGGTCGATGAAGGCAGTGGTCGGGCCTGGAGGTCGGTATATGACGGCCACTTGGAGGTTGGAGGGAGAGTAGATGCGGACAGAGTGGACTTCAAAGGAAGGGAGGATTAGGGAGGGAAGAGGTGGGATTGTGTTAAAGTTGCAGTTAGAGGAAAGGAGAACACCCACTCCTCCACCATGTCTGTTTCCAGGCGAGGAGTGTGGGTGAATTGGAGGCCACCGTAACACAGCGCAGCAGGGAGGCGGTGTCAGAGGGTGTCAGCCATGTTTCTGTGAGGGCGAGGAAAGCAAGATTGCGAGAGAGAAAGAGGTCATGAATCACATGAAGCTTATTGCAGATGGAGCGGGCATTCCAGAGTGCTCCAGAGAGAGGGAGCAGGGGGGTGGGTGTCAATGGCACAGGTTTTACGTTGGAAAGATTGCGGTAGTTCCTATTAGATAGGGAGCGGTAGGAAGGAGTACTAATGGTGGGTATGAACTGTGGAGGTCCAGGATTGGGAGATATGTCACCAGCAGTGAGGAGGAGCAGAGAAAGGGAGAGCAGGTGGGAGAAGGAGAGAGGGAAGCTTGTTTTGTGTTTTATTAGGACAGATTTGAGGTTGAGGAGCAGGTCAGCAGAGGAGGATAGGTGGGGAGGAAGGAGGTAAGGGGAGATGATTATTTGATTAGAGGGTGCTGGGGTTTGGGGATAGCGAAGGAGAGAGAGGATTAAAGGAGCAAACACTGTGAAGGCATATGTAAACATGGTGAAAGAGTAAAGGGTATGCCACACTAAACAATATCGCTAACGGGATCGCTAAAAAACGTCACTATTTAGCGATCCCGTTAGCGATATTGTTCAGTGCGGCAGCTTCCAGCGACGAGCTTCCTGCTGTGATCTCGCTCGTCGCTGGAATCGCTCCGGACCCTATTTCATCGCTGGCGCTCCCGCTGGGTAAGTATCTAATCGCTGTGTGGCACCTTTTCTTAGCGATTTAGCGGTACTTTTGTACCGCTAAAGTCGTTAAGAAGATCGCTAACGGCGATAGCGTCGTTAACTATATCGCTAAATGCGGCAGCATTTAGCGATATAGAAACAATCCCGCTAGCGATCTCATTAGTATGCAACGCTAACGAGATCGCTAGCGGGATCGAGTAGTGTGGCAGTACCTTAAGATGGGTAATTAGAAAAGCCAGGTACAAGTAATTAGAAGTGCTTACTCAGCAGACATACCCAAAAGAGACATAGTGTGGGGTCCTGACTCCTGCCGTGACTAACTGCCGTTGAAATAACTGCAGCTTCTCTGTACTTCTGCTGCAGTTGCGTGCCTGACCCCACACGCGTGCCCCCCTTAGACTGCTACTGAATATATAGGACTGAGTAGAGGATCAGGTGGGAGGAGTTATGGTAGCTGCTTTGGGATAAATTAGCAGCTGCCCAGCACACCAGGGGAGGATAGACAATCAAAGGCACAGGGCCTGGCTGCATCCATATGCTGGTAACACGTTGCACCTGATAGCATCTCTACTGGCCCCAGCATGGCTATACAGCAGTAAGTATTGAATACAATGCAACAAATTAATTTAGCAAACATTCAGCAGCCAGTTATATACCATTTAAAGGAAAAGTTGAATAGTAGTCAGATCCCAGCAAGCAGAGGTTGTACATATTGTACCATTTAAAGGAAAAGTTGAATAGTAGTCAGATCCCAGCAAGCAGAGGTTGTAGAGATTGTACCATTTAAAGGAAAAGTTGAATAGTAGTCAGATCCCAGCAAGCAGAGGTTGTAGAGATTGTACCATTTAAAGGAAAAGTTGATTAGTAGTCAGATCCCAGCAAGCAGAGGTTGTAGAGATTGTACCATTTAAAGGAAAAGTTGAATAGTAGTCAGATCCCAGCAAGCAGAGGTTGTAGAGATTGTACCATTTAAAGGAAAAGTTGAATAGTAGTCAGATCCCAGCAAGCAGAGGTTGTAGAGATTGTACCATTTAAAGGAAAAGTTGAATAGTAGTCAGATCCCAGCAAGCAGAGGTTGTAGAGATTGTACCATTTAAAGGAAAAGTTGAATAGTAGTCAGATCCCAGCAAGCAGAGGTTGTAGAGATTGTACCATTTAAAGGAAAAGTTGAATAGTAGTCAGATCCCAGCAAGCAGAGGTTGTAGAGATTGCACCATTTAAAGGAAAAGTTGAATAGTAGTCAGATCCCAGCAAGCAGAGGCTGTAGAGATTGTACCATTTAAAGGAAAAGTTGAATAGTAGTCAGATCCCAGCAAGCAGAGGCTGTAGAGATTGCACCATTTAAAGGAAAAGTTGAATAGTAGTCAGATCCCAGCAAGCAGAGGCTGTAGAGATTGTACCATCCAAAGGAAAAGTTGAACAGTAGTCAGATCCCAGCAAGCAGAGGCCGCAGAGACTGCACCATCCAAAGGAAAAGTTGAATAGTAGTCAGATCCCAGCAAGCAGGGGCTGCAGAGACTGCACCATTTAAAGGAAAAGTTGAATAGTAGTCAGATCCCAGCAAGCAGAGGCTGTAGAGATTGCACCATCCAAAGGAAAAGTTGAATAGTAGTCAGATCCCAGCAAGCAGAGGTTGTAGAGATTGTACCATTTAAAGGAAAAGTTGAATAGTAGTCAGATCCCAGCAAGCAGAGGCTGTAGAGATTGCACCATCCAAAGGAAAAGTTGAATAGTAGTCAGATCCCAGCAAGCAGAGGCTGCAGAGATTGCACCATTCAAAGGAAAAGTTGAATAGTAGTCAGATCCCAGCAAGCAGAGGCTGCAGAGATCGTACCATTTAAAGGAAAAGTTGAATAGTAGTCAGATCCCAGCAAGCAGAGGCTGCAGAGACTGCACCATTTAAAGGAAAAGTTGAATAGTAGTCAGATCCCAGCAAGCAGAGGCTGTAGAGATTGCACCATTTAAAGGAAAAGTTGAATAGTAGTCAGATCCCAGCAAGCAGAGATGCGATGGCATCCACCTTCCCGGGCTCTGGCTTCAGAGCTCCCCCACCTACCCGGTGTCCCAGGTAGTGGACCTCACTCATACCCAGCTGGCATTTTTCCAGCTTAATGGTCAAGCCTGCTCGCTGGATCCGCCCGAGCACCTGCGCCAGGTGCTCTAGGTGATCCTCCCAGGTGAGACTGAAGATGGCAATGTCATCCAGGTACGCGGTCGCATACCCTTCCAGTCCCTCGAGCAGCGTGTTGACCATCCGCTGAAAAGTGGCAGGGGCATTCTTCATGCCGAAGGGCATCACCGTGGACTCGTACAGTCCAAATGGGGTGATAAAGGCAGAGCGTTCCCGTGCCCTAGGGGTCAGGGGAATCTGCCAATACCCCCTGCTCAGATCCATGATGGTCAGGTACTTGGCCCCGGCCAGCTGGTCGAGCAGGTCATCGATGCGCGGCATTGGGTACGCATCGGTGACCGACACAGCGTTGAGCCCCCTGTAGTCCACGCAGAACCGCGTAGTTCGGTCCTTTTTAGGGACGAGGACTACAGGCGAAGCCCACGCGCTGTTGGACGCTTGGATCACCCCCAGCCTCAGCATCTCGTCTATCTCTTGGCGCATCTGCTGCTGCACCTCAAGAGAGACCCGATATGCTGAACGCCGGATTGGGGGGTGGTTGCCAGTGTCCACGTCATGGACTGCTGCCTCAGTCCTTCCGGGTAGGCTGCTGAACAGCTCCCGAAAGGGGTGCAGGGTGGCCCCCAGCTGGGAACGCTGGTCCTCCGAGAGCTGGTGGCCAACCCCCACATCCTCGATGGATCCACCCGCCTTGGCTTGGGTGAGCAGATCGAGGAGGGTTTCTGCCTCTCCTTCCTCTGGAAGGTTGCACACTGGTTGGGCATAAGCCTCCTGCTCATGGTGGGCCTTCATCATGTTCACATGGAAGGCCTTCCTCCTTCCACGGGCGTGGTCCAGGGTGACCAGGTAGGTGACAGCGTTGAGCTGCTCGTGCACGAGGTATGGACCCTCCCAGGCCGCCTGAAGCTTGTTTTGTGGTACGGGGACCAGAACCCACACCTTTTGACCCACCTGGTAGGTCCGCTCACAAGCATTCTGGTCGTACCATCGCTTCTGGTCAGCCTGAGCTTGGGCCATATTTTCATGCACCAGCCGCGTCAAGGCCATCATTCGGTCCCGGAAGCGCACGACATACTCAATGACCGACACTCCAGGGGTGGCTAAATCCCCTTCCCATGCTTCCTTCACCAGAGCAAGGGGCCTCCGTACACGTTGCCCGTACAGGAGCTCAAAGGGGGAGAACACCGTTGAGGCCTGTGGGACCTCCCGGTAGGCAAACAGCAGGTGTGGGAGATACCGCTCCCAGTCTCTCCCGTGGGAGTCGACCAACATCTTCAGCATCTGCTTTAAGGTGCCATTGAACGCTCACACAAGCCATTGGTCTGTGGGTGATACGGGCTGGCCACCAGATGTTGCACCTGTACCTGCTTACAGAGAGACTCCATCAGCTGCGACATGAACTGGGTCCCTCGGTCGGTGAGCATTTCCTTGGGAAACCCCACTCTGGAGAAAATCTCCAGTAAGGCAGTGGCCACTTTGTCGGCCCGAATGGACGACAAAGCTACCGCCTCCGGGTACCAGGTGGCATAGTCCACTACCGTTAGTATGAAGCATTTCCCGGAGCGGCTGGGAGTGGACAGAGGTCCAATGAGATCCACAGCCACCCTCGAGAAAGGCTCTTCGATGATGGGCAGAGTTACCAGTGGGGCTTTGGGGCGCGGCCCCGCCTTCCCCACCCGCTGACAGGTGTCACACGAACGGCAGTAGGCTATCACCTCGGTCCTCATTCCAGGCCAGTAGAAATGCTGAGCTAGCCTGGCCCTGGTTTTAGTGATCCCTAGGTGTCCGGCCATTGGAATCTCGTGTGCGATCCGCAACAATTCCGCCTGAACGGATGGGGTACCACTAACTGTCGGTCCCTGGGCCACGCCTCCGGTGAACCCTGTTGGACCGTTACCCGGTACAGTCGTCCCTGGTCCCAGACCACTCGCTCGCGGTCGGACTCCAGGGGAGGCTGTGCCGCCTGTTCCTTGAGAGTCTTCAGGCTAGGGTCAGCTTCCAACGCTGCCTGAAATCCCTGACTTGATGTGGCAAGAATTGATGAAACTGCCATGTTCTCTGTCAGTTCCCCGGGATCTGTCTCCTGACTACTGTCTGACTCTGCAGCCACTTGGTCGGAGAGGGGGAAACCGTCGGACCTCCGCGAGGCTCCTTGGGCTTCAGCGCTCCCACTCCTGGTAACAGCGGCCACGACCGCTGAGACCACGGGTAGCGCCTGCTTTCCCTCGTCCCCTGACCAAGTCGCTGGGTCAGGCAGACTTCCCTGACTTCCTGACATCCCGGATGTGGGGAACTCCTGCCCTGGGGTCTTACCTGGTGGCTCCTCTCCCGGGACGCCCCCTCCCCCCATGGCCTGTTCCTCTTCCTGCAGGGGCCCTAGACTCAGCAGGCTGGGTTCACTTAGGGGCCCTACACTGCCCATAGCAGCCCCTCCCTCCACCTCTGAGCTCTCCCCTACAGCCTCCTCACCTGTCCTCACTGTGAGCCCTGTGTGTGTAGTGTCAGTGCATGGCTTACCATCAGGTTTCACTCCCTCCTCCACTGTTGGAGGCACATTCAATACATTAACAATAGCATTCACAGTAGAGTCATGACATTCTTGGGGAGCCGAACTTGGGGGTTCAGTGGACACATACTGGGACACTAGCCGCCCCAAATCGGTCCCAAGCAACACATTTGCAGGAATATTTGGCGTTACTCCCACCTCCCGCATCCCCCTCCCGGCGCCCCAGTCCAAATACACCTTGGCAACGGGCAGCGCCGGTTCAACGCCTCCAATTCCGGAGACGGAAAGGGTTTTCCCAGGTACCAAGTCTAGAGGGGACACCACCTCAGGGCGTACCAGGGTTCGTTCAGCGCCTGTGTCCCGCAGTCCCATGACCGCTGAGCGGCCGATGGTGACGGGTTGGTAATTGTCTAGGGACCTCCCACCACCCCCTCCCACACACAAAACAGTGGTCGGTTTCTGGGACAGGGATGGGGCCTTCTGGCGCTGGGGACACGCAGCCTTAAAGTGTCCTGGCTGATTGCAATTATGACAACGTCTGGGTTCTGTTCCTGGCCTGGAGAGGGCAGCCGGGGGGTACACCACTTGCACTCTGGGGGCTGGATATGGGGCTGGGGCAGGATTGGGCTTACCCCCTCTCCAGGTGCTGCTGGCAGGCTTCTTTGGCTCCGGCGCCCTGTTGTTGGCATACTCGTCTGCCAGGGCGGCTGTAACAGAAGCCCCCTTTGGTTTCCGGTCACGGAGGAACTGCTGGAGGTCCTCTGGGCAGTTCCACAAGAATTGCTCCATGACAAACAGTTCCTGGACCTCCTGGCGGGTAGTGAGCTCTAGACCCGAGGTCCAGTGCTCCGCAGCTCTCAGCAGGGCCCGCATGTGGTCAGTCCAGGTGTCCTTTGAACCCCGCTGCAGGCTCCTGAACTTCCTGCGGTACGACTCCGGGGTGAGGTTGTAGTGCTGGATCAGGGCCCGCTTGATGCTGTTGTAGTCCTGCTCCTCCCCGGCAGGTAAGTCCCCCAAAACTTCCAGGGACTTACCCCTCAAACGGGGGGTCAGGTACCTTGCCCACTGATCCGGGGCCAGATGATGTTGGAGGCAGGTCCTCTCAAAAGCCAGCAGAAAGGAATCCAGGTCTCCATCCTTTTCATGTAAGGGAAAGTCCTCCGCCCGGACCTTGGAAGCCCTTGTCTCCGGTGGGCCTGATGCGTCCAGCGGGGGCCCGTGCTGAGCCATCTCCAGTCTGTGCCGGCGCTCCGCAGCTTCACGGCGTTCTGTAGCCTGCAACACACGTTCTGTATGCTCACGCTCTGCCGCTGCTTGCTCCCGCTCCGCAGCTTCACGATGTTCTGCTTGCTCACGCTCTGCTACTTTCTCTGCCGCCACCAGGAGTCTGTCATAGGCGATGTCATTACCAGCCTCGAGCTGTGCCATAGCCGCTTGGAAGAGGGCCTCCGATCTGGACAGGCTGGGACGGGCAGGGGGTGAACAGTCCACTGTGAGACTGAGCACGGGGGTCGGGCTCCTTGGGGAGCCCTGGCTGAGCTCCCCCTCATCGGTATCGAACCCCTCATAGGCCACAGCATTGGCCTCCCCCTTTGCCCTACTCCTGGTGCCTTCCGCCATCTTGGGAACCTTTGGTTACTGAAACACAGCTGCAACCCTGACCTTGCACACAACTTGTTATATTTACACTCTGACCGTCTAGTGCTGGGCTGACCTTAAGACCCCAGCAGTGAAAGTACCGCTGGTAGTCTCTAGTGTCTGGGAGTAGGGGTCCCACGCACACTATTACTCTGATCCCACCGCTGCCACCAATTGTGAGGAACTAAGCCGACCGCCACATGGTAGCCTGGGTATCACAGCTTCTGATACCACCGCCGCTACCAAATGTGACGGACGATCCCCTTTCCTCCCACGTCACCAATGGGACGTAACTCCACAGGTACAGCTCTCCGGCGCCCCCTTTGTCTCTCAGGTCAGTAAGGGAACTGCACCTAGAGCAAATGGCCGCCGGGGAGGTTGTCCTGTTACCCACTGGGTATTCTAAGATTCGTGATCAGAGTAAAAGCATTAGCCCAAGATTAATTTTATGGTTTAATCGCCTTAAGGGCGCACTAGATAATTACAGAAATATACAGTAAAGCTATACAACGTAATTACAATGGATTTGCAGTCAGAGAAAAAATACAACGATAATGTACAAGGCTTAAAGGTATAAGCTATAGATCAATATTACCGGGTAGTATGGTCATGGGGAGGCGGGAGCTCTGCCATCCCCAGGTAAGTCTTCAGTTGCTGGACAGTCCCCACAGCATGTGCTGCTGCTCCATTTGGCAAGGCAAATCAAATCTGTGTCTTGTGCTTCTTGTTGCTGTGAGAAAATGGAATGCCCCAGCCTGTTCATTGCTACAGTTCTTAAAACTGCTAGGTCCTTCCCCTTTGCTTTGAAGCACGCATATTAACTAGCCTGCAATTCATATGGAGCAGGAAGGGAATATGAGGGCACTACAAAAATAGTGATGAGGGATCTGTGACTACACACTGTGATAAACGTGTGACAAGGAGAAGAAAAGGCAGAATGTATATATAGTCACGATCAACCCCAAAAATAATGAATAGAGAAAATATAAAAATATAATCAAATTTTATTGGAACAAGAAACACACTGAAAAAAACAGAAAAAACATTTAAAAAGGACCATAGAAGGCCCATAATGAAACACTGAAGATCCATATAAGGATCCACTAACAAACTCCCAAAAGTAATGCTGGCTGAAATAGAAACACATGTGTTGTGCAATATAATCAATACTGAATTTGCAGCACAATAATATGTGGCACACAAGAAAAGGGGAATGAAGGTTATACAATCACTGAGAATTCACAGATGAAGGTACCTAAACAACCAAAATAGACAAAGAAAAATATAAACAATCATAGCTGCACATTTGCAGCACAGTAATATGTGACACAGTAGGAAAGCATAAGGAATAATACGATCACTGTGAAATCACAAATCAAGGTACCTAGACAAATGATATAAGCAAAATGCTGACAATGAAAAACACCTGTTAGTGCTGAAGAATGCGCAACTAAAAAGGTGATTAATGGATACCTTCCTGGAGCAGCAGAAGACTCTGAAATTAAGATCAAATTGTTTCCATAAAGGAATACATATAATAACAGAGTAACTACTGGCTTGAAGAAAAATGCCAAGAAATAATCAAAGCAGGAAAAAACCTGCAGATGGCATGGTAAACCTGAATGGATGCATCGCAGTGAAAAAAAGTCAAATCTTCATATAATAATGGAGATAAAGAATAGACCTGCAGCCAGCATGAAATGAAAATGGGAGAGTGTCAAAATACCTTAAACTCCTGCCGAGCACCAGGCAGGAGTTTAAGGTATTTTGACACTAATTTTCTTGGGTATAAAGAGACATGCTGTTATACAGGTCATCCACTTTCCCCTGAGGAAGCCACGCCCCCTAGTGGCGATACGCGTGGGGCACACTCTCCCATTTTCATTTCATGCTGGCCGCAGGTCTATTCTTTATCTCCATTATTATATGAAGATTTGACTTTTTTTCACTGCGATGCATCCATTCAGGTTTACCATGCCATCTGCAGGTTTTTTCCTGCTTTGATTATTTCTTGGCATTTTTCTTCAAGCCAGTAGTTACTCTGTTATTATATGTATTCCTTTATGGAAATAATTTGATCTTAATTTCAGAGTCTTCTGCTGCTCCAGGAAGGTATCCATTAATCACCTTTTTAGTTGCGCATTCTTCAGCACTAACAGGTGTTTTTCATTGTCAGCATTTTGCTTATATCATTTGTCTAGGTACCTTGATTTGTGATTTCACAGTGATCGTATTATTCCTTATGCTTTCCTACTGTGTCACATATTACTGTGCTGCAAATGTGCAGCTATGATTGTTTATATTTTTCTTTGTCTATTTTGGTTGTTTAGGTACCTTCATCTGTGAATTCTCAGTGATTGTATAACCTTCATTCCCCTTTTCTTGTGTGCCACATATTATTGTGCTGCAAATTCAGTATTGATTATATTGCACAACACATGTGTTTCTATTTCAGCCAGCATTACTTTTGGGAGTTTGTTAGTGGATCCTTATATGGATCTTCAGTGTTTCATTATGGGCCTTCTATGGTCCTTTTTAAATGTTTTTATCTGTTTTCCTGTTTTTCAGTGTGTTTCTTGTTCCAATAAAATTTGATTATATTTTTATATTTTCTCTATTCATTATTTTTGGGGTTGATCGTGACTATATATACATTCTGCCTTTTCTTCTCCTTGTCACTCATATGGAGCAGGAAACACTGGCCTGAGTCCGAGCCATTCAACATACCAATGACCATCCCATTCAGACACTGGCCTAAACCAATTAGCATGTTAAAGCCCTATTGATTCATAGTGGACATCAAAACTGGTCGTACTGAATATGCTAATAGGCCCTGTAGTTAGCAATCTGTGGCTGTGTGAACCGACAAAATGGAGGCTGGTACAGGCCCTATACAAAATGGCGACGTCCCTTTCCTTACAGGGGGCTGTGTATATAATATACTCGGGAGGCTGTGTATATAATATACTCGGGGGGCTGTATATAATATACTCGGGAGGCTGTGTATATAATATACTCGGGGGGGCTGTGTATATAATATACTCGGGGGCTGTGAATATAATATACTCGGGGGCTGTGTATATAATATACTCGGGGGCTGTATATAATATACTCGGGAGGCTGTGTATATAATATACTCGGGGGGGCTGTGTATATAATATACTCGGGGGGCTGTGAATATAATATACTCGGGGGCTCTGTATATAATATACTCGGGGGCTGTGTATATAATATACTCGGGGCTGTGTGTATAATATACTCGGGGGCTGTGTATATAATATACTCGGAGGGCTGTGTATATAATATACTCGGGGCTGTGTGTATAATATACTCGGGCTGTGTATATAATATACTCGGGGGGTCTGTGTATATAATTTGGGGGCTGTGTATATAATATACTCGGGGGCTGTGTATATAATATACTCGGGGGGCTGTGTATATAATATACTCGGGGGGCTGTGATATATATACTCAGAGGGCTCTGTATAATAATTAACTCGGGGCTGGTATATAATATACTCGGGGCTGTGTATAAATAACTGGGGGCTGTAGTATATAAATGATACTCTGGGGCTGTGTATATAATATACTCGGGGCTGTGTTATAATATACTCGGGGGGCTGTGTGTATTTAAAATACTCGAGGGGCTGTGTATATAATATACTCGGGGGGCTGTGTATATAATATACTCGGGAGGCTGTGTATATAATATACTCGGGGCGTGTGTATATATACTCGGGGGCTGTGTATATAATATACTGGGGGGCTGTGTGTATAATATACTCGGGGGGCTGTGTGTATAATATACTGGGGTGTATATAATATACTCGGGGGCTGTGTTATAATATACTCGGGGGGCTGTGTATATAATATACTCGGGGGCTGTGTATATAATATACTCGGGGGGCTGTGTATATAATATACTCGGGGGCTGTGTATATAATATACTCGGGGGGCTGTGTATATAATATACTCGGGGGCTGTATTATAATATCTCGGGAGGCTGTGTATATAATATACTCGGGGGCTGTGTATATAAATACTCGGGAGGCTGTGTATATAATATACTCGAGGGGCTGTGTATATAATAACTCGGCTTAATATAATATACTGGGAGCTGTGTATATAATATACTCGGGAGGCTGTGTATATAATATACTCGGGGGCTGTATAATAATTTGGGGCTGTGTATATAATATACCCAGGGGGCTGTGTATATAATTGGGGGTCTGTGTATTAATATACTCGGGGGCTGTGAATATAATATACTTGGGTGGAACTGTGTATAATTCTGGGGCTGTATATAATATACTCGGGGTGTATAAAATAACTCGGGGCTGTATATTAATATAGTCGGGCTGTATAATATAGTCGGGGGCTGTAATAAATACTCGGGGCTGGAATAATACTCGGGGCTGTTATATAATTGGTGCTGTGTAATAATATATCGGCTTTATAATATACTCGGGGTTAAATTGTGCTGTGTAATAATAACTCGGGCTTGTATAATTGATGGCTGTGTATATATACTCGGGGCTGTGTATAATACTGGGAGGGCTGTGAATAATACTCGGGCTGTATATAATAACCGGGCTGTGTAATAATTACTGGGGCTGGATAATGGTGCTGTTAATAATTGGGGCTGTGATAATACTCGGAGCTGTTTATAATTGGTGGCGTTAATATACTGGGCTGTTACAGTCATGACAAATTGAGAATGACACAATATATTTCAAGTCACTGCTTCACTTTCTATGGCAATTTGCTAACCAGTTAAAAGATGATCACTACAGCAATTACTTGTAATCAATATTGCTAGAAAATGAACTTATCCCAAAACATTCAACATATTCCAGCCCTCTAAAAAGACCAGCAACCTTTTCAGTGATTGCTCCATTAACAAGGTGTGGGTGTGAGGGACATGGCTGAGATCAATCTGTCATGATTAAGTAGAGACATGGACACTTAAAGGAGGCTGTGACTGCTCATGTTTCATCTGTACATGGTTACTCTAAAGAACACGTGGCAGTCATCTTGCAATGCACAAATGGCCTACAGGGAGAGATCGCAGCTAGAAGATGCCACCTCATCAACAATCATCGCACAACAGAACTTCAGGAAGAGTTCCTTTGCCAAAAGGCTTCAGCCCAAGAAAGCAGCAGCCAGACGTCTAAAAGTGTTCACTGCGGATGGTACGCCACAGTGCAGACTGCTCAGAGAGGCAGTGAGGCCTGCACGCACTGTGGGGGATCTGGAGCAAGCCTGTTCAGAGGCACAAAACCCTTCTCTCAAAAACTTCTGACAGACTGTACTGCAAAGGACAGCATGACTGCGAACGGTAAGTATTTATCTGATGAAACCCCTTTCATGTTTGGGACATCAGGAAAACGCCTCATTCGGAGAAGACAAGGTGAGCGCTACCACCAGTCTTGTCTCATGCCAACTGTTAAGCATCCTGAAACCATTCATGTGTGGGGTTGCTTCTCAGCCAAGGGAATCGGCTCTCTTACAGTCTTGCCTAAAAACACAGCCATGAATAAAGAATGGTACCAGAATGTCCTCCAAGAGCAACTTCTCCCAACCCTCCAAGAGCAGTTTGGCGATCAACAATGCCTTTTCCAGCATGATGGAGCACCTTGCCATAAAGCAAAGGTGATAACTAAATGGCTCAGGGAACAATACATAGAGATTTTGGGTCCATGGCCTGGAAACTCCCCAGATCTTAATCCCATTGAGAACTTGTGGTCAATCATCAAGAGACGGGTGGACAAACAAAAACCTAAAAATTCTGACAAAATGAAAGCATTGATTGTGCAAGAATGGACTGCTATCAGTCAGGATTTGGTCCAGAAGTTGATTGAGAGCATGCCAGGGAGAATTGCAGAGGTCCTGAAGAAGAAGGGTCAACACTGCAAATATTGACTTGCTGCATTAACTCATTCTAACTGTCAATATAAGCTTTTGTTACTCATATGTTTACAATTATTATATTTCTGTCTGTGATAAAAACATCTGTCAAACACACATAAAAACCAGAGGGCAGCAGATCATGTGAAAATATAATATTTGTGTCATTCTCAAAACTTTTGGCCATGACTGTAATAGTATACTTGGGGGCTGTGTATATAATTGGGGGGCTGTGTATATAATATATGGGGGGACTGTGTACATAATTGGGGCTGTGTAATATATACTCGGGGGGACTGTGTACATAATTGGGGGGCTGTGTATATAATATACTCGGGGCTGTGTATATAATTGGGGGCGTGTATATAATAATCGGGGGACTGGTACATAATTGGGGGCTGTGTATATAATATACTCGGGGGGCTGTGTATATAATTGGGGGGCTGTGTATAATATACTCGGGGGACTGTGTACATAATTGGGGGCTGTGTATATAATATACTCGGGGGGACTGTGTACATAATTGGGGGGCTGTGTATATAATATACTCGGGGGGACTGTGTACATAATTTGGGGGCTGTGTATATAATATACTCGGGGGACTTGACACACAGTAAATCTCTGCTCGGCCGGTCTCTCCTCAGCAGTGATCTTTTGTAGTTGATGTTTGTGTTGAGTGTTATGTAAATATTTATAATTTGATTATTATTTAGACAAATACATAAATATCTTTGATGATTTTGTATTTCGGTATCGGCCTTATAAGTGTTATTCATAGTGGTTACCGCGGCAGGGACCAGGTAGCGCAGCAATGAGAACAGTGGGGGATTGCTGTGGGTGGAGAGTTTTTTTTAGGTGGATTTCCCCTATAAGGCTGGAGTCACACACAACCACAAAAAATCGGTCCGTTTTAGACGGTCGACAATCGGATCAAAATAAAAACATCACACATCCTTCTGGCATCCGATTTTCCTTCAAAGATGCGATTTAATCGCATGTGTGTGTACCTTGTAACATCCGATTTTCATCCGACTTGCGAGATTTTCTCGCAGGCTTGCAAAACTGACATATAATGGATCCAAAAGAATAGTATTTAAATGCCAAAAGAAAGAATAGATATATACACATAGAGCACATATATATATATACATGTCATTGTGGACATGTATATATACATATATTTATAATTCTTACACTTCTACATACTGTTATAGCCGCTAATTCAATTGCCGGCTTCAGTGAAATCACAGAAGCCGACATGAAATGATACATTGTTTCCACACATTTAACCATGTAATTTCATGTATTTTTATATATGTTTGAAACATACAATTACATAAGTGTATGTGTGCTAAATTTCAGACATGTAGGGGTTAATTAAAGTTGTAAATTCGTTGAAAAAAAATGCGTGGGCTCCCGCTGTATTTTCTCCACCAGACAGACAAAGCAAGCGAGTGGGGGCAGATAATAATAGCCTAGGGAGGGTACATTTTTTTTGTGCCCCCCCTGGCTACTAACATCTGCCCCCAGACACCCCAGAAAGGGCAAATCTATAATTAGATTCGCCCTTTCTGGCACTTTGCCCGTCTATTCCCATTGCCCTGTAGCGGTGGCGAATGGGTTAATAGTCTGGCGTTAATGTCACCTTAGTATTGAAAGGTGACCTTAAGGCAGGTTAATAATTGATAGCTGTCAATTAGACAACTATCAATTATTAATCCTATTGTATGAAAGAAAAATCAAACACACACAGTTTAATAAAAAATAAGTTTAATGAAATAATCACACAGTGTTTGACCATATTTTATTTTCCTGCTAAAACCATTTACTGTAATAAAAATAAAATAAAAAAGCAAAATTATTCTTACCAATCCGATGTACAGTCAGGTCCCACGGTGTAATCCATCAGAAAGGGTTAACAGGTTAAAGGTCGCAGAGAGCTAATAATGCTGTCTCAGACCTGTATTCCCCTGAATGAATAAGTTCCTCTCCCAGCGAAAGTAGAGGAATAGATTCATGAATGGAGCTTAATTGATTTATTGGCAATTTAACTGTAGTGACCTGACCTAAAGGGAAAGTGGACACAATCAATTAAGCTTCATTCATGAAACACATCCTCTCCTGTCGCCAGGAGAGGAACTTATTCATTCAGGAGCTTTGAGCTGAGCATGCAGGATTACTTGCACTGCTTGGCTCAAAGCTAGTTAACCCTTTGTGAAGGATTACAGCGTGGGACGTGACAGATCGGCGGAATAGGTAAGAATAATGTTGTTTTATTTTTTTTTCTTTATTTTAGGAGATCAATGGTTCGCACGGATTAAGTGTAAAATAAAATATGGTCAAAAAAATGTGTTTTTATTTCATTAAAATTATTTATTCTTAAAGTGTGTGTGTGTTTTTATTTACTTCAATAGGATTAATAATTGATAGTTGTCTAATTGACAGCTATCAATCATTAACCTGCCTTAAGGTCACCTTTCAATACTAAGGTGACAGTAAGGTGAGATTAACCCATTCGCCACCGCTACAGGGCAATGGGAATAGACGGGCAAAGTGCCAGAAAGGACGAATCTAATTATAGATTTGCCCTTTCTGGGGTGTCTGGGGGCAGATGTTAGTAGCCAGGGGGGGCACAAAAAAAATGTACCCTCCCTAGGCTATTATTATCTGCCCCCACTCGCTTTGCTTTGTCTGTCTGGTGGAGAAAATACAGCGGGAGCCCACGCATTTTTTTTCAACGAAATTACACCTTTAATTAACCCCTACATGTCTGAAATTTTGCACAAATACACTCATGTAATTGTATGTTTCAAACATATATAAAAATACATGAAATTACATGGTTAAATGTGTGGAAACAATGTATCATTTCATGTCGGCTTCTGTGATTTCACAAAACCCGGCAATTGAATTAGCGGCTATTACAGTATGTAGAAGTCTAGGAACTATAAATACATGTATATGTACATGTCACAATGACATATATATATATATTATTTATTATGTATTCTATGTGTGTATATCTATTCTTTCTAGTCTTTATTAAAGCTGTCAGTGTGATTTTACAGTATAGCCGGGGATGAATTGCCGGCTTTTCTAAAGGACACCGATGCGATTTCATCGCAAGTCACACGTGTGGTCCGTTTGTAATCAGATTTTTCATCGCTCCCATAGACTTGCATTGGCGATAGTCGACCCACAATCGGTGACAGTGGCAGCATGCTGCGATTGTACACGGACGTTTAAAACGGACCACAAAAAATCGGATACTGGGAGCTGCTCCATAGATTAACATAGGTCCGACTGCAATCGATTTTTCATCGCATTGCAGTCGTCCGATTTTGTCGCCAGTGTGACTCCGGCCTAAGAGCGCGTATACTAATGGTGCGCTGTCCTCCAATTTGGGATTATGTACAGTGGACATTACAATGTTAATCACAGACGGCGCCCGGATTGTACGCTCATGCCATCTCTGTGCCGTCCATCATTTTTCTTGACCCATAGACTTGTATGTGTGATTTTAATCCCCAACTCTCATCAATATTGGACACACGTGCTGCAAAAAAAGTACAAATGTGAAAAGCCCCATAGACTATATACTGGCATGTAAAAGTTTGGGCACCCTTGGTCCAAATTACTTTTATTGTGCACAGTTAAGCAAGTTTAAAACGAAATGATCTCTAAAACGCTTAGTTACAGATGACACATTTCCATTGTATTATAGGCAAAATAATATAGATATTGTCATTATTTTTCTTTTTAAATCTTACAAAAAGGTAAATGGGCAGATGTTTTGGCACCCTTGTAGATTTGTGTGCTCAGATAAGTTTGACCAAGGTGTCAAACCTTAATTGTCCTGTTTGGGTTATGGCTTCTTTACTATCATCATTAGGAAAGGCCAGGTGATGCCAATTTCCAGCTTTTTAAAAACCCAGCCTCCTCTAACCTTGTGGCAAAAACAGCAGCCATGGGTTCATGTATGCAGCTGCCGAGCACTCTGAGAATGAAAATAGTGGAGGCCACAAAGCAGGAGAAGGCTATAAAAAGAGAGCAAAGCGTTTTTAAGTTGCCCTTTCCACAGGTTGAAATGTAATTAATTAATGTCCGTTACCAGGAACAGTGGAGATCACGATAAGGTCTGGAAGACCAAGCAAAATTTCACTGAGAGCTGCTCATAGGATTGCTAGAGAGGCAAATCAGAACCCCACTTGAATGCAAAAGACATTCAGAAAGATATAGCAGACTCTGAAGCTGCGGTACATTGTTCCACTGTTTAGAGACACCTGCACCAATATGGCCTTCATGGAAGAGTCATCAGAAGAAAACCTCTCCTGCATCTTCACAATAAAATTCAGTGTGAGAAGTATGCAAAAGAACATCTAAAAAAGCCTGATGGATTTTTGAAATACTCTAGTCTGGCTACAAAAAGCAGTTAAAAGCTGTGATACTTACAAAAGGGGTCGCTAGGTACTAAGCATTCTGGGTGCCAACACTTTTGCATTGGCTTATTTTCCTTTTTGTAATTTTTAAAATGTAAAAGATGTCAATTTTTGGGGGGCTTAAAATACAAAGGTAATGTGTTATCTGTAATTTTAACCCTTTCAGATCATTTCATCTTCACTTGCTTAACTGTTCACAATAACAGTAACTTTGACCAGGGGTGCACAAACTTTTACATGCCACTGTAATGGGTGCATGTTCTACCCATGAGAATAACAACACTTATGTGGTTCCGGACTTCTGAATAAGGCTTAAAAGAGAGAATGAGATGGATAGATGCCTGGAAATTACACATGTCTGCTGTATAATAATCTATAACGCCAGCAGATCCCGCAGCACTTTACAAATCAGTGGGGACTAGTACAAACAATAAAGACATTACAAAGTAACATATAGTTCACCATTTACTGGACGAGTGAGGGTCTTGCTAATCACAAGCTACAATCTATAAGGAAATGTGGGAGGAGGGACACAAAAGGCAAATGGTAAAAAGTGCTTATACCATGCAGATACAAAGTGCTATTGTGTGCATTTAAGGGAGAGCAGGGAATAGTTAGATTAGTGACATGAGGTGAAAGGCCAGTGTAAGGAGATGTGTTTTTGGAGCAGGCTTGAAACTGGATACTGGCAATTAACCGGATTATCCTGTGTAGTGCATTCCAGAAAACAGGGACAGCACGAGAGAAGCCATAGCGACTGGAGTGGGAAGTTTGGATAATGGAGGATGTTAGTCTTAGGCCATTAGTGGCGCAAAAGGGATGGGTAGGGTAATAGACTGATGAGGGAGGAGATGTAGGTTAGTGCAAAACTGTAAGGAGCTTTGTGGGTGAGAAAGATACGTTTATATTGGACTATGTAGCAGAGCTGTGCATCAGAGTTGGTGTCCATTTTGGTAGAATTAGAGTTGGAGTCGGTATAAAATGGAGCGACTCCGACTCCTAAAATATAAGTTGGGCACAGTAGTACAATGTAGGTTGTGCTGAAGAATTTGGGAAAGTTCTGAAATGTCCTATAAATGTCTGTTCTGTCCCTAATATAAGGATCTCGGCTTTTAGATGAGATGAATCTGTGCTGCACTTTATGTACGCGATCAGTAGTGACCAGTGCTGTGGAGTCGAAGCTGGAGTCAGAATTGAGGAGTCGGTGGTTTGGCAAATTGACTCCACATCCCTGCTCTGTAGCGGATGGGTAACCAGTGCGACGACTGGCACAGGGTTGGGGCATCGGTGTAGCAGTTGGACAGGAATAATCAGTAGAGAGTTGCAATAGTCCAGACGAGAGTCGCAAATGAATAGGGGCGACAGTAAGAGATTTTGCTGAATCAAAGGTGAGAAAAAGAGGCAAATAATATGCCAAGACAAACAAACTTGCAGGTGAGCTTTAAATTGAATTAGATAACCTGGGAACAGACACAAGAAAATGTTCATATCATAAATTAAATGCTGCGAAGGGAAAAGAGATATTCAGGCTTTACAAAGGTAAATAGCAGAGAAAATGAACATATACCAGTATGAAGAGAAGAGTGTTAGAGTTCTGCCATATTTAACTGCTGTGCCCTTAGACTAATCTGCGGCGGTGCTGAGCAGTGTGTACCGTGTAATACTTTATTCGCTATAGTGGGAGTCAGACGACGAATACATAACATAATCCGCAGTCCGGTATATCTGTCACCTGCATTGTATACGGAGTGCAGTCCTGTGTAACTCCCAATTCATGACTCCCTGAACTTCATCTAAGATTTTCCTTCCGAATGTGATTTTGCTCTCAGTTCTTGTTTCCTCTATTTCTTTATGTACAGAAATCTTACAGGTAAAATTTTACTTTGAAAGATGATGATCCATTCTAGTAGTGACCCCCCGAGGATGGAGCAGGACACAGACCAGATGGCGGCTCGGATATTAGACCTCACCCTGGAGATAATCTACTGGATCACTGGAGAGGTGAGAGCTTCACATCACATCACTCTGATCTCTAGGGATAAAGCAGGGAAATGACGGGAAAGGTGAAGGATTCTTGGCCTCTGTGTAGTGATCGGCGTCTTCCCATACACAGGATCACACGGTAGTGAAGACGTCGTCTGGGGAGTGTGTGACCCCCCGTGTGTCAGGAGGGCGGAGCAGGACCCCGAGTGACATCACCGAGCCTCCACCTCATTCACTGATACATGAGCAGAAGATCCTAGAACTGACCAATAGGATCACTGAGCTGCTGAGCGGAGAGGTGAGCGCTGCCGGGAATGCTGGGACATTATACAATAACGTCGGGGGAGGGGTCTGCTAATGACGGGTCATTGTGTGTGTCAGGTTCCTATAAGGTGTCAGGACGTCACCGTCTATTTCTCCATGGAGGAGTGGGAGTATATAGAAGGACACAAGGATCTGTACAAGGACGCCATGATGGAGGATCACCGGTCCATCACATCTCCGGGTAAGAGGAGACCTTCCTGGGTTGTAGAGAACAGGTCTGAGAGTCGTCTAGATTCCCCATCATCTGCTCATCACATATAGACAATGTATTCAGTCACTGCGGTTATTTCCTACAGATGGATCCAGTCCGAGAAATCCCCCGGAGAGATGTCCCAGTCCTCGGTATTCCCCGGATCGGCCAGAGAAGGAGGAAAATGTCCTCTGGGATCATCAGGTAGATGAGATTTTTATCAAATCCTCTGTAGATTGATGTAATGAGGCTTCTCCTTATCTCCGCGCCGTATACACTGGGAAGTCCTAAAAATATATACATTTATCCACCATAACAATAGAAACTCCTTCCTAGTATTCTGTAAATGCCCATTCTGTTTCTGATCCATGAAGGCACAGACTCCACATGACTTAGAGGCCGATGACGTCGGTGCTGGTCCACCAGTTGTTTGTCCTTTGACCACTGTATACCGGGAACCCCCCGCCTGACTTGGTGATTTAGAGATTCTCTGCCCCAGACATCCAGTCTTCACAGTGTGTCCCATGTTGAAACCTACAGGTCCTTACAGTTGTCCATTTTTAGTGAGTCACAGACAAAAAATATAAGAACCGACTGCTCCCTTCCTGATACATCCCACTGCTACCAAGAGCCCTTGTCACAAGATACTCTACGTTCTTCCCTTCATTGATGAGCGGTGGTAACGTCGGGGCTGATCGGTCTATGCCGTTTGACCTGTCTATTGTTGGTTGTGGTCGATACAGTTTTCTATAAACTTGTGTTAGACTTTCAGCTGTTTGTAAATTGAGATTCAATGTGGATAAATATAAAGTTCTGAAGTGTAAATGATAAGTGCAACAGTCCAAACGATGGCCGGCGCTCACATCTTCGTAAAAGAATTGCTTTATTGATCCAGTAGTAGTAGGCAGAAAATAAATATCCGTTACGCTCCCAGGCAGCATGTTTCAGACCTACATGGTCCATTGAGGCTTGACAGAGGACCATGCCAGTCTGAAACATGTTACCTGGGAGCACAGTGGACGTTTCTTTTCTGCCTTTTTAATTTATACGCCTTTTATACTACTGGATAAATAAAACAATTATTTTAAGAAGATGTGGGTTCCGGTTATCATTTGGACTCTTGCTATTGCTGGAGTATTTTGCTCCTTTTTAACATACAGGGGTTGGACAATATAATGGAAACATCAACAAAAGTTAGTTTAATATGGTGTTGGTCCACCTTTGGCGGCGATTACAGCCTCAATTCTCCGAGGTATGGATTCATACAAGGTGTGAATTGTTTCCAAAGGAATTTTAGTCCATTCTTCAGTGAATCCATTCTTCAGTGAAAAACACCCTCCAGTTCTTTGAGCGACGATGGCGGCGGAAATCGACGTCTAACTTGAATCTCTAAAATCGACCATAAATGCTGAATAATGTTGAGGTCTGGTGATTGTGGGGGCCAGATGAGATGCTCAGCTTCATTACAATGTTCCTCGTGCCATGCTTTAACGATTCTAGCTGTATGAATTGGTGCATTATCATCCTGAAAGATGGCGTTCCCCTCCGGGAACAGTGCTTGAACCATAGGATGCACTTGGTCGCCCAAAATGCCTAAATAATCGCTGCTGTTAATTCTTCCATGAAAGGATATCATTGGTCCGACGGATCTCCAGGAAATAGCACCCCAGATCATCACAGAGCCTCCGCCATGTTTTACGGTTGGGAGAAGGCAGTCTGCATGGAATGCTTCTTTCGGCTGTCTCCAAACGTACACGCGACCGGAGGTCGGAAATAGGGTAAACGATGATTCGTCTGAGAATATCACATGTTTCCACGGCTCGAGGGACCAATTCTGGAGGGTTCTTCACCACTCTAAACGCTTGGAAACATTTGTCATTGAGAGCAGTGGTTTTCGAATTGCGGCTCTTCCGTGGAATCCAGATTTGTTCAGCTCTCGACGAACAGTTTTCGTGGACACTGGGTTCTGTAGGTGTTCATTGACCTCAGCAGTGATTTTCGGAGCCTGCTCTTGCGATCCTCTCTCACAATTCGCTTTTGAGTCCGACGGTCTCTCTCAGTCAACTTCGACTTTCGGCCGGACCTGTGCTTTACTGCGGACGTTTTTCCTTCTCTTTCAAACGCAGTCATTACTTTGGAGACAGTACCTCTTGACACGCCAAGCATTCGGGCACTTCCGGTTACACTAGCGCCTGCCATACCAGCACCAACAATTTGGCCTCTTTGAAAATCCGAGAGGTCTGCCATTGTATCAGGTTCTCATCAATGTTCTTACAATTATGCAAAACAAACAGCTAATTTACATCACAAATAATCAACTACAAAACATTACCATATGTCACGGTTTATATGTTTATAACAGGTTCGAAGATTATGATGCCAAAACGTTAGATGTTTCCATTATTTTGTTGAACCCCTGTAGATAACTGCACTTTAGTGTTACGATTGCATAACGTGACCATTCCAACATCAGTTATCCGCCAGCGTGTTGCAGTTACTTTGGTACTGATGGGTTACCAGTAGTGATGAGCGAGCAGGCTCGGGTGTTATCCGAGTATCTCGGGCGGGCTCCAATAATATGTTTGAGTCCCCGTGGCTGCCCGTTTGTTTAACAATCCCCCATGGGTTGTGGTTGTATAACAGCCGCGAATCTTGCAGCCGTGAAGACGCGAACATATTATTTGAGCACGCCGATGACACCCAAGAATGCTCGGATAACGCGTCATCACTAGTGGCCAAGATGGCCAGAGTCTGTCACCACCATTTGTGTGCTCCCATGAATAGGAGATTGTCCTTTCTACTACATACTGTAGTATTTCAGTATATAGTACGAGAGATCAAGGATCAAGTGATCTAAGGGGACTAAAAAAAAAAGTGAAAATTATTAAAAAAAAATTTTTTTTTACAAAACTTGTAAAAGTTTGAATCACCCTCGTCTACAAAAAAAGAAACATATTTAGTATCACTGGGTCCTTAAATGATCCGTCTATGAAACTGTGTGACTAACCCATATACGAAACACCATATAGAGAAAACATCTCAGACTCCATAATTGCCGTTTTTCGGTCACTGCACCTCCCACATAAAAGGGTAATAAAAAAGCAATTAAAACATTGTACCCGAAAATGCTGCTTATAAGAAAGTCGTCCCTACAGGTCCATAGATGGAGAAAAATAAAAAAGTGACCGGTCTGAGTGCCTGGAAATGAAAGAAATTTTTTTGGTTTTCTAACGTTCTGAATTTTTTTGTAACTACTAAAAAGTATATAATAAAACATACGAGATGGACGTCTGCCTAATCCTACTGATCTGAATATTCAGTTACCATACAATAAACTATATAAAAACAAAACCCCCCAAAAAACAATGGAGTTGTATTTTTTTCACAATTTTATTCCACTTGTCTTTTTTCCTTGTTTTTCAGTACATTATATGGTAGATTGAATGGCGTCATTCATGTCTTTTTAATGATTTTTGACCTTCGTCTGGATAGAAGATAAACTAGAGTCACTTTTTATTACTTCTCATGTCTTTAATGTGCGATTCTTGCAGGAAAGTTCGGGCGGAACGTCGAGTGGATTTGAAAACGTCTCATCGGCGTCACTGGGCGGTAAGAGCCGCTCGTAAATCTTGTTTTGCTCATGGGAAGTTCGCGAACAGTGTCTCTTCCTGATCGTTATTTTTACCATTCTCATTGCTCTTTCTCTTTTCCAAGAATATTAGGGTGAAGAAGGGCCTTGTAGAGGGGGTGTGGTGTATAAATGGGAGTGTGGTCTGGAGGTGGGGTGCGGTGTGTAAACGGAGTGTGGTCCGCCACCGTCTCTACCGGAGATTTATGGTGGGACCTTGCCAGGTGTCATTTTCCTCTATGTCCTTTGTACTTTGTTTACTGCTCGTTGTCTCAGACTCGGTAAAGTTTCATTAGTGTCTTTGGAAAAATATCCAATTTTTTGTTTCTTTCTCCAGATGAACACGGGATAGGAGACTTCAGTGCGCATCACAATGTGTCTCTCTGTTATGAAGTAGAGGAAAACAATATCATAGAAGCCAAACTAATCACCGATGATGAACCTGCCGTCATTCAGTGCATTAATTTATCCTCCGATATCTCCGATCACTGGATACCTTCATCTGATCAATCGCTGATCGAGGTCGAAACTGGAAATGTATGGAAATATTTTAAAAATAAATCTAAGCGTACTTTGCCCAGCAAAGTGGCGACAGACGCACAGCCATTTTTATGTTCCGAATGTGGGAAATGTTTCGCCAAAGAAATTCAACTTAAGAGGCATCAGAGAACTCACTCGGGTGAGACGCCGTATCGCTGTTCTCAGTGCGGGAAGTATTTTAGCCAGAAATCGCATCTTGTGGACCACCTAAGAATCCACACAGGAGAGAAACCATTTTCATGTTTAGAATGTGGGAAATGTTTTAACCATAAGAAAAATTGGTTAAGTCATCAGAGAACTCACACGGGGGAGAAGCCGCACCCATGTACTGAATGCGGGAAAAGTTTTAGTCGGAGATCATATCTTATGACTCATCTAAAAATCCACGCGGGGGAGAAGCCGTTCGCCTGTTCGGAATGTGGGAAATGTTTCAGTAATAAATCACATGTTTTGGAACATCTGAGGACTCACACAGGGGAGAAACCGTATTCGTGTTCCGAATGTGGGAAATGTTTCGCCCACAAATCTAATTTTGAAAGACATAAGAGAACTCATTTTAATGTTCAGATTGTTTTATAAAATGTTTCCGAGGTGAAGCGGCTGTCTATATATGCCTTCTAATATACAACTTAACCCCTTCAGGTCCCATGTTTTACAAGAATGGCGCAGCTTGAAGTCGCACTAGAGCGGGACGTTAGTGCTAGAGTAGGAGTTTAATTTCGACCTCTCTAGTTGAATACCGCGGTCTCCTACTTATTTTGAAGCCTCTGTCTCTAAATATCCTTGTTTGTAGCTTAGCATGGAATGACATTTGCAGAGACGAGCTGCCCTACCATAGTGTGACAAGGTCCAGGAGTCAGTATGTACCGGGTGCCTCACTTTGTCGATTTGTTCACTATTCTAAATAAAAAAAAAAAAAATTAACTTTTGGCCTTTAATTTCTGACTCCTAAAATTGATGGGTGTGTGGACTCCCTGATAATCCAGTCTGCAGAGTAGATAATGTGAAGTGTGTTTTGAGGCAGACCGGTCAGTGAGTGGCCGAGTGGATATTTCTTGATATTTTCAACGTATGGAGATGGGACCAGAAGTAATGACAATATAAAAAAAAGATCAAAATATTGGTTTAGTGAAAAATGAAGCATCTCATCATTTGCTTTATTTTAATTTTAAGTCACTTTTCATTTTTTTGTCTTGTCGTTTTGGTTTAGTGCAGGGCTGGGAAACGTTTTTTCTGCCCTTTTGGGTATTTATGCTATCCTTCGGGGGCCGTACAAATTCCACGCCAACTCTCCCACGAGGAACGTCCTGACGCTAGCACTGATGTTAGGGCATAATGTTTCATTGCATGCGCCTCAGTATTCAGTAGTGAACATCCCGTGCGCACGCTCACAGAGCAAGAAGAAATTAAAGGGCTGACTGCCGTCAAACACAGCTGCCAGTCCAAACACTTCCATCCCCGGGAATCTGCACAGGAGCCGGAGAAAAGGTTATCGAGGGCCGTACAAATTCCACGCCAACTCCTCCCACGAGGAACGTCCTGACGCTAGCACTGATGTTAGGGCATAATGTTTCATTGCATGCGCCTCAGTATTCAGTAGTGAACATCCCGTGCGCACGCTCACAGAGCAAGAAGAAATTAAAGGGCTGACTGCCGTCAAACACAGCTGCCAGTCCAAACACTTCCATCCCCGGGAATCTGCACAGGAGCCGGAGAAAAGGTTATCGAGGGCCATACAAATTCCACGCCAACTCCTCCCACGAGGAACGTCCTGACGCTAGCACTGATGTTAGGGCATAATGTTTCATTGCATGCGCCTCAGTATTCAGTAGTGAACATCCCGTGCGCACGCTCACAGAGCAAGAAGAAATTAAAGGGCTGACTGCCGTCAAACACAGCTGCCAGTCCAAACACTTCCATCCCCGGGAATCTGCACAGGAGCCGGAGAAAAGGTTATCGAGGGCCATACAAATTCCACGCCAGCTCCTCCCACGAGGAACGTCCTGACGCTAGCACTGATGTTAGGGCATAATGTTTCATTGCATGCGCCTCAGCATTCAGTAGTGAACATCCCATGCGCATGCTCACAGAGCAAGAAGAAATTAAAGGGCTGACGGCCGTCAAACACAGCTGCCAGTCCAAACACTTCCGTCCCCGGGAATCTGCACAGGAGCCGGAGAAAAGGTTATCGAGGGTCGTAAATGGCCCGAGGTTCCCCATCCCTGGTTTAGTGAACCATTTGCTTTTTTTAAGTCACTTTTAATTTTTTTTTTGTCTTGACATTTTGCACCATTTTCGCCACTAGAGAAACATTTGTGTACATTTCACAAGTACGATAATCCTCCACCAGTGGATATGATCTGCTGTCAGGACGCGGCAGGTTCTGGAGGGAAGGAATGGCGGGTGGTAAGGATGCCAAATTCTTGCTGTAGCAAATTTAGACCTCATTACATGTTTAATAATACCAATAACTGTGCGTTTATCTGTAATAAATATCTATAACCTTTAGGCTTTTACACGTAGAACAATAAATAAAATAGATAATAGATAAATAGAATAAAACAGGAGTGTTAAGTTTACATTACTTAGAACATTTCTATTTTTCTTCAATCATGTTAACTCCCGTATAAAGCAGTAATTCGAGCATAATTGGTGTAGGATGTCAGAATGACAAGCACCGTTACCAGTGCCTATAACTTGTGTAAACACGTAACCTTCTGTGAACCTACAGAGGTGACATATAATCGTACTAACAACTTACCCAATGATGAAGATGTTCAGATGGGTACAAGTGCAGCTCACCAAGAAGAAAATATCCTACGCCCCAACGTATGTTTCGCCTATCTTTGTCAGGAGTTGTGATATTACCTGTAAAATGAGAAAGATCATGGTTACATTCAAGTTCATATAAGTGCATGCGCCATCCATGACCTTCTTACCAGAACACTTAAGTCACCGGATCATGCTGCGCATGTGCATGAATAGCAAATAAAACAAATAGCATAAATAGCTGAAAGCATGCAAAATGGAGTATAACGACGTACAAAATGGGTAAAAGAGAAAAAGCCCTCCGTAAACCAAGATCACCTAATGCAATTAGTGAAAGTGAAATGCTATAAATGGAAAAAAAAAAATTGTGTGCAGAGCTTTTGTTAAATGACTGTCAAACATAAGGCTGCATTCAGATGCAGCAGCTTTTTTGACATTCTCGATGGGATGTGCAAGAAGAAAGGGATGTAGGCCAAATTCCAATATTGTGTGCAAAAATGTAAACTTTGTGATACAAATGTAAGTTAACAAATAGTATAAACTTTGACTAAAGATGAGCCAGACTTATGATCCTACACGAGGCGATGAATGGCTGTCTAGTCTAAGTCTGCGCTATATAAACCTAAACGAGCTTTAGAAAATATCACCATTTTGTTTTATGACTAACATTACTGAAACGCTCCAATATGGATGGTGAGGAAAGAACACAACATGGAGAAATAAGGGGAATGTTATGTGTCACCTGGTGAGGCGGATCCTCGAGGCCCTTGGTCCGGACAGATGAAGTTGGAGCAGTCGGGAGAATCTAGAATTCTAGATGGAACAATGGAGGCTATTGTGGCAGAATGAGGAGCAACAGGGAGAGAATGGGAATCATGGGAGCAAGTGAAGCAGAGCGATGAGAGAACGGCAGCAGAGCTGTAGAACACAAGACTGAGCAGGGAATCTACCGCTGACTATATAATATGGAATATAGCGGAGCTTATTACGTGGTAATGCAGGATGAAATGAAGCCGTAGGTCAATTATGTTCAACCTTTCACTTATACATTATCGCTAGATGATTTATAACTCACAATGCCCTTTATTATAAGACAGTGAAATAAAAACTTAGCACTCAACTTGTAGGAATCCGTTGAAGAATTTTTAATGCCGTCCAGAATTAAGGTACAAATGTTTCGCTCATAAGCGGACCTTCATCAGTATACCGACTGCTCAAAATATACTTGTAAAGGACACAATGTGAGTAGAGGCCTGTAAGGGATTGATTATCCCAGTAGAGGCAGGAGTCTGAAATAGGTCGCTGACCCAAAAGATCCAAAAACAGCACCTTGTATCAGAGGTCAGAATGAGTGGTATCAAGTATCGGCCGGGTAAATGACCTGTATTGCAGGTGGATGATGATACACATGAGGGTCCGGTGTCAGCCGGAGGATTAGCGTTGTAGTAAATTGGTGGTGGATAGTGGCTGCGCATCGGTATCCAACGTGGTATACGCTGCAGCACGCAGTCACTACAAGGTGCTGTTTTGGGATCTTTTGGGTCAGCGACCTATTTCAGACTCCTGCCTCTATTGGGATAATCCCTTACAGGCCTCTACTCACATTGTGTCCTTTACAAGTTTATTTTGAGCAGTTGGTATACTGATGAAGGTCCACTTATGACCGAAACGTTTGTACCTTAATTCTGGACTGCATTAAAAATTCTTCAATGGATTCCTACAAGTTGAGTGCCAAGTTTTATTTCACTGTTTTAATGGTTTGGGAAATTACTTGAGCACCATCACAGCTTTGCCACGATATACACTGCTCAAAAAAATAAAGGGAACACTTAAACAACAGGATATAACTCCAAGTAAATGAAACTTCTGTGAAATCAAACTGTCCACTTAGGAAGCAACACTGATTGACAATCAATTTCACATGCTGTTGTGCAAATGGAATAGACAACAAAAAATATATATATAACTCCGGCACACAAGAAGGATAATTATGAATATTTATTGAACAGAAATAAACAAGTTCGTCATCAAAAAATTTTCTTAAAGATGAAGGACTTTTTTCAGACAAATAATTGTATCCAGACAAATGATTGTATCGTATCAACGTTTCGGCTGGTTAGCCTTTATCAAGAAAAAATGTCTGTAACTAGAAAACAAAGCAGAAAAAACAGTAAAATGTTTCTATACATAAGAAAAACAGCAACATTTGATATGGTAACATATAATTGTTAAATGTAACTGAGAAGAAACAAAAGATGGAAGTGGTATAGAGCAACAGATGGAAATTATTGGCAATTATCAAGACACCCTCAATAAAGGAGTGGTTCTTCAGGTGGGGACCACAGACCACATCTCAGTACCAATGCTTTCTGGCTGATGTTTTGGTCACTCTTGAATGTTGGTTGTGCTTTCACACTCGTGGTAGCATGAGACGGACTCTACAACCCACACAAGTGGCTCAGGTAGTGCAGCTCATCCAGGATGGCACATCAATGCGAGCTGTGGCAAGAAGGTTTGCTGTGTCTGTCAGCGTAGTGTCCAGAGGCTGGAGGTGCTACCAGGAGACAGGCCAGTACCCCAGGAGACGTGGAGGGGGCTGTAGGAGGGCAACAACCCAGCAGAAGGACCGCTACCTCCCCTTTGTGCAAGGAGGAATAGGAGGAGCACTGCCAGAGCCCTGCAAAATGACCTCCAGCAGGCCACAAATGTGCATGCGTCTGCACAAACGGTTAGAAACCGACTCCATGAGGATGGTGTGAGTGCACCACATCCACAGATGGGGGTTGTGCTCACAGCCCTACACCGTGCAGGACGCTTGGCATTTGCCACAGAACACCAGGATTGTCAAATTGCCACTGGCGCCCTGTGCTCTTCACAGATGAAAGCAGGTTCACACTGAGCACATGTGACAGACGTGGCAGAGTCTGGGACGCCGTGCAGAGCGATCTGCTGCCTGCAACATCCTTCAGCATGACCGGTTTGGCAGTGGTCAGTAATGTTGTGGGGTGGCATTTCTTTGGCCCTCCATGTGCTCGCCAGAGGTAGCCTGACTGCATTAGGTACTGAGATGAGATCCTCAGACCCCTTGTGAGACCATATGCTGGTGCGGTTGGCCCTGGGTTCCTCCTAATGCAGGACAATGCCAGACCTCATGTGGCTGGAGTGTGTCAGCAGTTCCTGCAAGATGAAGGCATTGAAGCTGTGGACTGGCCCGCCCATTCCCCAGACCTGAATCTGATTGAGCACATCTGGGACATCATGTCTCGCTCCATCCACCAACGTCACGTTGCACCACAGACTGCCAGGAGTTGGCGGATGCTTTAGTCCAGGTCTGGGAGTAGATTCCTCAGGAGACCATCCGCAGCCTCATCAGGAACATGCCCAGGCGTTGTACAGTAGGGAGGTCATACCGGCACGTGGAGGCCACACACACTACTGAGCATCATTTTGACTTGTTTTAAGGACATTACATTCCACTTTAATTTGTGGGTGACTCCAAATCCAGGCCTCCATTGGTTAATAAATTTGATTTCCATTGATGATTTTTGTGTGATTTTGTTGTCAGAACATTCAACTTTGTACAGAACAAAAGTATTTAATGAGAATATTTCATTCATTCAGATCTAGGATGTGTTATTTGAGTGTTCCCTTTATTTTTTTGAGCAGTGTACGTTTTTTACTTTATTATAAGACAAGCTTCCAACCCTTTTTTAGATGCTGATATTGTGCCTGTTGTTACTACTTGTTGCGGTCGGGCATTGCATGGTCTGACTTATTAGGGCTCATTCAGACGTCTGCAGATCTTGGTCCGATAATGGACTGTAAAGCACTGACTGGCCACAGGTCTCCCGACCCAAGCATGACAGCTGCATATATTTCTACGAGGTTGTCTATGCAATGTTGCGGCTGCCAAAAAACTGTACTTCTGGCGTTTTTATTTTTTTTTCTTATTATTATGCCATTTACTGATTTGATTAATTTACTTTATATTTTGATAGATCAGACATTTCTGAAAGCCGCAGAATCAAATACGTGTTTTTATTTTTTTAATTGTTTTATTTTCAATGAGGCAAAAGGTGGTGATTTGAACTGTTCTTTTTTGCTTTTTTATATATTTTTTAAAACTTTTTTTTTTACTGTTTACTGGCTTCAATAGTCCCCTTAGGTGATCGTCCATTCGCCAGTGCTGCACATAGCGGTGCGTAGGCCCCACTTTGTGTGGCAGAACTCACGATCTCCTATGAACGCCTGCACGAGCTGGTGAAGATACTGCTGGCTGTTCTCATCCGTCAGTACATAGAGATTACCTACCACCGGAATTAAGTCCTGTAGACTTGCAGATCTCTGTCATGCATGCGGATCGTGAACCCACTGTGCCACAAGACGGGTTTACCCTGGAGAGGCATGACTAAGCCGCTACCTGGTTTTTGCGCTACAGCTCCTGATGGTGGAGGTAGGCTTGAGCGGCAGGTAGCCACCAGGTACCACTCCAAGTGCTGTCCCCAGTACTGTGGCAGCTGCCGCCAAGGGTCAGGATCACAGTCACGGACTCGGAGTCACTGGTGGGACAGGATTTGGAATCACGGGTAAGTTAGATGTCGGAACCTGTTCAGACAACATGGATTCTGGGTCACAGGACAGGACGGACACTAGGTACTGCCGCGGCGGTTTCAGGTGCAGGTGCCTTTGGACCGGATAGAGTTTCCACTAGCAACTAGCTATCACTATATCTGTGGTCATTTACTGTGCACACCTAAGGTCCTACAACGCCTGCACATGAGGAAAGAGACATAGCAAATCAGAAGAACTATACTACATTTCTAATTGGAGGTATTTGCTAATATTATTACTATTACACCTACTACATATTGGGGTAGGATCTTGGAGATGGGAATACCCCTTTAACACAGTCGACTTGCTGTCTCAGAAGGCTGCAGAATGAGCGGAAGGACAGAGCCAGGCGCAATGGTTTCCTTTCACGCGTTACCTCTATGGACCGATTCTGGAACCTGAGGTCTGTTCAGATTGTCAGGTCGCCGAGGGTAGCAGGAATGTCTCGACCGGTCAGTTCATCCTTAATCCTTCCAGATAAACCTCCCGAGAAAGCGGCTACCAGAGCCTCATCATTCTAGACAAGTTCGGAAGACGGTGCGGAACCGGACGGCATATTGGCTCACAGACCTCTCTGATGCAGTCTGAGAACAGAAAATGCTGCAGAAGACAACAACCTTCCAGAATGCCCCCAGGAAGGCTGCGAATCTGAGGTCACACTATCCCCGCTCTCCCACAAGGGGTTGAGCCGCTCCACTAGGGCCTCTCCTGGGTCTTCAGGAATCCCACTTTATCCAGATCAGTGGGAAACTGATGAGCCAACATTTCATAGTGCAGCGAGCGCTGAAACTCTCGGCACTGCTTGGGAACCCTGCCGTAACGTGTCGGAGCAGACAGACGAGGACCAGCTCTTGATGGTGGAGGTAGGCTTGAGGTTAAGGTAGCTGCCAGGCACCACTCCAAGGGCGGTCCCCAGTACTGCGGCAGCTGACCCCAAGGGTCAGGATCACAGTCACAGATACAGACTTGGAATCACTGGCAACAACTCGAAACGCGCATTAGGGGGTTTCATGGTTCTTCAAGTTTGATTTTGTGTATGTCGCTCTAGGGATCATATGTGTTTCTGCTATGAGGATTGCATTGCTCCAATGCAGTATTGGTATGTTGCACATTGCACTTTGAAATTTCCTTTTTTTTTATGCACTTTAATATTATCATGATATAGGTATATACAGCTATTGAATGGTGCTGCAAAACACATAAGGAACTATACTGAGGATTGCAGCAAGATGTGTGCTTTGAATTATCAATAGGATGTTATTCTTTCTGTCCCACTAGGTGGCAGTATAACTATGTATGTATATATATATAAATACACTACTATCTTATGTATTCTTTTCTCCTGATTTTGTATAAAACTGGAGATTCCTGACTGCATTTTTTCCTCCTTGTCTATAATAATATTTTGACAAATAAATTTATATTGGTAAACAGTATAGTTCCTAACTCTATATAATGAGAACGGCTTTTTTAGAAATGATTGGCAATCTAAATAATTTTCTATTATCAATACCACTTCTTACTTGAATATACCATGTATTGTCTGATCTTGTACTACCTTCTAATCTATGGTTTATTCATTATTATTATGTTCATTAAAGATTTATCTATTTTAAGAAGAATTCTCCAGCTTTTTTGATAGGATATAGGATAATTTAATTATTTAGGAGACTTAATACTTGTTGCCCATATTATTGGATATTTAAGTTACCTAAGAGCGGGTTGCATAATATTTTGGGTCCTGAGAGGCAGGCCATGAAAGATTATATTACAGGGAGCCTTGCTAGGGGACACACCTGCCTGGATTTTCGTGAACTAAATCGGATCACTGTTTGGGATCCATACCCTCTCCTTCTCATCACAGATCTTTTCAATCAGATCATTGGGTCTAAGTGGTTTTCTAAACTGGACCTTAAGGTCCGTATTAAGGAGGGGGATGAGTGAACATAACGATTCGGTCCTGGTGGGACATCCTGGTAGTAGAGCCCCCACAGATTTACTCACTCGTTATGTTTGGTGGTCATGGTTGCACCAGGATTATCAGGATTGTGTCTGCCTGCAGTACTTGTGTACGTTCTGAGACCCCACATACTTGTCTGTGCGGCCTTCTTCAGCCTTTGGTTATTCCCTATAGACCGTGGACTCATCTGTCGGTTGAGTTAATCACTGATCTACCCATGTCTGCAGGTAACACTGTAATAATGGTAGTGGATTTAGCAAGATGGCTAATTTCATTGCACTGCCTGCGCTACCAAATGCCAAGACTTTGACACAAGTTTTTATTAGGGAGACAGGGAAATTGCATGGCATGCCTTCTGATATTGTTTCTGATTGGGGGGTTCAATTCTTTGGAAGGCATTTTGTACTCATTTGGGAATTCATCTTTCATTTTCATCCGCCCTTTATTCACAATCTAAGGGGCAAACTGAACGAGTGAACCAGAAGCTGGAGACATATCTTAGATGCTTTGTGTTTGAAAATCAGGAGGACTGGGTTTTTTTATTTACCTTTAGTTCGCTGTGAATAACCGTTATCATGAATCTACTGGTAAGTTCCCATTTTTCGGGGAATATGGTTTTCATCCTCAATTCTGCACCTTCAATAGGAATCGTCCTTCGGGAGTATCTGAGGAGGAACGATTTTCTTTGTCTATTACATTGGTGTGACGATGTGTTCTTAATAATTTAAGGAGGATGGGGTCCAAATACAAGAGTGTGGGTGATCGGAAATGTTTGTTGGGTCTAAATCTGTGTGTTGGTGATTTGGAGTGGTTGTCATCGAAGAACATGAAAGAGCCTTATTGGAAACTGAGAACCTAGGTTCATCGGCCCCTATAATTGCTGTCGTTAATCCAGTAGCGTTTTGTCTTGCTTTGCCACCAACTTTCAAGATTCATAATGTGATTGATAGCTCACTTCTCAAAAATATACTGCTTCTGCATAACAGTCTCCACCACCACCTTCCTCACTGTTAGTGGGAATATGGAATTCCAGATAGCTAAGATTATCGATTCTCGCTTTGTTTTCCACTCTCTTCAGCATCTGGTACATTGGAAAGGTTATGGTCCTGAGGAAACAATGTGGCTACCAGCATCTGATGTTCAGGCAATCAGGTTGGTTTGGTCTTTTCACACCTCACATCCAGATAAACCTGGTTCGGAGTCCCCGAGGAGGGGAGTACTGTCACTGGGATATTGCGACAGAGCGGGGCCAGTAAGCCTGCACTGATTAGAATTGCTTCACTTTCCTACTAGCTCTTCTCTGTTATTGCAAGGGTTAAACAGGTTTTTTTTTTATCTCCTGGAGCTCTCCATCCTGAATTGCTTCAGCTGTTCTGTTTTTGCCAAATCCCCTCTGGTATTTATGCTCACCTTTTGCACTTTGGAGTTGCCAGTCATAGCTTTGCAACTACACTACAATTACAGCCACCCAAATCTACGTGGCTGGACAGAGCCTGCGCCATTCAGAGCTTCTGGTTCCAACAGCTCTTCTGGCAGCACCGCTGCCTGCAGAATGAATATGACGGCGCCTGGTCACAGATGCCACAGGAGCAGGCCCTGGTGGGGATGTGAAAACTTCTGTGAGAGTTACGGGGACGGCTTAGCACAGCTGTGGATTCTGGGGTCTCACTGCCCGTAGCTGGCGCCCGGACGCCACGTTCCTGTGGACGCTGCATACATCCAATCTGGTTCCACAGATCCTGTAGTGTCGGTGCTCCCAGCGCATGCCTGTCCGCTCTTACTCTCTGTATTGGGCAGTGTCGGTGCTCCCAGCGCATGCCTGTCGCTCTTACTCTCTGTATGGCACAGTGTTGGTGCTCCCAGCGCATGCCTGTCCGCTCTTACTCTCTGTATTGGGCACAGTGTTGGTGCTCCCAGCGCATGCCTGTCCGCTCTTACTCTCTGTATTGGGCACAGTGTTGGTGCTCCCAGCGCATGCCTGTCCGCTCTTACTCTCTGTATTGGGCACATGTCGGTGCTCCAGCGCATGCCTGTCGCTCTTACTCTCTGTATTGGCACAGTGTCGGTGCTCCCAGCGCATGCCTGTCCGCTCTTACTCTCTGTATTGGCACAGTGTTGGTGCTCCAGCGCATGCCTGTTCACTCTTACTCTCTGTATTGGGCATGTTGGTGCTCCCAGCGCATGCCTGTCGCTCTTACTCTCTGTATTGGGCCTGGTGGGGATGTGAAAACTTCTGTGAGAGTTACGGGGACGGCTTGGCACAGCTGTGGATTCTGGGGTCTCACTGCCCGTAGCTGGCGCCGAACGCCACGTTCCTGTGGACGCTGCATACATCCAATCTGGTTCCACAGATCCTGTAGTGTCGGTGCTCCCAGCGCATGCCTGTCCGCTCTTACTCTCTGTATTGGGCACAGTGTCGGTGCTCCCAGCGCATGCCTGTCTGCTCTTACTCTCTGTATTGGGCACAGTGTCGGTGCTCCCAGCGCATGCCTGTCTGCTCTTACTCTCTGTATTGGGCACAGTGTTGGTGCTCCCAGCGCATGCCTGTCCGCTCTTACTCTCTGTATTGGGCAGTGTCGGTGCTCCCAGCGCATGCCTGTCTGCTCTTACTCTCTGTATTGGGCAGTGTTGGTGCTCCCAGCGCATGCCTGTCCGCTCTTACTCTCTGTATTGGGCAGTGTTGGTGCTCCCAGCGCATGCCTTCTGCTCTTACTCTCTGTATTGGGCACAGTGTCGGTGCTCCCAGCGCATGCCTGTTCACTCTTACTCTCTGTATTGGGCAGTGTTGTGCTCCCAGCGCATGCCTGTCTGCTCTTACTCTCTGTATTGGGCACAGTGTCGGTGCTCCAGCGCATGCCTGTCCACTCTTACTTCTGTATTGGGCACAGTGTCGGTGCTCCAGCGCATGCTGTCTGCTCTTACTCTCTGTATTGGGCAGTGTTGTGCTCCCAGCGCATGCCTGTCCGCTCTTACTCTCTGTATTGGCACAGTGTCGGTGCTCCCAGCGCATGCCTGTCTGCTCTTACTCTCTGTATTGGCAGTGTTGTGCTCCCAGCGCATGCCTGTCCGCTCTTACTCTCTGTATTGGGCACAGTGTCGGTGCTCCCAGCGCATGCCTGTCTGCTCTTACTCTCTGTATTGGGCACAGTGTTGGTGCTCCCAGCGCATGCCTGTCTGCTCTTACTCTCTGTATTGGGCCCTGGTGGGGATGTGAAAACTTCTGTGAGGTTACGGGAACGGCTTGGCACAGCTGTGGTTCTGGGTCTCACTGCCGTAGCTGGCGCCGACGCACGTTCCTGTGGACGCTGCTACATCCAATCTGGTTCACAGATCTGTAGTGTCGGTGCTCCAGCGCATGCCTGTCCGCTCTTACTCTCTGTATTGGGCACAGTGTTGGTGCTCCCAGCGCATGCCTGTTCGCTCTTACTCTCTGTATTGGGCACAGTGTTGGTGCTCCCAGCGCATGCCTGTCCGCTCTTACTCTCTGTATTGGGCACAGTGTTGGTGCTCCCAGCGCATGCCTGTCTGCTCTTACTCTCTGTATTGGGCACAGTGTTGGTGCTCCCAGCGCATGCCTGTCCGCTCTTACTCTCTGTATTGGGCAGTGTTGGTGCTCCCAGCACATACCTGTTCACTCTTACTCTCTGTATTGGGCAGTGTTGATGCTCCCAGCGCATGCCTGTCCGCTCTTACTCTCTGTATTGGGCACAGTGTCGGTGCTCCCAGCGCATGCCTGTCCACTCTTACTTTCTGTATTGGGCACAGTGTCGGTGCTCCCAGCGCATGCCTGTCTGCTCTTACTCTCTGTATTGGGCACAGTGTCGGTGCTCCCAGCGCATGCCTGTCCACTCTTACTCTCTGTATTGGGCACAGTGTCGGTGCTCCCAGCGCATGCCTGTCCGCTCTTACTCTCTGTATTGGGTACAGTGTCGGTGCTCCCAGCGCATGCCTGTCTGCTCTTACTCTCTGTATTGGGCAGTGTTGGTGCTCCCAGCGCATGCCTGTCCGCTCTTACTCTCTGTATTGGGCACAGTGTCGGTGCTCCCAGCGCATGCCTGTCTGCTCTTACTCTCTGTATTGGGCACAGTGTTGGTGCTCCCAGCGCATGCCTGTCCGCTCTTACTCTGTATTGGGCAGTGTTGATGCTCCCAGCACATGCCTGTCCGCTCTTACTCTCTGTATTGGGCACAGTGTCGGTGCTCCCAGCGCATGCCTGTCCGCTCTTACTCTCTGTATTGGGCACAGTGTCGGTGCTCCCAGCGCATGCCTGTCCGCTCTTACTCTCTGTATTGGGCACAGTGTTGATGCTCCCAGCGCATGCCTGTCCGCTCTTACTCTCTGTATTGGGCACAGTGTCGGTGCTCCCAGCGCATGCCTGTCTGCTCTTACTCTCTGTATTGGGCACAGTGTTGGTGCTCCCAGCGCATGCCTGTCTGCTCTTACTCTCTGTATTGGGCACAGTGTCGGTGCTCCCAGCGCATGCCTGTCTGCTCTTACTCTCTGTATTGGGCACAGTGTCGGTGCTCCCAGCGCATGCCTGTCCGCTCTTACTCTCTGTATTGGGCACAGTGTTGGTGCTCCCAGCGCATGCCTGTCTGCTTTTACTCTCTGTATTGGGCAGTGTCGGTGCTCCCAGCGCATGCCTGTCCGCTCTTACTCTCTGTATTGGGCAGTGTTGGTGCTCCCAGCGCATGCCTGTCTGCTCTTACTCTCTGTATTGGGCAGTGTCAGTGCTCCCAGCGCATGCCTGTCCGCTCTTACTCTCTGTATTGGGCAGTGTTGGTGCTCCCAGCGCATGCCTGTCCGCTCTTACTCTCTGTATTTGGCAGTGTCGGTGCTCTCAGCGCATGCCTGTTCGCTCTTACTCTCTGCATTGGGCACAGTGTCGGTGCTCCCAGCGCATGCCTGTCCGCTCTTACTCTCTGTATTGGGCACAGTGTCGGTGCTCCCAGCGCATGCCTGTCCGCTCTTACTCTCTGTATTTGGCACAGTGTTGGTGCTCCCAGCGCATGCCTGTCTGCTCTTTCTCTCTGTATTTGGCAGTGTCGGTGCTCTCAGCGCATGCCTGTGCTTTTACTCTCGGTATTGGGCAGTGTCGGTGCTCCCAGCGCATGCCTGTCCGCTCTTACTCTCTGTATTTGGCAGTGTCGGTGCTCTCAGCGCATGCCTGTCCGCTCTTACTCTCTGTATTTGGCAGTGTGGTGCTCCAGCGCATGCCTGTGCCTTCTCTCTGTATTTGGCAGTGTCGGTGCTCTCAGCGCATGCCTGTGCTTTACTCTCTGTATTGGGCAGTGTCGGTGCTCCAGCGCATGCCTGTGCTCTTACTCTCTGTATTGGCAGTGTCGGTGCTCCAGCGCATGCCTGTGCTCTTTACTCTCGGTATTGGCAGTGTCGGTGCTCCAGCGCATGCCTGTCGCTCTTACTCTCTGTATTGGCAGTGTCGGTGCTCTCAGCGCATGCCTGTCGCTCTTACTCTCGTATTGGCAGTGTCGGTGCTCCAGCGCATGCCTGTCCTCTTACTCTCTGTATTTGGCAGTGTCGGTGCTCTCAGCGCATGCCTGTCGCTCTTACTCTCTGTATTTGGCAGTGTCGGTGCTCCAGCGCATGCCTGTGCATCTTACTCTCTGTATTTGGCAGTGTCGGTGCTCCAGCGCATGCCTGTCCGCTCTTACTCTCTGTATTGGGCAGTGTCGGTGCTCCAGCGCATGCCTGTCGCTCTTACTCTCTGTATTTGGCACAGTGTCGGTGCTCCAGCGCATGCCTGTCGCTCTTACTCTCTGTATTGGCAGTGTTGGTGCTCTCCAGCGCATGCCTGTGCTCTTACTCTCTGTATTGGGCAGTGTCGGTGCTCCCAGCGCATGCCTGTCGCTCTTACTCTCTGTATTGGCAGTGTCGGTGCTCCAGCGCATGCCTGTCCCGCTTACTTCTGTATTGGGCAGTGTCGGTGCTCCAGCGCATGCCTGTGCCTTACTCTCTGTATTGGCAGTGTCGGTGCTCCCAGCGCATGCCTGTCCGCTCTTACTCTCTGTATTGGCAGTGTCGGTGCTCCAGCGCATGCCTGTCACTTACTCTCGTATTGGGCAGTGTCGGTGCTCAGCGCATGCCTGTCCGCTCTTACTCTCTGTATTGGGCAGTGTCGGTGCTCCAGCGCATGCCTGTCCGCTCTTACTCTCTGTATTGGGCACAGTGTCGGTGCCTCAGCGCATGCTGTCCGCTCTTACTTCTATTGTGGCAGTGTCGGTCTCAGGCATGCCTGTGCTCTTACTCTCTGTATTGGGCAAGTGTGTGCTCCCAGCGCATGCCTGTCCGCTCTTACTCTCTGTATTTGGCAGTGTGTGCTCTCAGCGCATGCTGTGCCTTATCTCTGTATTTGGCAGTGTCGTGCTCCAGCGCATGCCGTGCTCTTACTCGGTATTTGGGCAGTGTCGGTGCTCCAGCGCATGCTGTCGCTCTTACTTCGTATTGGCAGTTCGTGTGCTCCGCGCATGCTGTCGCGTCTTACTCCTGTATTGGGCAGTGTCGGTGCTCCAGCGCATGCCGTGCACTTTACTCTTCTGTATTGGGCACAGGTGTCGGTGCCCCAGGCATGCCTGTCGCTCTTACTCTCGTATTGGGCAGTGTCGGTGCTCCCAGCGCATGCCTGTCCGCTCTTACTCTCTGTATTGGCAGTGTCGGTGCTCTCAGGCATGCCTGTGCCTTACTCTCTGTTTTGGCAGTGTCGGTGCTCCCAGCGCATGCCTGTGCTTTACTCTCGTATTGGGCAGTGTCGGTGCTCCAGCGCATGCCTGTTGCTCTTACTCTCTGTATTGGCAGTGTCGGTGCTCTCAGCGCATGCCTGTCCGCTCTTACTCTCTGTATTGGGCAGTGTCGGTGCTCTCAGCGCATGCCTGTCCTTTACTCTCTGTATTGGGCAGTGTCGGTGCTCTCAGCGCATGCCTGTGCTCTTACTCTCTGTATTGGGCAGTGTCGGTGCTCCAGCGCATGCCTGTCGCTCTTACTCTGTATTGGGCAAGTGTCGGTGCTCCAGCGCATTGCCTGTCCGTCTCTCTGTATTTGGCAGTGTCGTGTCTCAGCGCATGCCTGTCGTCTTCTCTCTGTATTGGGCAGTGTCGGTGCTCCAGCGCATGCCTGTCACTTACTCTCTGTATTTGGCAGTGTCGGTGCTCTCAGCGCATGCTGTGCCTTACTCTCTGTATTGGCAGTGTCGTGCTCCAGCGCATGCCTGTGCTCTTACTCTCGTATTTGGCAGTGTCGGTGCTCCAGCGCATGCCTGTGCCTTACTCTCTGTATTTGGCAGTGTCGGTGCTCTCAGCGCATGCCTGTCGCTCTTACTCTCGTATTGGGCAGTGTCGGTGCTCCTCAGCGCATGCCTGTCCGTCTTACTCTCTGTATTTGGCAGTGTCGGTGCTCTCAGCGCATGCCTGTCCGCTCTTACTCTCTGTATTTGGCAGTGTCGGTGCTCCTCAGCGCATGCCTGTGCTTTTCTCTCTGTATTGGCAGTGTCGGTGCTCCTCAGCGCATGCCTGTGCTTTACTCTCGGTATTGGGCAGTGTCGGTGCTCCAGCGCATGCCTGTCTGCTCTTACTCTCTGTATTTGGCAGTGTCGGTGCTCCCAGCGCATGCCTGTGCCTTTACTCTCTGTATTGGCAGTGTCGGTGCTCAGCGCATGCCTGTCCGCTCTTACTCTCTGATTGGGCAGTGTCGGTGCTCTCAGCGCATGCCTGTCCGCTCTTACTCTCTGTATTGGCAGTGTCGGTGCTCTCAGCGCATGCCTGTCACTTACTCTCTGTATTTGGCAGTGTCGTGCTCCAGCGCATGCCTGTCCGCTCTTACTCTCTGTATTGGGCAGTGTCGGTGCTCCAGCGCATGCCTGTGCACTTACTCTCTGTATTTGGCAGTGTCGGTGCTCTCAGGCATGCCTGTCCGCTCTTACTCTCTGTATTGGGCAGTGTCGGTGCTCCCAGCGCATGCCTGTGCACTTACTCTCTGTATTGGGCAGTGTCGGTGCTCTCAGCGCATGCCTGTGCACTTACTCTCTGTATTTGGCAGTGTCGGTGCTCTCAGCGCATGCCTGTGCACTTACTCTCTGTATTTGGCAGTGTCGGTGCTCCCAGCGCATGCCTGTCCGCTCTTACTCTCTGTATTTGGCAGTGTCGGTGCTCTCAGCGCATGCCTGTGCACTTACTCTCTGTATTTGGCAGTGTCGGTGCTCTCAGCGCATGCCTGTCCGCTCTTACTCTCTGTATTTGGCAGTGTCGGTGCTCTCAGCGCATGCCTGTGCACCCTTAATCTCTGTATTGGGCACATGTAGCTTCTCTTAGGCCGATCACGCTGTAGCGCACGTTCCGCGAGCATGTATGTAGAGACTACACTGTGACCAGTAAGTCAGGCCTGGAAGGACACCTCTGTTGGACCATCTGCTCCCTGCAGAATGTAATAACCCCCAATAAAGGAACAGTCACCACTGCAGGAACATTCACGGCTGCATCACTAGATCGGGCTTTCTATGTCTAGGTGAAGTGAGGCGGCTCCATTCTGGTCACTTCCGCCTGGAATTCCGTTGCCATAACAACAAAATTCTACCTAACAACAATTTCAGCCGCGCCGGAAGTGAAGTCATCTCTTGGCGCCGTCATGTGACCGGAAGAGGCTCCTTCGTTTCCGGTGCGCTCATTTTGGCTGCTTCCCGTGACCCGGCCGCGTTGTGTACGAATTTCAGAGGCTGTGAAAGTGGCGCTGGATATATGGAGGCCGCTCAGCTGTCCCCCCATGATGGGGAACGGCCCTGTGATCCCGGGTCCCTGGAGGCCGGGGATACGGAACCCATTGGCGGGAATGAGGCCACATGGCATGGCAATGGCGGGGCCCAGGACAATGAGGGGCCCCGCGATCCCGGGGCCAGGGATTCCTGGATCTCGAATGATGGGACCCCCAGGGCTCAGTATGCTGAGGGGTCCAGGAATCCCAGGACGCGCACTGATGAGGGATCCGGTACCAGCATCTCTGAGGGGCCCCAGGATTCCGGGGCCAGGAAGGGGAATGGGGATTCCAGGACCTGTGGGGATCCCGGGGCCCGGCGCATTGAGGGGCCTAGGACCTGGAGTGATGAGACCACCAGGGCTTCCAGGTCCACCTACTCTACGAGGACTGATGCAGCCTCCGGTGAGGGGCCCCATGCCCGGACTGATGAGATCGCCTTCACTCCCAGGAGTTCCAAGAGGCCCGAAACAATCTCAAGTGAGGGGCCCCGGACTGATGAGACCTCCCTCACTCCCAGGTCCACCGAAGGGCCCAAAGCAATCTCCAGTGAGGGGTCCCGGACTGATGAGACCTTCCTCACTCCCAGGTCCACCGAGGGGCCCAACACAATCTCCAGTGAGGGGCCCCGGACTGATGAGATCTCCTTCACTCCCAGGTTCTCTACGGGGACTGGCACAATCTCCAGTGAGGGGCTCCGGACTGATGAGACCTCCCTCGCTCCCAGGTTCTCTACGGGGACCGGCACAATCTCCATTGAGGGGCTCCGGACTGATGAGACCTCCCTTGATCCCAGGTTCTCTACGGGGACCGGCACAATCTCCAGTGAGGGGCTCCGGACTGATGAGACCTCCCTCGCTCATAGGTCCTCCAAGGGGGCCAGTGCAACCACCAGTAAGGGGCCCGGGAATCCTGGCGCCATCACCAGCAGCAGTGAGGAACCTGGGAATACCAGGGATGGGGCCCATGCGGTCTCCAATGATGCCAGGGACTATTCACAAGACCAACGGCTTACCGGGTCCAGTAGGCCTAAGGGGACCTATGCTGCCAGGACCTGCAATGAGAGGCCCAATGATGTTAGCTCCTCGGAATCCTGGGATGCTGGGGCCACGGATTCCACAAAACAACCCTTTGCAGAATCAAATAAGGGGGAAAATGGGTCTAGGGTCAACCCCCTGGAGAGCTCCTCTGAGGGGGCAGAGTCCTTTAAGAAGCCCGTCGCTCCTTTCAGGTCCAGCTGGAATGAAAAGGCCTTGGACCAACATGACAAACCCAGCAGCTCCACCCTTCACTCCATCGGCAGGGAAACGGCCCCGGATCTCAGCGCCCGGCTTCCCTCTGATGCCTACCAATCCAAACCTGCCATTCCCTATCGGGAGCCTACCTGGTCTGGGTGGCCCGAGGCCATTTACAGCTTGGAAGTGCTGAAGGGCGGCAGCATCCTGTCAACCAAAAGCTTGAATGGCTCTAGCTGGACTGTTTTCGGCAGGCTGCCTACTTGCCACGTGTCTCTTGAACATCCTTCTGTTTCACGGTACCATGCAGTCTTACAATACCGCTCGGTCCCGGGGACGGAGCCGGATCAGGAACGTGGGTTCTATGTATTTGACCTGGGCAGCACCCATGGGACCTTCATCAATAAGCAGCGGATCAAACCCGAGACCTACTGTCGCATCCGAGTGGGGCACGTTCTGAAATTTGGCGGAAGCACCAGACTGTTCATCCTGCAGGTTTGTTAAGTTCTGACAAGATCTCTGCTTGCTGGTTTTTCATTTTGTGTCCAGGGTCTCAACTGTCATACATTTTTTTTATATTTCTCACAGCTGATTTCTTGCTACAATTGTATCACCTCTACGGGATCCTCTGTGAGCTCCTGGGCTCCAGACTGATACGTTTTCTACACAGTGATACATTGTAGCAAACCATCATGGAAGGGTCTTTAGCTCGGGGGTACATTTAATATTATGAGAGGTGGGTGACATCAAAAGATGTGATGAATGGGATATTAACAAGTATTGTCATGGAGGGGTGCGATGTACAGCGCTTCACACGGCTTCGGGATGGTAGGAGAGCAGAGGCCAGAGGGAGTATATTCCAGACGGTTGTCGCCTTATGTCCTCAGCTCTGCCTGGCAGCCGGTCACTGTCCAGAGACATGATTGATTGAATTTCTGTCGAGCTTCCGCCCTCATAGACATCAGGGGAGCAGAAAGCAGCGAACATCTCTGATACGACACTGTGATGTCCCCACTCGGTTATGATTTTTCCATATTGCCTTTATAGGGTAAAATGCAACCAAGAGTCTTTTCTGCAGCTCTCCTGGGACTTGGCTTCTGCCTTTTGTTGAATTGTGGAGAATATTTAACCCTCTGTGGTGTAGGATTAATGGTCGAGATCTGATTTTTTTATTTTTTTTTAAGGGTCCAGATGAAGATCAAGAAGCCGAGTCCGAGCTGACAGTAACGGAGATCAAAGAAGCTCGACGGCAGAAAGAAAGTCTGCAGAAGAGGATGCTGGGAGATGATTCGGATGAAGAAGACAACCCTGAGGAGGAAAAAGAAGTGGAGAAGAAGGAGCGTGGAGGGGCAGATGAAGCTGGCTGCATGTGGGGGATGGGTGAGCCTGAAAGTCACATTCAGTTTTTGTCTGTGGACGTGACATTTCATATAGCAGATCCCATCAGTATATTATATTTATGGGGTCTCCTATGCACGATCTACATGTTGGTGTTCATTTCCTTCATTGGCTGCTTGCTGTCAGTGAATGGGAACAGCTTTGTGAATAATAATGGTAATAATTTTATGTCTATAGCACCAACATATTCCGCAGCACTTTACATTATAGAGGGGACTTGTACAGACAATAGACATTACAGCATAACAATAAACACATAGATCAAAACAGATACCAAGAGGAGTGAGGGCCCCGCTGCTCGCAAGCTTACAATCTATGAGGAAGAAAGGGAGACACGAAAGGTGGATGGTAACAATTGTTTTTATTGTTTGGACCGGCCATAGTGTAAGAATCGTGTGTTCCTGTTTCTGCATGAACCAGATAACAATGTGTAACAGTACAGACACAGAGGGCTATTAAATGCATAAAGCATGTGAGACCATGATACGAGAACCTGGTTATGGTAAAACAATTTTGAATGGGCCACACAGGGATATTTAGGTTAATGCGCTGAGGTGGTATGCCAGTCTGAAGAAATGCGTTTTTAGGGCACACTTAAAACTGTGGGGATTAATCAAATTATCCTGGGTAGTGCATTCCAAAGAATTAACGCAGCACTTGAAAAGTATTGTAGATGGGAGTGGGAGGTTCTAATTATTGAGGGTGGTAATCTCAGGTCATTAGCAGAACGGAGGACACGGTAGGGTGGTAGACTAAGATGAGGGAGGAGATGTAGGGTGGTGCTGAGCCATGGAGTGCTTTGTGGGTGAGGATCATAAGTTTAAACTGGATTCTGGAGTGGATGGGTAACCAGTGTAATGACTGGCACAAGGTAGAGGCATCGGTGTAACGGATGTGAATGAGAAGCCTTTTCATGGCTGTTGTATTTGACTTACAGAGACATTGTCTAGATTGGGTACAGTCCAACCAAATGCTCAGCTGTGAGATGTATTGGATCATGGTGGGTGGAATGTTTCCATTCACTGACTGCAAGCTGAGATTCGGAGTTAGTTTAGAAATTGATACCAAAAATATATTAATATTGTTTTTTTCATTTTGCAGGGGATGACGCGGTGGAGGAAGAGAATGACGTGAACCCCATCGCCATGGAATATCAGGCGGAGAGGGAAACGCTGTACTCTGGAAATCCCAAAAAGGCACTCCAGGGATTCTTTGATAGAGAAGGTAATAATCCAGTGAATCTAGTACACTTTAACGGCTGAGGACACTTATCATTGTTTGTGTTACAAATGATGCAAGATCCACTTAAAGGGATTTAAAAAAAAAAAAAAGTCCCCCAAAATAGTGTTTATCAAAAATATATCAGATAATACTCTGATTCTGGTTCCTGACTTCCAGCACTTGTTGTCTGTATTGGCAATGCTGCTGAGCTCAGTGATCGGCTGCAGTTATGATATGAGCTGTCGACACAATGTTACCTCTGCATTCAACACACAAGAGACCGGAGTTAAAGTGCACTTCCAGCCATTGGGCCAGAAATCTGCCCATCGGTGGCCCCCGCTTGTCACTGGTGTGTTGGCATGACAGCCAGAGGTCTTCTGGAGACCTTTATAGTTGTCACTGCCGGCTTGCTGTGAGCGCCGCCCGGTGGTCGGTGCTCATAGCAAGTGAGGTATTCTGCTACATACAGGTGATCTGATCGTCGCCTGTATGTAGCAGAGCCGATCGGGTTATGGCAGCTTCTAGTCTCCCATGGAGACTATTAAAGCATGCAAAAAAAAAATGTTTTTAAAAATATAAAAGTTCAAATCACCACCCCCCCCCCCTTTCGCCACATTCAAAATAAAACAATTAAAAAAAAAAAATCAAACATACACATACTTGATATCGCCGTGTTCAGAATCGTCCGATCTAGCATTAAAAAAGGATTACCTTGATCACTAAACGGCGTAGTGGGAAAAAAAAGTCAAAACGCCAGAATTATGTTTGTTTGGTTGCCACGACGTTGCCTTAAAATGACAACGAACTGGCACTGGACCTGCGGAAAGGAAATGCTATCAGATTGTTATTTTAGATGATTCTTCATTTGAGACCCCCTTCATACTTGTTGTCCAGTGCCACACGTTTCCACATAATGACGTGAGTGACACTGATAACGTTGCATCAGCAAATATTTGCCAGGATCCGTGCACAATATCCATCGATCGTGCATATGTCCTGGCAGTTATCTGCCGACGCAAAGTCATCGTTTCCACTCACCTTCCGGTTCAAAAGTGAACGGCGCAGGACAACATCTGCTGTGTTTTGGATTTGCATTAACACATGCTATTGTAGTGACTGATCTGGTACCCCTGCTTCTTTCTCTTGTTTTTGGTGCTCTCATGAATACTGTAGATTGTATTGTAATGTGCTGCCCATCGTGCATCAGAGCTGCCGAGTGTACAGAAACCCAGATGTGACACAATATCAGGGGAGTCTATAGTTCAGTAACATGATCCTGCCCCTCATCAATCTTTCCCGACCTAAGAGGATAAAAAAAAAAAGTGTTGGCCCACCACCACCACTAAAAAAGTCACACATGTAATGCCGCCTCCTCTGTCCCCTACTCCCAAAGTGTTCCACATATTGTATATGAGACCTCAGGTGATGACGACCTCCAGTATAAATACTATTTTTGGGTCATTGGAGCTCATTGGTGTCTGTATTATTCTTGTATCTTGCAGGAGAAGAGCTGGACTTTGAATATGAAGGACGAGGCATTGGGTCGTGGCTCTGCAGTGTAAAGTATGTCAGAGCAGTAAATATACGAAGACCTGGATATTAAGGGCCCCTCTTCTTCATAGCTGCCTTATACCAATGTCATTAAAGATCACAACATTTTTATTTTTTTAAATTTGTTTCATTTTAACCTTTAAATGTTTTTCTTCCTAATTGTATTACTGTGGAAAAGTTTTAGAAAGATGTGGAAACAATGCTGCAAAGTAAAAATGCTTCCAAAAATAGAAGTTAATTATTATTTAACAAAATACGAAGAGAATGAACAAAAGAGAAATGTTAATCCTGTCAGTATCTGCTGACCACTCGTTGCCTCCATCACTTCTTCTCTATCACTTGTGCACAGTTTCTGAAGGAACTCGGCAGGAGCTGGACAACCCCCACCCCAACATCCTGCCATTGTCATTAAGAATGAGGAGTCCTGGGGGTGACGATCCGGCCCCGGAGCCCTGATCTCACATCATCCGTCTGTCTGGGATCACATGAAAGATCCACACAAGCCTCATACACAGAAGATCTGGAGTCAGTTCTTCATGATGTTTGGCACAACCTGCTGCCGAGATCCTCCATAACCTGTGTACAAGTGACGAGGAGAAGTGATTGAGGCAACGGGCTGTCACCAGATACTGATGATGGAGGCGACGGGAGATCACCAGATACTGATGATAGAGGCGAAGGGCTGTCACCAGATACTGATGGTGGAGGCGACCGGCGGTCCTAACATACTGGTGACGGACGGTTACCAGACGACTGAGGCGAAGGGCACCAGATACTGATGGGATTTACATTTCTCTCTTCTTCATACACTTTCCATTCTGTTAATTGATAAAATTAAACTATTATGACATCTATTTTTTTATATTAAAGATTTTCTTCTCTTGTAGCATTTTTCTCACCTGCCTAACTCTTGCACAATACTGTATACACACTTTTTTTTCCTGGAACGAGTTTTGTTTTTTTCTTTTTGAATTACTTATTGACTTTTGTTAATGGGAACTGATCATGTCCAGAAACTTTCCTGCAGCTATAGGGTTAATCTGCAGGTAAGTGGCCTTATAAAGCCTGCCTGCCTTACTGGCGAATCGGCTACAAAGAGAAAACTTACTTTATGTCCTCCCTGCAGCTGCTCATTACCAGTGATGGGGCTGGTGCAGGGAGCGATAAGTCACCTCTCCCCATACTGTGTGCGTGGCTGTAGTTACTCACTGGGACTTTGACAGTCTGGTCTGCAGAGTGTATGTGCGTAGGGCAAGCTGTTGAAGTCCTGGGGAATGATTACAGCTGTGCACACAGTACAGTGAGGTGACTCCCTGCCCCGATCCTTGGAAACGAGCGGCCCCAGGGAGGTTATAAGCTCATTTTCTCCCTGTAGTTGCTGCTCCAGGACTGCTGCACTCTTTACCGGTAGATTCTCTGTATCTGCAGGTAAATGGCCTTTCTAGACATGATGGCTTCTTCCCAATAATACATTTTTTTGGGAACTGGGAGGCTGGAATATTTTTTGTTTCATTAATTTTTTAACGGATTGGTTCAAATACTGTTATACCAAGTCTAGTGTGGTTTTTGTTTCGTATTTAACGTTTTATGCTTTAGTCTACAATAAAACTGTTTTGTTTTTGGGTAGGGGGTTCGGGTAGTTTTAGTGTCAAAGCATTCAGAGAGCCACAGCTTTATCCTTTACCTAACAAGGGCGGCTTTTTTTTTTTTCTTTATATATAAAGTCCTTATCGGTGGTGATTTGGGATATGTAATGTGTTGTTTTTTATAATTTAATAGATTTTCGGGCGTCCGTCTGATGTAGTTGGCTTTTCCCTCTGCTTACCATCAGTTATCGTTTTTCTGTGTCGTTATGATCGCAGATTTTCTGTCTGTGTGAGAAAGATAATGAAACGTTTTGTTTTTTTAAATAAAAGTTTTTTTTTATTTTAACAAATTCTTGAGATCTTTTAATTTTAATAATATGTGGCGATTGAAAGCATTAAGGTTATACTGTCGGGGGGTCTGTTATCCTCCCAGCTGCCATAGGAATCCCCCCCACCCATCCCACCCAAATGTGATGATAAAAGGAAGGGAGCTATACGCTCCGAGTGTGTTTAACAATCTCACACCGACCGTATTGGTCGCTGTCACTTTTGTCGTCAAGTCTGTTCTGCTGTTCTCTAAAACACAGACTAGAGTTGAGCAAAATGATTGGGAAGCCCCTGGAACGGCAGCCACGTCTGTGGCCACTGGACCAGAGCCCTGCAAGCCTGCTAGCTGCTGCTTCTCCAGCTTTACCTGTCCGTTGTACCACAGTGATGGTGTCACACTGATCTACAGAAGAGGAGTCCGGGATGCCGGCATGTAAGAGCAGGCTCACAGGGCTCTGGTTGCCGCTGGACCAGGAGGAGCATCATAAGACGTCAGCTCAGTGACTTCAATGAAAAAACCTTAATCTCCTGTCGTTAAGGGTTTAGTTACTGTCAGAGCTCATCATGGAGGGCTCCGTAATTGCTTGAATAAAGGTGTTGCTGCCGTCCCGCCACCTTCATCAATTTAGGATGGAAAATGTGAGCCTTTCCAACACACTTGCTCTATTAACTGGAGCCCGTTTTTGTGTCTCCTCCCCAAAAACCAATTTACGTGGCTGTAAGTAGGCGGTATTACATTTACTCCAGAGCTGCATTCACAATCCTGCGAGCTTCAAAGCTGCAATCTCCCAGTATTTCCTGCTTGTCTCATCAAGCGGCCATCATCATAACGCGGGCGTATAGTAACCTATGGAAATACTTTGTGCTTTTGTTGTGAGTCCTGTCTTCAACCCACTTTTCTGTGCACTTTACCGCTGGGTTCTATGTTCTGTGGCGGCTGCGCTTCATGATCTGTGTCTTTTGTGGACAGGCTGCCCGTGGACGATTCTTCTGGGAAGCAGCTGGTAGCGGAGGTGGTACATTCAGGAAAGAAAAAGGACGCCATGAGGCTTTGCGCCCTGGAGGCCTGCCGCATGCTGGACATGAGAGGGTTACTCCGCCAGGAGGCCGGTGAGTACCAGCGCTGTCCAGGAGCTTGTTACAAAGGCTTCTCCATGGATTTAGGTATTAAGATTTTATAGCTGGATGTCCGATCACTTGGACCCCCCAGATTGGTAGATGAGGACCCTCTCCTCATCGGCTTGGCCGTACAAGGCGGTCATTCTATGGTGCCATTGACATGATAAAATCTGTGGGAGAGAGATGTTAACGCCTCTGCATACAACTTTATTATTGTTTTAATCCATTGCTCTCTGTTATCAGCCATATCAGACTGTGGAGATGGAGAAAAAAAAATTCACAACTCGCTTCTCTCCAGTGCCAAGAACATAAAAAAAAAGTGTCCATCCGATCAGCCTAACTTCCTCCCATCTCCACCTGCAGTGGCTGATAACAGAGGACAGTAGACCGCGTGCCATTACTGTTTGTTGCCACTTTTCTCACCATCTTTTGCTTTTTCCGCTGTTGTAAGTGCATTGTATTCTTCTATGTTGGTTGTCGCTTCCCCACAAGAACGATCTAACCTGCCGTTTCCTCTAGTGTCGCGTAAGAGAAAAGCCAAAGAGTGGGAGGCCGAGGATTTCTACGACAGTGACGACGACACTTTCCTCGACCGCACGGGAGTCGTGGAAAAGAAGCGGCTGAATCGTATGAAGAAAGCCGGGAAGATTGATGAAAAACCAGAAACCTACGAGTCCCTGGTGGGTAATGAAGAAAGATGAGGGCTCACATGCAGGTTCACTCCAGTCACATACAAAGCTGCAGTTATGACTAGAGATGAGCAAATCAACTTACGGGGCACTCGTTCAGCACCACATGGATGGTCCCTGATCGCCGGACGAGAGTCTTGTGAACCGCCTTACACCTGCCGGCATCCCGTCACATGCCGAAAGGTAATGGTGGTCTGCAGGACTCCCGTCTGAAGGTGCAGAGAAAAACACCCCTCTTCTAGTTCTGAGAAATGTTAGTTCACCTACCAACATGGAAGTTTTATTCTTGCCTTGAGATGCATCATGTCTTGCACTCCAGTCACATTTAAAGCTGCCTCTGGCTTATTCAGTATGTGCAGTGAGCGCCCCTTGCTGCGGTGCGGAGTGTGAGGAATAGGAGGCCATTGTACAGTTTGGAAGCAAAAAGGGTTTAGGGGATCACAGCTGAGGTCAGTCGTAGTCTGTCAGAGACATGCAGCTTTGGATGTGACTGGGGTATAAGACTTAATGTAGCTGAAGATCAGCATAAGGCAGGTAAAATAATGCCCAGCAAGTGACACCATGATTGTAGAGAATTCTTGTAACATTCTGTGCTGATGTCTTTATGATGGTTCTCGCCATCATTTCTGGGGCGGATGCAGAACTCCAGATCTCCTGCATAAATATTAGAAAAAAATTCTGCCTTCATCCACCACTAGGGGGCGTGTATTGCTTTGTGTCTTGTCATTGATGGCAATGTACGCAGGAGGCTCCCCCTAGTGGTGGCTGCAGGGATAGGGATTTTGACTTTTCATTTTACTGTACATCAGAGAACTGACATAGAAATATACAAAGCCATTTTTATTGCCTTAATGTCTTTTCGATAGGTCTTGAAAGGGACTAGAACTTCCCATGTTTGAATCCATGGGGCTTCCGTCCCGAAACAGATTTTACAGGCCACTGATCTGATTTTATGTTTCTGTCTTTAGATTTCAAAACTGGATCTCGTCGAGAAAGAAATGGAGGAAATAGCGACAAAGCTAAAAACAAATCGTCAAGGTAATAAATAATGGAGACCCCTCTAATAATATTGGAGGGAGTCATCCCCCCACTCTCAAATACTACAGGACTGATTTTCTTCCCCCGCTCTGCACCACATTTATATGAATGTACATATGATAGATGAGCGCTTCATAGGACTACTCTGATTAAGAGGGCGGTGTATGCTTATCTTACGGGGCCTTGCTGGGAGCATAACAGCTGATGCCTGACACCACAAAGGTACGGACCTCCTTTCAAATTCCCTCCGGGGTTCACCATTAACAATGAATGGAGAATGAAGGTTACCATCCGGTGTGTGCCTCCTGGAACCAAGAAATGGACGGCGTCGCTTCTTTATCTTTTATTGATCCGCGTGTGCAATAAACGCTTTTCAGAGCCGGACCTTCCCTTTTGTTGGAAAACGCCAGCATCACCAGTTTGGCATACTGGTGTTCTCTTCCTGATAATAGTCAATCTCCAAAATGCGTTTTTTACTGCACAGCTGGCTAAATAAAAGATGATGGAGGCACCGCAGTGTCAGTGACTATAAGGGTATGTTTCCACGGTCAGCAAGCGCTGTGGGTTGGACGCTCCGTACATCCGTAGCGTCCAGATGTTACAGCATAGTGGATGGGATTTCATGAAATCCCAACTCTATGCGTTCACGGCCGCCTCCGGCATCCCTGCGTATACGCACATGCGACGCGTCTTTCTAGACCGCAGTATGTCTATTTATCTTGCAGAGACGATACAATGTATTGAACGCGGTGATTCTGCACGGTTCAATGAACACATGCGTTCAAAAGCTGGCAGCGCTCTGGACGGAGCCGACATGTGCTGTGTCCAACGCGCTGCCGTATCCTAACCGTGGAAACATACCCTAACAGGGTGGATGATAAATGTCTGATCACCACCGTGGTGGGAATTGAGTAACATGACGGGATCGCTCGTGTCCTATTATAACCGAGAGCCTCCAGTTGTTGGAGGATTCAGACTCTCCGTTGTACCGATTGTGACTGTAACCTGATGTCTCTCACCTTCTTTTTTTTTCCCCAGATGAAGCCCAGACGTCCACCCAAGACTCCCTGGACGCCTTCATGACCGAAATAAAATCCGGCTCCTCTTTCGATAGCGTTACTCGCAAGAAGCTTCACTTACAATCCTTGGAGCTGAAGAAGGAGCAGCAGAGGCTAAAAAGCCTCATAAAGATCGTTCAGCCAACCAGACTCCCTGAGCTCAAACCTGAGTAAGTGACGGCCATTAAAGGGAACCTTACAGAAGACTCGTGGTGACCGAACCACAGGCAGCATGAATTGTGGATGGCGGCGTTATTGCAGCCAAGGATGTTTTACTCTGAGATGCAGCAGCTTCTATGTATTCTCTTCCGGGAACCATGTGTGGATGACTAGTCCAAGGCCGGTCCATCGAGACTTCTCTTCTTGCCCCAGTTCCAATGACTGACAGGTCTCTCCCTATGCACACACACATATGGAGAGACCTGTGGGGAGAAGCCACCGGGACTGGCCTCTAGTACTGGTCATTTGAGACTCGCAGTCCCCGGCCTCTAGTACTGATCATCTGAGACTTGCGGTCCCGGCGGCTAGTACTGATCATCTGAGACTTGCAGTCCTCGGCCTCTAGTACTGATCATCTGAGACTCACGGTCCCCGGCCTCCAGTACTGGTCATCTGAGACTTATGGTCCCCGTCCTCTAGTACTGATCATCTGAGACTAACGGTCCCCGTCCTCTAGTACTGATCATCTGAGACTAACGGTCCCCGTCCTCCAGTACTGGTCATCTGAGACTCACGGTCCCCAGCCTCCAGTACTGGTCATCTGAGACTTATGGTCCCCAGCCTCTAGTACTGATCATCTGTGACTAACGGTCCCCGGCCTGTAGTACTGGTCATCTGAGACTCCCGGTCCCTGACCTCTAGTACTGGTCATCTGAGACTTACGGTGCCCGACTTCTAGTACTGGTCACTGAGACTCATGGTCCCCGACCTCTAGTACTGGTCATCTGAGACCCACGATTCCTGGCCTCTAGTACTGGTCATCTGAGACTCATGGTCCCCGACCTCTAGTACTGGTCATCTGAGACCCACGGTTCCCGGCCTCTAGTACTGGTCATCTGAGACTCGCGGCCTCTAGTACTGGTCATCTGAGACTCACTGTCCCCGGCGTCTAGTACTGGTCATCTGAGACTCGCAGTACCTGGCCTCTAGTACTAGTCACTGAGACTCATGGTCCCCGGCCTCTTGTACTGGTCGTCTGAGACTTATGGTGACCGCTGACTGTTAGAAGTTTATTTTCTTGAGACGCTGCAGCTCTTCAGAGTAAAACACATGGATGAAATCTGCTGCATTGACACATAGGGACGTACCCTAAATGTGTTATTGCACATAAGCAAGTTATGGCATAATCCCTCACAGCCCACTAAATACTCTGCTACTGGGGAGCCGGTCAC
>JARQOD010000005.1:539498962-539583129 GCA_033576555.1 Oophaga sylvatica | reverse complement strand
GCCTCTCGAACTCCGGACCCTTCCCCAGGCCCCCCAAGTGTTGAACACCTCACCCGGGGGGGAAAATTTTTCCGCTGGGGGAAACAAAAAAACCTTTTCCTCCAAGGGGGGAACCCCCTAATGACTCCCAAAAAACCGGGAATAAAGCCCTTCTCCCCCCCCGGGGATGGGGAAAGCCCCATAACCCACCCGGGGAAAGGGGGACCCAGCCACCACCGGGGAAGCCCCCCCCCCTTTTGGGGGCCCCCTTTTTTAAAAAGGGACACCGAAGGAGGAATGCTCCTGCTTTCCAAACATTTCCCACACTCCTCACGGGGACAATCCCGATCATGGAGCTCCGCACTTCATTGTCCCTTTACATAACAGCCTCCCATGGAACCGCCCAGGCCAAGTCCCAAAACTTTAAAGGGGGATCCCTTGGAATTTAATAACCCAACCCAACCTCCAAAACCCGCCTGGGCAACCTTGAGCCCAGGGGCTTTGGAAATGGCCCAACAGAACCCTGCTTCAAGGAATTTTTTCCCGGACAGGGGTCCAAATTTCCCACATTCCCAAACCCCCCCGGGGGGTTCACCTTCAAACCGGGGTAGCATAAGCCGGGAGATGTCCGTGCGGTGTGCGCAGGTCCTTCACCTGCCCTCCTGTCTCCCATTCCTGGAAGAAAGCCGAAACCAACCCCTGCAGGAGAATACCCACGGAGGAGCCCTCTCTAAATTAGAGGTTGGGCAACATTGATCTTAAGAAAGGTGTTTATCAGAAACACCACCGGGTTGACCATACCCAACCCACCTAGTCTCCTCGTGCGGTAACTGACCTCCTCTCTTAATTAGGTTAAGCCTGTTCCCCCATAACAGCTGGAAGAAAAGGCTATAGACCCGTTCCAGAGAGCTCTGGCAAGACGCAGACAATGCCCAGGTATATTAACAAGGAAGCAGAAAGCCTTTGGCCAAGTTGACCCTTCCCTCAGGGTTAAAGACCAACCCTTCCACTGTCCCACCTTTTGGGCGGCGATCTTAAGTCTGCCCTCCCAATTTTGCGTGGGTAGTCCCCGGGCCAAATTCGATGCCTAGATTTTGGCGGAGGTCTGGGGCCCTGGAAGGGTGTCCGGGAGATCAAAACTAGGATCTCCCCCTCCCAGCCAGAGACTTTCGCACTTTTCCCGGTTGATCATGGACCCGGACGCCTCCGAGTAGCGTTCGACCTCAGACATACCCAATCCGCCTCCTCTCTCGGGACACAAAGAGGAGACGTCGTCAGCGTAACGCTACCACCCTCAGAGTGGCCCCCGGCTCCGCCCGTCCATCCCGACTCCCACCAACGGTCCACGATCTACCCTCCTCAAGAAGGATCGATCGCGAACACGTATAAAAGTGGGCTCAGAGGACAAACCCGGCGACCCCCGGAACTCACCTCAAAAGGGTGACCACCCAACCGTTCACGAGTGGAAAAGTCTCAGCCCCCTGGTATAAGGTCTCTAACCAATTTACAAAACCTCCCAGGCAGACCGTACCTCAAAAGGACAGACCAAGGTACTCGTGATTCACCCGTCAAAGGCCTTTGCTTGATCTAAGGACAGCAAGTACCCCTTCCAGTGACCCGCCCTGCCCTGCTCCACTGCCTCCGACACCGAGCACAGCACTAAAAGTACTGCGGCCCTGGAACAGAGCAGTGCTGAGCCCCCGAAAGGAGCTGGGGTGCAAACTTCACCAGCCGATTAAACAGCACCTTTGCCAGAACCTTCCGGTCCACATTGAGAACGCTATGGGACGCCAGTTCTCAATACGGGACGAGTCCTTACCCTTTGATAGATAATCAGGGCTGACCTCCTCATTGAGCTGGGAAGAGCACCCGAGGAAAGCACTCATTAAACACCTAGTCAAGAGGGGGACCAAGGAGTTCCCTAAAGGCCTTTAAAACTCGATGTTAAGCCATCCGGGACCTGGCGATTTTTTGGGCCGAAGCCCATCAATGGCCAGTCTCACTTCCTCTTCCCTGATTGCCTGTACCAAAACATCAAGAGAGGGGTCATCTCCTGGCTCAGGAATGGTCTCAGCCAGGAAAGCCGACATCCCGTCTCGATCCAGATCCCTCTTTTCCAAGAGTGCGAGTAGAAGGATCTGACCACCCCAGGATCCCTGATTTGGATCGGTTCAGGGAACCCGTACTGTCGATCAGTCCTGTCACCATCTTACAATTCACTGACATCTACAGTTTTCTGTAAGGGTTCGGGCGAGCGGTACCCTCCCGAAATCCCTCTCAAAAAACCAAAGATGTGTGCCTATCATACTGACACCTCTTGAGCAAAGACTTCACCCTGGAGATCCTCCTCACGGTCCCCCCAGTCGAGACGAGCTGCTCGAGTTTCCTCCTCAAAGCCTGATACAAGCGGTGCCTGTTCAGACTCCTGAGGCTCGAGAGCTGACGGAAGAACCCCCCGCCACCCTCTCTTTGAAGATCCTCCCACCACTCAGACTTACTGCTACAGAGATCCAAAAGCGGTACCTGGCTCTGAAGAAATTCCTCAAAGGACTGTCTCACTTCCGCTTCTTCCAACAGGGATGAATTCAGCTTCCACAGCCCTCTTCCCATCCGGGGCGTCTCTGTAACATTCAGAGAAAAGAAAAATTAAACAGTGATCGGAGAATTCCACCTCAACGGCGAACACTGCAGAAAAGATGGCATCCTCCTTCAAAAAAAACCTATCTATCCTAGAACTTACCCCCGCTACCCTCTATGAAAGGTGAAACCCCCGTGACCTGGGGTGTGCCGGATGTGGACATCCACCAGCGAGCTTCCGCTAGCTATACTATTTAATGCTGTAACTATCGTAAGCCAGGTGGCCTCCGGGGCCCCCCCTATCACGGGATCCTCGTAATGGTGTTAAAATCCCCACCGAAGACCACCTGCCGCTCGTAAAAAAAGGGCTTGATCTTCATGAAGAGACATTTGCGGTCCCACTTGGAATTTGTGGACCATAGATGTTTATGAGCCGAAGCTCCTGTCCCCTCATGAAAACGTCTAAGACCAGGCACCTCCCCATTCTATCTCAATAACCCTCGGCATTCCACCTCCCGCGGTCTTAAAAAGGACCGCCACCCCCGCTAACGGCTCGGCCGCAAGAGACCAGTATGAGGCCCACACCTCCACTCCCTCCTGGCTTTATGGATGGCCCCCATGTCTGTTAGTCGGGTCTCTTGCAAAAACAAAATTTCAGCCTCAAATCGGGTGAAAAAATCAAAGGCCGCAAATCTGGCCGCATCCTGACTTAATACTGGCGACATTAATGGACCCAGAGTCCAACGGGTGAGTTCCGCCATCATGGGTGATTGGGTTAGATGGCCTTCTTCTTCCCCACCCCGTCTTTCCCATTTTTTCCCCTCCGAAGAGGGTCTGATCCCCTTCCGTTTTAGGAAGACGAGGTATCCAATCCCCATGGGCTCCTTGCCTCCGGGCTCCAGGCCCTGCCCCCCCCCAGAGGAAACAGCGTCCCCTGGGGGACAGACTCCGCCATCCCCTGAAAGCCCCCCAGATGGCGCCCCCGGCCCCTCGCCCCCGACCTCCCGTCCCAGCAGGGTCGTCGAGGGCTTGGTACCGGTTGGAGAGGGCGTTCAGAGGGGAGCCGTGAGCCCTTCCGTTGGCAAAACTTACGGTCGGGGGAGGAGGTTTGGAAGGCTTAACCACCTTCTTCTTCCTCCTTCCGGTACGCTTTTTTATCACCCTTCTCTACTGTAGGCTGATCGTGACCTCCTCATCCACATTTTTCATACGGGGAGGATTGTCGGAGTCACCAGGTTTTCCTCCCTCTCCAACCTCCTAAATCTCCTCGCATACCTCTTCCTCCCCCGGGCCTCAGAGACACCGGCCACCGGCCTAGAGGGGAGGGAAAGGCATAAACCCCTGTTGCCTGAGGCTCTCCCCGCCCCTCACCCCGTGGCGATTTTCCTGTCTCCTCTGGTAAAGGGACCTCTATTGGCCTTGTCCTTCCTCACTGGCCCCTTAAAGCCCTCCCCCCCCGCCACCACCACCTGCCACACAAGGTCGCGCCGCCAGGGGTTGCCCCCTCACTGTCTCCCCCCACCGGGCCTGCAGCGGCATTGGTAAAGAGCGAGGGCAGCGGCTATACGGGTGACCTAGGTCACCACACAGGTGGCACCGAATGTCCTTGCAAGATGCGGCGAGATGACCTACCCCCACCACACAAGGCACATTTCTGCACCTTGCAGCTTGCGCTGAAGTGGCGGGGATCACCGCATTGTGGCAGACCTTCGGCTGCCCCTGGTAGAAGACCAGGATCCTGTCCCTCCCTAGGAACGCCGAGGAAGGGATGTGGGTGACGGTACCCCCTGAGACCTTCAACTTCATCATGAAGGTCCAGCCCCCCCGACCAGATACCGAACTCGTCCCGATTTTTTTTGGGGACGTCCGTGACTTCCCCATAAGGGAAAGCCACGTCATGATGTCAACGCCGGAGAGTGACTCGTTACAAGTCACCACGGTCACTCTCTTAACGGCATTTTGGCGAGACAACACCTGTACGGCGAAGCCTCGCCATCCGGGCTCCCCCCTTTACCAGCTCGTAATTAGACCAGAAGAGCTCTAGCCCCTCCGGCCGAACGAAACTGATGTCGAAGAATAGGGTGGCCGAGGGATGGATCAGGGCAAAGATTCCATCGCCCTGAAGCCCATCTTCAGGAGGAGCTCCACCACCCTACTCCTGGTGGGCAAGCTTCACCGCCCCTCCAGCGAAGACGGACCACATTCCTCCTGGCCGGCCCTTGCCCGCTGTCGGGAGGGACCAAATGGTTTCCCCCTCCCTTCTATCTTGGAAGGCGGCCAGGCCATGTCTCTCCAACCAGAAAGACAAGTCCACCTCTCTTCCCTCTACATTGACCGACCGCTCTCCTTTTTTAAGGGCCTCCAGAAAACGGCGGTGCAAAACGCCGTCCCCAGAGTCCGGAGGCAAGGAGACCCCCCGAGAACCCCCCGAGCCCCAGCCACAAAACCCCCCCAAAAGAACGGGTCTCACTGCTGGGGGCCAGATGGGCCAGCCCTCCCTCACCAACACTCACTCCCTCCGCATTCACTCCCACATCCACGTCACTCATGTCACTCACCTCACTCATACCATTCACCTCAGCCAATTCATCAGAATTTTCAATATTATTTTCCTTGCTGTTTCGTTTTTTACCTGCTGGGGGCCCTGCTGATTGGTGCTCTGCCCCGTATTGTTTTTGCCCAGGAGTACTGCCGCCCCTTTACGAGCCGCAGAACAAAGCCCACCTAGTAAGCTCTGCCTGGCTCAGGAGCAGCAGCACTTCCTGAGCTCCTGCTCCATTTTTTTTTCTGTTGTTACATTTGGGGCAGGGACAGGCTCTGCCTCTGCACCCTGCCCCCCACTGGAAACCTGTGCTGGCTTCTCTTGGGCACCGGAGCCCCTGCACCACCAGATGGAGGTAAGCGGGCCGAGGACCCCGGCAACCCCTTGCCAGCTCTCTCGGGCATTGTTTTTGGGTGGGACAGAAGGCAGCGGGCCCGCCGAGGCCACGCCCCCCCCGCGGGCACGGCAATGGCGGGTAGAGCGAAATCCCAAAGGCCACGCTCCCCCCGCCAGCCGTGAGCACAGCGAGCGGAGCTGCGGCCGCCGAGGCCACGCCCCCACCGCCAACCGCAGTCATAGCGGGTGAGGCAGCAGCCCGCAAGGGTAGGCCCCCCCCGCCAGACGCACAATAGCGGGTGGGACAGCGGCTGAGGAGGACACGCCCCCCTCACAGGCCACCACCGCCTTCTTGTACCCACCACTCGCTTTTGGCAAGGTCGGCCACTCCCCCTCGGCGCCCAGCGGCGGCGGGGCCCCCGGCGCGGACCCCTTATTGGATCGACGCGCAGAGGACCCCGACCCTGCCGCGGACACCGCCAGGGGAGCGACCAACAGCTTGCACTTTTTAACTTGCTGCCTTACGGCAGACTCCGCGCCCTTTCTTGGTCTCTGGACCCCCAAAAATGATCCAGTCTGAGCGATCCGCGTGTGGGGGCCCAGAGACCCCAGCTCTCGCCGCCGGAGATGCGGCCCCGGCTGTACCGACTCCAGGTGCCGGGCCAGCCCCCGCTGCCACAGAGGACTGGGCCCGAGCACCACCACCATCAACAACACCGGCACCGACACTCTCCATATCGCTGCCTGAGTCCGAGCTGCCACCACCAACATGGCACCCAGACCCGGGCAGACTCTTCTCTCCCGCTCCCTTGCTGCGGACCCACCACAGGGCCCGAGCCGGGGTGGGTAGCGGTTCCACACAACGGGACAGGGGCCCCAGGAAGGGGAGCATAGACGAATTTGTCTATGGTGGTGACTCTGGCTTTTTTTTTTCTTTTCTTCCCCTTCCCGGTTGCCCCATCCTCGCAGATCTCATCCCCAAACAACAGCTCTCCAAACCGTGCTGGGACTCGATCTGCCGCACTTGTTGCAGGATGAGGCAGCCCCCCTCACTGCTGATACCACTCCCGCCATCCTCCCCCTCGCTCCCACTTTCCTCTGAATTACTGGAGTCCGGTGGGAGGGCCACTTGCTCGGGGCTATCCGCTGCATGATACCTGGGCGTTTACACTCACCAGGTCTTCAGGTGGGACTGGCGCAGATACCTCACAGCCGCCATTTTCCTCCTCCTCCTCCACCTGGCTGGGGCCTCCTGACCCCCCAGGAGACCCACCGGTCAGGCCCTGAACCTGTCGTCGTTTTTGAGCTTCTCCTCGAAAGGGCCGCTCCCAGCCAGGATCTCTGCCCTCCGGTTTTCCAGATCTGTAATTGACCCCTTCAGCCTCTGCACCGTGGCGGTGACCTCTGCTCTCCTTGAGGCAGGAGCTTGTTCTTCGCCATGATGCGTGCTCCCTTCAACTCCTCCCGGAGTCTCCTTAGCTGTTTGGCGGCCTCCTCGTATTCGCAGAGGTGCGCGTGGATGCGGGAGCCATAGGTGGTGACAGGCTCCCCCGCTGCCTTGGAGCCCCAGATGTTGGGGGGCTCCACCACCGCACCTCCGCTGGCCGCCTCTCCTCCTCCTCCTCCGGAAGGAGTAACCGCCACGGTCCCAGCCTCGGGGGTCTTGGTTCCTGGGTCTTGCGGCCCCCCGAGGGCTTTTTTCCTCGCCATCTCCCCTGGACCGGCTAGATGGTATGGCCTCCTGCTGGTATGTGAGGCCTCCCACCCCCAGCCGCCTTGCTGGAGGGTGGGAGCCGGCGCACGGTCTCAGGGATAAGTGTCTCTCTGTGGGAAGGCAGGCAGGTGGACCAGGGAAAAAAAAATCCTTCCTTTGCAGAGATCTTTCCAAGCAGCTGCAGACACCGAGCACACGTCAAGCTCCGCCCCTTCCTGTATTATACTCCAGAGCTGCACTCACTATTCTGCTGGTGCAGTCACTGTGTACATACATTACTGATCCTGAGTTACATCCTGCATTATACCCCAGAGCTGCACTCACTATTCTGCTGGTGCAGTCACTGTGTACATACATTACATTACTGATCCTGAGTTACATCCTGTATTATACTCCAGAGCTGCACTCACTATTCTGCTGGGGCAGTCACTGTGTAAATACATTACATTACTGATCCTGAGTTACATCCTGTATTATACTCCAGAGCTCCACTCACTATTCTGCTAGTGCAGTCACTGTGTACATACATTACATTACTTATCCTGAGTTACATCCTGTATTATACTCCAGAGCTGCACTCACTATTCTGCTGGTGCAGTCACTGTGTACATACATTACTGATCCTGAGTTACATCCTGTATTATACTCCAGAGCTGCAATCACTATTCTGCTGGTACAGTCACTGTGTTGTGTACATACATTACATTACTGATCCTGAGTTACATCCTGTATTATACTCCAGAGCTGCACTCACTATTCTGCTGGTGCAGTCACTGTGTACATACATTACTGATCCTGAGTTACATCCTGTATTATACTCCAGAGCTGCACTCACTATTCTACTGGTGCAGTCACTGTGTACATACATTACATTACTGATCCTGAGTTACATCCTGTATTATACCCCAGAGCTGCACTCACTATTCTGCTGGTGCAGTCACTGTGTACATACATTACATTACTGATCCTGAGTTACATCCTGTATTGTACTCCAGAGCTGCACTCACTATTCTGCTGGTGCAGTCACTGTGTACATACATTACATTACTGATCCTGAGTTACATCCTGTATTATACTCCAGAGCTGCACTCACTATTCTGCTGGTGCAGTCACTGTGTACATACATTACATTACTGATCCTGAGTTACATCCTGTATTATACCCCAGAGCTGCACTCACTATTCTGCTGGTGCAGTCACTGTGTACATACATTACTGATCCTGAGTTACCTCCTGTATTATACTCCAGAGCTGCACTCACTATTCTGCTGGTGCAGTCACTGTGTTGTGTACATACATTACATTACTGATCCTGAGTTACATCCTGTATTATACTCCAGAGCTGCACTCACTATTCTGCTGGTGCAGTCACTGTGTACATACATTACTGATCCTGAGTTACCTCCTGTATTATACTCCAGAGCTGCACTCACTATTCTGCTGGTGCAGTCACTGTGTACATACATTACATTACTGATCCTGAGTTACCTCCTGTATTATACCCCAGAGCTGCACTCACTATTCTGCTGGTGCAGTCACTGTGTACATACATTACATTACTGATCCTGAGTTATATCCTGTATTATACTCCAGAGCTGCACTCACTATTCTGAGGGTGCAGTCACTGTGTATATACATTACATTACTGATCCTGAGTTACATCCTGTATTATACTCTAGAGCTGCACTCACTATTCTGCTGGTGCAGTCACTGTGTACATACATTACATTACTGATCCTGAGTTACATCCTGTATTATACTCCAGAGCTGCGCTCACTATTCTGCTGGTGCAGTCACTGTGTACATACATTACATTACTGATCCTGAGTTACATCCTGTATTATACTCCAGAGCTGCACTCACTATTCTGAGGGTGCAGTCACTGTGTATATACATTACATTACTGATCCTGAGTTACATCCTGTATTATACTCTAGAGCTGCACTCACTATTCTGCTGGTGCAGTCACTGTGTACATACATTACATTACTGATCCTGAGTTACATCCTGTATTATACTCCAGAGCTGCACTCACTATTCTGAGGGTGCAGTCACTGTGTATATACATTACATTACTGATCCTGAGTTACATCCTGTATTATACTCCAGAGCTGCACTCACTATTCTGCTGGTGCAGTCACTGTGTACATACATTACTGATCCTGAGTTACCTCCTGTATTATACTCCAGAGCTGCACTCACTATTCTGCTGGTGCAGTCACTGTGTACATACATTACATTACTGATCCTGAGTTACCTCCTGTATTATACCCCAGAGCTGCACTCACTATTCTGCTGGTGCAGTCACTGTGTACATACATTACATTACTGATCCTGAGTTATATCCTGTATTATACTCCAGAGCTGCACTCACTATTCTGAGGGTGCAGTCACTGTGTATATACATTACATTACTGATCCTGAGTTACATCCTGTATTATACTCTAGAGCTGCACTCACTATTCTGCTGGTGCAGTCACTGTGTACATACATTACATTACTGATCCTGAGTTACATCCTGTATTATACTCCAGAGCTGCGCTCACTATTCTGCTGGTGCAGTCACTGTGTACATACATTACATTACTGATCCTGAGTTACATCCTGTATTATACTCCAGAGCTGCACTCACTATTCTGAGGGTGCAGTCACTGTGTATATACATTACATTACTGATCCTGAGTTACATCCTGTATTATACTCTAGAGCTGCACTCACTATTCTGCTGGTGCAGTCACTGTGTACATTCATTACATTACTGATCCTGAGTTACATCCTGTATTATACTCCAGAGCTGCACTCACTATTCTGAGGGTGCAGTCACTGTGTATATACATTACATTACTGATCCTGAGTTGCATCCTGTATTATACTCCAGAGCTGCACTCACTATTCTGTTGGTGCGGTCACTGTGTACATACATTACATACTGATCCTGAGTTACATCCTGTATTATACTCCAGAGCTGCACTCACTATTCTGAGGTGCAGTCACTGTGTATATACATTACATTACTGATCCTGAGTTACATCCTGTATTATACTCCAGAGCTGCACTCACTATTCTGCTGGTGCAGTCACTGTGTACATACATTACATTACTGATCCTGAGTTACATCCTGTATTATACTCCAGAGCTGCACTCACTATTCTGCTGGTGGAGTCACTGTGTACATACATTACATTACTGATCCTGAGTTACATCCTGTATTATACTCCAGAGCTGCACTCACTATTCTGCTGGTGCAGTCACTGTGTACATACATTACAATACTGATCCTGAGTTACATCCTGTATTATACTCCAGAGCTGCACTCACTATTCTGCTGGTGCAGTCACTGTGTACATTACATTACATTACTGATCCTGAGTTACATCCTGTATTATACTCCAGAGCTGCACTCACTATTCTGCTGGTGGAGTCACTGTGTACATACATTACTGATCCTGAGTTACATCCTGTATTATACTCCAGAGCTGCACTCACTATTCTGCTGGTGCAGTCACTGTGTACATACATTACATTACTGATCCTGAGTTACATCCTGTATTATACTCCAGAGCTGCACTCACTATTCTGCTGGTGAAGTCACTGTGTACATACATTACTGATCCTGAGTTACCTCCTGTATTATACTCCAGAGCTGCACTCACTATTCTGCTGGTGCAGTCACTGTGTACATACATTACATTACTGATCCTGAGTTACCTCCTGTATTATACCCCAGAGCTGCACTCACTATTCTGCTGGTGCAGTCACTGTGTACATACATTACATTACTGATCCTGAGTTATATCCTGTATTATACTCCAGAGCTGCACTCACTATTCTGAGGGTGCAGTCACTGTGTACATACATTACATTACTGATCCTGAGTTACATCCTGTATTATACTCCAGAGCTGCACTCACTATTCTGCTGGTGCAGTCACTGTGTACATACATTACATTACTGATCCTGAGTTACATCCTGTATTATACTCTAGAGCTGCACTCACTATTCTGCTGGTGCAGTCACTGTGTACATACATTACATTACTGATCCTGAGTTACATCCTGTATTATACTCCAGAGCTGCGCTCACTATTCTGCTGGTGCAGTCACTGTGTACATACATTACATTACTGTCACGCTGTATAGCAGATATATATATGTGATGACAATAATCTATATCAAAAGGGCAACATACTATATAACATGCGCATAGCTATATGATAACATAGAATTACCTGACAGAATGTCCAGTGGGTCAATACGGAATCCGTTATACGCTGTCTCCGGCTAGAGGGTGACCGGGGTCTATGCTGACCCTAAACTGGGGTCCTAACTAATCCCTCTACCTGGAGGTACTGTTAAAGGTACAGAGGTCCAGGCCACCAGCGTAAACCCTGTCTCCTATCAATCCCTGCCAACTGTATTCTAGTCCTAAGAAGGACCCTGATTACCACCAAAGGGAATGAACAGGTAACGGTTAATGAACAGAAAGACATACAAGAAAGACAAGAAATAAAGTAAATAAAGTCTTACATACAACACTCACACACAGTAGGAACACCTAAGGTCTCAGAGATAAACTATAAGCTGTAAGAGTAAAAACAACTAAGGAGCTCTTAGCTTAAGTATTCTCAGAACCGATCCAGTCTGCTAGACTACATGAAGGCTTTCACCGGCATCCAACACCCAGACTGGCAGGAATATAAAGGAAACTAATTAGAACATAATCCAAAGCAGCCGGGCGAGGCTGGACCTAGTCTTAGCAAAGAGCTAGGTAAAATTAACTCTCTCATTACCAAACACAAAGAAACAGCAGCTCAGCTGTGAGAAGTCAGAATGTGCAATCGCGACGATCTTCGTGGCGATGCACCCATGACAGTACCCCCCCTTCTACGAGGGGCCTCCGGACCCTCATGACCAGGTCTGTCCGGGTAAATTGTGTGAAAGGTCCGAACCAATCGATCTGCGTTATCATCAGACGCAGGGACCCACGTCCTCTCCTCAGGACCATACCCCCTCCAATGAACTAAGTACTGAGGGGATCGGCGACTGAGACGTGAGTCAATGATTTTCGACCCATGAAATTCCACGTTATCATTGACTACCACTGAAGGAGGAGGTAGAGGTGACGGTATGACTGGTGCCACATACTTTTTAAGTAATGACTTGTGAAACACATTATGAATTTTAAACGTAGGAGGGAGGTCCAGACGAAATGCCACAGGATTAATTATGGAACTGATCCTGTATGGCCCGATGAATCTGGGACCCAACCTCCAGGAGGGAACTTTAAGTTTTATATTCCTGGTAGACAACCACACCAGATCGTTCACCTTCAGATCTAGACCAGAAACTCTCCCCCTATCAGCCATCCGTTTGTAACGGTTCCCCGTAACCTTCAGTCTTAAGCGATCTGGAACTATCAGTCTCCCTGGAAGTCCCACCGGGGCGTCCCCTGAGCCCCCAATACCTCCCCCTCAAGCTCAGAGCATACAGCTGACACTACAACTCCCTCCTGAGGAATAGGAACCGGATCATCCGTCTTCCCGGCCCCTGGGAAAGTACGAGATAAGGCATCAGGAAGCAACTTTATTGAGCAGTCATATGCGCGATGAGGAGGTAACTCTTTACACCCCTCCTCTGAGAACATCTCCCCAAAGTCCTCCAGAAAAGGAGGCAAAGTCCTAGGCACAACCGCACTGATGACCGTGCTCATGCAGTTATTCCTGCAAAATTCACCCCACTGGCTTATCTTTCTGGATTGCCAATCAATCACTGGGTTATGTTTAGCCAACCAAGGAAGTCCCAACACAATAGGAGTAGGTAGACCCTCCAACACATAACAAGACAATTGCTCTTTATGTCTTGCCCCTACTCGAAGATCTATGTTATGAACAGCTTGTACCAAGCTACCTTGACCAAGAGGTCTAGAATCAATAGAGAGTATAGGGACCGGTTTGGCCAATACACTCAGTTGCATACCATGCACCTGGGCAAACCGAGCGTCCACCAGATTAGCCCCGGACCCACTATCAAGAAAAACAGAAATCCTCTCAGTTCTAGTACCAATCACCACCTCAGCAGGCACGAGAAACTGAGAGGGATTTGGGGACGAAATACACACTCCCAGGTTAACTCCTTGGTTCAAAGAGGTCCGGGATGGACACCGCCCAACAAAATGTCCCTCTCTCCCGCAAAAGAAACACCTTCTAGTCTTGCGGCGCACCGCTGATTCCCTCCTACAAAATGATGTCCCTCCCAACTGCATGGGTTCCTCAGAACAGACCAGGGGAACCTCAGTATAAGGGACTTTAGTAGTAGGTGGAGTCATCACGGGGGGCGGAGTTACCTCGCGTCTTCCCCGAAGACGTCTATCAATGCGAATAGCGAGGGCCATAGCAGCCTCCAGTGATGGAGGAGAATCATACTGAGCCAACACATCTTTTAATTTGTCAGACAACCCTTGACAAAACTGGCTCCTAAGAGCTGGGTCATTCCACTGAGTATCTGTTGCCCATCTACGGAACTCAGAAGAATATTCCTCCGCTGGACGATTTCCTTGCCGTATTTTACGTAACCTTGTTTCAGCAAGGGAGACTCGATCCGGATCATCATATACCAGACCCAGGGCAGTAAAAAATCGATCCACTGACTGGAGATCTGGGAGCCTGGAGGAATAGAGAACGCCCAAGATTGAGGGTCCCCTTGTAAGAGCGAGATAACAATTCCCACCCTCTGCTCTTCACTCCCAGATGACAGAGGCCGCAGCCGAAAGTACAATTTACATGCCTCCCGGAAAGTAAAAAATTTGTCCCGCCCACCAGTGAACCTGTCCGGGAGAGCAACCTTAGGCTCAGATCTGGTTTGCTCCGGGGGAGACAAAACCTTGGACTTAATGTCTGCCAACTCCATGGACAATCCCTGCAACTGCCGGGCCAGCTGGGCTACTGGATCCATGATAGCTGGGGAGAATCTTTAGTATGGCCGGTGAAAATGTCACGCTGTATAGCAGATATATATATGTGATGACAATAATCTTTATCAAAAGGGCAACATACTATATAACATGCGCATAGCTATATGATAACATAGAATTACCTGACAGAATGTCCAGTGGGTCAATACGGAATCCGTTATACGCTGTCTCCGGCTAGAGGGTGACCGGGGTCTATGCTGACCCTAAACTGGGGTCCTAACTAATCCCTCTACCTGGAGGTACTGTTAAAGGTACAGAGGTCCAGGCCACCAGCGTAAACCCTGTCTCCTATCAATCCCTGCCAACTGTAATCTAGTCCTAAGAAGGACCCTGATTACCACCAAAGGGAATGAACAGGTAACGGTTAATGAACAGAAAGACATACAAGAAAGACAAGAAATAAAGTAAATAAAGTCTTACATACAACACTCACACACAGTAGGAACACCTAAGGTCTCAGAGATAAACTATAAGCTATAAGAGTAAAAACAACTAAGGAGCTCTTAGCTTAAGTATTCTCAGAACCGATCCAGTCTGCTAGACTACATGAATGCTTTCACCGCATCCAACACCCAGACTGGCAGGAATATAAAGGAAACTAATTAGAACATAATCCAAAGCAGCCGGGCGAGGCTGGACCTAGTCTTAGCAAAGAGCTAGGTAAAATTAACTCTCTCATTACCAAACACAAAGAAACAGCAGCTCAGCTGTGAGAAGTCAGAATGTGCAATCGCGACGATCTTCGTGGCGATGCACCCATGACAATTACTGATCCTGAGTTACATCCTGTATTATACTCCAGAGCTGCACTCACTATTTTGCTGGTGCAGTCACTGTGTACATACATTACATTACTGATCCTGAGTTACATCCTGTATTATACTCCAGAGCTGCACTCACTATTCTGTTGGTGCGGTCACTGTGTACATACATTACATTACTGATCCTGAGTTACATCCTGTATTATACCCCAGAGCTGCATTCACTATTCTGCTGGTGCAGTCACTGTGTACATACATTACTGATCCTGAGTTACATCCTGTATTATACTCCAGAGCTGCACTCAGTATTCTGCTGGTGCAGTCACTGTGTACATACATTACTGATCCTGAGTTACATCCTGTATTATACTCCAGAGCTGCACTCACTATTCTGCTGGTGCAGTCACTGTGTACATACATTACATTACTGATCCTGAGTTACATCCTGTATTATACTCCAGAGCTGCACTCACTATTCTGCTGGTGCAGTCACTGTGTATATACATTACATTACTGATCCTGAGTTACATCCTGTATTATACTTCAGAGCTGCACTCACTATTCTGCTGGTGCAGTCACTGTGTACATACATTACATTACTGATCCTGAGTTACATCCTGTATTATACTCCAGAGCTGCACTCACTATTCTGCTGGTGCAGTCACTGTGTACATACATTACATTACTGATCCTGATATACATCCTGTATTATACTCCAGAGCTGCACTCACTATTCTGCTGGTGCAGTCACTGTGTACATACATTACATTACTGATCCTGAGTTACATCCTGTATTATACTCCAGAGCTGCACTCACTATTCTGCTGGTGCAGTCACTGTGTATATACATTACATTACTGATCCTGAGTTACATCCTGTATTATACTTCAGAGCTGCACTCACTATTCTGCTGGTGCAGTCACTGTGTACATACATTACATTACTGATCCTGAGTTACATCCTGTATTATACTCCAGAGCTGCACTCACTATTCTGCTGGTGCAGTCACTGTGTACATACATTACATTACTGATCCTGAGTTACATCCTGTATTATACTCCAGAGCTGCACTCACTATTCTGATGGTGCAGTCACTGTGTACATACATTACATTACTGATCCTGAGTTACATCCTGTATTATACTCCAGAGCTGCACTCACTATTCTGCTGGTGCAGTCACTGTGTACATACATTACATTACTGATCCTGAGTTACATCCTGTATTATACTCCAGAGCTGTACTCACTATTCTGCTGGTGCAGTCACTGTGTACATACATTACATTACTGATCCTGAGTTATATCCTGTATTATCCTCCAGAGCTGCACTCACTATTCTGCTGGTGCAGTCACTGTGTACATACATTACATTAATGATCCTGAGTTACATCCTGTATTATACCCCAGAGCTGCACTCACTATTCTGCTGGTCAGTCACTGTGTACATACATTACATCTGATCTGACATCCTATATCTCTGAGTGCACTTACATTCTCTGTGCATCATGTATCAATACCTTATATCTGAGTACTCCATTATTGCTGGTGCTCACTTGTCTAACTTAATTACTGATCCTGATTACCCTTCATTTAACTGCACTCATATATTCTGGCTGCAGTCATGTTTACATACATTCTACTCTATTACATCTTATTACTCAGACGCTCATATTTTCCGGTGCAGTCACTGTGTACTGTACATTCACTGTAGTACATCTGATTACATCCTGATCTACATCTGATTACTATCGACTGCTCACTTACTTCTGTCAGTTCACTGCTGTATTACACTTATACTATTCTGCGTTCATACTCGTGCTGACTCATTACTTTGTCATTACCTGTTACTCCATTACCCAGCTGTGAGTCATTGTACATACATTATCTGATCCTGTTTCATTCTCAATGCACATTTCTTGATCCTGTTCATCATTAAATCTATCTCTGTATACTCGATCATACATTCTGGTCGTTACAACATCTTTGTGTACTTTATATTATATATCGGCATCTGTTATCAACTACTCTATTCTTATACTCGACACTATTTGTCTAGTACGTTAATCACCTATTCTGTATCAGTACATCTTCATATGATTGTCTCTGTATTATACCGATGCTCATATTTGTGGCCTGGTACATTTATGATCTGAGTACATCGTTTATCAGTGCACTCATTTTAGTATTATATTACTGATCCGAGTACTGTATATACCAGGCTGCTATATTGCTGTACGTGTACATACATTACATTATGATCCTGAGTTTATCCTGTATTATCTCCAGAGCTGCACTCATATTCTGCTGGTGCAGTCACTGTGTACATACATTACATTATGATCCTGAGTTACTCCTGTATTATACTCCAGAGTCACTCATATTCTGTGTGGTCACTGTGTAATACATACATTACTGATCCGAGTACATCTGTATTATCTCCAGAGCTGCACTCATATTCTGCGGTGCAGTACTGTTACATACATTACATTACTGATCCTGAGTTACTCCTGTATTATACCCAATGCACTCCTATTCTGTGGTGCAGTCACTGGTACATACTAATTACTGATCCTGGTTACATCCTGTATTATACCCAGAGCTGCACTCATATTCTGCTGGTGAGTCACTGTGTATACATTACATATGCCTGAGTTCCTGTATTATACTCAGACGCACTCATATTCTGCTGGTCAGTCATGTGTACATACATTACATTACTGATCCTGAGTTACATCCTGTATTATACCCCAGAGCTGCACTCACTATTCTGCTGGTGCAGTCACTGTGTACATACATTACATTACTGATCCTGAGTTACCTCCTGTATTATACTCCAGAGTTGCACTCACTATTCTGCTGGTGAAGTCACTGTGTACATACATTACATTACTGATCCTGAGTTACATCCTGTATTATACTCCAGAGTGCACTCACTATTCTGCTGGTGCAGTCACTGTATACATACATTACATTACTGATCCTGAGTACATCCTGTATTATGCTCCAGAGCTGCACTCACTATTCTGCTGGTGCAGTCACTGTATACATACATTACATTACTGATCCTGAGTTACATCCTGTATTATACCCAGAGCTGCACTCACTATTCTGCTGGTGAAGTCACTGTGTACATACATTACATTACGTTCCTGAGTTACATCTGTATTATACCCAGAGCTGCACTCACTATTCTGCTGGTGCAGTCACTGTATACATACATTACATTACTGATCCTGAGTTACATCCTGTATTATACTCCAGAGCTGCACTCACTATTCTTCTGGTGTGTCACTGTGTACATACATTACATTACTGATCCTGAGTTACATCCTGTATTATACTCCAGAGCTGCACTCACTATTCTGCTGGTGCAGTCACTGTGTAATACATTACATTACTGATCCTGAGTTATATCCTGTATTATACCCCAGAGCTGCATTCACTATTCTGCTGGTGCAGTCACTGTGTACATACATTACATTACTGATCCTGAGTTACATCCTGTATTATACTCCAGAGCTACACTCAGTATTCTGCTGGTGCAGTCACTGTGTACATACATTACATTACTGATCCTGAGTTACATCCTGTATTATACTCCAGAGCTGCACTCCAATAAAATTCCAGCTTGACAGTGCCGCCTGACACAGAGCAGTGGATTTGTAAGCTGTTTGTCATGCCTAAGATGGACAGCCCCTTTAAGGATTTCCATGCTGATATAGCATTTCTGTTTCCAGGAGAGGGCGCTCTGCTTCTTCCAGCCTCCGTTTCCGGCCTCCCATGGTTCTGACTTCTGTTTTGTAATGTTCTTCCTTTTCTACGTTTTCATAGGAAAAGAATCTATAAAATTAGTGGTTGAAATTTGGTCATTGCTGTAAGGCCTGAAACCCCATGATCTGGTCCTCGGCCTCCGTGGGGGGAGGGGGTCTTATTATTTTGTATCTGACATTGGAGGGTTAATATTTGTCGGAATATTTACTATACACAATAGATATTTTCACATCAAACGTCGGATCTGGGTGAGGTGACGCCGTCCGCCATTGTGTACAGTAACCACGGCACATCTCACCCCCACCGCTCGCACGGGATCTTAAAGGGGAACTCCAGGTATAATGGACGCCAGTCGCGTTTCTGGAGGGAAAGGCTTCATTTATTTTGTAATTTTCCAATTTACTTATTGTACGATTATCAGTTTTCAGTGACCCTGCTTACTGTCATTGAATGGCACCTGTCATATGTGGATTTTCCACGTGTAAAATACGCAGTATGTTACAATCTACAGCACCATACATAAACATTTCTGGGGTTAATGCTTCTCCCGAAAAAATGAAAATGATCAAAAATGTAATTTTTTAAATGGAATTTTTTTTTAAACGAAAAAAAAAAACTAATATTAATAAAAAAAAAAACAGCCGCCTCTAAGGGACACAGAAGGGAACAAACTCGTGAATGTTCATGGACTTTCCGGAATATCGAACTGAATGTACCTACAAATTCACCACTATTATCTGTCCAGCGGCCTCAGTGTGCGAGATAAGAGAATGCATCGGAAAGCCGCAGATTCCTGGTCTGAAGTTCATATGAGTCCATTAAAGGACTAAAAGGGCAAAGAATAAATATTGATCCTTTAAGATAAATGTAAGAAACAAGGAAATGGTATAAGACCTACGGCTGTAAGAAGCGGTGACGCCTGATCAAGAAAGAAAGAAACACGGGATGGAAGTGATATCAGAACATGCTCAATAATGAAGCGCGGCCATCACGTGTCGATCACGTGTCACTCTGTCCCTTACAGGCATAGGTCTTATACCATTGCCTTGTCTTACATTTCTCCCTAAGGAATGACATCAATATTGTTATATTAGTGATCATCCCAACTCTATTAATTTGTGATGGTTCATGTCATTGCAGGAGTTGTGTTATTTACCGGAACCAGATTAGCTTAAATATATATATATATACATACATACCAGCCACTTTATATATATATATATATATATATTCACACATACATTTATATTTTTTTGAGGATTTTTTCCCTTAGTCTCATTTGCATGTTTATAATGCACAGGTTTCTTCATGGCGCCGGCACTTTAAAATTCTGCATTCCGTCTGATACATACCGTATGACAGTGTGCATGCGCTGCTTTCTGTCCTCACCTGCCGCTTTTTAGTTATTATTGCAGAATCTGCTCAGAAATTTGCTTTCGGGATTTTTTTTTTTACATTCACAACACGTCAATTTCTGTTGCAGAGAGGCATCTTTTTGGTGAGGATTTTCCCGCTCCTGCGGACCCTCCCCCTATCTTCACACATCATGTATTAGGTGCAGAATTCTAAACTGAAATCCGCAGCGTTTTTGTAGCTAAAATCCTCATTTTTTTCTGCAACTTATTCAGATGTTTTTATATAGAAATTCACTCAAAATCGCAACAACGGTCCCCACTGGAATGGAGCAAAATCTGCGCCAAAAATGTGCGTTTCTGCAAAATAAATTGAAATGTTGCCAATTTAATAAATGCAACATCAACCATTTGTGCCCAGAGAAAAACGCCACGTGTGAATGAGGTGATGCTACAACTTGTGCGGTTTACTAGTATTCTAAAATGCTGCAGATTTTACATGCAGAAAATCTGCGCCAAATATGTGACGCGTGAATCTGCCTTAAATCTGCACACATTTATTGGTGCGTTTCCAAGATGAAAACCCCATGACTAATGCATGGATTTTAGCTGCAGATTTCAGTGTAGAAATCTGTGAGTAAAATCCACAGCAATCACAAAACGTGAACCGGGACAGCAAGCAGAGATCTCTCTGCGGGGAGACAATGGAGCATTAGAGCAGGGCAGAACGCTGGTCAGTCTGTTGGCGCTATGTTTTATAGTATTATATTGACTCCCTGTATAAGAATTGTTGAAGGTTGTACAGCACTGTTACCCTTTCAGGATATTACGGTATTATTTAGGAACTGTGTGATGTAATTATATGCACAGTTTGTTACAAATATAAAAAAATTGTGTAACAGGTTTTTGAGGGGCCGTGTAGCACTGTGACTCTCAGGATATTATGGCACTATTATATGGACACTGGTAACATTTTGTTTTAGCTTGTTTTTTTGGGACTATATAGCAGTGTTAGTTCGTCATGATTTTACAGTATTATTTAGGGACTATGTGGTGTTATTATATTGACACTGTTAGCAATTATATGGGCAGTGTTTATAACTTACTTTTGTGGGGCTCTATAGCACTATGACTCAGGAAATTACAGTATTATTTAGGGACTATGTGGTGGTATTACATGTTCACTGTTCAGCTCTATTACATGAGCACTGATACTATTACATGGGCACTGTTTGGTACTATTACATGGATATTGGTACTATTACATAGGACCTACCTATGGTGTTTGGTACTATTACATGGGCACTGTTTGGTCCTATTACATGGATATTGTACTATTACATAGGGCCTATGGTGTTTGGTACTATTACATGGATATTGGTACTATTACATAGGACCTATGGTGTTTGGTACTATTACATGGCATTTTGGTACTATTACTGGATATGTACATTATAGGACCTATGGTGTTTGGTACTATTACATGTGCACTGTTTGGTACTATTACATGGATATTGGTACTATTACATAGGCCTATGGTGTTTGGTACTATTACATGGGCACTGTTTGGTACTATTACATGGATATTGGTACTATTACATAGGGCCTATGGTGTTTGGTACTATTACATGGATATTGGTACTATTACATGGGCTATGGGTTTGGTACTATTACATGGGCACTGGTTTGGTACTATTACATGGATATTGGTACTAGTACATAGGGCCTATGGTGTTTGGTACTATTACATGGGCACTGTTTGGTACTATTACATGGATATTGGTACTATTACATAGGGCCTATGGTGTTTGGTACTATTACATGGATATTGGTACCAGTACATAGGGCCTATGGTGTTTGGTACTATTACATGGTTGTTGGTACTATAGGTTTGGTACTATTATAGCTATGGTGTGATATTACATGGCACGTTGGTACTATTACATGATATTGGACTACATAGGACTATGGTGTTTGGTACTATTACATGGGCACTGTTTGGTACTATTACATGGATATTGGTACTATTACATAGGGCTATGGTGTTTGGTACTATTACATGGGCACTGTTTGGTACTATTACATGGATATTGGTACTATTACATAGGGCCTATGGTGTTTGGTACTATTGCATGGGCACTGTTTGGTAGTATTACATGGATATTGGTACTAGTACATAGGGCCTATGGTGTTTGGTACTATTACATGGGCACTGTTTATAACATTTTGAGTGTGTAGCAGTGTTACTTTATCAGGATATTGCAATATGATATGAGGACATTGTAGCTCTTTATATGGACACTGCGTTTAGCTGCTTTTTGTGGATTGTATAGCACTTGCTCTTTCAGGACAGTACGGTATTATTTGGTGTCCATGTGGCGCTGCTTCCCTTGGACCTGTCCTCGTGCTCTGGTTGATTCCAGCACGTTCTAATGATCAGTTATAATCTATCCCCCATTACTTCCCGGATGTGCGGTAATACACACCAGAGCTTAATCCGAGGTTCATCTTTTATTTCTTTTTTTTTTTTTGCTGAAACAGAAATCTTGGAGGTGACGTTGTCGTAAAACAGATGATTTTTTAATACTTTTGTATGTTTTTGCATTCAGCTTACATCTTGAAGACCTTCATTTCCTGACCAGAAAGGTGCGCGGGATCCACAGGCGTCCAGGGAGGATTTCTGGCCGGGGACTGACGCCGCGTCCGGGAGACTTTATATCCAAACACTGAGACGAAGCATTAAATTGTAGTCATCATTACGGTTTTCATCCACAAATCATGTTCAGCTCCGAACGCTTCTGTTACACAGTTGGAGACACGTAATATTTTGCTCTCCATTCACAACCAAAGCTGCTGCACACAACTCCATCCACATCCAAAGCTGCATGCTTTTTTTAATTTTTCCTTACCTTTGTTTTATAGGGTTATGTGCTGGGAGTCACGTGTACGATCTGTACGCTGTTCTGTTGGACAGGAGGATATGCACAACTTGTAGGATGAGGGTCCGGGTCTTTCTCTTCCCCTTGATAACATTGAGTCCATGCATGTCGTCCCTGCTGAGACCTCGCAGAGCAGTAGAATTGTGTACGCAGCTCTGGATGTGACTAGAGTATGAGAATGCTGCTATAGCTAAACACCTTGTATGGAACGGCGATCAATGTGATCGGAGTCATATGTCACAACATAATCCTGGAGCGACAAATGACGTCTTGTCACTCAGCCAAAATTTGCTGGAATTCAATTTAATTTGGGAGTTTAGAATTAAAATAGTTTATTCTCCAACAGAAACCAGAAACAACCAGAGATGACCCAGAAAATCCACCGTCTGTACAAGAGACACCCACAGTGCCCACATCATCCACTGCCTTCATCACAGCGATCCTACTGTACACAGGAGCGGGATTATAGGAGTTATATTCTTATACATAGACATATTATGAGTATTCTTGTACAAGGGCGTATATAGTAGTTATAGTCTTGTAATAGGCAGTATTATAGTAGTTATATTCTTATACATAGGAGCAGTATATAGTAGTATATTCTTGTACATAGGGGCAGTATTATAGTAGTTATAGTCTTGTACATAGGAGCAGTATTATAGTAGTTATATTCTTGTACACAGGAGCAGTATTATAGTAGTTATATTCTTATACATAGGGGCAGTATTATAGTAGTTATATTCTTGTACATAGGGCAGTATTATAGTAGTTATATTCTTATACATAGGAGCAGTATTATAGTAGTTATATTCTTGTACATAGGGCAGTATTATAGTAGTTATATTCTTATACATAGGAGCAGTATTATAGTAGTTATATTCTCGTACACAGCAGCAGTATTATAGTAGTTATATTCTTGTACATAGGGGCAGTATTATAGTAGTTATATTCTTGTACATAGGGCAGTATTATAGTAGTTATATTCTTGTATATAGGAGCAGTATTATAGCAGTTATATTCTTGTACACAGGGGCAGTATTATAGTAGTTATATTCTTGTATATAGGAGCAGTATTATAGTAGTTATATTCTTGTACATAGGGGCAGTATTATAGTAGTTATATTCTTGTACATAGGAGCAGTATTATAGTAGTTATATTCTTGTACACAGGGGCAGTATTATAGTAGTTATATTCTTGTATATAGGAGCAGTATTATAGTAGTTATATTCTTGTACATAGGAGCAGTATTATAGTAGTTATATTCTTGTACATAGGAGCAGTATTATAGTAGTTATATTCTTGTACATAGGAGCAGTATTATAGTAGTTATATTCTTGTATATAGGGCAGTATTATAGTAGTTATATTCTTGTATATAGGAGCAGTATTATAGTAGTTATATTCTTGTACATAGGAGCAGTATTATAGTAGTTATATTCTTGTACATAGGAGCAGTATTATAGTAGTTATATTCTTGTACATAGGGGCAGTATTATAGTAGTTATATTCTTGTACATAGGGGCAGTATTATAGTAGTTATATTCTTGTACATAGGAGCAGTTTATAGCAGTTATATTCTTGTACATAGGAGCAGTATTACAGTAGTTATATTCTTGTACATAGGGGCAGTATTATAGTAGTTATAGTCTTGTACATAGGAGCAGTATTATAGTAGTTATATTCTTATACATAGGGGCAGTATTATAGTAGTTATATTCTTGTACATAGGAGCAGTATTATAGTAGTTATATTCTTGTACATAGGGGCAGTATTATAGTAGTTATATTCTTGTACATAGGAGCAGTATTATAGTAGTTATATTGTTATACATAGGGGCAGTATTATAGTAGTTATATTCTTGTACATAGGAGCAGTTTATAGCAGTTATATTCTTGTACATAGAGCAGTATTACAGTAGTTATATTCTTGTACATAGGGGCAGTATTATAGTAGTTATATTCTTGTACATAGGGGCAGTATTATAGTAGTTATATTCTTATACATAGGGGCAGTATTATAGTAGTTATATTCTTGTACATAGGAGCAGTATTATAGTAGTTATATTCTTGTACATAGGGGCAGTATTATAGTAGTTATATTCTTGTACATAGGAGCAGTATTATAGTAGTTATATTGTTATACATAGGGCAGTATTATAGTAGTTATATTCTTGTACATAGGAGTAGTATTATAGTAGTTATATTCTTGTACATAGGGGCAGTATTATAGTAGTTATATTATTTACATAGGAGCAGTATTATAGTAGTTATATTCTTATACATAGGGGCAGTATTATAGTAGTTATAGTCTTGTACATAGGAGCGTATTATAGTAGTTATTCTTGTACATAGGGGCAGTATTATAGTAGTTATATTCTTTACATAGGGGCAGTATTATAGTAGTTATATTCTTATACATAGGGGCAGTATTATAGTAGTTATATTCTTGTATATAGGGGCAGTATTATAGTAGTTATATTCTTGTACATAGGGGCAGCATTATAGTAGTTATATTCTTGTACATAGGGGGCAGCATTATAGTAGTTATATTCTTGTACATAGGGGCAATTTTTATTGTAAAAACCAAACAAATACAAATATACTGACATTCCTCCAGTAATACAAAAATAAATTCACTTGGATTGTACATACATTCATTACATATCCGGATTATACATATAAAATTATCTTAAAGAGTCCATACACCGGGTTGGAAAAAAAAAAAAAACATCATATTTCAACCCAGTGACACATCCTTCCATAACTTAACATTTCCTAATTTTCCTAATGATTTTATCTATCTGGGCTCGGACATTATGTGGTTGACAGCGTCACAGATCTGAGTCGGAGTTATTCTGGTCACCGCCGGTCTCCATTTCAGACTCTACCCGAGAGCCCTCAGGTAATGGCTTCCGCTTGGGCGGAGGACAGTCCTCTACGTCCCTATCAAACTCTGCGTCAATTCTTCTAAGGTCATCCTCAAAATCACCGTCAGACTCAGACAGAACATCAAACCTATTAGATAAGTCCATTACACCTGCAGAACTCTGGACCTTCTTCCTGGCTCCTTGGCCAGTGTCATACTCCTTCTCAGGTTTACGGGAGGTCTTGTCCTTTTTCTTTCTTTTAGTCTGAGACACAGATGGTAGCACTGAAGTAATGCTTCCCTGTGACTGCTGCCCTGAGGGACAACCTCCATACTTCCCTGTGCACCCTCTGAACCCTGCTGCTCTGGTGTCACCTGAGTAGACCCCTGGTGGGCCTCCGGTCTGGCCAGTATTTCCCCTGACAGTAAAGCTGCCTCCTCCAGAATCTCTGCCCCTGCCACCAAATCCTCATCAGGATAGTCCTTACAGATATTGTGCCAGGCGTCAGGACAGTCCCTGTGAGGGTGACCGATCTTCCCACAGAGGTTGCATCTGATGTTCTGGCAGTCTGCAGCCACATGGCCGACCTCCCCACACAGGTTGCACTTCACCACAGTACACGTATTTGCCAGGTGACCTGCCTTGCCACATTTGAAGCACTTACGAGGCTGCCCAGGATAGAAACACACACCCCTCTCCCTCCCAATAAAGAAGGAGTTGGGTAAGTGGGCAGTGATATTATCGCATTGGCGCAGTTTCACCAAAACCCTCCACCCTCCCGTCCAGATATCATCATTGTCTCTGCTTTTGGTGAGGTCAGAGACCAGGTCACAATGCCTCCGGAGCCACACCACAATGTCCTGCGGGGGGACCGACTCATTCCAGAAGATGAGATTAACCGTAACGGTATCTGGCTTAGAGATAGGAATAAAGCTGAACTTACTCCAGCCCTCAGAGTCTCTAAACTTAGGGAAATTAGACCAGAACCTGTCCAGGTCACTCATGAGCTTAAAGCTGACGTCATAGCCCTGCCTGTCTGGAAGATTAATCACCGCCAAGATGCTGACTGGCGCAAACCCCATCTGGCGACACAAGAGCTCCCTGACCACAAACCTTCTATCTGGCAGATCCTCCTTGGCACCTCTGTGCCGGAAACGCACAACGTTTCTCCGTTTAAACGCCTGGCCGGTATAATTGGCACCAGAGGTGAAGGATGGAGCACCACGACTCCAGGCATTACTGGGGGAACCTGCAGGGTCACACTAGGCTGACTGACGGGTGAGGGTCTGCAGCAGGGGGGGCTGCTACACCTTGTGTGCTCGGAATTAAAGGGGAGAAATCACAGACATCATCATGCACATTGTTATCATCAACATCAATGTCACTATCAGATTGCACAGCGTACAGCAAAGATAATGTGCTCCCCCAAACCCCCGACCCCTCAGATACAGCGCGGTTATCCCCAGCATCAGAGCCCTGCTGGGCACCATCAGGAACTGCCGGCACATGTCCACTGCCCAACTGTTGTGTTTGGCATTCTGAGACCTGTAGTCCCTCTGCTGAAATATGTCCATGCTGCTGCTTGGAATCTGCTGCAGGCGGCTGTGCTAGGCATTCTGAGACTTGTGGTACCTCTGCTGGAATCTGCACTACATGCTTCTGCTTTGGATCTGCCGCAGGCAGTTTTGCTGGGCATTTTGAGACTTGTGGTACGTCTGCTGGGGTCTGTACTACAGGCTGCTGCTGGTGCGGCATTTGCCCCTTTTGGAAGCAGAAACTTGCAGGCTGCAGCACTGGCCGCACCTGCTTCTGGGGTACACCTGGGACAATGTCTGACCTGGAACCTGCAGAGTTCTGCTTCTGTGAATTAAACAGTTCCTGGTTCCTATAAGTCTCCGCCAGGGGCCCCATCCTCTCTAGGACGCAGTCCATGTCCCTCACCACTTTTGCCAGCAATACACCCAGTGTGTTCAGAGTCTCGTCATAAAAATCATGACTCCCGGGATTAATAGCCTTTAGCTTATAGCAGTGTCTATCTGCATCTGTAGTGAGTCTTTCTGCTGCTGTAACTCACCGAACTTCTTGACCAGTCCTGGGATCTCCTCTGCGAGCTGAAGCTCAGGTGCACGTGCCGTCTCCTCCTGGGATCCTGCATTCAGCGATGTCCCCGGCTGCTTGAACCCAGACGTCTCCTTAATTTTCACCACCGCTGGTTTCATGGCTCCAGGCTCCACAGCACTTTTACTGCTGCCACCTGACTGCGACCTTGTGCGTCCAGAGCTCGCCATGCTGGTCACCACATATTTCTGCTGCAAGTTTTCCTGTAATGTCTGCCTCTCCAGTGAGGTTCTCCTCTGCCTGCTGGAAATCAGCTGCACACCTGAAGCCGCTGATGGCCTCTCCTGAGCTGCAGGCTGCTTTCCTCCATTCAGCTTCTCACCAGATTTCTTCTGGATTTCTCCTAATTGCACTTCACTTTGCTTGCCTTGGCTGGCCGACTGCTGAACTGCAACTTTCTTACATACAATGGCTTTTCCTTGTTCCGTTACTTTACTCACTTTCACAGCTTCATCCTTCTTGTTGCTGCTACTTCCATTCGGAGCTTTCTTTCCATCAGAAATCACTTTAGGATTCCTATCTGCATTAGAAACAGCTTGGGCGCTTCTTCCCAGTGTAGGCCTGGAAGCCTGGGCCTTGCTTGGGGAGTTTCCCTGCCCAGGGTGGCCCCTCCCTGGGCTTGCTCCAGACATCAGGAGAGCTACGAACACACAACCTCTCAGCTAGGAGGCAGTATTATAGTAGTTATATTCTTGTACATAGGAGCAGTTTTATAGCAGTTATATTCTTGTACATAGGAGCAGTATTATAGTAGTTATATTCTTGTACATAGGGGCAGTATTATAGTAGTTATATTCTTGTACTAGGGGCAGTATTATAGTAGTTATATTCTTGTACATAGGAGCAGTATTATAGTAGTTATATTCTTGTACATAGGGACAGTATTATAGTAGTTATATTCTTGTACATAGGAGCAGTATTATAGTAGTTATATTCTTGTACATAGGGGCAGTATTATAGTAGTTATATTCTTGTACATAGGGGCAGTATTATAGTAGTTATATTCTTGTACATAGGGGCAGTATTTTAGTAGTTATATTCTTGTACATAGGGGCAGTATTATAGTAGTTATATTCTTGTACATAAGGGCAGTATTATAGTAGTTATATTCTTGTACATAGGAGCAGTATTATAGTAGTGATATTCTAGTATATAGGGGGCAGTATTATAGTAGTTATATTCTTGTACATAGGGGTAGTATTATAGTAGTTATATTCTTGTATATAGGGGCAGTATTATAGTAGTTATATTCTTGTACATAGGGGGCAGTATTATAGTAGTTATATTCTTGTACATAGGAGCAGTATTATAGTAGTTATATTCTTGTACATAGGGGCAGTATTATAGTAGTTATATTCTTGTACATAGGGGCAGTATTATAGTAGTTATATTCTTGTACATAGGGGGCAGTATTATAGTAGTTATATTCTTGTACATAGGGGGCAGTATTACAGTAGTTATCCCTAGTATTATCCCTGCACTGTGACATCACTGTGTGCATTATACCTGTAGTGTATCCATCTATATATTATATACAATGGGTAAGGAAAGTATTCAGACCCCTTTGAATTTTTCACTCTTTGTTTCATTGCAGCCATTTGGTAAATGCAAAAAAGTTAATTTTTTCTCATTAATGTACACTCTGCGCCCCATCTTGACTGAAAAAAAACAGAAATGTATATTTTTTTGCAAATTTATTAATAAAGAAAAACTGAAATCTCACATGGTCATAAGTCTTCACAACCTTTGCTCAGACACTCATATTTACGTCACATGCTGTCCATTTCCTTGTGATCCTCCTTGAGATGGTTCTACTCCTTCATTGGAGTCCAGCTGTGTGTAATTAAACTGATAGGACTTGATTTGTAAAGGCGCACACCTGTCTATATAAGACCTCACAGCTCACAGTGCATGTCAGACCAAATGAGAATCATGAGGTCAAAGGAACTGGCCAGGGAGCTCAGAGACAGAATTATGGCAAGGCACAGATCTGGCCAAGGTTACAAAAGAATTTCTGCAGTACTCAAGGTTCCTAAGAGCACAGTGGCCTTCATAATCCTTAAATGGAAGAAGTTTGGGACCACCATAAGTCTTCCTAGACCTCAACATCCAGCCAAACTGAGCAATCGTGGGGGAAGAGCGTTGGTGAGAGAAGTACAGAAGAACCCCAAGATCACTGTGGCTGAGCTCTATAGATGCAGTGGGGAGATGGGAGAAATTTCCACAAAGTCAACTATCACTGCAGCCTCCACCAGTCAGGCCTTTATGGCAGAGTGGCCGGACGGAAGCCTCTCCTCAGTGCCAGACATGTGAAAGCCGCATAGAGTTTACTAAAAAACACATAAAGGACTCCCAGACTATGAGAAATAAGATTCTCTGGTCTGATGAGATGAAGATAGACCTTTTTGGTGATAATTCTAAGCGGTATGTGTGGAGAAAACCAGGCACTGCTCATCACCTGCCCAATACAATCCCAACAGTGAAACATGGTGGTGGCAGCATCATGCTATGGGGGTGTTTTCAGCTGCAGGGACAGGACGACTGGTTGTAATTGAAGGAAACATGAATGCGACCAAGTACAGAGATATCCTGGATGAAAACCTCTTCCAGAATGCTCTGGACCTCAGACTTGGCTGAAGGTTCACCTTCCAACAAGACAATGACCCAAGTACACAGCTAAAATAACAAAGGAGTGGCTTCAGAACAACTCTGTGACCATTCTTGACTGACCCAGCCAGAGCGCTGACCTAAACCCAACTGAGCATCTCTGGAGAGACCTGAAAATGGCTGTCCACCAACGTTCACCATCCAACCTGACGGAACTGGAGAGGATCTGCCAGGAAGAATGGCAGAGGATCCCCAAATCCTGGGGTGAAAAACTTGTTACATCATTCGCAAGAAGACTCATGGCTGTACTAGCTCAAAAGGTGCTTCTACCCAGTACTGAGCAAAGGGCTGAATACTTATGACCATGTGAGATTTCAGTTTTTATTTTTTAATAAATTTGCAAAAAATTTCTACATTTCTGTTTTTTTTCAGTAAAGATGGGGCAGAGTGTACATTAATGAGGAAAAATGAACTTTTCTGAATTTACCAAATGGCTGCAATGAAACAAAGAGTGAAAAATGTAAAGGGGTCTGAATACTTTCCGAACACACTGTATCTATCTTCTGTCTATTCCATCTTCTGTCTATCCTCCTATGTAAACTCTTCATTCCCATTCATCAGTGATTTGGCTCTCGGTGAGCCGGACGCACACATTAGTGTCACCACGTGTAAATCTTCGGTGGTGGTGATTGAATATGATAATATAATGAGACAATGTAAGAGGAAAGAATTACGGGACTATCTGAGCTATTAGGGACCACCAGCACGGAGACGGATCCCACCCAGTCTAATCGCCTCCAGCTGAGGGAAGTCAGAGAAAAACAAGAACTCGTCCCCGGAGGACGGAAATATCCGTTACAGATCAGTGAAACATCTGCTGCATGAAATCAGGTTCAAAGCCGCGGGCAACCTCAAATCAGCGGGTAATGGAGATACGTGGACTGTGCGCTCGCAGACTGAGGTCCGGCCTGAAGTCAGCACCTCTAGTTCTATCACTGTCAGCACAGATTGGATTGTTCTGTCATTGTGTGATGGATACACCTGGTCTATAAACCACAGCCTCTGCGCTCACAATGGGCCCCCGAAGGGCACGGTTGGGTTTGATTTTATCAACTTCTCCATGGATAATGTAGACCCAAGTACTACTCGCCGGAGGGCCGTGAAGAAGGAATGGCTGGTGATGAACTGAAGAATCAACAGAAATTAAGGAAAGGTTTTCACTTTTTCTCTGGAGGCCCCTTTTTTAACAAGAGCCCCTGAAAAAAATATAGCACATGTAGACCTGTGCAAAATATCCAAAATGGGATCTCTATTGTTAATGCTCTCCAGAGATTCTCCTCTGATCCCTGCTCCTGGGAATGCTCCCACAATGTGCAAGAATGACCCCAGAATGTCCAAGAATGGCCCCAGAATGTCCAAGAATTACCCCAGAATGTCCAAGAATGGCCCCAGAATGTCCAAGAATGGTCCCAGAATGTCCAAGAATGACCCCAGAATGTCCAAGAATGGTCCCAGAATGTCCAAAAATGACCACATAAAGGTCAAGAATGGCCCCAGAATGTCCAAGAACGGCCCCAGAATGTCCAAGAATGACCACAGAATGGTCAAGAATGACCCCAGAATGTCCAAGAATGGCCCCAGAATGTCCAAGAATGGTCCCAGAATGTCCAAGAATGGTCCCAGAATGTCCAAGAATGGCCCCAGAATGTCCAAGAATGGCCCCAGAATGTCCAAGAATGACCTCAGAATGTCCAAGAATGGCCCCAGAATATCCAAGAATGACCACAGAATGGTCAAGAATGACCCCAGAATGTCCAAGAACGGCTCCAGAATGTCCAAGAATGACCACATAAAGGTCAAGAATGGCCCCAGAATGTCCAAGAACGGCCCCGGAATGTCCAAGAATGACCTCAGGATGTCCAGAATGACCACATAATGTCCAAGAACGGCCCCAGAATGTCCAAGAACGGCCCCAGAATGTCCAAGAATGACCAATGTCATGAGTTCAATTACAATCTGCAGCTTTGTGTTGACGCTCTCTGTGTCTGGCATTGTTATGGGGTGTCACTAGTTATGTCTCTTCTTTTCTGTTATGTCCCACTATATACCTGCCCTTTTATTGAATCTACAGGTCATGGTTACTAGATCAGTGACTGTATAAAATAATGATGTTTTACACATCTGTCGTTTTTTCTGTTTCTGTTCCAGATTGTGAAGTAGAAGCAATAATTGGTGTGATCAGGAGACAGGATAGAAGTACAGATGTCGGGCGGGGGCTGAGGAGGACGATGAGCTCACACTCACCTGCGGTCCTCGGACACGGACACTGCTTCATTGTTCAGATAAAGTAACTTTATTATTACTTATCTTCAGTTACATCATGTCTTATACTCCAGTCACATCCAAAGCTGCATCCACACACAGTCCTGTTGAAGTGAGGTCCCATAATGGGTTGCGAGACACTTCTGCATATTTACTATTCCGGGTTCTGGGGAGCTCAGTCCAGTCTCAGCATCCGTTTTATGGACCGAGAATACGGTTGTGTGCACGAGCGCTTAAGGTGATAAATTTGGCATAAACGAATCCGCAAAGAAAAATGTCTCCAAAAATTCCCTTCATGGCCATTTTTCACCTTGTACTTACTCTCCAGGTTGTAGTTTCCACTTTTAAAAGTGGCGTAAAATAGCAAAAAGTCGCAACATCCTGTGCAAAAACAGCAAAACTGTGTGACTTGTTTATGACAAAAACCTGGAGCAAAACAATATGTCCTCCTTTATGTTCCAGTTCCTCAAGAACTCATGGCCTCTGCTTGCTGTCAGTGAATGAGAACGCTCTTGTATGTAATCAGAGGCAGGAATCCTGTAGATCGCTAGACCTCCTCTCATCATCAGCGGCTGCACAGATCTCGCTGCTGATTTGTTACAGTGTATCAGTCTGGAGGCCACAAAGCCTTGTGTACCTGGGGAAATGATTGTATCACTATTCACAATTCTGTCAATATTTACCACTAATCACAATTGTATCCAATTCTCAGCTGACAGAAGGACAATGGTCATTCACTGACAGCAAGCAGCTGCACAAATCTCTGCTGATTTGCTACAATGTGCCAGTCCGGAGTTAACAGGCAGAGTGTCCCCAAAGATATGACGGGGTCTTATATTAATTTTTGCTCCAAAAGATGCGTTTTGGGTCTTGTGGTTTTTTTCAGTGCGATTCTTTTGGGGGTGTCGCTTCCTAAGTGAAGGGTCCCTCTGTCCTGCTGCATTCTACTGATTGAGTTCAGTATTTTACATGTATTTAAATGGACTTTTCTGTGAATAATAATAATAATAATCTTTATTTATATAGCGCCATCATATTCCGCAGCGCTTTACAGTTTAACAGTTTCAGAACACAAGTCATAAGTAACAACGTTAACAATACAATAATTAAAGCAAAATAAGCCGACCCTGCTCGTGAGAGCTTACAATCTACAATGAGGTGGGGGAGATACAAAGTACAGGTGTGTATATACAATGGTGCATTTACAATGATGGTCCAGCCATCTTGAGGGAGTGAGGGATGGATGGAGATAGTGAATGGGCTACACACACACACTTACACATAGAATGACTTTGATTAGTTCTGAACAAATGTGTTTTGAGGGAGCGCCTGAAACCATGCAAATTGTGGATAGTCCTAATTTCTTGGGGTACAGCATTCCAGAGGATTGGCGCAGCGCGGGAGAAGTCTTGGAGTCGGGAGTGGGAGGTACGGATTAGTGCAGAGGTTAGTCGAAAGTCGTTTGCAGAGCGCAGCAGTCGGTTAGGCCAATAGATAGAAATGAGGGAGGAGATGTAGGGGGGCTGCACTGTGGAGAGGACGGGCAGGGTGATAGATAGAAATGAGGGAGGAGATGTAGGGGGGTGTTGCACTGTGGAGAGGACGGGCAGGTGATAGATAGAAATGAGGGAGGAGATGTAGGGGGGCTGCACTTTGGAGAGGACGGGCAGGGTGATAGAAATGAGGGAGGAGATGTAGGGGGATGCTGCACTGTGGAGAGGACGGGCAGGGGATAGATAGAAATGAGGGAGGAGATGTAGGGGGATGCTGCACTGTGGAGAGGACGGGCAGGGTGATAGATAGAAATGAGGGAGGAGATGTAGGGGGGTGCTGCACTGTGGAGAGGATGGGCAGGGTGATAGAAATGAGGGAGGAGATGTAGGGGGTGCTGCACTGTGGAGAGGACGGGCAGGTGATAGATAGAAATGAGGGAGGAGATGTAGGGGGTGTTGCACTGTGGAGAGGGCGGGCAGGGTGATAGATAGAAATGAGGGAGGAGATGTAGGGGGGTGCTGCACTGTGGAGAGGACGGGCAGGGTGATAGATAGAAATGAGGGAGGAGATGTAGGGGGTGTTGCACTGTGGAGAGGCGGCAGGGTGTAGATAGAATGAGGGAGGAGATGTAGGGGGTGTTGCACTGTGGAGAGGCGGGCAGGGTGATAGATAGAAATGAGGGAGGAGATGTAGGGGGTGCTGCACTGTGGAGAGATGGGCAGGGTGATAGAATGAGGGAGGAGATGTAGGGGGTGCTGCACTGTGGAGAGGACGGCAGGGTGATAGATAGAATGAGGAGGAGATGTAGGGGGTGTTGCACTGTGGAGAGGGCGGGCAGGGTGATAGATAGAAATGAGGGAGGAGATGTAGGGGGGTGCTGCACTGTGGAGAGGACGGGCAGGGTGATAGATAGAAATGAGGGAGGAGATGTAGGGGGATGCTGCACTGTGGAGAGGACGGGCAGGTGATAGATAGAAATGAGGGAGGAGATGTAGGGGGTGCTGCACTGTGGAGAGGACGGGCAGGTGATAGATAGAAATGAGGGAGGAGATGTAGGGGGGTGCTGCACTGTGGAGAGGACGGGCAGGGTGATAGATAGAAATGAGGGAGGTGATGTAGGGGGGGTGCTGCACTGTGGAGAGGATGGGCAGGGGGATAGATAGAAATGAGGGAGGAGATGTAGGGGGTGCTGCACTGTGAAGAGCTTTGTGGGTGAGAACCAGTACATTGAATTGGATCCTATAATGAATGGGCAGCCAGTGTAAGGACTGGCGAAGAGCGGACGCGTTCGAGTACCGATTAGCTAGATAGTAGGAAGATAAAGAGCAGCTAGTTGTTGGAGTTGTAAGTAGGTTTTTTCTGTGATGTGTTTGGGCAAGATGGGCTGAGGTTTCTGAGGAAGGTGAGGAGTGCATGGGAGCTGTACATGGGAGAGGGAAGTATAGAGGGGCTGATGTGTATGAGTCGTGATGGAGGGGGGATGGGGGCGGTGAATGTGGATGGCAAGGGAACACAGGATGATAAAGATAAAGTACATAATTAAAAAGAAAGCAAAGTGTGGAGTACCTTATTCCAGCCCTGATTAACTGCCATGGATAACTGCCGTTTACAAGATGCTTATCTTCTGTGATGCTGCCATTTACACGATGCTTATCTTCATGGATAACTGCCGTTTACAAGATGCTTATCTTCTGTGATGCTGCCGTTTACACAATGCTTATCTTCTGTGATGCTTTGCTTCTGGGATGCTTGCGTGCTGCACCCCACACTGCGTGCTCCCCTTAGACTACTCCTAAATATATAGTCCACACTACAGGGTCAGGAAAGTGGGATTGTGGGAGCTGGTTTGGGATAATTTGGCAGCTGGGGCCAGCACACCAGGGGGTGGTTAGATCATCAAAGGCCCTAGACCTGGCTAGATCTATATGCTTTAGCACCTTCCATCTGATAAGATCTAGAGAGGCCCCAGGCACAGGGATATAAAGCAGTAAGTATTAAACACAGTGCAAAAATGAATTATACCAAAGCTTTACCAGGCACATTAAACTATGTTGCAAGATGGTAAAGCAGTGATTGGCAGCAAGCATAAGTATGGAGTGCACACCATTAATATATATTGCGGCATACAAGACAGATAGCAGAGGTGAACAGTGACTAGGGCTTATTTGTGCAGTAGGGCTTATATTCGGGTGCAGGCCTTCTGTTCAGGGAAACAAGGGATCTAGCCTGGATACAACTGTATCTACTGAGAGCAGAAGGAGGACTGTGCAGGATGAGTCCATTGTCAGAGCAGCACAATACACACCTTGTTGATGTTATTTCTTGTTTGTTTGCTCTGCATGGAAACAAGAGTTTTCTTATTCCCTGAGAGCAAGCAGAGGAACCTGGGAATGACGAGGTACTGACAACTGACACATAAAAGGGCCGATTCATCAAAGCATTTACATCATAAAAATGGGGTAAAAAGCTTTGAAAACGCGCAAAAAAATTGTTCAAAATGCTTGCAATTTGGGCCATTTTCACACCAGTTTGAATCAGCTCTGTTGTCAAAATGGGCAAAACTGTGGAGGGGCCAAGACGCGGTCACGCCCGACCGTCAAATTCATCACAAAGGGCTGTCATTTTGTAGGCCAGAAATGCTACTCCAGTTGCTGACCAGTGGCGCACTAAGGGTCTGTGCACACGTTGCGGATTCTGCTGCGTTGTACAGTACCATTCTAATCTATGTAAAAAAAATGCTGTGCACCTGCTGCGGATTTTTCCGCACAGATTTGCTGCGGATTTGAATCCGCAGCATGTCAATTCTTTGTGCGGAATCCGCAGCAATTTTACACTTGCTCCGTTATAGAAATCCGCAGGTGTAAAACCGCAGATGAAATCCGCACAAAAACCGCAGTAAATCCGCAGGTAAAACGCAGGTTATTTTACCGGCGGATTTAGCAAAATACGAGCGGAAAAATTTGCAACTGACTCCGCAGCGTGTGCACTCACCAGTGTCGTGCGCCTCTTAATGAATTCGACGTCTTCTTCTCCAGCAAGAATGGCGCGGCCCGAGCATGCGCTGCACAAAAGTCTGTTGGAAAGTTGTCGAGTTTGTGATTTGGACACTGATCAAGATTTAATTACGTAAAAACAAGAAACCTGGATAATTCTGGGGATAATTCTGGGTCTGCGGATTCCGGGGGGCACATGTAGCCGCATTCTTCACCCCAATCAATGGCCGTCTAGTGCTGAGTGGCGGCCGTGCTCCCGCCGGCGCAGACCCCTATAAACACACGGCTTGTTATCTGATTACGCTTCCATAGTCCGACCTCCAGGAAACGCTGAAGTGTCTCCAGATGTTGCTTCTCCCATTGGCCGGGACCGCAGCCCACCGGAGAATCGGGGGTTTAATAAAAGAAAGTCTGTGACAGCTGCAGACAAGCTTATAAATACGTGGACGTAGGAGCGGGGGATGGGACCGGGGCATGTGGTAGCCATTGTCACCGCGTCGGCAGCTCCGTAACACAAGGTTATAATTACCGGCCCATTGTGACTGTGGGAGGGAGAAAACCATCGTAGTCTGGAGGACCACGGCCATATCAAAGCTAATCTGCGCCGGCGGGGAACACGGCCACCAATCAGCAGGGGGCGGCCATTGATTAGGGTGAAGAATGCGGAAACTCGTGCCCCCCGGAATCAACAAACCCAGAATTATCCCTGGAATTATCCAGGTTTTTCCAGTTTTATGCAATTAAACCTTAATCACTGACAACATGACAAACTCTCCGACTCTCCGATAGCCTTTACGTCTCAAAGACTTACCAATCCCAAGATCTCTGCTTGCTGTCAGTGAATTAGAACATTGTACCAACAAGAGAAAGTGGTCAACCCCTTTAAAGGGCATCTGTCACTCGCCATAAATATGTATTTCTTTTACCTGGTGTAAATGCTGCTGTTCTCCTGAATCCAGAGATGTTTTTCTTTCTTTCCTGCTCCTCTCCGTTCCGGAGATATGGCCTCCTCTTACCTGTATGTAAATCCAGTCTTGTTAAGCAAGGGGGCGTCGTCCACAAGAAAACGCCCACAGAGAAGGGTATAGGACAACGCCCACTTGGCTAAAAGGACTAGATTTATATACAGGGAAGAGAGGGCCATATCTCAGGAACGGAGAGGCGCAGGAAAGAAAGAAAAACATCGCCGGATTCAGGAGAACAGCGGCATTTCTACCTACTGGGTGGGGATGAGTGGACATGCTTTTTAACCCTTTTAACATCTCCCTTAAGTGCCCGGTCTCAATCACACATCAATCTCAGATGTCCCTGAAGAAGCTGCCATAGAAGACCCATTAGTTTCACAGTCACAAGACTCCATGAAGTACAAGTGACAAACACCCCACAGAAGCCCCCATAGTTGACCCTCAGATGCCGCAGTCACCGATCCGTCCTCGCTGCTACAATACGATGTTGCGGAGATCCCCTTATTTCCCCCAATCACAGATTTCCCTTATTTCACCCTCACATGACCCTATGGCTCCAGACTTGTGTCGGCAGTGATCAGATCAGCGGCACTCGGTCATCTGACTACAATGATGACCTTCTGTGATATCTGAATTACAAAATGTCGCAAAACTTCCACCAGAGAAACGTAAATCCAGATGTCAGAAGTCGCTAATAAATCAGTCTGCAGCTTCAGAGCATGATAGGAGTTGTAGTTTCACAACTACTTGCACACTGATGGGGAGAATAAGTCCACAGGGTGGCGCTGCTGTACACTGATCGTATAGAAGCTGCAGCACCAAGGTGTATAGTGTGTATAGAAATGGTCAACCTGAGGTTCTAGTGCAGAACTACAACACCCAGCATGCCATACTGCTGGATGTTTTAGTTCTGCAACAACTGATCAACCACAATTTGTAGCTTTTTATCTTTTTTTTCTGTAGCGCCCCTACTTTTTTTAAAAAAAAGGGGATATGATGCACTGGCGTTTTAGGATGGGGTCACACATGGTGGTTGGTGCGTTGAGTCACACATCCGAGGTTTGTCCGCTGAGATTCTGTGGAACCTTACAGCCATTAATGATAAGCCATTACCGATTCATTCTAATGATGCAGCGGAAAGTGGCTGCGACCTGTAGGAGGCGACATCCCAGACGCAGCTCGGACGCGCTCTGCATGTGCGCCCAGTACTATGTGCGCCGGGACTCGCTCTTACATGAGGCCCCCGATTTCTGCGTCTCCTCTCTCTTCCTGTTGTTCTAAGTCCTGCGCCCCAAACAGCTGGGAACCTTACAGTTAGGCCGCGTTCACACGTTCAGTATTTGGTCATATTTTACGTCCCGGACTCAAGGAGTAATATGCAAATTTTCAGACACCTCCCAAAATCGAGCGATTCTTGAAGATTTTTTTTTATCCCCAGCGTCTCAAAAAGCCAATTTCACCTATATGAAAAGACCAATACTAATAAAGACTTGCGATAATTGGGGGCCCCATTGGAGCTTTTGCTTTGGGGCCCATGAGCTTCAAGTTACATCACTGAAAAAAGGGATGTCGAATGTGCAGAACACAGGAGGGTAATGGGCATGGAGGGGACATCTAAATAAGGGGATTGTCCTCATGTGACAGTTTTGGGCTACGCACTCGCTTGGTGACATCTTCCATATAGAAACCTTATAAAGCTGTTGATACATTCCTGACTTTACCGGCGGCTGCCAGGTCCGGCCCTGCGGTGGTGGCGGCTCTGTGATGTGGGGACGGCGGGTCCTGTATGGACACCATCACGTTCGATTTCACTCACATCATTGGAAACAGTCCAGAATTTGCCAAAAAATGGGCGCTCCCTTCTGGTTTGGGGCGTTCTTGGGGTCGGCAATGAAATATTCCGTTTTTAAAAACCCCGATGTTGACAAGAATGTTTTTTATGAGCCAAGTATAACACTATATGGCACGACGTGGCACAATGCACTGCCAGCACTGTGCCGTCCGGCTCCACCATGACCTGGGCGCCAATCTCACATATTTCCTTTCCCCTTTTTTCACTTGTTCTTACACCAAAGACACAATTTCCTACTGGAAGGGCCTGTAACAAGTCTGTGTAGCACGGAGAGGGCGTCTCCTGTACAGCAAGACATGTAGTGGAATGATGGTCACTCAGAGCGACAGATGAATGGTTGCTAGGCAACACAACACAACATTCCACACAGAACTCGCGACAATGCAGCAGTAATAAGCGCAGAATCTTCGAGGGGCTGCGGTAATATGAGCCAAGCAATGCCTCACTATACCGGGCGAGGATAACAGGGCAAGTAATGTAAAACCCGTCTGGGGGTAAACGACCCGCAGCCCCCTGGGGCTTCCACCTCATTACTACAGCTGCAGCCGGTCTGGGGTTCTGCAAGTTCTGGCGATTCTGGAAATCTGCTGGCGGGGCAGGGGCAGAAATCTAGATTATGTAACATGCAATAAATTTGTTTGTGTTTTCGGGCCAGCTGGCTCCGGAGCGGAATTACTGCAAGGAGTGAGGCAGGCAAAGGCAAGTGTACTTCACTGGGATTGCCTTGAAGGGGTTAAAAAATATTGCGGATTGAATTGGCTGATTTACAGCCTGGGAAAGCATTAAATGTAAGGTACGGGACTAGAAAAGCATGGCTGCTTTCTTCCAGAAATAGCGCCACACTTGTCCAAAGGCTGTGTCTGGTATTGCAGCTCAGCTCCATTCACGTCAGTGGAGCAGAGATGACTACGTACATGTCTGACAGCCTCTGTCCAGCTCCCCCTCACTATTCGGCAATTATTGTCACCCACATACCTATTTAAAGGGATGTTCCGGATTTTTAGGCTGGGTTGCATGCTGCGTCTTTGGTGCTATTATTCTCTCATGGGAGATGTGAAGCGTTTTTGGTGGGATATTCTGAAATCAATGCAATTTTGCTATGTCTATAAAAAAATTGTGAAAGATTTCACACTATGTATATTTTATATGTGACCCTGACCTAAAAGGAATTGGTAATAGCCGGAAAGTTACCAATACTGAACCGGACAATTCCCGGAAGCCCCAGCGCTGGTGTTCCAGTGGTCTCTAAACATTTTCTGCCACATAGGGAGAGATGTAGTACTGATATGTCTGATATGGCCTCAGGATTATAAGGAGCCTGGTCTGGGGGCTAGGGTATTTACTGTGTAAAGGTGACCGGTCACTCTCCTTAAATATGTACATTTTCCTTTGGTGTAAATGCCGCTGTCCTCCTGAATCCGGCGATGTTTTTCTTTTGTTCCTGCTCCTCTCCCTTCCTAAGATATGGCCTCCTCTTTCCTGTATATATATCAAGCCTTGTTGGCTAAATGGGCGTGGTCATGAAGACCCCTCCCACAGAGAAGAGCTGAGGACCACGCCCATTTGAGAACAAGGGTTAATTTACATACAGGGAAGATGAGGCCATATCTCATGAATGGAGAGGAGCAGGAACATAAGGAAAACATCGCCAAATTTAGGAGAACAGCGGCATTTACACTGGGTAGAAACATTACATATTTATGGCAAGTGACAGGGCCCCTTTAAGAGAGTCTAGTCGGGGGGCCCGGCTGCATTACTTCAGGGATCTAGAGATTTCAATTTATTTAGAATTCTTTTATGTTTGAGGGGATCTCCCTAATTTCCCTGACAGGTATGCCCTAAGCGTCACCCCGAGAGTCCATCCAGTCCTTGACAGTGAAGAAACTGTCATAATTTAGTGTCTTATACTGTAACAATGAGCCATCACGTAGGACGAGGAGCGAGCTGCGTTCTCCATGTTACCATTGCATCTTTCCTGAATTGGCTTTCCATCTTGTTAAAGGGGATATCCCAGAAACAACATTTATCCTTTATCCACAGGGACCCCCACCCTTCACAACAGCAGGGGTCATTAGTGCTCGAACATGACCACCACTTCAGTCTACGGGAGCGAAGCGGTCTCTCATTGACAGCACCGCTCTATTCACACGAAGCTGGGGGGTTTCAGTTGTTGAACCCCCACCTATCATACATTGATGACCTTTTTTAATAGATAACTGCTGTTCATGGGCATTCATGTAATGGCCCCTGTCCTGCGGGGCCAGATCCGTCTCATGATGGGCACGGCGGACCCCGTCTTCTAGAACAGTATCTGTCTTTTTACCAAGAAAAAATAGCGCAGCTTTTTGGGAGAAGAACTCCATGAAGGCACAATTTTACTTACTCTTCAGACATTGGGGAACTGTAAGTCCCAGCATACCCTGTGAGCTGGAGCCATCGCCAGCCCTGGGCCTGAAGTCTCCATTCATAGGCAGGCAGCCATTAGTGAAGGGCTGACAGCTGCCGGGGGGCGCACATACAATCTGCATTTCGGGGGAGGTTTGCAGGAGCCCAGTTCTCAGAATGGGATAGAACAGCCGGGGGGATCGGGCGCTTCACTATTTTCCGCTTGAAAGCGTTTACAAAAGCCGTGCTGAATATTTAATAGGCCTCAGACCCGGGATCTGCCGCCTGCGCCCGTCACCTAGTGTGACCTGCTGTCTGACAACAGGGGTCAGGCCAAGACCAGCCTGTGCCCACCCTGACAGACCCCGAGCACGCTCTTAAAGGAACTGTCCATCTTACAATAAAAAGATCTGCAACTTTCTAAAATACCTTGTGTTCAGTTTCCTCATTATTTTAGTGTCTGCTCGCTGTCCCCTCTTCCCTTTTGATCTTTCCTCCTCACCTTCATGGAGAAATAAATTTTTAAAAATTTTTCATCCGATACAGTTGTATTACCGCCGGGTTTTTGGAGTACACATTTTGTTTTTATCTACTGCTTGGGAAATGGTTGGTGGGAGGATAGGGGTGATGGGAATCTTTATATAAAAAACAAACACAACACTTTTACCTTCCCAGGGGGCTTTTACCTGTGGTCACTTGTCCAGTCCTCTGTTATATTTAGTTAATCGTTGAGTCTCTTATGAAGCTCAGCCACATGTGTGCCACCATGGGGGCCTTTAGCAGGTACATAAACAGGAAAAAATCCAGCTCGACGCACTTGTGAACGTTTTTATTTATTCAGCCCATAGTCCTCCATGTTAGTATACTGCACACCCTGTAGTCCTCCATATAGTATAATGCATCCCCATAGTCCTCCATATATTATAATGCATCCCCATAGTCCTCCATGTAGTATAATGCACTCCCCATAGTCCTCCATATAATATAATGCACACCCATAGTCCTCCATATATTATAATGCATCCCCATAGTTCTCCATATATTATAATGCACTCCCCATAGTCCACCATATATTATAATGTGCACCCCATAGTCCTCCATATATTATAATGCACTCCCCATAGTCCTCCATATAATATAATGCACACCCATAGTCCTCCATATATTATAATGCATCCCCATAGTTCTCCATATATTATAATGCACTCCCCATAGTCCACATATAGTATAATGCACTCCCCATAGTCCACCATATAGTATAATGCATCCCATAATCCCCATATAGTATAATGCACAGCCCATAGTGATATTATATAATGCAACCCCATAGTCCTCCATATATTATAATGCATCCCATAGTCCTCCATATATTATAATGCATCCCCATAATCCTCCATATAGTATAATGCACAGCCCATAGTGATTATTAGTATAATGCAAACCCCATAGTCCTCCATATATTATAATGCATCCCCATAGTCCTCCATATATTATAATGCATCCCCATAGTCCTCCATGTAGTATAATGCACTCCCCATAGTCCTCCATATAATATAATGCACACCCATAGTCCTCCATATATTATAATGCATCCCCATAGTTCTCCATATATTATAATGCACTCCCCATAGTCCACCATATAGTATAATGCACTCCCCATAGTCCACCATATAGTATAATGCATCCCCATAGTCCTCCATATATTATAATGCATCCCCATAATCCTCCATATAGTATAATGCACAGCCCATAGTGATTATTAGTATAATGCAAACCCCATAGTCCTCCATATATTGTAATGCATCCCCATAATCCTCCATATATTTGTCATGTGTGCATTGCCACGAAGATCGTCGCGGTTGCACATTTTGACTTCTCACAGCTGAGCTGCTGTTTCTTTGTGTTTGGCAGCTAGGGATTAATTCTGTCTGTGCTCAGTGCTGGGACTGGGTGCAGTTTCTCCCGGCTGCAATTGATTATTTGTTGATTGGTTTCCTTTAAATTCCTGGTTGTCTGCTTGGGGAGTTGCCAGTGAAATCCTTCATGCAGACCACAGATAGGAATGAATCTGTATAGACTTTAGTTGTGAGCTCCTTAGTTGTTCTAAGCTCAACTTGGTTAGAGTTTATTTCCCAGACCATTTATGTTCCTTTGTGTTTGAGTGTGTATGCAAGCGAGTGTTATCCTGTCTGTCTTATATGTCTAATCTGTGTATTTAGCTGAGATTAGCCCATATCCCTTTGGTGGTAGTCAGGATCCTTCTTAGGACTGATTACAGGGTTCAGGGTCTGATAGGAGACAGGGTTAGGTTGGAGACTTGGACCTCTGAACCATTATCAGTACCTCCAAGGTGAGGGATTAGTTAGGACCCCAGTTTAGGGTCAGGTTAGACCCCGGTCCTCCTCTTTCCTGTGACAGTGTATCAAGTCCTCAAGATTAACCCTGAGTTCAGCAGATATCGTGTCAGGTAAATCTATTCTATACTTACATGCTGATGTTGCTATACTAGTTGTTGTATAGAGTGTTGTTCCTGTATTAATAGTTTACTGACATCGTACACATATCATAAGACCGCGTGACATTTTCACTGGCCCATAAAATTATTCCCAGTTGCCATGGATCCAGTAGCCCAGCTGGCTCTGCAGTTGCAGGGATTATCCATGGAGCTGACGGACATTAAGTCCAAAGTTTTGTCTCCCCTGGAGCAAACCAGATTTGAACCTAAAGTAGCTCTCCCGGACAGGTTCACTGGTGGGCGAGACAAATTTTTCACCTTCCGGGGGCATGTAAATTGTATTTTCGGCTTCGGCCTCGATCATCAGGGAGTGAGGAGCAGAGAGTGGGAATTGTTATCTCACTTCTGCAAGGGGACCCTCAATCCTGGGCATTTTCCCTTCCTCCGGGATCCCCGGCTCTACTGTCTGTAGATCAATTTTTTACTGCCCTGGGTATTGGTATATGATGACCCAGATCGGGTCTCTCTTGCTGAGACAAATTACGTAAGATACAGCAGGGAGATCGTCCGGCGGAGGAATTTGCTTCTGAGTTTCGTAGATGGGCCACAGATACTCAGTGGAATGACCCAGCTCTTAGGAGCCAGTTTTGTCATGGGCTTTCTGATAAATTAAAAGACGTTTTGGCTCAGTATGAGTCTCCTCCTTCTCTGGAGGCTGCTATGGCCTTAGCTATCCGTACTGATAGACGGCTTCGGGAGAGGGGTGAGGTAACCCCACTCCCTGTAGTTTCTCCACCTACCACTAAAGTCCCTTATGTTGAGGTTCCCCTTGTCTGTTCGGATGAGCCTATGCAGTTGGGAGGGACATCATTTCGTAGGAGGGGATTGGCGGTACGCCGCAGGACTAGAAGATGTTTTTTCTGCGGGAAAGAGGGACATTTTGTTGGAGAATGTCCATCCCGTGCCTTGTTGAGCCAAAAGTCGCCGGAAAACTGTTAATCCCAGGTTGTGTGGTGGACGACAACCTGGGAGTATGTATTTCATCCGCCAGTTCTTCTCAGTTCCTTGTACCAGTGGAGGTGGTGGTTGGTACGAGAGTGGAGAGATTGTCTGTTCTTCTTGATAGTGGTTGCGGGGCTAATCTGGTTGACGCTCAGTTTGCTCAGGCTCAAGGTATGCATCTGAGTGTATTGGTCAAACCGATCCCTATATTCTCCATTGACGCCAGGCCTCTCGGCCAAGGTAGCTTTGTTCATGAGGTTCATAACATTGACCTTCGGGTAGGGGCAATACATAGGGAACAATTATCTTGTTATGTGTTGGAGGGTCTACCTACTCCCATTGTGTTGGGACTTCCTTGGTTGGTTAAACATAACCCTGTGATTAATTGGCAGTCCAGAGAAATAAGCCAATGGGGTGAGTTTTGCAAAAGCAACTGCATGAACACAGTCATCAGTGCGGTCGTGCCTAGTACATTGCCTCCTTTTTTGGAGGATTTTGGGATGTTTTCTCTGAGGAGGGGTGTCAGGAGTTGCCTCCTCATCGTGTGTATGACTGCTCTATTAATCTCCTTCCTGATGCTAAGTTGCCTAAAGCTAGGTTGTATAATCTTTCTGGTCCTGAGAGGCAGGCTATGAAAGATTATATTTCTGAAAGTCTGGCCAAAGGGCATATTAGACCTTCATCTTCCCCAGTAGCCGCGGGGTTCTTCTTTGTGAAGAAGAAAGATGGAGGCCTACACCCTTGCTTGGATTTCCGCGAACTTAATCGGATTACTGTTCGAGATCCGTATCCACTCCCTCTGATTCCTGATCTCTTCAATCAAATTGTTGGCGCCAAATGGTTCTCTAAATTGGATCTCAGGGGGGCGTATAATCTGATTAGGATAAAAGAGGGGGATGAGTGGAAAACGGCGTTTAACACGCCGGAGGGACATTATGAGAACCTAGTCATGCCTTTTGGTCTGACTACTGCACCAGCAGTATTCCAACATTTTGTTAATGACATTTTTCGTCACCTTGTGGGGCTGTTTGTGGTTGTATATTTGGACGACATTTTAATTTACTCGCCAGATCTTGTGTCTCATCAGGAGCATGTGAGACAGGTGTTGCAGATCTTGCGAGACAATAAACTATACGCCAAACTGGAGAAGTGTGTATTTGCCGTACAGGAACTTCAGTTTTTGGTTTTTTGGTGTCAGCCTCCGGTTTCCGTATGGACCCTGAAAAGGTGAGAGCAGTGCTTGAATGGGATCAGCCAGGGGATCTTAAGGCTCTGCAGCGTTTTTTGGGGTTTGCTAACTACTACCGGAAATTTATTTGTAATTTCTCATCTGTCGTCAAACCTCTCACTGACATGACAAGAAAAGGGACGGATTTTTCTAAATGGTCGGACAAAGCTTGCCAAGCCTTTTCCTCTTTGAAGAAATGTTTTGCTTCGGCACCCGTTCTCATCCAACCAGATGCATCTCAGCCGTTCATTGTGGAGGTGGATGCGTCTGACGTAGGGGTGGGTGCTATATTGTCCCAGGGTCCGTCCCCTGGTAAATGGCATCCGTGCGCTTTCTTTTCTAAGAAATTGTCGTCCGCCGAAAGGAATTATGATATCGGCAATAGGGAACTTTTGGCCATTAAGTTAGCTTTTGAAGAATGGCGTCACTTTTTGGAGGGGGCAGTCCACCCGGTTACCGTTATTACTGATCACAAGAACCTGTTGTATTTGGAATCCGCTAAGCGTCTGAATTCCAGACAAGCTCGATGGTCGTTGTTTTTTACCAGGTTTAATTTTGTCGTCACTTATCGCCCGGGGTCTAAGAATGTAAAGGCGGATGCCTTGTCTCGCAGTTTCCCAGGGGCCGGGAAAACGGATGACCCGATTCCTATCCTTCAGGAGGGGGTGGTAGTGTCGGCTGTATTTTCTGAGCTTGAGGAGGAGGTGTTAGAGGCTCAGGGGGACGCCCCTGCAGGACCTCCAGGGAGACTGTTTGTCCCAAATCTGTTGAGACAAAAGGTTATTGAGGCACATCATAATTCTGCTTTAGCAGGACATCCAGGGAGTAAGGCTACTTTAGATCTCCTTTCTCGCCGGTTTTGGTGGCCTAATGTTAATAAAGATGTTATAACTTTTGTCGCGTCATGTGGGGTGTGTGCTCGCTCTAAAACCCCTCATACCCGTCCGTCTGGGACCCTTTTACCCTTGAAACTTCCGGAGCGTCCATGGACTCATTTATCTATGGACTTCATTACGGACCTTCCTCCGTCGTCAGGGAATACTGTCATACTGGTGGTTGTTGACAGGTTCAGTAAGATGGCACATTTCGTTGCTCTTCCTGCCCTCCCTAATGCTAAAACTCTGGCGCAGGTGTTCATTAGGGAGATCGTTAGACTTCATGGGTTGCCTTCTGATGTGGTGTCAGATAGGGGGTCTCAGTTTGTGTCCAAATTTTGGAGGGCATTTTGTTTACGTCGGGGGATGCAATTGTCATTTTCCTCGGCTTTTCATCCGCAGACCAATGGTCAGACAGAGCGTCTGAATCAGAGCTTAGAGACATATCTCCGGTGTTTTGTCTCAGAGAACCAGGAGGACTGGTCTTCTTTCTTGCCTCTGGCAGAGTTCGCTCTTAACAACAGGCGGAGCGAGTCCACTGGTAAGTCCCCGTTTTTTGGGGCATATGGTTTTCATCCCCAGTTTTGTACTTTCAATGGGGGGGGCCCTTCTGGGGTTCCTGAGGAGGAGCGTTTCTCGTCGTCACTTGCTTCTGTGTGGAGAGGTGTATTGAATAATCTGAGTGCTATGGGGAACCGTTACAAACGTATGGCTGATAGGAGGAGAGTTTCTGGTCCAGATCTGAATGTGAACGATCTGGTATGGTTGTCTACCAGGAATATAAAACTTAAAGTGCCCTCCTGGAAACTGGGTCCCAGATTCATCGGGCCGTACAGGATCAGTTCCATAATTAATCCTGTGGCATTTCGTCTGGACCTCCCTCCTACGTTTAAAATTCATAATGTGTTCCACAAGTCATTACTTAAAAGGTATGTGGCACCAGTCATACCGTCACCTCTACCTCCTCCTCCTGTGTTGGTCAATGGTAACTTGGAATTTCAAGTATCAAAGATCATTGACTCACGTCTGAATCGCCGGTCCCTTCAGTACTTGGTGCATTGGAAGGGGTATGGTCCAGAGGAGAGGACGTGGGTCCCTGCGTCTGATGTTAACGCAGATCGTTTGGTTCGGACCTTCCACAGAACTCACCCGGGCAGGCCTGGCCCTGAGGGTCCGGAGGCCCCTCGTAGAAGGGGAGGTACTGTCATGTGTGCATTGCCACGAAGATCGTCGCGGTTGCACATTTTGACTTCTCACAGCTGAGCTGCTGTTTCTTTGTTTGGCAGCTAGGGAGTTAATTCTGTCTGTGCTCGGTGCTGGGACTGGGTGCAGTTTCTCCCGGCTGCAATTGATTATTTGTTGATTGGTTTCCTTTAAATTCCTGGTTGTCTGCTTGGGGAGTTGCCAGTGAAACCTTCATGCAGACCACAGATAGGAATGAATCTGTATAGACTTTAGTTGTGAGCTCCTTAGTTGTTTTAAGCTCAACTTGGTTAGAGTTTATTTCCCAGACCATTTATGTTCCTTTGGTGTTTGAGTGTGTATGCAAGCGAGTGTTATCCTGTCTGTCTTATATGTCTAATCTGTGTATTTAGCTGAGATCAGCCCATATCCCTTTGGTGGTAGTCAGGATCCTTCTTAGGACTGATTACAGGGTTCAGGGTCTGATAGGAGACAGGGTTAAGGTACTGCCACACTAAACAATCCCGCTAGCGATCACAATAACGACGCATACTAATGCGATCGCTAGCGGGATTGTTTCTATATCGCTAGTGTCGGCCACATTTAGCGATATAGTTAACGACGCTATCGCCGTTAGCGATCTTCTTAACGACTTTAGCGGTACAAAAGTACCGCTAAATCGCTAAGAAAAGGTGCCACACAGCGATTAGATACTTACCCAGCGGGAGCGCCAGCGATGAAATAGGGTCCGGAACGATTCCAGCGACGAGCGAGATCACAGCAGGAAGCTCGTCGCTGGCAGCTGCCGCACTGAACAATATCGCTAACGGGATCGCTAAATAGTGACGTTTTTTAGCGATCCCGTTAGCGATATTGTTTAGTGTGGCATACCCTTAAGGTTGGAGACTTGGACCTCTGAACCATTATCAGTACCTCCAAGGTGAGGGATTAGTTAGGACCCCAGTTTAGGGTCAGGTTAGATCCCGGTCCACCTCTTTCCTGTTTCAGCTCATCAAGTCCTCAAGATTAACCCTGAGTTCAGCAGATATCGTGTCAGGTAAATCTATTCTATACTTACATGCTGATGTTGCTATACTAGTTGTTGTATAGAGTGTTGTTCCTGTATTAATAGTTTACTGACATTGTATACATATCATTAGACAGCGTGACATATATTATAATGCATCCTCATAGTCCTCCATGTAGTATAATGCACAGCCCATAGTGCTTCATATTAGTATAATGCACAGCCCATAGTCATCCATAAAGTATAATGCACAGCTCATAGCCATCCATATATTGTAATGTACACCCCATAATAGTCCTCCATATATAATGCACTCCCCATAGTCCTCCATATTATTATAATACACAGCCCATAGTCATCCATGTAGTATAATGCACTCCCCATAGTCAAACATGTACTAGTATGGCCACCATATACTTACTGATTTAAAAAAAAAAACAAAAAAACAACTCACCTTCCCTTCACCCTCCCGCTGCGCAGTGTACTCTCGTGAAGCCGGCAGCTGACTTCAGCGCGCAAGTGACGGGATCACATGACATCAATGTCAGGCACCCCCAGTAATGTGCATGCCGACATCAGCTGCTGGCCTCTGACTGGTCCTGATGGGTCTCTGCATGACAATACACTTCAATTGGATGTGCGTCTGAGGATGAACATCCAGTTGACATTTCTGCTTGTGTTGGCGGGCCCGCACGTGCATAGTCGCTGTTGCGACCTCTACAACCACCGTCGTTACACCCCTACACTTAAATACCAAGGTTATGATTGGACGCGGCATCAAAGAGGCTAAACTGCTGCGATCTGAGCTGGAGTGCCCTTCTGTCGCTGCATACACGCAGTGTGCACATGCGCCTAGATGTGCATGTCACAAGCTGAGGGTGGGCCCCTCAGGCGTTGTGGGCCCTGGCATTTGCCTTGTTGCTGTCAATGGATGGACACATTCTTAGTTTTATATTCGGAGCCCGTAGAACCTGGGGTTTTCCAAATGTGCATTTTATTATAATATATCAGTGCAAGCAAGACAGGCGTTATTAGGGTTTGTACAGGGTTAAGGAAACATGGCTTCTTCTAGAAACGGCGCAACCTTTATCCACAGGTGAACTGGTATCTGCAGCTCAGCTGCTTAGGAATGAATGGACCTGAAATGTAGTACCAAACACAACCTGTGGACTAGGTGGCGCTGTTTTTTTTTTCTTATAACGCAGCCATAAAGGAGACTGCCTCTCCAGGCTGCACAGGCTTGTTTTAGGTCCTTCACATTCCAGGATGCCCCATAACAAGAGGGCACACGCATCCATGGACCCTTAGGATACGTCGGGAGGTAAAAGATATCATAACATGGAGGATCATAAGAACGTGGAGGCAAGAAAAATGGAGACGTGGTGACCCTCAGGACGGGTTGTCTTTGCATTTTATTGAAGCCTTTCAGACAGAAGTGGTTACCTATGGTTTTAGTAGCTGTTGTTACACTAGAAAAGCTCGTATAAGTAAAAACGTCCACACACCTGTTTTACAAAAATACGTGTACAAAAATAATTTTGCAACTATGAAAGTGTGCGTGTCACGTATCAGCCATCGACTGATCGAAAGATCGGGCCGCTGCAAGGGAGTCATTATACAACCGCGCGCCAAATATCACCGGGAAATGTTACTGTACATCGGGGTTATTCGTGGCTTATTCCAGATGACGGGGGGCAACCGTTATTTAGGATCTGTCCAATCTATTTAGCAATTTAGTCTTTTGGTTACAAGTTTGACGCCCCCAAAATGAACGTTTGTGGTGACTGTTGGACCCCAACATAGAGGTCACTGGAAGATGTTTCTACTATATTACAGACTGACTCTACATTACACACAGACTTGTTTCTCAGGCCACAGGAAAACAATCTGCAGCTTCAGAAAGAAGTAAAAAAAACTTGGAAAACTCACTGCCTCTCGTTTTCTTCTGCCCTTGGAATCGGCAGATCTGAAGGTTGAGAAATGAAGATGATCTGGCAGAGCCCGCATACTTCCAACAATGTATTTTTTCAGGAGGAGATGACGGTTGGACAAGGTCTTGGTTGAATTCTGACCTTACTGAACCTTTCGCTTCCTCGAAGACAAGGGTCCTCATCCTGTAGCTTGAGAGCCACGTGTGACTCGGGGGCCCGTGATGTGTGGCTCGTGACTGCCAACTTGGTGCATTAGCACCAGGCGTAGACAACAGCTATTAAGAGCAGATCTCTAGATGGTGAGGAGCAGATCTGAATGGAGATAAGATAGGAAACCCTGGAGCTTGGCATGCTGCCTTGGTGTGATTTCAGTGGAAAAGCTTTGGTTGTCATTATACCGGTGACAGGGGACTCTGGGTGTCACTACTGTGAATAGGGCAGGAGCTGGATGTGGCTCGCGTCCCTCTCTCAGAGCTGGACGTGGCTCGCGTCCATCTCTCAGAGCTGGACGTGGCTCGCATCCCTCTCTCAGAGCTGGACGTGGCTCGCGTCCCTCTCTCAGAGCTGGACGTGGCTCGCATCCCTCTCTCAGAGCTGAATGTGGCTCGCGTCCCTCTCTCAGAGCTGGACGTGGCTCGCGTCCCTCTCTCAGAGCTGGACGTGGCTCGCGTCCCTCTCTCAGAGCTGAATGTGGCTCGCGTCCCTCTCTCAGAGCTGAATGTGGCTCGCCACCCTCTCTCAGAGCTAGACGTGGCTCGCGTCCCTCTCTCAGAGCTGGACGTGGCTCGCGTCCCTCTCTCAGAGCTGGACGTGGCTCGCGTCCCTCTCTCAGAGCTGGACGTGGCTCGCGTCCCTCTCTCAGAGCTGGACGTGGCTCGCGTCCCTCTCTCAGAGCTGGACGTGGCTCGCGTCCCTCTCTCAGAGCAGGACGTGGCTCGCGTCCCTTCTCTCGCGCCAGAGCTGGACGTGGCTCGCGTCCCTCTCTGAGCTGGACGTGGCTTGCGTCCCTCTCTCAGAGCTGGACGTGGCTCGAGTCCCTCTCTCAGAGCTGGACGTGGCTCGCGTCCCTCTCTCAAGAGCTGGACGTGGCTCGCGTCCCTCTCTCAGAGCTGGACGTGGCTCGCGTCCCTCTCTCAGAGCTGGACGTGGCTCGCGTCCCTCTCTCAAGAGCTGGACGTGACTCGCGTCCCTCTCTCAGAGCTGGACGTGGCTCGCGTCCCTCTCTCAGAGCTGGACGTGGCTCGCGACCCTCTCTCAGAGCTGGACGTGGCTCGGGTCCCTCTCTCAGAGCTGGACGTGGCTCGCGTCCCTCTCTCAGAGCTGAATGTGGCTCGCGTCCCTCTCTCAGAGCTGGATGTGGCTCGCGTCTCTCTCTCAGAGCTGGACGTGGCTCGTGTCCCTCTCTCAGAGCTGGACATGGCTCGCGTCCCTCTCTCAGAGCTGGACGTGGCTTGCCATCCTCTTTCTTAGCTGATTTGGGCTCTCAAGATCAGAAAGCTTGGGACCTCTGCTCTAAGATAAGCATCAACTTGCCAAAAAAGCCCTTATCTACCCCCCATTGAAACACACTGCAAATCCCTTTTTATGTGGCAGGTGGCGTTGATATTGTGCATATATGGCCATTAAAGCTCCAGGAAATAGGATTCCCAGGACTATCCTGAATGACTGGGCGACTTCAGCAATCCATAGCACGAACAGACAAGTCAACTCGAGGTTGATCAAATCTGAATGCAGCTTTGGACGTGACTGGAGTAGAAGACAGATGTAACCAAAGCAAACTATTTGTAAAGTTAGGACACGTTCACAGTGAAGGCTTCCAATTATTGACTTATTGGTCACTTTCAACATGAGTGAAGGAGCCTACGACGCGAAGCCCTCGACAGAGTGAGCAGAGTCTTCATCAGCGCCATGTGTAGAAGATATCACTGGCCCAAGACATACAGAGACTAGATGGATCTAAATGAACTGAATAAGCCACAATAACCCACGAGGACAGCTGAAGGACTCTCCTCAATCCAGAACCAATGGACCAGGTATCTGTGGCCATTTCCCATTGGGGCAGAGATGATCCCAAGCTGCCAGGAAATTCTTAGCAAATTATTTACTGTTTCTATAATTTCATTCATAAGAAATAATGCATAAATAATTGCGAAAAATCACATTTCCAGAACTGCTTCTATGGAAATTCACAAGGATTTGTAAAAATCCTGACAAAAACCTCTTGACTACTGCGGTTACTGGGGTAAGACAATGACCATGGATGGGTTCCACAACGGACAATGGGTTGATGACAATTTTGGCAGCACTTCTGAACAAATTTCCTGTACAGCTTAGACCATCAGTCAAATTGAGTCAACTTTTCCCGATTGTCTCCTCTAGTCTTTTCGAATAACGTTTCCTTCGGTTACAATTTGGCCAAAAAGTCCATATTTCCATATGCAATATTGCCTGATAATAGAGAAAGACACATAGTCCTTTATTATATAATGAGACCACAAGCAGACAGGTGATGGCCCTCATGTCAACCATCTTTAGTCGTGGCCTACAGAGATGTCCTGTCAACAAAAACAACCAAAAAGCACGGTCCTTTGGAACAAAACACATCATCATCATTTTCTTCATCTTTCGCATGCCAGACTGGCACACATACAACCTTCAACACTGCCGAGACGATGGACGGGAATATGATTCTCCTTCTCCACCATGGTTCTCAGTCATCGACTTCTTCATCCTCCTAATATCGTGGTCCAAGAAGTAAGCGACCAACGTGGGTCCTACTCTACTCAAGATATAAAGCCACCACTTAGCCGTAGACATTCAACACGTTCTCGTCCCTTTTCTCAAAAGCCACTGAAGTCCCAGCTGATGATGGTGCTGGTACAAGACTAGGAGCACAGAGCAGAGTCTCTTGTGTAGGAATATATATAAATATATATATTGCTTTGTTTAGTAACAGGTTGTGCTGAGTGAGTGTCCTGAGATTGTCGTTTTCCAGAGTATTCTCATTAGTAGGCACATGACGGTTCTTCAACAGCAACTATTGGGCTGATAGGCTTTACGGTGCTAAGGGAACGGAAAGCAAATATTGCCGGGTCATAGACAAAATGTGGAGGTTGTCGGCCACCATTGATATTCTGGAAATGAAGAAGAAACAGAAGATTAATGGAAATACGAGCAAAAATTTTTCTTAGACGACGAACAGTCAGAGGCATGACAAGATGTTTCCACCAATTACCAAAACTCTACAAGGTGCCTAAACCCTCTCTGGGCTTCCTTACCCTCAAACGAATCCAGAGGAGTAACTTTAAGCTTCGTGGTAAAATCTGTGCCAGCCTCACCTCAATGACTATCTCCCAATTATAAAGATGTATTATTTGTCTCTTCGGCCACCTTACATCTTAGTCTCTAAGTCCAGAATATCAGGGCTTCCCCCGAGCTCTTATTAGCTTCAGACCTTCATAGAAGAGCCATTAAAAGAGTGATCAGTAGTGAGCACAGTGTTGGAGGTTTTGAGATCTGATCAAACCACCGAGCCTTACCAAAATTTTCAACATTGTGTACAATTTAAATTTGGGTTACGCTATTGATGCGACCATATCCCACCGGAAATTTGTTAGATTTTAACTGTAAAAATATCTTCAGAGCCTTATTCCTTCATGTAAAGGATTTGACGGCCCCAACTCATTGGACGCCACCAGTGTGTTAAGTGACGTGTCTATCAGGTTTGACGAATATATTCAATTTTCCAGAAGAAGCTTTATAGAACGATGGAATAGTCACTGATGATTTTAGGGAGCACTTCATAGGGGGACATTTGGTGGTAAAAATGGGAATGTTTTTTGTTCGAGGGACATGGGTTCAGATTACATTTATTATTATTAGACCTTCTATAACATATCAGATCTGAAACGAGACCCCTATGGATCCAGATCAAGTTCAGACCAGACTATACACTTTCCTACCCGGCTCCTGGACCCGGCTCAGCCCCAGTGTGGAGGCGTCCAGAGCTCACGAAGGGCCAGAAGTCACAAAATGCGCCAATACCTACTGCTACATGGGGCAACCAGACGAAAACCCTGGGAGCAGATATGTCTTCCCCACCCTTGTCCTCACTGCTGATACAACCCGTTGGGTTTCCAGTGGATAAAATATAGGGGCTTTTCCATTGAGGCCCAGGGGTCACATCTGCAGCGTCCTTCAAAGAAACCCATTTTAAAGGGTGGACAAGTTGAGTTCTGTGGAAAATATCCAGTGCCGCTCAGCTATCTGCGGATCAGTTCCTGCTTTTAATAACCTTAGACGTTATTATAATTTACTGAACATTCCTAAAAAAAAAAAGAAGCAGAACTCCCTATAAATAAACACTTGGCTCTCATCTCCGAAGAGCTCGTCCAACACTGCGGCCGCAGAGCCAAGAGCGTTCATTCACTCCACTCAGTGCAAGGGTTCTCCATCTGTTCTTGGAAGTAATGGAGGCTAAACTTTTATAATGGGAAGATCTGACTTATTGTAAAAAGGGAAGGAAATACATACAGGGCCCCCCGCCCTCCTCCAGGGCCCCAATGCCCTCCAAGGCCCTCCACCTCCTCCAGGGCCCCTCCACCCTCCTTAAAGGCCCCCCACCCTTCTACAGGACCCCCCTGCCCTCCTCCAGGGCCCCCCGCCCTCCTCTAGAGCCCCCCGCCCTCCTCTAGAGCCCCCCTGCCCTCCTCTAGAGCCCCCCTGCCCTCGTTCAGGGCCACTCCTTCAGGGCCCCCCCTGCCCTCTTCCAGAGCCCCCCACCCTTCTACATGACCCCCCCTGCCCTCTCCAGGGCCCCCCACCCTTCTACAGGACCCCCTGCCCTCCTCCAGGGCCCCCCACCCTTCTACAGGACCCCCTGCCCTCCTCCAGGGCCCTCCACCCTTCTACAGGACCCCCCTGCCCTCCTCCAGGGCCCTACTGCCCTCCTCCAGGGCCCCCCACCCTTATTCAGGGCCCCCCCCCTCCTCAGGGCCCCCCTGCCCTCCTCCAGGGCCCCCCGTCCTCCTCCAGAGCCCTTCTGCCCTCATTCAGGACCCCCCACCCTTCTACCGGACCCCCCTGCCCTCCTCCAGGGCCCCCCTGCCCTTGTTCAGGGCCCCCCAACCTTCTACCGGACCCCCCCTGCCCTCCTCCAGGGCCCCCTGCCCTCACGAGTCCTGGCAGACATTTCCAAAGGTGACCCAGACCCCATTGTCCATTGAAGAGTTGCGATTTATGGACTGGTAGATCTATGCGGCATTAATAGTAACTTTATATATTGATGAAGAAGTGTGAACGGATCTGGCAGTCACCCCGTTACTTGGCGTATGAGGGGCCCGACCTTTCTGAAAAGCAATTACTGGCGGACCAAGCATAAAGGAAGCCCAAGGAGGCAGGAGGTTGGGGGTACACGGGGCCAAACTGCACCCTATGCAAGCGCCAATTGCTGAGATCTCTGCCCAGGAGATGGGGGTTACATCGGAGGTGGGTCAACACCGGGGCTCTCTGAGGGTCTACCGCTCAGTATTGGCTGCCGAACACAGAGCCAGAGGATTATATGGCAGAAAAAAGACGGCAAGAAGCTGCTCTTATTTGCTAACCAAACAATAGGAGATGGGAGGTTCAGCGCAGGTTGGTCCTCTCCGCCTCATGGCAGCCACATGGACTACCTCTGTGGTGTGCGGGCCCTCAGGATGCCGCGTACCGCACAGCCGTGGTGTCAGGAAACATTCCGCCCTATGAGGTGATACGCACACCATGCAGGTTTTTTCCGGTGCACTTCTGAGCGGGGTCTTAGGTTACGATGAATCCGGCACGATTTCTCCCTCGCCAGGAGAGTCGGAGAGGAATGTCCATTAGTCGCATTGCTCGGCTACGTTTTATCACCGCAATTAAAACCAGAGACAAAGAGAAGGGAGTGATGCACGGTCCGAGATCACTACCCAGCATACCGTTCTGCCTTAAATTACAGGTCCGTGCTTGAACTTCAAAGACGGGCGCTTCTGACACTTGCCGTCTCCTAGAGAACGCGGATTCTATTGTTGGGCTGCCAAGTCTGTCCGTGGCCTCAACTTAAAAAATAAAAATGGGGACAAATGGCAGGCAATTTGTCTGGAGGGTCCCTGTCACAGCGCAGGTTACAGCGGGGACGACGCAGCACAAAGGCAAGATGGGGAACACAACCCCCCGCTCCACCACCTTTCTTCTAGGGACGGCCTCTATTGCCCACCCGGATACTTTTACCTTTTCTCCAAAAAATTTGAAAGTTTTGCAGTGAATGATTGAGATAAGCAAATAAATTATACTGTGAGGGGCTGTGGGAAATTATACTGTGTGAGGGGGCACTGTGGGGGAATTATACTGTGTGAGGGGGCACTGTGGGGGAATTATACTGTGTATGGGGCACTGTGGGGGAATTATACTGTGTGGGGGAATTATACTGTGTGAGGGGGCTGTGGGGGAATTATACTGTGTGAGGGGGCTGTGTGGGGGAATTATACTGTGTGAGGGGGCACTGTGGGGGAATTATACTGTGTATGGGGCACTGTGGGGGAATTATACTGTGTGGGGGGGCTGTGGGGGAATTATACTGTGTGAGGGGGCTGTGTGGGGGAATTATACTGTGTGAGGAGGCTGTGTGTGGGAATTATACTGTGTGAGGGCACTGCAGGGGAATTATACTGTGTGAGTGGGCTGTGGGGGAATTATACTGTGTGAGGGCACTGTGGGGGAATTATACTGTGTGAGGGGGCTGTGTGGGGGAATTATACTGTGTGAGGGGGCTGTGGGGGAATTATACTGTGTGAGGGGGCTGTGTGGGGAATTATACTGTGTGAGGGGGCACTGTGGGGGAATTATACTGTGTGGGGGGCTGTGGGGGAATTATACTGTGTGAGGGGGCACTGTGGGGGAATTATACTGTGTGAGGGGGCTGTGGGGGAATTATACTGTGTGAGGGGGCTGTGTGGGGGAATTATACTGTGTGAGGGCACTGCAGGGGAATTATACTGTGTGAGTGGGCTGTGGGGGAATTATACTGTGTGAGGGCACTGCAGGGGAATTATACTGTGTGAGTGGGCTGTGGGGGAATTATACTGTGTGAGGGGGCACTGTGGGGGAATTATACTGTGTGAGGGGGCACTGTGGGGGAATTATACTGTGTGAGGGGGCTGTGGGGGAATTATACTGTGTGAGGGGGCACTGTGGGGGAATTATACTAAGTGGGGGCACTGTGGGGGAATTATACTGTGTGAGGGGGCTGTGTGGGGGAATTATACTGTGTGAGTGGGCTGTGTGGGGGAATTATACTAAATGGGGGCACTGTGGGGGAATTATACTAAGTGGGGGCACTGTGGGGGAATTATACTGTGTGAGGGGGCTGTGTGGGGGAATTATACTAAATGGGGGCACTGTGGGGGAATTATACTGTGTGAGGGGGCACTGTGGGGGAATTATACTGTGTGAGGGTGCTGTGGGGGAATTATACTGTGTGAGGGGGCTGTGTGGGGGAATTATACTGTGTGAGTGGGCTGTGTGGGGGAATTATACTAAGTGGGGGCACTGTGGGGAATTATACTGTGTGAGGGGGCACTGTGGGGGAATTATACTGTGTGAGTGGGCTGTGTGGGGGAATTATACTCAATGGGGGCACTGCAGGGGAATTATACTGTGTGAGTGGGCTGTGTGGGGGAATTATACTAAATGGGAGCACTGCAGGGGAATTATACTGTGTGTGGGGCACTGTAGGAGAATTATACTGTGTGAGGGGGCACTGTGGGGGAATTATACTAAGTGGGGGCACTGCAGGGGAATTATACTGTGTGAGTGGGCTGTGTGGGGGAATTATACTAAATGGGAGCACTGCAGGGGAATTATACTGTGTGTGGGGCACTGTAGGAGAATTATACTGTGTGAGGGGGCACTGTGGGGGAATTATACTAAGTGGGGGCTCTGTGGGGGAATTATACTGTGTGAGGAGGCTGTGTGGGGGAATTACACTGTGTGAGGAGGCTGTGTGGGGGAATTATACTAAATGGGGGCACTGCAGGGGAATTATACTGTGTGTGGGGCACTGTGGGGGAATTATTCTGTGTGAGGGGGCTGTGTGGGGGAATTATACTAAATGGGGGCACTGCAGGGGAATTATACTGTGTGTGGGGCACTGTAGGAGAATTATACTGTGTGAGTGGGCTCTATGGGGGAATTATACTAAGTGGGGGCACTGCAGGGGAATTATACTGTGTCAGGGGCACTGTGGGGGAATTATACTGTGTGAGTGGGCTCTATGGGGGAATTATACTAAGTGGGGGCACTGTAGGGGAATTATACTGTGTCAGGGGCAATGTGGGGGAATTATACTGTGTGAGTGGGCTCTGTGGGGGAATTATACTAAGTGCGGGCACTGAAGGGGAATTATACTGTGTCAGGGGCACTGTGGGGGAATTATACTGTGTGGGAAGTAGTTACTAACTTTCCAAAATTATAGCAATATTAGGAAAGACGAAAGAAGGGTAAAACTGATCGAGCATTGCCTCCTTCTCACAGCCCAGAAGTAAAGGGGTAACCACCCAAACAGCATAATGCAGTAACCAGTGCTCAGTGCATTATGAGACTTTTTTCCATCATCGGTAAATGCAGCTTTGGAGAGGACTAGAGCATAAGGTGTGACCCTCACTAGCAACTGTAATTTTTGCAAAGTTAGTCAACATTAAATACAGATTTGGAAATATAACATGATGTTTAGTAGACGGGCTGGGCTTTGCAGAGATTCTGGGTGCAGCTCTGGATGTGACTAGAGTAATAATCCGATGCATTTGCATTGCCTTATTGATTGGCATTGTACTATAAGAATGGGCAGTGAATGTACCCTGTAACGGGCGGGCGGTGTACATGATCTGATGGTGCAGCCAGCTCGGGCCGGGGGCGGCCGGAGAGGATTCTTCCTTCCCGCAGAGCAAATATTGAGAATCTTGGTGTTTACTCAGTTCTGCAGGAGGAATTGCCTGGAAACCTTCATTTGCTTCCCTTAACAATGACTATTTAAAAATGACCCGGATCAAGGGATCCTTCATAACTGCGTCAGTGTCGTAAACCGCAATCAGCGTCGTCCTTAATCGAGTGGTTGGAAATGGGAATTGCAGAATAACGCATGGGATTGTTTCACCTAGCTACAGGTAACATTTCTCCGTGCATAAGTTTTCACACCCAACATATTTGCAAATGACAGGTTAAAGCATCCAAGTAAAGGGGGATTCCGCCATTCAGGAGGGGCTATAAAGACAGATCTCCCTGGAGGACGCAGCAATGACGACGGTGTAATACTCCAACTCCCCTGTGGTGGCGCTGCAGAGGAACTGAACACTCAATGCAGAGTCCCTCCATATGTTAATATTGCTGGGTCCTCAGCAGCACGACGCCCTCTAGTCAGCTTAGCATCAAGGAATTGAAGAGCCTAAAATGGGAGCAAAGTGCAGAATTCTGCCCACCCAGTCAATGAAAGAGCCTTCCTTAAAGGGGTTGTCTGTCTCGGCTCACTTCCACATCTGGAGGTCAGCAGGGCTGGAGATGTCACGTCTACAGATGATTGCCACCTGGTATGAAGGATTGGCAGAAATCGATATCTGCTGCTCGTGCACATGAGCCAACGGATATCTCTGTGGACCCTCTTACCTCCCCATGTGGCAGTATACGGAGCCGGATCACCCCTTTAATCTGTCGCTACACAGCTGGGATCAAAGCAATAAGGCCTAATGACCATCTCTGGTAAAATGGAGGTCCCAATACTCCTTCTCTTCCAAACTTTCAGGCAATACCAAACATTCAGACAAGAAGAGTTCTGGTAACCCCAGGTCCATGTGGTAATGTGCGAGTCCTCCAGAGATGAGGTGGTGGCGGTGGCTTTACATCACTGGGGCAGCCTCTTGGCATTGTGCATACTGATCTTAGTTTTCTGAGTGCAGCAACATACAAGCCTCAATCTCCGAAACTCCCGATAGACAGCCCTTGTGTTGACATTGATTCCAGAGGAAAAAGACTAACAAGCCTGGATGACTCAACCAATTAGGAGGGATTCCTCCATACTTTTGACTCTGTCGGTGGCATTACAGCCATAGAAGCCATAGTGGCATCTACATGGCCCATGGTCTCAGGGGAGCCCGGACCATTCAACCCAGCAAACAATATCCTGACACTGGACAATGGCAGAAGCTTCTGCAAGGAGGTCCTCAGAAGTGAAGAAGACAGAGAAGACCTGACACTGCTAAGTCTACTGGACTCCGGGTCTGAGAATTAATCAAAATGAGGGGTCTGATCTAGGATCTTATGAATTTAGGGGTCAAGTATGGGGTCCGATGCAATGTAGGGGTTTGGTTTTGGGTCCTGACTGATATTGGTCATATGGTCTCAGATCTGATTTAATTTAGAGGCCCGGGTTGGAGTTTTGACTGCATTTAGTGGTTTGGTCTGATTCAATAAATGGGACTGGTTTGGGGTCCTTGCTGAATTTAGGGATATGGTGTCTGATTCAAAGCAAGGGTCTGGTCTGAGGTCCGATTCAATGCATCGGTCTAGTTTTGGGTCTTGACTGAATTTAGACATTTGGTCTGATTCAATGTAGCTGGTCTGAGGTCTGATTGAATGTACGGGGCTGGTTTGGGGTCTGGATTGAATTTAGGGTGAATTTAAGGAATTTATGGGACAGGTCTAAAATCTGGTATGATTTAGGGTTCAATAGAAATTAGGCATCTGTAGCCTGATAATTTATGGATCTGCAAGAACTCAGAGCTTTAGTCTGATGTCTTTTTGAATTTAGGGGTCTGAGAGTTTAGGGGTCTGATGTGGAGTCTAACTAAATTTAGGAGTTGGGCTTGCAGCCTAATTAAATTTCGAGTCTCATTATATTTAGGGGCCTGGTCTGGGGTCTGATAATTTAGTGGCCTGGTCTGGGGTCTGATAATTTAGGGGCCTGGTCTGGGGTCTGATAATTTAGGGGACTGGTCTGGAGTCTGATAATTTAGGGGCCTAGTCTGGGGTCTGATAATTTAGGGGCCTAGTCTGGGGTCTGATAATTTAGAGGCCTAGTCTGGGGTCTGATAATTTAGGGGCCTGGTCTGGGGTCTGATAATTTAGGGGCCTGGTCTGGGGTCTGATAATGAAGGAGCCTGGTCCGGGGTCTGATAATGTAGGGGCCTGGTCTGGGGTCTGAAAAGTTAGGAGCCTGGTCTGGGGTCTGATAATTTAGGGGCCTGGCTTGGGGTCTGAATTAGGGTGGTCTGGTCTTAATTTAGGGGCCTGGTCTGGGGTCTGATAATTTAGGGGCCTGGTCTGGGGTCTGATAATTTAGGGGCCGCTGGTCTGGGGGTCTGATAATTTAGGGGCCTGGTCTGGGGTCTGATTAATTTTGAGGGGCCTGGTCTGGGGTCTGATAATTTAGGGGCCTGGTCTGGGGTCTGATAATTTAGGGGCCTGGTCTGGGGTCTGATAATTTAGGGGCCTGGTCTGGGGTCTGATAATTTAGGGGCCTGGTCTGGGGTCTGATAATTTAGGGGCCTGGTCTGGGGTCTGATAATTTAGGCTGGTCTGGGGTCGATATTTAGGCTGGTCTGGGGTCTGATAATTTAGGGGCCTGGTCTGGGGTCTGATAATTTAGGGGCCTGGTCTGGGGTCTGATAATTTTAGGGGCCTGGTCTGGGGTCTGATAATTTAGGGGCCTGGTCTGGGGTCTGATAATTTAGGGGCCTGGTCTGGGGTCTGATAATTTAGGGGCCTGGTCTGGGTCTGATAATTTAGGGCTGGTCTGGGGTTGATAATTTAGGGGCCTGGTCTGGGGTCTGATAATTTAGGGGCCTGGTCTGGGGTCTGATAATTTAGGGGCCTGGTCTGGGTCTGATAATTAGGGCCTGGTCTGGTTGATAATTTAGGGGCTCTGGCTGTCTGGGGTCTGATAATTTAGGCTGTCTGGGTCTGTAATTTAGGGGCCTGGTCTGGGGTCTGATAATTTAGGGGCCTGGTCTGGGGTCTGATAATTTAGGGGCCTGGTCTGGGGTCTGATAATTTAGGGGCCTGGTCTGGGGTCTGATAATTTAGGGGCCTGGTCTGGGGTCTGATAATTTAGGGAGCCTGGTCTGGGGTCTGATAATTTAGGGGCCTGGTCTGGGGCTGATAATTTAGGGGCCTGGTCTGGGGTCTGATAATTTAGGGGCCTGGTCTGGGGTCTGATAATTTAGGGGCCTAGTCTGGGGTCTGATAATTTAGGGGCCGTCTGGGGTCTGATAATTTAGGGGCCTGGTCTGGGGTCTGATAATTTAGGGGCCTGGTCTGGGGTCTGATAATTTAGGGGCCTGGTCTGGGGTTGATAATTTAGGGACCTGGTTGGGGTCTGATAATTTAGGGGCCTGGTCTGGGGTCTGATAATTTAGGGGCCTGGTCTGGGGTCTGATAATTTAGGGGCCTGGTCAGGGGTCTGATAATTTAGGGGCCTGGTCTGGGGTCTGATAATTTAGGGGCTGGTCTGGGTCTGATATTTGGGCTGGTTGGGTCTGATAATTTAGGGGCCTGGTCTGGGGTCGGATAGGGGCCTGTCTGGGGTCTGATAATTTAGGGGCCTGGTTTGGGGTCTGATAATTTAGGGGCCTGGTCTGGGGTCTGATAATTTAGGGGCCTGGGTCTGGGGTCTGATAATTTAGGGGCCTGGTTTGGGGTCTGATAATTTAGGGGCCTGGTCTGGGGTCTGATAGGGGCCTGGTTTGGGGTCTGATAATTTAGGGGCCTGGTTGGGGGTCTGATAATTTAGGGGCCTGATCTGGGGTAACATTTATTAGTGCTGCACTGTTCGATACATTGTTGCTTTACCAGTAGGGGTGAGTGCACACTTGGCAGACGACTAGTTATATAGATTTTTAGCAGGAAAGTGTGTCTTTACCTTTGGCCCATGATTGAAGGGGTGCCATCCAAAAAGTATTGGGGTCTCACATTTTCTAGTTAGACCCCATAGTAAACTAATATCTAACGTCTTTGATCGTAGTGACTTGTTCCGAGGGTCTCGTACATGGAACAAGCGTCTCGTCATCTCGCTCCCTCATCTGCTTTCCTACATACGGTCTCCAGGCAGGAAACAAGTATCGAATTCTGCTCTGCATAATTGTAAACAAGTGCGTCCCTGGGGCCGGCGGTGGCCCATAGAGAGGGCCCCAAGCTTCGGCCGCGCTGCTCAGGAACAGCATTTACATCAGCCAACTTTCAACCGTATTATGTAATCCTACAAGAGTCACCAGCGGTTACTGAACTTCTACCAGCTACAGTCCGTATACATCACCGCGCCATTACTGCCTGGATCCCGACATCTGAGCGGTGCGAGGAGGCCATTTGTAGCGGAAAGTTCCACAATGAATAGTGGACATCAAAATGCTTGCAGGTGCTGAACAAGCAGGGGGGTCATAGCAAAACGTGAGCTCCCCGAGCCTGGAAACCACAGCAGCTGTGAATAGTTGTGACCGGGTTATGATGCAACTGCACACATGCCAATGTTTCGGGATGCCCTCTCGGGAAAATATACATTTCACGCAATGGCCACGTCTCCTGAATGTCCTTTGCACAGGGGCTCCATATGAAGACGGACCATCGAGGGGCATCAAACCATGCACAATTTGCCTTCCTGAAGTGCTGCCTTTTCGGGACACTTTGGCGGGACTTTTCATCCAGAAATCTAAGAGGTCTACCCTTCTTCCAGAAGTCATGGTGGGCACAGATTTTTGACTTCTTGTAGAAATGCCCTTTACGACGCCAGGTGATAATATTAGTGCCAAACATCTTCAATAGCTCTTAATACGCTGGATGACCCCATTTATGCAGAAAGCCAAAATTCCTGAGAGTACACTTATCTCTTAGAGGAACTGTGCCAAGACAGATCCACCTTTCCCGGAGTGTTTGCCTGAGATTACGGTCTGTTTACCGAGTCACGGAGAATTGCACAAACCACTTGGCACATAATGGACCATTGTAGACCGTGCAAAACAAAAATAGTGGATTGTGAGCTGCGCCCTCCCTCCTCATTCTTCTTACAGGTCTTGGCCGGGGTGTAGGTATATTTGTCAGTTGACCCTGATGTCATTTACCAGGAATGAAGACACGGATGGAAGGCAGAACGTACAGGACGCAGGATTGCACTTGACCCGTGAACACCACACACAAGACTTCCCTCCAAACCGAGAACCTACTTGGGTGGTCGTAAAGGAAATTGGACCCATGGCTTATTGTAGTTTGGAAACCTTGGTTGGCCATGGATTGGGTAGATTGCCCAACAGGACTGTGACAGTATTAGCCAAGGGCTTCTTTAGTGACAGTGAACATTAAAATATGCACCAAACTTGAGAATAGCTTTTATGCAGACACACTGATTACAATCAAACCGGTCACAGGTGAGGATGTCACCTTTAGTAGCCATTCAGGGTCATTTGGATGTTTTGGGTTGTCATTATGATTTAAAAAGAGAAAACACAATAGTTTGACAATAAATGGCTTCACCCAACCACTAACCATGAGTGGAGAAAAAGGTTTGGTGTTATCATTCATATTCTATGAACAAAGGCCAAGAAAGCAAAAATTCTGCCGGGGTATGTAAACTTTTTAGGACAACTGCCAATGAGTAAGTAACACAATATATTCTCCAAGAAAACAAAAGTCTGACCATCCAGTCTCTGAGATGTTGGTGTCACGTCAACACAATTTGACAGCTGTCCTCATTAGACACAGACCCAACTCAAGTCAAGGAAATGAACAGAAACTACAAGAAGGCCAAATTTATGGTAGGACGAAGAAGCTCAAAATGTCTGAATCTATGGAAGGACCATGAACTCCAAGAAAGCCAAATTTCCGAAAAGACCATGAGCAAAAGAAGGTCAAATTTATGTAAGGACAAAGAACTACAAGAAGGTTGGAATTTATGTAAGGACCAAGAACTACAAAGTGTATGAATTTATGGAAGGATCAAGATCTACAAGAATGCTGAATTTATGGGAGGGCCAAGATTGACAGAAGGCTAAAATTATGGAAGGATGAAGATCTACAAGTTCTGAGTTTATAGAAGGTACAAGAACGACAAAATGGATGATTTATAGAAAGGACCAGGATCTATAAAGGTAGATGAAATTATAGAAAGGCCAAGATCTACAACAAAGATGGATTTATAGAAGGAGCAAAGAAGATCTGAATTCATAGAAGGACCAAGAACAACAAAGTGCCAAAATCTACAAGTAGCAAAAAAAAAAAAAAAAAGACCAAGATCTATTAACTTCCATAAATTCTATAGGACTAAAGACTGTAGGACCTAAGACTATAAAGTAGCCAAATTTATGAAATAACCAAGATCTACAATATGGTTCAATTTATTGAAGGACCAAGAATTACAAGGTGGACAAATTAATGGAAGGACCAAGACTGACGGCCAAATTTATAGAAGGACCAAATCTACAAGAAGGCCGAATTGTACAGTCGACGTCCCCTCCTGTGATCATTGCTACTTCTAGGGTCCTGAGAAACCTCATCCAGATTCTCCGGCTCTTCAGGGAATGTCTCCATTGTTTGCTGTAATTAAAAATAAACCCCAGAAGTCACGGGTATTAAAACAAAAATGTAATATGTCAAAACAAGTTCCTGGCTCGATGGAGACTCAAAGCCTCTGTTGTGCTAGGGAGTGAAAGAGCAAATTCACTGAGCAGAGAGACGGCAGATAAGGAGCAGGAAACCCTTGCTAAGAGTTGGCATCGTTCCTTCTCTTTCCAGATAAGAGACATGGAAGAACAGCAGAGCCGGCCATGATCTTACTCAACATTACACAAGTCTGCAGTATTAGGCCCCATCTCCAGCCCCGGCTCCGGCCGCGCAGAAATATCTTCTGGCAGGGTATAAATAGCCACAAAGACAACAATGGGAAATAGAAGCTCCGCTTCCAGTGACGCTGGACGTGGCATTGAGACGTCTCCATCGTGAAACAAATCAAACTCCCAAAGATCAAAGTTGACCTCCACTTGGGAAAAGTGATTTTTTGGGGTCATTGAGGAGATGATAGAAGTAAACTAAGTACAAAACTAAGTAACACATAATAAAAGCTCAAGTCTTTAGGGGCGGGCAAACTTACCAAGGAAATTCCAGGGAATCGGACTGCAAAAAGATGCCCAAAAGCGGGTGCTCCTGTCACAGAGTCTTGACGGCGCTTTCAAGTGCATTGGAAGCGATGATGTTACGACCCCACTCACCTGATGAGACGCGTGTATGATCGGAGATATCGTGCGTAATCGGAAGTATCGTGCGTGATCGGAGGTATCATGCGTGATCGGAGGTATCGTGCGTGATCGGAGGTATCGTGCGTGATCGGAGGTATAGTGCGTGATCGGAGGTATAGTGCGTGATCGGAGGTATCGTGCGTGATCGGAAGTATCGTGCGTGATCGGAGGTATCGTGCATGATCGGAGGTATTGTGCATGATCGGAGGTATCGTGCATGATCGCGGGTATCGTGTATGATCAGACGTATCATGCATGATCAGAGGTATCGTGTATGATCAGAGGTATCGTGCATGATCAGAGGTATCGTGTATGATCAGAGGTATCGTGCGTGATCAGAAGTATCGTGCGTGATCAGAGGTATCGTGCATGATCGCGGGTATCGTGTATGATCAGAGGTATCGTGCATGATCAGAGGTATCGTGTATGATCAGACGTATCGTGCATGATCAGAGGTATCGTGCGTGATCAGAGGTGTTGTGTATGATCGGAGGTATCGTGCATGATCAGAGGTATCGTGCATGATCGCGGGTATCGTGTATGATCAGAGGTATCGTGCATGATCAGAGGTATCGTGTATGATCAGAGGTATCGTGCATGTCAGAGGTATCGTGCGTGATCAGAGGTGTTGTGTATGATCGGAGGTATCGTGCATGATCGGAGGTATCGTGCATGATCGGAGGTATCGTGTATGATCAGAGGTATCGTGCATGATCAGAGGTATCGTGCATGATCAGAGGTATCGTGTATGATCGGAGGTATCGTGCATGATCAGAGGTATCGTGCATGATCGGAGGTATCGTGTATGATCGGAGGTATCGTGTATGATCGCGGGTATCGTGCATGATCGGAGGTATCGTGCATGATCAGAGGTATCGTGTATGATCGGAGGTATTGTGCATGATCAGAGGTATCGTGCATGATCGGAGGTATCGTGTATGATCGGAGGTATCGTGTATGATCGCGGGTATCGTGCATGATCGGAGGTATCGTGCATGATCGGAGGTATCGTGTATGATCGCGGGTATCGTGCATGATCGGAGGTATCGTGCATGATCGGAGGTATCGTGTATGATCGCGGGTATCGTGCATGATCGGCAGTATCGTGCATGATCGGAGGTATCGTGCATGATCGGAGGTATCATGCACATGTCCTTTTCTAATGAACATGATGCGTGCACGATACCTCCGATCACGCACGATACCTCCGATCAAGCACGATACCTCCGATCACGCACGATACCTCCGATCATGCACACATCTCATCTGCATCATCACCTGCAATGTTGATGTCACCGGTTTGGGATAACCCCTGTTTAGTAAGTATGGGCGAGTCATTTGACAAACTTGCTGATTGTCTCCAATTGCAACAAATAAAACCTACAACTGCCTTACCACTAGAGGGCAGTGCACGACTTCTACCTTCCATGCCTTTGAACGTCATCACTTTTGTCTGCAGCGTTTCTTTAATTTCAGACTTCACCACTGACTGAGGCAACATCTGCGAGTCCTCCGCCGCTGTGTACAGGGATGCGAATAGTTAAATGCGAGCGCCATCGACTGCCCACCGCCGGCAGAGTCAGGGTGGCGGACATTCAGTAAGACGTGGCGGGTAGGAGATGTTCGGCAGCAGCTGCAGAGCCGGCTGACAGCACAATGATCCGCGGACAATGCGGCACGATGCTGAGCTCCGGCTCATTTCATGCTGCAGCTGCTCCGGGATACATATTCATCACCGCAGAACAAAAAGATCAAATGAAAGAAACGTCATCCTCCCCTGATCCGAAATGCAAAATTTTCCATGAGCGCGTGGGAGGTAGAGGGGCACCGTCCTCGGGGTTAGAGGCCTCGTGCCAGAAAAGTTCTAGAAGCCTTAAAAAAAAAAAAGACTACATTAATACGGAGAAGATCCTTAAAGGGATTGTGTCGCTGACGTTACTTTTGTAACATTCTTTATAGTTTATATTTTCTCATTGTAAATTCTATTATTCCACTTTTTTTTTTTATTTTACATGGTTGTCGCTTTGACAAAGGTCGAGATAAGTGGACTGTAGGAAACAATGGGAATGTATTGTGGGCATGCTCTGTAACCTGTGCAGGGAGGAGGAGGAGGTGTGCTCGCCTGTCCGTATTGGAAGGCTATAGAAAATCCACATACAACAAAAAATATATGGTACTGTCCCTTTAAGAAAAAAGTAGCATTTAGTTTTCATATAATATTACAGGCACTGGAGGTATCTGACCAAATATTCAACACATTGGGTGACCTCACTGAGGCACCGCAGACCTCGTGCCCCATAGAGATAGACAGTTACTCACCAGCTTTGACATCTAACCAGAGCAGCACAGACCCCTCCTGAAATACTCTGTGCTGCGGGGGTCCCAGGTTGCGATCTCATAGAAGATCAGCAGAGCCAGGGTCCACTGGAGGATGTTCTAGTGGAGCAGTGCGACCCTTTGGTCAGGGCAATGTGACCTGTCCCCCTCCCTGGGCCTCAGGATCTGGTCCCTGGACTCCAGCCAGAATAATAGCAGGGGCCGTGCGGGGCAGATGGACCTGAGGCTCAGGTGAGGTGGTGTCATCACAGGATAAGGGCGCTGGAGAGGCCTCCTCAGGAGCCGACGTGGAACATCTCAGGACTCCATGTGTTATTCACAAATTGCCCTGGAGCGTCTGTCACCGGCCCACAGCGACGCACTGGGAATAATCAGGATAATCCTCCGCCAGCTGTGACCGAGCGTCTGCCGCTCCCTGGAGATACCAGGGCCATTCACAACCAGAGGCCGGAGGCCCAAAAACCTCACCGTCATCCGGCTCTAATATTGTAAAGAGGATCGAATTCCCTGCAACTGGGGACGTCATAAAAAATGGTCATTCGTACATAAACCGGGGTCAAAGCTAGGACTTAATCCATAGGGGCAAAGTTTGGTCTGTTGTCCTAACCCTGCTGCCCTAGCCCTGCTTTCCTAACCCTGCTGATCTATCCCCGCTATTCTATCCCTGATGCACTAGCCCCACTGCCCTAACACTGTTGACCTAACTCTGCTGCGCTAGCCCTGTTGCCCTAGCCCCACTGTTCTAGCCCTACTACCTTAGCACAGTTAACCTACCCATGCTGCCTTAACCATGCTGCCGTAGTCCTGCTGCCTTAACCCTGCTTCCCTAGCCTGCTGACCTAGCACTGTTGACTTAGCCCTGCTGCCCTAGCCCTGTAGAACTAGCCTGCTGCCTAGCACTGTGACTTCGCCTACTGCCCTAGCCTGTAGACCTAGCCCTGCCGCCCTAGCACTGTTGACCTAGCCTTGCAAACCTAGCCCTGCTGCCCTAGCACTGTAGACTAGCCTGCGCTAGCACTGTGACTGCCTGCCTAGCACTAGTGTAGCACTTAGCACCTGCTGCCCTAGTCCTGTAACCTAGCCTTGCTAGCCTTGCCCTAGCACTGTTGACTTAGCCCTGAACCCCGCTGCTAGCACTGTTACCTAGCCCTGCTGCCCTATCCCGCTGTACTAGCCCTCGCTGCCCTAGCACTGTTGACCTAGCCCTGCTGCCCTAATCCCGCTGCTCTAGCCCTGCTGCCCTAGCACTGTTGACCTAGCCCTGCTGCCTAACCCCTGCTCTAGCCCTGCTGCCCTAGCACTGTTGACCTAGCCCTGCTGCCTAATCCCCTGCTCTAGCCCTGCTGCCCTAGCCCTGCGGGCCCTACCTGTCTTAGCGCGCCTACGCCCTAGCACTGTTGACTTAGGCCCTAACCCCGCTGCCCTAGCACTGTTGACTTAGGCCTCTAACCCCGCTGCCAGCTTCAGCACTGTTGACTTAGCCCTGCTGCTCTAACCCCGCTCTGCCTGCTGCCTAGCACTGTGATTTGGCCCTAACCCTCTAGCACTGTTGACTTTAGCCCTAACCGCTGCCCTACCTGTTGACTTAGCCCGCTCTCTAACCCCGCTGTTTACTCTGCTAGCACTGTTGACTGCCTGTGCTCACCGCTGCTAGCCTGCTGCCACTGTTGACTTAGGCCCTAACCCCGCTGCCCTAGCACTGTTGACTTAGGCCCTAACCCCGCTGCCCTAGCACTGTTGACTTAGCCCTGCTGCTCTAACCCCGCTGCTCTAGCCCTGCTGCCCTAGCACTGTTGACCTAGCCTTGCTGCTCTAACCCCGCTGCTCTAGCCCTGCTGCCCTAGCACTGTTGACTTAGCCTTGCTGCTCTAACCCCGCTGCTCTAGCCCTGCTGCCCTAGCACTGCTGACTTAGCTTTGGTGCCCTAACCCCGCTGCTCTACCACTTCTGCCATAGTCCTTTTTCCCTAGCCGGGATGCCCCAGCCCAGTTGCCCTAACCCTGCTACCCTGATTCCACTAACTTAGCCCTGTTGCCCTAGCCTTTTGCTCTCGCCTTATGCCCTAACTCTGGTAAAGGCAGAGGGGCGTGTTGGCGCCTCCCTCGGCACCCTAGGCTCTCACCCCTTCATCCCCTGCCCTGGTTACAGCTCTGTATTAGCCCTCATCCCCAATATACAGGGGTAGGTGCTTCCAGACAAGCAATGTAGAATTGCTCAGATCTTATAGTAATGACTGATCCTCTTCATGTCGACCTGATGTCAGAGCTTCCCGTCACCCCCTGCAGGTTCAGTGTCTGCATAGATTGTTTCTACTGTGGATCTTTCTGGGAGTTGTAGTGCCAATCTCCTAAAAATAAAGATTTAAGGGCCAATTAAGAAACAAACAGGAATAAAAGAACTTACTCGGATTTTAATGACTCTCGTTTTGGATCCACACGTTTTCTTCAGCAGCATTTTCTGAAATAAAGGAAACCAGGTTAATTTTATATGATGGCGGACAGGCATATAAAAGAACATACTAGTCAGCAGGGGGCGACACTGAGCAGCTGATATAATGCACATGAAGGAGGATGGGATGGCAGAGTGAATAGAAGAAAGACAAACCGAATGATTATCTTCAGGATATAATCTTAAGGAGTTATAATGGCCTGAAATGTAATCGGAGCGTTGTCACAACTGCACAGATATCCAGGGTGTGATCTTAGGTCTGTGGCTTTATGTATAGACCTATGTGTGTGTGGTGCATTGAAAGCGTTAATGGTAACATCCCTGGTGAGCAAGAGTAGTAACAGGATTAGCTTCAGCACCCTTGACGGATGGTTATTTTAATAACGGGTTATGGTGGCCTTGGGTAGTGAGGAGCATCATAGTTCATTTTAGTATCCCTGGTGGCCTAGTGTATAAAGGGGGCAATTTAAGCATCCCTGGAAGTCTAGAGTATTAAGGAAATAATTTAAGCATGCTTGGTGGTCTACCGTATTAAGGGGATAAACCAAGCATCCCTGATGGACTAGTGTATTAGGGGAATAATTTATGCATCCCTGGTGGACTAGTGTAATAAGGGATAAATTACCCTGGGAGTCTAGGGTATTAAGAGAATAATTTTAAAATCCCAGAAAGCAGTGATTTGTCACTTAATATAAAATGTAGTCACCAGGTACCAGGCTGCCGGTCACTGACAACATGACAACTGTTAAACATTGGCACCTACACATCGGACAGGACAGAGTGACCTCAACATTAGGGAATGCGGTGTAACAGGTCATAACCTCTAATCCTGCCCCTAACCCAAGGGCAGCCATATTGGTTGTAACCCTGCTTTCCCAGAAAAGTGATTTAGGTAATAAGTACATTTCCCATTCTCAACCTGTTCATTGATGTTTGTGCACTTTTTGATGGTGAAAAATTACAGACAGAACATATTTTTTCCTGATTTTTTCATCTTTATCTGCAGTATATTGCATAGCATATGACACGTAGTAACTGCCAGGAGATGTATATCATCCTCCAGAGCAGCAGGGAAACGTGTGTCACAACATGGAAGAGTCCTTGACATAGAACACTGCCTCTCCACGCTACGCGGAGCATGTACAGAAGCTTCCTGTTTATACAGAGGTGAGAACATGGTGCATATTGTACGGCTCAGGCCCAAATAAAAGAACACAGGTCCTACTCCGAGACGACAAAGACAAAACAGATCAGGAAAATAGACATGCAGGCATAGTGAGAAGACGTGATCATAACACGGCCCTAGACCTCATTTACGGATAGGATATTTCTTAAAGGAGAACTCTGCACACAGGAAAGGTGCTGTACTTCCTATATTTAAATCTACAGACTTATTTTTACATTGTAGCATCTTTTAGCTGTTATCTCTATCACAACTATTTAACCGTACAGCCAAAATTGATGTACAGTGTGGATTTTACACTTGCAGCATATTCTGCAAATTTTCACCATAGATTTCATCTTATTGCATATGGGGTTTTTTAGCAGTCTGTCGAATATTTGAAATTTGCAGCTCCTTTAGTAATGTTATTTTTCCCCACTGTGCAACTGTTGTGAAAACACTGAGTAAAGTTTGATTATGAATAATTATGCATGTGGTACTGTAATGGGGTCCACATGAAGGCCATAATAAAAATGTTTTTTACTAAACAACAAAATGTAAAATACTTCCCTTTTAACCTCACTTGTTTTTGCTTCTTAAGTCCAATATGTTGAAATAAAGTTTATGACAACGAATGAAAAGTTAATATATTTTCCACCATAAAATCCCATAACAGAGCTATGACCATTAAAGCAACCAATGACAAGGAATAACAATAATTTAAAGCATAGTATAGCACAGCAAATGATGAGATATGGACTGGGCTTTAGTGAATATACTAACCTGAAGTGTTTTCTTCAATACCTTACTGGTTAATATGACAATGAGTTACGTAATAATCACAAGACATTTCTAACATGAGAGTGAAATGGAGGAAGCAAAAAGTCATAAAAAGAGGAATTCTTTCATGAAACAACAACTTACACAATTGAGGTATATACTACATATCATGGGTGCTTTAAATATGTTGCACTTCTGTTGAGTGGTCCTTTAAAAAATACAGTGGGTACGGAAAGTATTCAGACCCCTTTAATTGTTAATTGTTTATTGCATCCATTTGGTAAATTCAAAAAAGTTCATTTTTTCTCATTAATGTACACTCTGCACCCCATCTTGACTGAAAAAAAAAACAGAAATGTGGAAATATTTGCAAATTTATTAAAAAAGAAAAACTGAAATATCACATGGTCATAAGTATTCAGACCCTTTGCTCAGTATTGGGTAGAAGCACCTTTTGAGCTAGTACAGCCATGAGTCTTCTTGGGAATGATGCAACAAGTTTTTCACCCCTAGATTTGGGGATCCTCTGCCATTCTTCCTTGCAGATCCTCTCCAATTCCGTCAGGTCGGATGGTGAACGTTGGTGGACAGCCATTTCAGGTTTCTCCAGAGATGCTCAGTTGGGTTTAGGTCAGGGTTTTGGCTGGGCCAGTCAAGAATGGTCACAGAGTTGTTCTGAAGCCTCTCCTTTGTTATTTTAGCTGTGTGCTTAGGGTCATTGTCTTGTTGGAAGGTGAACCTTTGGCCAAGTCTGAGGTCCAGAACACTCTGGAAGAGGTTTTCATCCAGGATATCTCTGTACTTGGCCGCATTCATGTTTCCTTCAATTGCAGCCAGTCGTCCTGTCCCTGCAGCTGAAAAAGACCCCCATAGCATGATGCTGCCTCCACCATGTTTCACTGTTGGGATTGTATTGGGCAGGAGATGAGCAGTGCCTGGTTTTCTCCACACATACCGCTTAGTGTTATCACCAAAAAGTTCTAGCTTCGTCTCATCAGACCAGAGAATCTTATTTCTCATAGTCTGGGAGTCCTTCATTGTTTTTAGTAAACTCTATGCGGCTTTCATATGTCTGGCACTGAGGAGAGGCTTCCGTCGGGCCACTCTGCCATGAAGGCCCGACTGGTGGAGGGCTGCAGTGATAGTTGACTTTGTGGAACTTTCTCCCATCCCCCTACTGCATCTGTGGAGCTCAGTCACAGTGATCTTGGGGTTCTTCTTTACCTCTCTCACCAAGGCTCTTCTCCCACGATTGCTCAGTTTGGCTGGACGGTCAGGTCTAGGAAGACTTATGGTGGTCCCAAACTTCTTCTATTTAAGGATTATGGAGGCCACTGTGCTCTTAGGAACCTTGAGTACTGCAGAAATTCTTTTGTAACCTTGGCCAGATCTGCGCCTTGCCATAATTCTGTCTCTGAGCTCCTTGGCCAGTTCCTTTGACCTCATGATTCTCATTTGGTGTGACATGCACTGTGAGCTCTGAGGTCTTATATAGACAGGTGTGCGCCTTTACAAATCAAGTCCTATCAGTTTAATTACACACAGCTGGACTCCAATGCAGGAGTAGAACCATCTCCAGGAGGATCACGAGGAAATGGACAGCATGTGACGTAAATATGAGTGTCTGAGCAAAGGGTGTGAAGACTTATGACCATGTGATATTTCAGATTTTCTTTTTTAATACATTTGCAAAAATTTCTACATTTCTGTTTTTTTCAGTAAAGATGGGGAGCAGAGTGTACATTAGTGAGAAAAAAAAATGTACTTTTTTGAATTTACCAAATGGCTGCAATGGAACAAAGAGAAAAATTTAAAGGGGTCTGAATACTTTCCATACCCACCATATAACACAACAATCTCTGAATCATTAACTATTCGGTATTAAATCTGCTGTGTCCCTATGGATCGTGTCCTATGCCGCTCATTCCCACTGACGTAGACACAATGTTTATCACGTCCTGCACGCTTCTGCAACTTGTCCAGGCAAAAGAGGAATCCCCGATCCCTATACACCAGGCTAAGATCTGCTTCCATCCTGTTCGACTAAATCGTTCTTTTGCTTAAACTTCGAACTGTCCATAGGCCCTTAGGGAACGTAAAGAGAAAGTATAATCTTTTCTATGATATTATATGATCTGTTGCACGATCTGTTTGAGATTTTCATATGCGTTAGCTCTTTCCATTGACAGTTGCAGTGCCATTTTTCACCACTGGCAGACGCTGTCAGCACACTCCAGTGCAACATGGTCTACACAATTAATCTACACAAAAAGTGACCAATATCAAATTGAGAGACTTAAACACCAATTGAAAGCAACCCCCATGGTTATTAATGCACCTTGGGAATGTCCCCCACCCACATCCTGGAACTTGTGGTCTCTTATACGCCGTGCCGTTTGGCTGCCTCTAAACCGACATCAACACCACAGATGTAAGACAAGCGTTGCCCAAATCTGATGGGTTTTAGCTCCTGGCATAGCCTGAATGTTCACTAGAAGCAAAGCTTTATTCACAAGCCAGAAGGTGTCAAATTTTGTAATATAGTTTTTGAAACCAAGAAGATCCCGGGAGGCCCATCTACAAAGCGCACGTTACTATATTAGCATTCAGCTGCTGTCAGAAATGCAAATCTAAGGTGGTTAGGAAACACTGAGGTTTTCTCCAGGACAGGCCAGGCCACAGCTAGAGCCATCCTCATACTTTCTTAAAGGAGGACACATTTTTCAACCATTTCACCAGCTTTCAGATCTCCAGCCATCCTTTTCATTTGTCATGATTTTAGCCAACCCACTTGAGCTCTCACGGAATCTGGTGTAACTTTCCCTACACAACTTCTGAAGATTAAACAGGAGGCACAATCTCACGCCTGTTTCATTCCTGAGAGCTCTACTAGGACTTTACCTTTCCTACAATTCTTGCTTAGTTTACGTGCTCCCCTGGCACATCATGAGGCTTCAGCCACACACTGTCCTTACTTCCTGCTGCCAGCTCCTTTTATAACCTATCCTCGTTATCTACTAAAATAATCAAGTAAATATTACAACACAATTACATGGGACTAAAAACCATCAGCAAATAAGTCACAAATCCTGTTTGTTGCCTAAACACACACACCCATACCAGTGTCCAACACTTCCTGTGACCATGTTAATGCTGGCACCTCCTATGTCAGTAAAGCCCCCCATACACATTAAGGTACTGTCACACTAAGCGATCGCACCAGCGATCACGACAACGACACCACCTGGCAGAGATCATTGGTGTGATCGCTATATGGTCGCTAGTTAGCTTCCAAACAGGAAGATCTCATAAACGACACATACTGATCGCTGATAACGACCTCGGCGGTCGTTGGGACCTGTCACACAGCATGTATTGTTAAAGATCCCGACCTCGATAGGCGTGATTGAGCGCAACCATTTCCATGCCCCTCAGCACAGATTGGTGGTCACTGTATGTCATGACTGTTTATGTCACAGCTCTGACGATGTCGCTGTTGCGTCATAAAATCGGTGTCACTTAAGCGATCTCGCCTAGCGTGACAGTACCTTTAAGGGTATGCCACACTAAGCGAGATCGCAAACGAGATCGCTAACGAGATCGCAATTACGTCACCATTTATGACGCAGTAGCGATCTCGTTAGCGACGCAGCTGTGTGTGACATGTAGCAGCGATGTGGCCCCTGCTGAGATGTCGTTGATCGCTTATGAACGTTCTGAGTCGTTTTTTGGTCGTTGGTGTCCCGCTGGTGAGCCTGAATCGCTGAGTGTGACACCCTTTATGGACGAATTCACCAGCGTCGCAGGTGGGACTAGGTTTTCCCAACGACCGCAGAGGTCGTTATACAGATCGCTGATGAGATGTGTTTGGAATCACAGATCGCTGATGAGTTGTGTTTGGAATCACAGATCGCTGATGAGTTGTGTTTGGAATCTAACAGCTAAGTCGCTAACGAGATCGCTACTGCGTCCTAAATGGTGACACAATTGCGATCTCGTTTGAGATCTCGCTTAGTGTGGCATACCCTTTAGACTAATGTCAGATGAATCCACCAAAATAGACAGGTTTGTCACATTCTATTGTGTAATCGGCCACCAGTCAACTGATCGTTGGGGAAGATGACGATCAGGCATGGCTGATTTCGGACTGCCAATCCCTTTGTTTTCTCAGAGATAAGCCACCAGCAGATATGTCTAGCAGCGGATCTCTCATACAGAACATAGAAGCTCTTGGCCGGGTGAGCACTCTTGTGTATTGGAGAGACTGCCGAGATGACTATCAGACGAACGATCAGCCATAGAATCATTCAATCTAATGTTTATGTCGGCTTTGACCAATATTCTGGCAACATAACAGACTGTACAGCAAACAATAACAATCATATGCAAAGCAGACACACAACCCATATGCATTTCAATTACAATATTACATCTGTAGATAGTTTCCTAGGAGCTATACCTACATTTTACACCTTAAGTAAAAGACTGTATGAGGTTTTCCTCCTTAATAGAGTCTTTAAAGAGATTTGCTAAGAGATGTTAATAAGCCTGTTTGGTAGAGCATTTCCACTACATTGGAAATCTATGGAAACCAGTCTCTTTGTTTTCTGATCTAATAGCAATGTTACGATTTTGGGACCGCCATGGGGGTTAATTGTAGTCCAGGCCAACTCCTGAAATGCCAAGAAAGACAAAAGAGGTTTATCACATTTAAAGCCAATGCAATCTGAAATAGAAGACTAAGCTTTCCATCGCATGTCCATCAGAACATAATCTTATATCATCATGCACCTGCCACTTCATGATCATCTCCAGCTACGCCATCCCACTGATTACTATATTTGCCCAACTACCAGCTGCTTCCTTTGACTTCAATGGCCAATTGCAGATGTCAAGTCAAAATTAGGAGCCAAGTTTGAACCAAATGAGTTTCATAGAAAACCAGATACCTTACTGGCCATCATAAATAATCATAGAGAGTCAATATACATAAATCCTTGCAATAACATTTATCACCACCAGGGGCAACAAATGCATTACATCAATGTCACCAGAATGATTTTTATATACAGTGGTACAACTTGATGCAAAATCTATCTTATGGCCGTTCTTCCCTCAGATACACAAGTGTCTTAGGGAGCAGAGGAAAAGGTAAGACTAAAGGCTATATCCCCAGTATGGCTACCTCACTGCTTAGCTTTACATTGCTTGCATTGGGCTTTTGTCCATCTTAGTCTTAGGGACACTTGAACCCAACTGGCCATTTGCATGCTGCTGCCCGGTGTATACATACATTTACTATACATACTGCCTGGAATGGACTTATTCTATGCTAAGGTTAAACATGGCCACTTGTGTCCATGAGGTCTAAGTATGACAATGGTTTCTGCTGAAAGGCCAGCTGCCTAGCCCTCAATGAAGCTCATCTGGTGGCATTCATGGAGTCCATTTGTAGACAAATATTACATTTGGACAGCTATAACCGAGGCCCGCTCAATGCCGAGTCCAAGAGTTGGTGCTTTGGTAAAATGTGTGCTAGGCTGCTACACTAAAACTTCCAGTGAGGTGAAGAGATGCCGACATTTGCATGGACTATTTACTATTAAATAAATATTCAGAATTATCCACTGATTTGAATATAAATCTGAAACGTCTGTCATCAGTGAGAAGGGTTGAATCATGCGGGCGCCGCAACAAAACGATCCATGTGTCAACTGTTCTAAGCCAATTCAGGTGAAGTTGAACTAGCTAATCTTATGTGACTGCTGAACCTGCGTATCCAAGCTTAACATGCGATACTGTCCCTGTATCTAAGCCTAGACTATGTGGTTCCATTTTCTGAATCTTTGAGTCACCCACACTTCGTGTTAATTCATAGACCAGTCCCATCCCGACTCGTCTTCATTCCAGCTCCTCCTTTCAAGTTTTACATTAAATTGATCAGAGTGTCTGATCTACAGCCGTCTGGAAGTGAAGAACATCCAAGTAATATGGGACCATAGGGGACATCTCCTCTAGGTGTTTATGCCTATTAATGGTTGTCTATGCAAGTCTCAGGTACAGGCATTGCTATCAGGGGGTGCTTCCTGGCCCATTACGGTTCCTAAACATCTCTTCTACAGAAGAGAACACCAGTATTATATATTGTACAGATTTTGCACTACTTGGCGGACAGCAATGTCTCTCAACTCACTGACTGGTCTGTGTTTTCAAAGTGGAGAGGGAAATAAGCAGCTACCAACCACCTCAGCTTACCCCCAGTCAGAGGAAAGGATTGGACATGTTAAAATTCAACATGCTCATTCCTACTTCTTTTTCCATCGGGAGTGAGTTGTACAACTCCAATACACAACAGATAGTGGGCCAGCCCCACCAACATTGGTGGTTTTACCAAACCTCATCTCGTATATGGGCCTCTTTACTCTTTCTGTTCCCAAGATGTCTTGTTTCGAATATACCGATGTGAATCCAGAGATTGGGACATGTATAACCAGAATCTGCTGTAATCTTCACTGTGATCTGACGACTTTCCTTAAAATTCTTCGCCCACACCCGTCAGAAGCACTGTATGTGCAGCAGGTTTTCGGCGTGGTGGCTCCAGCATTGTAAAAGGCTTTCCTGTGTTTTATGATGCCCTGAGCCCACGACTATATCCAGTCTATCCGTAGTAACTAATCCATGGAATCTGATTGCTGGATGTATGAAACAGCAGGGGTACAACTACAATAGGTGCAGGGGTTGTAACCGCACCCGGGCCCTGGAGCGTAAGGGGCCTCAAAAGTCTCTTTGGCCTATATAAAAAGACCAATACTATTAAAGACTTGCAATAATCAGGGGCCCCGATTTTGCATTGGGGCCCATGAGCCACTGAGAAACAGGTCATATCAAAAACTGTAAAATTAGTTATCTGCAAACACAATGTAATCCCACAGAGCGTTCACACAATATTAATGATACGTGTGTACACCCAGCCCTGTACACGGACTACAACCACTCACATGCTAAGGCCACGCAACGTACAACATTTATACCCAGCCCTGGACTTCAGATGTCCTAAGGAGCACACTGCTGTGTGTCACAGCGTCTCATGTGGTATTTGACATTGTAAGTCAGTAATTCCTGTGCTCACAGCCCTCGTCTCATTCTAGACATAGCCCATGGGCCACCAACAGATAAAGAGTGCTCACAGGCTGCCTCCTATTCCAAAGAATGCTCACAGGCTGTACCCTTGTACTATATGGTGCACACAGGCCACTTCTGATGCCACAGAGTGCCAACAGGCCACCCTCTCATTCTAGAGTTCTCACAGGCCACCTCTGATTCCAGAGTGCTCACAGGCCGATTCTCATTCCACAGGTCACCTCTCATTCTAGAGTTCTCACAGACCACCTCTCATGCTAATGTGCTCACATGCAACCTTTCACTCTAGAGTGCTCACAGATCACCTCTTGTTCTAGAGTGCTCATGGGTCACCTCTCATTCCACAGTGCTCACAACCCACCTCTCATACCAATGTGCTCACAGGCCACCTCTCACTCTAGAGTGCTCACAGATCACCTCTCATTCTAGAGTGCTCACAGATCACCTCTCGTTCTAGAGTGCTCATGGGTCACCTCTCATTCCACAGTGATCACAACCCACCTCTCATGCCAATGTGCTCACAGATCACCTCTCATTCTAGAGTGCTCAGAGGCCACCTCTCATGCTAATGTGCTCACTAGCCACCTCTCATTCTAGAGTGCTCACAGGCCACCTCTCATTCTAGAGTGCTCACAGGCCACCTCTCATTCTAGAGTGCTCATAGGCCACCTCTCGTTCTAGAGTGCTTACAGGCCACCTCTCATGCCAATGTGCTCACAGATCACCTCTCATTCTAGAGTGCTCAGAGGCCACCTCTCATGCTAATGTGCTCACTAGCCACTTCTCATTCTAGAGTGCTCACAGGCCACCTCTCATTCTAGAGTGCTCACAGGCCACCTCTCATTCTAGAGTGCGCACGGGCCACCTCTCATTCTAGAGTGCGCACAGGTCACCTCTCATTCTAGAGTGCTCACAGGCCACCAATCATTCTAGAGTGCTCACAGGCCACCAATCATTCTAGAGTGCTCACAGGCCACCAATCATTCTAGAGTGCTCACAGGCCACCTCTCATTCTAGAGTGCTCATAGGCCACCTCTCATTCTAGAGTGCTCACAAGCCGCCTTTAATTTTAGAGTGCTTACAGGCCATCTCTCATCATAGAGTGTTCACAGGCTACTCCTCATTCCACAGTGCTCACAGACTGCCTCTAATTCTAAAGATCACAATTCATCTCTCATTCTAGAGTGCCCACATCTCTCTCTAGAGTGCTAACAGGTTGTACTAGATCTAGAGTGCTCAGAAGATTTCTCCTGTTGCATGATGCTTACATTTGACCTCCTAATCCACAAAGTGCCTACAATCTCTCAAAATGTAATCAGGCCTCCTCTCATCCCACAGAGAGATCTGGTTAATGCAGTTTGCTGCTGTCATTGATAAACTCCTTTAAATAAGAAGATATTTATTAACCTCATGTTGTCTGTGGCATATAAAGCATTTATGTTAGGCAGCAGTATACAGAAGAAGCATGCAAGGCCTGACGTAAACCTAATTAACTGGGAGAAAACCTGGCAGCCCGACATAGTATTCCACCCTATACCTAACCCCTGTGTGCAGAGTTTCCAGGCTCTTCTGCGTGACACAATCTCATTTAATATTTCAGCACTTCTTAAATTCTCTGTGTATAAGATTTGTCAAGTTCATTCAGGCAATAACTCAACTGATGTGTGTGCACCTCGCAGAAGAGGAAGCACAACGTACAATGTGCGGTTTACCAGACATTCACAACAATAGCAAACATCCGTGCAATCCGAGTAATGAAGCAAGATTTACAGCCTGCCA
>JARQOD010000005.1:539474615-539498862 GCA_033576555.1 Oophaga sylvatica | reverse complement strand
TGAAGTCCCATAGATACATTTTACAGCATTTCTGGTTACTTAGCTCTTGCATTGGTCACATCAGCAGTCATCTGTGGCAGGATACATTGTATCTCAGCGCTCTGGGTATTTCCATTTCTTGCTTCATACATCAGACTTGTGACAAGTTTTGTGGTCGACATGTAAATCATCAAAATGTAAAAATCTGCAAACCCATGAAGTTATTCGGTTTAACCACAGACATGTGCTTCACGTTAGGATTCTTCACGGTTTTACAATCTACAAATCCAGATCTCTACAGTGACAAGAATCATTATCAGAGAAGATTCCTTTTTCTGATTAGAGATCATGAGGGCGATATAGTCTGCAGTAAAGAAAGAAAATGCCTTGTTTCCTAGGCCACAGTTTAACCGCACACAGTGACTCCACCAGCAGAATAGTGAGTGCAGCTCTGGAGTATAATACAGGATGTAACTCAGGATCAGTAATGTAATGTATGTACACAGTGACTGCACCAGCAGAATAGTGAGTGCAGCTCTGGGTATAATACAGGATGTAACTCAGGATCAGTAATGTATGTACACAGTGACTGCACCAGCAGAATAGTGAGTGCAGCTCTGGAGTATAATACAGGATGTAACTCAGGATCAGTAATGTAATGTATGCACACAGTGACTCCACCAGCAGAATAGTGAGTGCAGCTCTGGAGTATAATACAGGATGTAACTCAGGATCAGTAATGTAATGTATGTACACAGTGACTGCAGCTCTGGGTATAATACAGGATGTAACTCAGGATCAGTAATGTATGTACACAGTGACTGCACCAGCAGAATAGTGAGTGCAGCTCTGGAGTATAATACAGGATGTAACTCAGGATCAGTATTGTAATGTATGTACACAGTGACTGCACCAGCAGAATAGTGAGTGCAGCTCTGGGGTATAATACAGGATGTAACTCAGGATCAGTAATGTATGTACACAGTGACTGCACCAACAGAATAGTGAGTGCAGCTCTGGGGTATAATACAGGATGTAACTCAGGATCAGTAATGTAATGTATGTACACAGTGACTGCACCAGCAGAATAGTGAGTGCAGCTCTGGGTATAATACAGGATGTAACTCAGGATCAGTAATGTATGTACACAGTGACTGCACCAGCAGAATAGTGAGTGCAGCTCTGGAGTATAATACAGGATGTAACTCAGGATCAGTATTGTAATGTATGTACACAGTGACTGCACCAGCAGAATAGTGAGTGCAGCTCTGGGTATAATACAGGATGTAACTCAGGATCAGTAATGTATGTACACAGTGACTGCACCAGCAGAATAGTGAGTGCAGCTCTGGAGTATAATACAGGATGTAACTCAGGATCAGTAATGTAATGTATGTACATAGTGACTGCACCAGCAGAATAGTGAGTGCAGCTCTGGGGTATAATACAGGATGTAACTCAGGATCAGTAATGTAATGTATGTACACAGTGACTGCACCAGCAGAATAGTGAGTGCAGCTCTGGAGTATAATACAGGATGTAACTCAGGATCAGTAATGTAATGTATGTACACAGTGACTGCACCAGCAGAATAGTGAGTGCAGCTCTGGAGTATAATACAGGATGTAACTCAGGATCAGTAATGTAATGTATGTACACAGTGACTGCACCAGCAGAATAGTGAGTGCAGGTCTGGAGTATAATACAGGATGTAACTCAGGATCAGTAATGTAATGTACACAGTGACTGCACCAGCAGAATAGTGAGTGCAGCTCTGGAGTATAATACAGGAGGTAACTCAGGATCAGTAATGTAATGTATGTACACAGTGACTGCACCAGCAGAATAGTGAGTGCAGCTCTGGAGTATAATACAGGAGGTTTCTTGTCACCCTTTCCTTGGGTGCTAGTTTCCATACAGTCAGCTTTGTATATAACATGTCTGTCATACAATATATGTTCTGTTATACAGATCAGCTGACCGTCCTTGAACTGAGCTGCATCAATTATAGCGCCGGGTTCATGTAAGGACTAAACAATCCCAGCGTCATTCATGTCCTGACCGCACTCATATAATCCTGCCATGTAAACAGCACCTTAAAGCTACAAGCAACATCCCCTGCAGACACAAATGTGACACCACAACCCTTATCACGTATCAGTAGATATTCAGAAAACCCATCAATTTCCATATGGAAACCATCATCAAGCAGGTTGGTTGCTCCGTTCAGATTACTATTAGGCATTTATAATTTTCTGAAACACTGTAAAATCTACAAATGGACACGTAACATTTACAGCATCTTGCTGACTGTATTTCGGAGTACCTTCTCTGCCTTTGCTCAGTATGTGAATGCACTCCTTTGTTCCCGGTTATCAGTCATATCCGACATGATCGACTGTGTTCACCTATGAGATGAGCCAGAAGTGCAGGCCACTTCATGTCACCCTGTTCTGGGCAGTGGCCGCCATCCTCCGCTCCTCTTATATGGCTGCTGTGGGACTTTAGGCTCAGCGCCCCTTTAAGCTCAGGCTCTTACTGAACAATGCCCTCTATTCAGCGGCACAGGAACGATCTGGCTGCACTTGGCTGAGAAATTAGCCATGTAAATCTAGAGTTTTGGCACCGAGGACGATGCACCTGGATCCGCGGGATCGGCCCTGGCAGCCAAGGAAATGGAGTGCAACCACAAATCAGACAAAAACTGGAGACCCCGGTAATTATTTACTTGTGCCCTCACATCTAGTCCTGGCTGTCAGGGAGAGGAAGGTGGGACCCCGTGATGGATGCAGATTTGGTAGGGATCAGATATTTTCCCAGTAACGTTACCGGCCTCCTCAGGCTCCACCATCAGACTGGTGATGCAGCACTTTGGGAGCAGCGATATAATCCTTTATGTCTGCCCATCAGGAGTCTGGAAAAAGAGGCATTGGAGCTGTATGAGCAGCCATATTACCGGTACTTGTCTTTCAACTTTCCAAACAGATATGTAAAGATACCCATACATCTCCGACAGCCCCCAGGAAACGCTCATCCTCTGACTACTATCCCGAATCCCCCACACATAGCAAGATCCATGCAGCCCCGCGCTGGTGTTTTCAATAGGGAGAGCAAAGTAAGACTCTGTCAGATCTGTCTGTCCCCATCAAGATTCTTCTGTCCTTCATCAGTCACATTTTTCTCCATCCTCTGGACTCCTCTGCCCCACCTTCCAGACCCCTCTGTCCTCTCCCAACGTCATTCTCCAGGAGGACTTGGCCCCTGTCCACACTGCCAAAAGTACCAATACCTGGTGTACAAACAGCGTTATCACTGTGCTTGATTGGCAGCAAACTCGCCTGACCTTAACCCTATAGAGAATCTATGGAGTATTATCAAGAGGAAGATGAGACACCAGACCCAACAATGCAGACGAGCTGAAGGCTGCTATCAAAACAACCTGGGCTTCCATAACCCCTCAGCAGTGCCACAGGCTGATCACCTCCATGCCACACCTATCACGCTGTATAACAGTTATAGATAATGTCAGTAATCTATATCAAGTGGGACAACATTCTATATAACATATAAATAGGTTATATCAACATGAACATATAGTATTTGATAACATAGTATTACCTGACATAATATCCGAAGTACTGAGGATCTATACTGGATCTGTTTCACGCTGTCTCAGGCTAGAGGTGGACCGGGGTCTATACTGACCCTAAACTGGGGTCCTGACTAGTCCCTCTACCTGGAGGTACTGTTAATGGTACAGAGGTCCAGGCCGCCAGCATAACCCTATCTCCTATAAGTCCCTGACCACTGTAATATAGTCCTTAGAAGGACCCTGATTACCACCACAGGGATATGGGCAGGTCACCGCTTAATAAACAGTAAAGACAAACGAGACAGACAGGGGATAAAGTAAATACTGTCTTGCATACAACACTTAAACACAGAAGGAACACAAAAGGTCTAGGAGATAAACTATAAGCGAGGAGAGGAGAAACCACAAAGGAGCTCTTAGCTTAAGTCTTCTCATAACCTGATCCAATCTGCTGGTCTGCATGTAAGCTTTCACCGGCATCTAACCAGCAGACTGGCAGGTATATAAAGGAAGCTAATTAGTGCATAATCAAACTGCAGCCGGGCGAGGCTGGACCTAGTCTTAGCACAGAGCTAGGTAGAATTAACTCCCTCACTGCCAAACACAAAGAAACAGCAACTCAGCTGCGAGAAGTCAGAATGTGTAATCGCGACGATCTTCGTGGCGATACACCCATGACAGTACCCCCCTTCTACGAGGGGCCTCCGGACCCTCAGGGCCAGGTTTGCCCGGGTGAGTTGTGTGGAAGGTCCGAACCAATCGATCTGCGTTAATATCAGACGCAGGAACCCACGTCCTCTCCTCTGGACCATACCCCTTCCAATGAACCAAGTACTGAAGGGACCGGCGATTCAGACGTGAGTCAATGATCTTCGACACCTGAAATTCCAAGTTACCATTGACCACCACTGGAGGAGGAGGTAGAGGTGATGGTATGACTGGTGCCACGTACCTCTTAAGTAATGACTTGTGGAACACATTGTGGATTTTAAACGTAGGAGGGAGGTCCAGACGAAATGCCACAGGATTAATTATAGAACTGATCCTGTACGGCCCGATGAATCTGGGACCCAGTTTCCAGGAGGGAACCTTGAGTTTAATATTCTTGGTAGACAACCATACCAGATCGTTCACACTTAGGTCCGGACCAGACACTCTCCTCCTATCAGCCATACGTTTGTAACGGTTCCCCATAGCACTCAGATTATTCAGCACTCCTCTCCACACTGAAGCAAGTGACGACGAAATCGTTCCTCCTCAGGAACCCCAGAAGGGCCCCCCCCATTGAAAGTACAAAACTGGGGGTGAAAACCATATGCCCCAAAAAACGGGGACTTACCAGTGGACTCGCTCCGCCTATTGTTAAGAGCGAACTCTGCCAGCGGCAAGAAAGAAGACCAGTCCTCTTGGTTTTCTGACACAAAACACCGGAGATATGTCTCTAGCTCTGATTCAGACGCTCTGTCTGACCATTGGTCTGCGGATGAAAAGCCGAGGAAAATGACAATTGCATCTCCCGACGTGAACAAAATGCCCTCCAGAATTTGGACACAAACTGAGACCCCCGATCCGACACCACATCGGAAGGCAACCCGTGAAGTCTCACAATCTCCCCAATGAACACCTGCGCCAGAGTTTTAGCATTAGGAAGAGCAATGAAATGTGCCATCTTACTGAACCTGTCAACTACAACTAGTATGACAGTTTTCCCTGACGACGGAGGGAGGTCCGTAATGAAGTCCATAGACAGATGAGTCCATGGACGCTCCGGAATTTTCAAAGGTAAGAGGGTCCCAGACGGACGGGTATGTGGGGTCTTAGAGCGCGCACAAACCCCACAGGACGCGACAAAAGTTACTACCTCTTTATTTAGGTTAGGCCACCAAAACCGGCGAGAAACGAGATCTAAAGTAGCCTTACTCCCTGGGTGTCCTGCCAAAGCAGAATTATGATGTGCCTCGATAACCTTTTGTCTTAACTGATCTGGAACAAACAGTTTCCCTGGAGGTCCTACAGGGGCGTCCCCCTGAGCCTCCAATACCTCCTCCTCAAGCTCAGAGCATACAGTCGACACCACAACTCCCTCCTGAAGAATAGGAACCGGGTCATCCGTCTTCCCGGCCCCCGGGAAACTACGAGATAAGGCATCAGCCTTAACATTTTTAGACCCCGGGCGATATGTGACGACAAAATTAAACCTGGTAAAAAACAACGACCATCGAGCTTGTCTGGAATTCAGACGCTTTGCAGATTCTAAATACAGCAGGTTCTTGTGATCAGTAATGACGGTGACCGGGTGGACTGCCCCCTCCAAAAAGTGACGCCATTCCTCAAAAGCCAACTTAATGGCCAAGAGTTCCCTATTGCCGACATCATAATTCCTCTCGGCGGACGACAATTTTTTAGAGAAGAAAGCGCACGGATGCCATTTACCAGGGGACGGACCTTGGGATAATACCGCACCCACCCCTACGTCAGACGCGTCTACCTCCACAATGAACGGTTGTGATGCATCAGGTTGAATAAGTATGGGTGCCGAAGCAAAACATTTTTTCAAGGAGGAAAATGCTTGACAAGCTTTGTCAGACCACCTAGAAAAATCCGTCCCTTTTTTTGTCATGTCAGTGAGAGGTTTGACAACAGATGAGAAATTACGAATAAAATTTCCGGTAGTAATTAGCAAACCCCAGGAAACGCTGCAGTGCCTTAAGATCCTCTGGCCGATCCCATTCAAGCACTGCCTTCACTTTCCCAGGGTCCATACGGAAACCGGAAGCTGACACCAGGAAACCCAAAAACTGAAGTTCCTGTACAGCGAATACACACTTCTCCAGTTTGGCGTATAGTTTATTATCTCGCAAGATCTGCAACACCTGTCTCACATGATCCTGATGAGACACAAGATCCGGCGAGTAAATTAAGATGTCATCTAAATAAACGACCACAAACTGTCCCACTAGGTGGCGAAAGATGTCATTAACAAAATGTTGAAACACCGCCGGGGCAGTAGTCAGACCAAAAGGCATGACAAGGTTCTCATAATGTCCCTCCGGAGTGTTAAACGCCGTTTTCCACTCATCCCCCTCCTTTATCCTAATCAGATTATACGCCCCCCTGAGATCCAACTTAGAGAACCATTTGGCGCCCACAATCTGATTGAAGAGATCAGGAATAAGTGGGAGCGGATACGGATCTCGGACCGTAATCCGATTAAGCTCACGGAAATCCAGGCAAGGGCGTAGGCCTCCATCTTTTTTCTTCACAAAGAAGAACCCCGCGGCCACTGGGGAAGATGAAGGTCTAATATGCCCCTTGGCCAGACTTTCCGAAATATAATCCTTCATAGCTTGCCTCTCAGGACCAGAAAGGTTATATAACCTAGATTTTGGTAACTTAGCATCAGGAAGCAATTTTATTGAGCAGTCATACGCGCGATGAGGAGGTAATTCTTGACACCCCTCCTCAGAGAACACATCCTCAAAGTCCTCCAGAAAAGGAGGTAAGGTTCTAGGCACGACCGCACTGATGACCGTGTTCATGCAGTTACTATTGCAAAATTCACTCCACTGGCTTATCTCTCTGGATTGACAATTAATACTGGTTATGTTTAGTTAACCAAGGAAGTCCCAACAGAATAGGAGTAGGAAGGCCCTCCAACACATAACAAGACAATAGTTCTTTATGTATTGCCCCTACTCGAAGGTCTATGTTATGAACAGCTTGTACAAAGCTACCTTGGCCGAGAGGCCTGGCGTCAATAGAGAATATAGGGACCGGTTTGGCCAATACACTCAGTTGCATACCTTGCACCTGGGCAAACCGAGCGTCCACCAGATTAGCCCCGGACCCACTATCAAGAAGAACAGAAATCCTCTCAGCTCTCGTACCTACCACCACCTCCGCTGGTACGAGAAACTGAGACGGACCTGGGGACGAAATACATACTCCCAGGTTGTCGTCCACCACACAACCTGGGATTAACAGTTTTCCGGCGACTTCTTGCTCAATGAGGCACGGGATGGACACCCCTCAACAAAATGTCCCTCTCTCCCGCAGAAGAAACACCTTCTTGTCTTGCGGCGCACCGCCGATCCCCTCCCTCGAAAAGATGTCCCTCCCAACTGCATAGGCTCCTCCGAACAAACCAGGGGAACCTCCATATAAGGGACTTTAGAAGTGGGTGGAGTAATAACAGGGGGCGGAGTTACCTCGCACCTCTCCCGAAGCCGTCTATCAATGCGAATAGCAAGGGCCATAGCAGCCTCCAGTGACGGAGGAGAATCATACTGAGCCAAAACGTCCTTTAATTTGTCAGATAAACCTTGACAAAACTGGCTCCTAAGAGCTGGGTCATTCCACTGAGTATCTGTGGCCCATCTACGGAACTCAGAAGAAAACTCCTCCGCCGGAAGATCTCCCTGCTGTATCTTACGTAACTTTGTTTCAGCAAGGGAGACCCGATCCGGGTCATCATATACCAGACCCAGGGCAGTAAAAAAATCGATCTACTGACTGAAGAGCCGGGATCCCGGAGGAAGAGAGAACGCCCAGGATTGAGGGTCCCCTTGTAAGAGCGAGATGACAATTCCCACCCTCTGATCTTCACTCCCCGATGACCGAGGCCGTAGCCGAAAATATAATTTACATGCCTCCCGGAAGGTAAAAAATTTGTCCCGCCCACCAGTGAACCTGTCCGGGAGAGCAACTTTAGGTTCAGATCTGGATTGCTCCGGGGGAACAAAACCTTGGACTTAATGTCCGTCAGCTTCATGGACAAACTCTGCAACTGCTGAGCTAGCTGGGCTACCGGATCCATGGTAGCTGGGGAGAATCTTTTTAGTATGGCCGGTGAAAATATCACGCTGTATAACAGTTATAGATAATGTCAGTAATCTATATCAAGTGGGACAACATTCTATATAACATATAAATAGGTTATATCAACATGAACATATAGTATTTGATAACATAGTATTACCTGACATAATATCCGAAGTACTGAGGATCTATACTGGATCTGTTTCACGCTGTCTCAGGATAGAGGTGGACCGGGATCTATACTGACCCTAAACTGGGGTCCTGACTAGTCCCTCTACCTGGAGGTACTGTTAATGGTACAGAGGTCCAGGCCGCCAGCATAACCCTGTCTCCTATAAGTCCCTGACCACTGTAATCTAGTCCTTAGAAGGACCCTGATTACCACCACAGGGATATGGGCAGGTCACCGCTTAATAAACAGTAAAGACAAACGAGACAGACAGGGGATAAAGTAAATACTGTCTTGCATACAACACTTAAACACAGAGGGAACACAAAAGGTCTAGGAGATAAACTATAAGCGAGGAGAGGAGAAACCACAAAGGAGCTCTTAGCTTAAGTCTTCTCAGAACCGATCCTATCTGCAGTCTGTATGAATGCTTTCACCGGCATCTAACACACAGACTGGCAGGTATATAAAGGAAGCTAATTAGTGCATAATCAAACTGCAGCCGGGCGAGGCTGGACCTAGTCTTAGCACAGAGCTAGGTAGAATTAACTCCCTCACTGCCAAACACAAAGAAACAGCAACTCAGCTGCGAGAAGTCAGAATGTGTAATCGCGACGATCTTCGTGGCGATACACCCATGACAACGCCGCATTAATGTAGTAATTGATGCCAAAGGAGCCCAAGTACTGAGCGCATTTACTGATCATACATTTCAGGAGGACAAAATTGCAGATTTTACAATCATTTTTCAAGCTGGTGTTATAAAGTATCTAATTTACTGAGATAATGACTTTTGGGTTTTCATTGGCTGTAAGACATAATCATCAACACTAACAGAAAGAAACACGTGGAATAGATCACTCTGTGTGTAATGACTCTATAGAATAGATCACTCTGTGTGTAATGTCTCTATAGAATAGATCACTCTTTGTGTAATGACTCTATAGAATAGATCACTCTGTGTGTAATGACTATAGAATAGATCACTCTGTGTGTAATGTCTCTATAGAATAGATCACTCTGTGTGTAATGACTCTATAGAATAGATCACTCTGTGTGTAATGACTATAGAATAGATCACTCTGTGTGTAATGTCTCTATAGAATAGATCACTCTGTGTGTAATGTCTCTATAGAATAGATCACTCTGTGTGTAATGTCTCTATAGAATAGATCACTCTGTGTGTAATGACTCTATAGAATAGATCACTCTGTGTAATGACTCTATAGAATAGATCACTCTGTGTGTAATGACTATAGAATAGATCACTCTGTGTGTAATGTCTCTATAGAATAGATCACTCTGCGTGTAATGACTCTATAGAATAGATCACTGTGTGTAATGTCTCTATAGAATAGATCACTCTGTGTATGACTATAGAATAGATCACTCTGTGCGTAATGACTCTATAGAATAGATCACTCTGTGTGTAATGACTATAGAATAGATCACTCTGTTGTAATGACTCTATAGAATAGATCACTCGTGTGTAATGACTCATAGAATAGATCACTCTGTGTGTAATGACTATAGAATAGATCACTCTGTGTGTAATGTCTCTATAGAATAGATCACTCTGGTGTAATGACTATAGAATAGATCACTCTGGTGTAATGTCTCTATAGAATAGATCATCTGTGTGTAATGACTCTATAGAATAGATCACTGTGTGTAATGTCTCTATAGAATAGATCACTGTGTATAATGACTCTATAGAATAGATCACCTGTGTGTAATGTCTCTATAGAATAGATCACTCTGTGTGTAATGACTCTATAGAATAGATCACCTGTGTGTAATGACTCTATAGAATAGATCACTCTGTGTAATGATCTATAGAATAGATCACTGTGTGTAATGCTCTATAGAATAGATCATCTGTGTGTAATGACTCTATAGAATAGATCACCTGTGTGTAATGACTCTATAGAATAGATCACTCTGTGTGTAATGACTATAGAATAGATCACTCTGTGTGTAATGACTCTATAGAATAGATCACTCTGTGTGTAATGACTCTATAGAATAGATCACTCGTGTGTAATGACTATAGAATAGATCACTCTGTGTGTAATTGACTCTATAGAATAGATCACTGTGTGTAATGCTCTATAGAATAGATCACTGTGTGTAATGTCTCTATAGAAAAGATCACCTGTGTGTAATGACTCTATAGAATAGATCACTCTGTGTGTAATGATCTCTATAGAATAGATCACTCTGTGTGTAATGACCTATAGAATAGATCACTCTGTGTGTAATGACTATAGAATAGATCACTCTGTGTGTAATGACTATAGAATAGATCACTCTGTGTGTAATGTCTCTATAGAATAGATCACTCTGTGTGTAATGACTCTATAGAATAGATCACTCTGTGTGTAATGTCTCTATAGAATAGATCACTCTGTGTGTAATGACTCTATAGAATAGATCACTCTGTGTGTAATGACTCTATAGAAAAGATCACTCTGTGTGTAATGACTCTATAGAATAGATCACTCTGTGTGTAATGACTATAGAATAGATCACCTGTGTGTAATGCTCTATAGAATAGATCACTTGGATGTCTATAAATAGATCACTCTGTTGTAATGCTAAGAATAGATCACTCTGTGTGTAATGACTCTATAGAATAGATCACTGTGTGTAATGACTCTATAGAATAGATCACTCTGTGTGTAATGACTCTATAAATAGATCACTCTGTGTGTAATGACTCTATAGAATAGATCACTCTGTTGTAGTCTAAACTGTGTAACTCTAAGAATAGATCACTCTGTGTGTAATGACTCTATAGAATAGATCACTCTGTGTGTAATGACTCTATAGAATAGATCACTCTGTGTGTAATGACTCTATAGAATAGATCACTCTGTGTGTAATGACTCTATAGAATAGATCATCTGTGTGTAATGACTATAGAATAGATCACTCTGTGTGTAATGACTCTATAGAATAGATCACTCTGTGTGTAATGACCCATAGAATAGATCACTCTGTGTGTAATGACTCTATAGAATAGATCACTCGTGTGTAATGACTCTATAGAATAGATCACTCTGTGTAATGCTATAAATAGATCACTCTGTGTGTAATGACTCTATAGAATAGATCACTCTGTGTGTAATGACCTATAGAATAGATCACTCTGTGTGTAATGACTCTATAGAATAGATCACTCTGTGTGTAATGACTCTATAGAATAGATCACTCTGTGTGTAATGACTCTATAGAATAGATCACTCTGTTGGGAATGACTCTATAGAATAGATCACTTGTGTAATGACTCTATAGAAAGATCACTCTGTGTGTAATGACTCTATAGAATAGATCACTCTGTGTGTAATGACTCATAGAATAGATCACTCTGTGTGTAATGACTCATAGAATAGATCACTCTGTGTGTAATGCACTATAAGAATAGATCACTCTGTGTGTAATGTCTCTATAGAATAGATCACTCTGTGTAATGACTCTATAGAATAGATCACTCTGTGTGTAATGACTCTATAGAATAGATCACTCTGTGTGTAATGACTCTATAGAATAGATCACTCTGTGTGTAATGTCTCTATAGAATAGATCACTCCGTGTGTAATGACTCTATAGAATAGATCACTCTGTGTGTAATGCTCTATAGAATAGATCACTCTGTGTGTAATGTCTCTATAGAATAGATCACTCTGTGTGTAATGACTCTATAGAATAGATCACTCTGTGTGTAATGACTCTATAGAATAGATCACTCTGTGTGTAATGACTATAGAATAGATCACTCTGTGTGTAATGACTCTATAGAATAGATCACTCTGTGTGTAATGACCCTATAGAATAGATCACTCTGTGTGTAATGACTATAGAATAGATCACTCTGTGTGTAATGTCTCTATAGAATAGATCACTCTGTGTGTAATATCTCTATAGAATAGATCACTCTGTGTGTAATGACTCATAGAATAGATCACTCTGTGTGTAATGTCTCTATAGAATAGATCACTCTGTGTGTAATATCTCTATAGAATAGATCACTCTGTGTGTAATGACTCTATAGAATAGATCACTCTGTGTGTAATGTCTCTATAGAATAGATCACTCTGTGTGTAATATCTCTATAGAATAGATCACTCTGTGTAATGACTCTATAGAATAGATCACTCTGTGTGTAATGACTCTATAGAATAGATCACTCTGTGTGTAATGACTATAGAATAGATCACTCTGTGTGTAATGACTCTATAGAATAGATCACTCTGTGTGTAATGACCCTATAGAATAGATCACTCTGTGTGTAATGTCTCTATAGAATAGATCACTCTGTGTGTAATGACTCTATAGAATAGATCACTCTGTGTGTAATATCTCTATAGAATAGATCACTCTGTGTGTAATGACTCTATAGAATAGATCACTCTGTGTGTAATGACTCTATAGAATAGATCACTCTGTGTGTAATGACTCTATAGAATAGATCACTCTGTATGTAATGACTCTATAGAATAGATCACTGTGTGTAATGACTCTATAGAATAGATCACTCTGTGTGTAATGTCTCTATAGAATAGATCACTCTGTGTGTAATGATTCTATAGAATAGATCACTCTGTGTGTAATGACTCTATAGAATAGATCATTCTGTGTGTAATGACTCTATAGAATAGATCTCTCTGTGTGTAATGTCTCTATAGAATAGATCACTCTGTGTGTAATGTCTCTATAGAATAGATCACTCCGTGTGTAATGACTCTATAGAATAGATCACTCTGTGTGTAATGACTCTATAGAATAGATCACTCTGTGTGTAATGACTCTATAGAATAGGTCACTCTGTGTGTAATGACTATAGAATAGATCACTCTGTGTGTAATGACTCTATAGAATAGATCACTCTGTGTGTAATGACTATAGAATAGATCACTCTGTGTGTAATGACTCTATATAATATAGGAGATTCACTTTTTGTGTTGAAGAACTGAAATAAATTCACTTTTTGATGATATTCTAATTTAGTGAGAAGCTAGTATACCTGTTGGGAAATCCCTTTTTAGGCCTGGTGGGCCCTAGTGACCCTTCTCCCTTTAGGACCAGACGATTGTGACCAAAATTGGTCTCAACAGGCTCCATCACAACATTATTTCTCCCTTCTCACCACATAGATACTGAAGGCCACAGGACAAGCAGCAAAAACACTGAAAAACTCAACTTAGAACAATCATGCTTCGACTTTTGGAAAAAATTCACTTCAAGTTCATTGATCACCTTTTCCACCCCAACCAATGTTTACTTCCCAACAAAACAGAGCTGATCCGCAATACCTGACACCACCAGCGGACCGCTGTGGCGCTGTTCCTAGAAGAATCCAGCCATGTTTATTCAAATCCGGAACATTCCCTGTAATGGGGTGATGTATAAAAGCTATTAAACTTGTTGATTCTTTAAGCAGTTTCCTCCACATCTGAGGATGCCAAGTGGCAGCGAAGAGTCAGCCAGCCATGACACGCTGCGCACTGCCAGCTCGGAAAGAAACGGCAACTCTTGGACACATATTCCCATTAACTGGTCATTAATGGTTCATGGACAGCACGACCCAACGTGCCCCCGCTGACCTCACAGCAAAGGGGGCAACAACGTTATATCCTTAAATGCAACTCAAAGAGAAGGTCCAACCCGAACCCGGGGTCAAATATTTGCTAAAAGGACAGAAACGAGCGCGGGGGAGCGATTAGACGCTTCCACGGAAGTGAGAGAACTATCAGCCCTCACCGCAAGAGGGATAGAAAGTTCAGCTCCACGTAGAAGGACATTAGCGGGCGTGAGGCATCACACTGGCACGCTGCTCAGGAAGACGGCTGCGGGCAGAACGACGCATCAACGGCTTCCGCTCACAGCAGCGTGGACTGCACGGGCGACAGAGAATAACACGAGCAGTATATAGTAGTTATACAGTTGTGCTCAAAAGTTTACACACCCCGGCAGAATTTTTGCTTTCTTGGCCTTTTTTCAGAGAATATAAATGAAAACACCAAACCTTTTTCTCCACTCATGGTTAGTGGTTGGGTGAAGCCATTTATTGTCACTACTGTGTTTTCTCTTTTTAAATCATAATGACAACCCAAGACATCCAAATGACCCTGATCAAGAGTTCACATACCCCATTTCTTAATACCGGGCATTGCCTCCTCTAACATCAATGACAGCTTAAAGTCTTTTGTGGTAGTTGTGGATGAGGTTCTTTATTTTCTCAGATGGTAACGCTGCCCACTCTTCTCAGCAAAAAGCCTCCAGTTCCTGTAAATTCCTGGGCTGTCTAGTGGGCAGCTCTACCATCAACTACTATAATACTGCTCCTATTCTTGTACATAGAAGGCAGTATTATAGTAGTTATATTCTTGTACATAGGGGCAGTATTATAGTAGTTATATTCTTGTACATAGGGGCAGTATTATAGTAGTTATATTCTTGTACATAGGAGCAGTATCATAGTAGTTATATTCTTGTACATAGGAGCAGTATCATAGTAGTTATATTCTTGTACATAGGGGCAGTAGTATAGTAGTTGTATTCTTGTACATAGGGGCAGTATTATAGTAGTTATATTCTTGTACATAGGAGCTGTATTATAGTAGTTATGTTCTTGTACATAGGGCAGTATTATAGTAGTTATATTCTTGTACATAGGGCAGTATATAGTAGTTATTCTTGTAATGGGCAGTATTATAGTAGTTTATTCTTGTACATAGGGCAGTATTATAGTAGTTATATTCTTGTACATAGGAGCAGTATTATAGTAGTTATATTCTTGTACATAGGGCAGTATTATAGTAGTATATTCTTGTACATGGCAGTATATAGTAGTTATATTCTTGTATATAGGGCAGTATTATAGTAGCTATATTCTTGTACATGGGGGCAGTATTATAGTAGTTATATTCTTGTACATAGGGGCAGTATTATAGTAGTTTTATTCTTGTACATAGGAGCAGTATTATAGTAGTTATATTCTTGTATATAAGGGCAGTATTATAGTAGCTATATTCTTGTACATGGGGCAGTATTATAGTAGTTATATTCTTGTACATAGGGGCAGTATTATAGTAGTTATATTCTTGTACATAGGGGCAGTATTATAGTAGTTATATTCTTGTACATAGGAGCAGTATTATAGTAGTTATATTCTTGCACATAGGGGCAGTATTATAGTAGTTATATTCTTGTACATAGGAGCAGTATTATAGTAGTTATATTCTTGCACATAGGAGCAGTATTATAGTAGATATATTCTTGTACATAGGAGCAGTATTATAGTAGTTATATTCTTGTACATAGGAGCAGTATTATAGTAGTTATATTCTTGTACATAGGGGCAGTATTATAGTAGTTATATTCTTGTACATAGGGGACAGTATTATAGTAGTTATATTCTTGTACATAGGGGCAGTATTATAGTAGTTATATTCTTGTACATTGGAGGCAGTATTATAGTAGTTATATTCTTGTACATAGGGGCAGTATTATAGCAGTTATATTCTTGTACATGGGGCAGTATTATAGTAGATATATTCTTGTACATAGGAGCAGTATTATAGTAGTTATATTCTTGTACATAGGGGCAGTATTATAGTAGTTATATTCTTGTACATAGGAGCAGTATTATAGTAGTTATATTCTTGTACATAGTGGGCAGTATTATAGTAGTTATATTCTTGTACATAGGGGACAGTATTATAGTAGTTATATTCTTGTACATAGGAGCAGTATTATAGTAGTTATATTCATGTACATAGGGGCAGTATTATAGGTGCAGTATTATAGTAGTTATATTCTTGTACATAGGGGCAGTATTATAGGAGCAGTATTATAGTAGTTATATTCTTGTATATAGGAGCAGTATTATAGTAGTTATATTCTTGTACATAGGGGCAGTATTATAGGAGCAGTATTATAGTAGTATATTCTTGTACATAGGGCAGTATTATAGTAGTTATATTCTTGTCATAGGGCAGTATTATAGTAGTTATATTCATGTACATAGGGGCAGTATTATAGGTGCAGTATTATAGTAGTTATATTCTTGTACATAGGGCAGTATTATAGGAGCAGTATTATAGTAGTTATATTCTTGTATATAGGAGCAGTATTATAGAGTTATATTCTTGTACATAGGGGCATATTATAGGAGCAGTATTATAGTAGTTATATTCTTGTACATAGGAGCAGTATTATAGTAGTTATATTCTTGCCCTAGAAGGTAGTTGCCAAAATGTACAGTTCAGTTTACAGGCCATAAATGTGATGTGAGGGATGTGACACAATATAATGACACAATAAATCGTATGAGGAGTTGTATTTTAACTGTGGAAATATAAACACTTAGTAAAGGTAATTTCTACTTTATCTCGAATGTAAAAAAAAAAACCCTCGGTCAAACTGTAGGTTGAACTATAGCCGTTAGGTCACGGTTTTGCCTTTTCTTTGCCGTTTCTTTCTGCGCTGGATAGGTGATGACTGTCAGATCATTGGGTGCAACCTTTGGACACCACCACCATTTAACCGTATGGGAGTGACGTAAATACAGTAAACCCATTTTACAATGATTATATGAGGTTTTTATAAGTTTTAGTACTTATGGGAAATCCCTGGGATGTGCCTGCAGGCGATCGCGGTCTCGATTAATCATTATATCCTTTATAATGTACAGTAGAGAATAATGGCATTACCGACTGCACAGTAAAGTTGCAGGCGAGGAGTTGTAAGGGCCTACGTGTAGCGTAACACCTACACACCGTGAAGTGAAAGGGCATGACCACGAGTGATAAGAAGCAGCCCGGGTGTGTGGAGCACTATTATCATATGTGCAGGAGTAGGTCTGATGTATTCTGACCCAGTATCAGCCGAGCTTCTGCAAGGGCATGGCTTTCATAGGCGCCTCCATCGCCACTACAGGCAGTCACTTGTTGTAAATATGTATTTTTTTTACCCGGTGTAAATGTCGCTGTTCTCCTGAATCCGGCGAGGTTTTTCTTTTGTTTCTACTCCTCTCCGTTCCTGAGATATGGCCTCCTCTTCCCTGTATATAAAGCCAGTCTTGTTATCCAAGTGGGCTTTTTCATTTATGATGACGCCCACTTGGCTAACAAAACAATCTATATAGAGAAAAGAAGACGTCATATGTCAGGAATGGAGAAGTGCAGGAAGAAAAGAAATATAGATTCAGGAGAATGGTGACATTACATACAGTTAGGTCCATAAATATTTGGACAGAGACAACATTTATCTAATTTTGGTTCTAGACATTACCACAATGAATTTGAAACAAAACAAATCAGATGCAGTTGAAGTTCAGACTTTCAGCTTTCATTTGAGGGTATCCACATTAAAATTGGATGAAGGGTTTAGGAGTTTCAGCTCCTTAACATGTGCCACCCTGTTTTTAAAGGGACCAAAAGTAATTGGACAATTGACTCCAAGGCTATTTCATGGACAGGTGTGGGCAATCCCTTCATTATATCATTCTCAATTAAGCAGATAAAAGGGCTGGTGTTGATTTGAGGTGTGGTGTTTGCATTTGGAAGGTTTAGCTGTGAAGGAAACATGCGGTCAAAGGAGCTCTCCATGCAGGTGAAACAAGCCATCCTTAAGCTGCAAAAAACAGAAAAAACCCATCCGAGAAATTGCTACAACTTTAGGAGTGGCAAAATCTACAGTTTGGTACATTCTGAGAAAGAAAGAAAGCACTGGTGAACTCATCAATGCAAAAAGACCTGGGAGCCCACGGAAGACAACAGTGGTGGATGATCGCAGAATACTCTCCATGGTGAAGAGAAACCCCTTCACAACAGCCAACCAAGTGAACAACACTCTCCAGGAGGTAGGCGTATCAATATCCAAATCTACCATAAAGAGAAGACTGCATGAAATTAAATACAGAGGGTTCACTGCACGGTGCAAGCCACTCATAAGAATCAAGAATAAAAAGGCTAGGCTGGACTTTGCTAAAAAACATCTAAAAAAGCCAGCACAGTTCTGGAAGAACATTCTTTGGACAGATGAAACCAAGATCAACCTCTACTAGAATGATGGAAAGAGAAAAGTATGGCGAAGGCGTGGTACAGCTCATGATCCAAAGCATACCACATCATCTGTAAAACATGGCGGAAGCAGTGTGATGGCTTGGGCATGCATGGCTGCCAGTGGCACTGGGTCACTAGTGTTTATTGATGATGTGACACAGGACAGAAGCAGCCGAATGAATTCTGAGGTCTTCAGAGCCATACTGTGTGCTCAGATCCAGCCAAACTGATTGGTCGTCGTTTCATACTACAGATGGACAATGACCCAAAACATAAAGCCAAAGCAACCCAGGAGTTTATTAAAGCAAAGAAGTGGAATATTCTTGAATGGCCAAGTCAGTCACCTGATCTCAACCCAATTGAACATGCATTTCACTTGTTAAAGACTAAACTTCAGACAGAAAGGCCCACAAACAACAACAACTGAAAACCACCGCGGTGAAGACCTGGCAGAGCATCAAAAAGAAGGAAACACAGTGTCTGGTGATGTCCATGAGTTCAAGACTTCAGGCCGTCATTGCCAACAAAGGGTTTTCTACCAAGTACTAGAAATGAACATTTTATTTACAATTATTTAATCTGTCCAATTACTTTTGGTCCCTTTAAAAACAGGGTGGCACATGTTAAGGAGCTGAAACTCCTAAACCCTTCATCCAATGTTAATGTGGAGACCCTCAAATGAAAGCTGAAAGTCTGAACTTCAACTGCATCTGATTTGTTTTGTTTCAAATTCATTGTGGTAATGTCTAGAACCAAAATTAGATAAATGTTGTCTCTGTCCAAATATTTATGGACCTAACTGTATTTCTGGCAAATGACAGGTTTCCTTAAATACTTTGTACCGCTAGAAACTCAATTTGTCTCCAGTTCTAATCCCCTTCAAACCTCATGACGCCGACCCAGTGAAAGCACAGTCACATCATCACGTGAGTGTACTCATCCCTACCGTCCTCAGGATCATGACAGTCATCTCCTGAAATACTCTGTGCTGCTAAGGGGACCTGCTCCTTCAGGTATCTAACTCTAGGAATGTGACCACCCTTAAGATCAGCACAGACATCTCCTGAAACACTCTGTGCTGCTGTAGTCTTACATCACTGAAAACTGGCTCCTAAATGTGTAGATGACATGATTTACTATGATAGTTCAGATCATCGCTTGCCTTCATTGCTCAGCGTCCATTACGTACGAGACGGACGATTAGTACAGCGGCTCAGTCGGCACTGGCGACTGAATGATCTTTCTGATTCATTCACAGTCTTCAGCACAGAAATCATGCTCCGTAGGGAGCAGCGAAAGTCCCAGCGTGCGCTCCGAAGGGAGCAGCGAAAGTCCCCAGTGGGCGCTCTGAAGGGAGCAGCGAAAGTCCCAGGGGGCGCTCGAAGGGAGCAGCGAAAGTCCCAGGGGGCGCTCGAAGGGAGCAGCGAAAGTCCCAGCGGGCCTCCGAAGGGAGCAGCGAAAGTCCCAGCGGGCGCTCCGAAGGGAGCAGCCGAAGTCCCAGCGGGCGCTCCGAAGGGAGCAGCCGAAGTCCCAGCGGGCGCTCCGAAGGGAGCAGCCGAAGTCCCAGCGGGCGTTCCGAAGGGAGCAGCCGAAGTCCCAGCGGGCGTTCCGAAGGGAGCAGCGAAGTCCAGCGGGCGTCCGAAGGGAGCAGCGAAGTCCAGGGCGCTCCAAGGGAGCAGCCGAAGTCCCAGCGGGCGCTCCAAAGGGAGCAGCGAAAGTCCCAGCGGGCGCTCCGAAGGGAGCAGCCGAAGTCCCAGCGGGCGCTCCGAAGGGAGCAGCCGAAGTCCCAGGGGCGCTCCGAAGGGAGCAGCCGAAGTCCCAGCGGGCGCTCCGAAGGGAGCAGCCGAAGTCCAGGGCGCAGGGGCAGCCGATCCAGCGCGCCAAGGGAGCAGCCGAAGTCCCAGCGGGCGCTCCAAAGGGAGCAGCCGAAGTCCCAGCGGGCGCTCCAAAGGGAGCAGCCGAAGTCCCAGCGGGCGCTCCTAAGGGAGCAGCCGAAGTCCCAGCGGGCGCTCCAAAGGGAGCAGCCGAAGTCCCAGCGGGCGCTCCGAAGGGAGCAGCCGAAGTCCCAGCGGGCGCTCCGAAGGGAGCAGCCGAAGTCCCAGCGGGCGCTCCGAAGGAGCAGCGAAGTCCAGCGGCGCTCCGAAGGAGCAGCGGAGTCCCAGCGGGCCCTCAGAGGGGAGCAGCGGAAGTCCCAGTGAGCGCTCCGTAGGGAGCAGAGAAAGTCCCAGCGTGTGCTCCGAAGGGAGCAGCCGAAGTCCCAGCGGGCGCTCCTAAGGGAGCAGCGGATGTCCCAGCGGGCGCTCCTAAAGGAGCAGCGGAAGTCCCAGCGGGCACTCCGAAGGGAGCAGCGGAAGTCCCAGTGGGCGCTCCGAAGGGAGCAGCAGAAGTCCCAGTGGGCGCTCCGAAGGGAGCAGCGAAAGTCACAGTGGGCGCTCCGAAGGGAGCAGCGGAAGTCACAGTGGGCGCTCCGAAGGCAGAGGGGGAAGTCCCAGTTGGAGTTCTTTGGGAAGCAGTGAAAGTACCAGAGAACACCCCGAAGAGAGCACCCTAAAAGTTCACATAATATCCCAAGGGTAGCAGAATGCCCAGGGGGAGTCCTAAAATGAGGTGGAGGAGCATGTTACCCCAAAGAAAGCAGGAGGCCTAAAATAAATCCTAAATCCTTAAGAGGGCAGCAGGACCAAAGGGCATCCAAGGATGTGGTGAATTTAGCAGACGCAGAGGATGAGATAACGCAAACACAAGGCCCAAAGAAAGCACCAAACTGAGGTAAGACAACCCCCCCTAAATCCGTAAAGACCGAAGAGCAGAAAATCTAGAATAATTTCGGCACCAGTAAGAAGGAGGCCAGAATTACCCAGAAGGGACGACCGCGGTGTAAAGGCCAAAGACAGGAGTCATCAGTGCACGACCGATCCCTCACACATTCATGGTAGTCTCTCTGGCGGTTTTTCGGCACAAAGGGCTTTTTGTGTAAAACACGAGCGGTCTTATAATAGTTGAGCCGCTGCTTAAAAACTTTCATACTGGACCCTCCAATCCCCCATTTCCTGAAAGGCCGCAGTCGGGAGAACAGACAGTTGTAATGATCCAGTCACATCCTGAGGTCAGGAATACCATGGGAAATGTACATGCCGGTCGCTTTAACGCCTCACGTACCGGACTTGGAGACAAAGTATCACAAAAATATTGATGATTAGTAAAATTACTTCTCCATTTTGATGAAAAATTGCAAAATTGTAAATCAATTCGGAATGACGTCGTACCTCGTCCTCCAGTCACATAGAAAGCTGCGTTCACAAATCGTCGGGTTTCCTGCTTGCAGAAAGCGTTGTGGGCCTCGCATTACCACTACACGTTGTTAGGCCAGCGAGACGCCTGCCCCGGTCACACCACTACACATGCACACCCAGCTTTCTCAAGCACCTGACTTACACAGGGCCACACAATCGGGGCATGCTTTCCCTCTTCGAGGTGGTGGGCACGCTTACAGTACAGCGAGAGGGAACTAACTTTTTCCATTTTACACTGAATATATAATAAATGTTCAGTTCTTACAAAGTTACAAAAAGATGAAATAAGAAAAGAGACAAACATAAAAGAAACCTCCCTGTGGAATATTGTGACGCCACATTTCCGAGCACTGTCACCATCTCAATCACAGCAGACAGGACTGTGATATATCTATAATTCTGGTTAATATTTCATGTCTGTGGTCTCCCAAAGCCGAAATTCCAGGCACTAGGAACCACAGACGCGATTACGTTCCCCGATCATGGATACAGTTAGGTCCATAAATATTTGGACAGAGACAACATTTATCTAATTTTGGTTCTAGACATTACCACAATGAATTTTAACAAAAACAATCAGATGCAGTTGAAGTTCAGACTTTCAGCTTTCATTTGAGGGTATCCACATTAAAATTGGATGAAGGGTTTAGAAGTTTCAGCTCCTTAACATGTGCCACCCTGTTTTTAAAGGGACCAAAAGTAATTGGACAATTGACTCCAAGGCTATTTCATGGACAGGTGTGGGCAATCCCTTCATTATATCATTCTCAATTAAGCAGATAAAAGGGCTGGTGTTGATTTGAGGTGTGGTGTTTGCATTTGGAAGGTTTAGCTGTGAAGGAAACATGCGGTCAAAGGAGCTCTCCATGCAGGTGAAACAAGCCATCCTTAAGCTGCAAAAAACAGAAAAAACCCATCCGAGAAATTGCTACAACTTTAGGAGTGGCAAAATCTACAGTTTGGTACATTCTGAGAAAGAAAGAAAGCACTGGTGAACTCATCAATGCAAAAAGACCTGGGAGCCCACGGAAGACAACAGTGGTGGATGATCGCAGAATACTCTCCATGGTGAAGAGAAACCCCTTCACAACAGCCAACCAAGTGAACAACACTCTCCAGGAGGTAGGCGTATCAATATCCAAATCTACCATAAAGAGAAGACTGCATGAAATTAAATACAGAGGGTTCACTGCACGGTGCAAGCCACTCATAAGCATCAAGAATAAAAAGGCTAGGCTGGACTTTGCTAAAAAACATCTAAAAAAGCCAGCACAGTTCTGGAAGAACATTCTTTGGACAGATGAAACCAAGATCAACCTCTACTAGAATGATGGAAAGAGAAAAGTATGGCGAAGGCGTGGTACAGCTCATGATCCAAAGCATACCACATCATCTGTAAAACATGGCGGAAGCAGTGTGATGGCTTGGGCATGCATGGCTGCCAGTGGCACTGGGTCACTAGTGTTTATTGATGATGTGACACAGGACAGAAGCAGCCGAATGAATTCTGAGGTCTTCAGAGCCATACTGTGTGCTCAGATCCAGCCAAACTGATTGGTCGTCGTTTCATACTACAGATGGACAATGACCCAAAACATAAAGCCAAAGCAACCCAGGAGTTTATTAAAGCAAAGAAGTGGAATATTCTTGAATGGCCAAGTCAGTCACCTGATCTCAACCCAATTGAACATGCATTTCACTTGTTAAAGACTAAACTTCAGACAGAAAGGCCCACAAACAAACAACAACTGAAAACCACCGCGGTGAAGACCTGGCAGAGCATCAAAAAGAAGGAAACACAGTGTCTGGTGATGTCCATGAGTTCAAGACTTCAGGCAGTCATTGCCAACAAAGGGTTTTCTACCAAGTACTAGAAATGAACATTTTATTTACAATTATTTAATCTGTCCAATTACTTTTGGTCCCTTTAAAAACAGGGTGGCACATGTTAAGGAGCTGAAACTCCTAAACCCTTCATCCAATGTTAATGTGGAGACCCTCAAATGAAAGCTGAAAGTCTGAACTTCAACTGCATCTGATTTGTTTTGTTTCAAATTCATTGTGGTAATGTCTAGAACCAAAATTAGATAAATGTTGTCTCTGTCCAAATATTTATGGACCTAACTGTATTTCTGGCAAATGACAGGTTTCCTTAAATACTTTGTACCGCTAGAAACTCAATTTGTCTCCAGTTCTAATCCCCTTCAAACCTCATGACGCCGACCCAGTGAAAGCACAGTCACATCATCACGTGAGTGTACTCATCCCTACCGTCCTCAGGATCATGACAGTCATCTCCTGAAATACTCTGTGCTGCTAAGGGGAC
>JARQOD010000005.1:539439870-539474515 GCA_033576555.1 Oophaga sylvatica | reverse complement strand
AGCATGACCCCCCCCATTCAACATACAATTACCCCCACTACAACCCCCATCCTCCACAGCAGGACAACCCCATCCGTACTCACAGTTCACACAGGTGAGAAACATCCCTGCGGCGGCACAAGGACATGAAGGCTGTAGCTCCACCACTTCCGGTCTCTCCGCTCTTCACTTCCGGGTCCCAGGTTGCGGACTCCAAGAAGATGGCGGCCTCGTGTTATGTCGCCGCGCTCTAGTGACAGATGGTAGGGAAGAATGTGTGTAAGTCCCCAGTCACACAGGACGCATCTGGCGGCATCTTGTTTACAACACTGAGGCCAAACTACAACTCTGTGCCCTGAAGCCTTTCAGGATGGGAGTTGTAGTTTCTGAAAACCTCTGAGAATTTTTCTGCTGTTTTCCTGTTGTGTTGCGGACGTCGGTGACGCTGCGGTGACGCTCCGGGTTCTGTCAGGAATCTGCCATTCTGGGGAACGTGCGACATTTGGTCGCTTTTTATTGCATTTTTGGGCTGAAAAGAGTCAATTCCGGCGTTTACACTTTTTGCTTATTTGCGGTGTTTATCGTGCGGATAATAAGGAATTTTTATAGATCGGACTTTTATGGCCGCGACAATAGTGACGATGCTTTTATTTATTTTTTTCATTTCTGAAGCTTTAACAGGGAAATCGGGGCTGATTTCAGTTTAGTTTTTTTTCTTTTTTTGTATTCTGCACTATTTTTTTGTGGGTTTTTTAGTCACTGTAGAAGACTGGCTCCGGCGAGCGCTTGATTACTCACGCTGTATATTGCCGATGGTGTCCGGTGACCACGCCGCGGGTGGCTGATGCTCCTCTGCCATGGTGGCCGGTGACCACGCCGCGGGTGGCTGATGCTCCTCTGCCATGGTGGCCGGTTACCATGCCGCGGGTGGCTGATGCTCCTCTGCCATGGTGGCCGGTGACCACGTCGCGGGTGGCTGATGCTCCTCTGCCATGGTGGCCTGTGACCACGCCGCGGGTGGCTGATGCTCCTCTGCGATGGTGGCCGGTGACCACGCCGCGGGTGGCTGATGCTCCTCTGCTATGGTGGCCGGTGACCACGCCGTGGGTGGCTGATGCTCCTCTGCCGATGGTGGCCGGTGACCACGCCGCGGGTGGCTGATGCTCCTCTGCCATGGTGGCCGGTGACCACGCCGCGGGTGGCTGATGCTCCTCTGCCATGGTGGCCGGTGACCACGCCGCAGGTGGCTGATGCTCCTCTGCCGATGGTGGCCGGTGACCACGCCGCAGGTGGCTGATGCTCCTCTGCCGATGGTGGCCGGTGACCACGCCGCAGGTGGCTGATGCTCCTCTGCCATGGTGGCCGGTGACCACGCCGCAGGTGGCTGATGCTCCTCTGCCATGGTGGCCGGTGACCACACCGCAGGTGGCTGATGCTCCTCTGCCGATGGTGGCCGGTGACCACGCCGCAGGTGGCTGATGCTCCTCTGCCGATGGTGGCCGGTGACCACGCCGCAGGTGGCTGATGCTCCTCTGCCATGGTGGCCGGTGACCACGCCGCAGGTGGCTGATGCTCCTCTGCCGATGGTGGCCGGTGACCACGCCGCAGGTGGCTGATGCTCCTCTGCCATGGTGGCCGATGACCACGCCGCAGGTGGCTGATGCTCCTCTGCCATGGTGGCCGGTGACCACGCCGCAGGTGGCTGATGCTCCTCTGCCATGGTGGCCGGTGACCACGCCGCAGGTGGCTGATGCTCCTCTGCCATGGTGGCCGGTGACCACGCCGCGGGTGGCTGATGCTCCTCTGCCGATGGTGGCCGGTGACCACGCCGCAGGTGGCTGATGCTCTGCCATGGTGGCCGGTGACCACGCCGCAGGTGGCTGATGCTCCTCTGCCGATGGTGGCCGGTGACCATGCCGCAGGTGGCTGATGCTCCTCTGCCATGGTGGCCGGTGACCACGCCGCAGGTGGCTGATGCTCCTCTGCCGATGGTGGCCGGTGACCACGCCGCAGGTGGCTGATGCTCCTCTGCCGATGGTGGCCGGTGACCACGCCGCAGGTGGCTGATGCTCCTCTGCCATGGTGGCCGGTGACCACGCCGCAGGTGGCTGATGCTCCTCTGCCATGGTGGCCGGTGACCACGCCGCAGGTGGCTGATGCTCCTCTGCCGATGGTGGCCGGTGACCACGCCGCAGGTGGCTGATGCTCCTCTGCCGATGGTGACCACGCCGCAGGTGGCTGATGCTCCTCTGCCATGGTGGCCGGTGACCACGCCGCAGGTGGCTGATGCTCCTCTGCCGATGGTGGCCGGTGACCACGCCGCAGGTGGCTGATGCTCCTCTGCCATGGTGGCCGATGACCACGCCGCAGGTGGCTGATGCTCCTCTGCCATGGTGGCCGGTGACCACGTCGCTGGTGGCTGATTCTCTTCTGCCATGGTGGCCAGTGTCCACGCTGCGGGTGGCTGATGCTCCTCTGCCATGGTGGCCGGTGACCACGCCGCGGGTGGCTGATGCTCCTCTGCCATGGTGGCCGGTGACCACGTCGCGGGTGGCTGATTCTCCTCTGTCATGGTGGCCGGTGACCACGTCGCGGGTGGCTAATTCTCCTCTGCCATGGTGGCCGGTTACCACGTCGCGGGTGGCTGATTCTCCTCTGCCATGGTGGCCGGTGACCATGCCGCGGGTGGCTGATGCTCCTCTGCCATGGTGGCTGGTGACTATTTCGTGGGTGGCTGATTCTCCTCTGCCATGGTGGCCAGTGACCATGCCGCGGGTGGCTGATTCTCCTCTGCCATGGTGGCCGGTGACCACGTCGCGGGTGGCTGATTCTCCTCTGCCATGGTGGCCAGTGACCACGCCGCGGGTGGCTAATGCTCCTCTGTCATTATTGACTGTCACAGGCCGGTGCCGGAGGAACAACTCCTCTCCTGAGCCACGTCGCACCCCGACCTCCACCATGGCCGCACCTCAAGTCAATTTCTGTGCAGAAATCCAAATCCGCTTTACACTGTTGAGTTTCCAACTGCGAATTCGGATGGAAAATCCACGGGACAAAGTGTGACCGGCTCCAGGGCTTTATTCACACAAAGACTTTTTGATGCTTTTTTTTTCCATTCTTCCTTTTTTTTTTTCTTTCTTCTTCACTCAAGTGGCAAAAAGCCGCGTTTTACTACCAAATAACATTTACACATATATATATATAAAACAAAGTCACTCTCAACTTGTTTTCTCTTTTTTTCCCTTAAATTGACCCGCAGTTCTATTTTTTTCTTTAAACGTCGTTTCTTTTCCATTTTTTCCTTCTTTCTTCCCTGTTGAGATCAATGAGAAAATCTGCATTTTATTCTGCACAATGAACGGTATAAAAACAAAACCCAAAAATATATGGCAGAAAAATCCAAGAAATAACAAGACCTCGTGCGGCGGTGGAGAGGAATAATGTAAAACGGCGAGGAATAAAAGGAAAGCGCAAAAACCGAAAAATGGCTGAGAGTGAAGGGGTTAACCTTAATGGGAACAGAAACACCTAAATATATCCCTTCGATAAGGCCATGAAGCAACAAAATAGAAAATCCCAGAGAAAAAAACTTCACAAAGGGCCGATTACAAAAAGTAAACAAGTTTATTGAAAAAACAAGACTAACAGTAATAAAAAGGCAGGTACCACAAAGTTCAGGAAGACAAACAGGTGGGTGACCCTGCATGTATGGAGCAGCAAGTATACATTAATATATCTCAAAATACATATATAGAATAAATATGTGTCACAAGACACAATGTGCACTATCAATGTCACTACGAGTCAAGTGACACCATAAACACCAACAATGTCAGAACGTAATAATATATAAAAATTCCATATCACCATGCACAGCAAAAATCTGCAAAGGTATTATAAAAGGCGCAGTGCATCAATAGCTGCTGTAGTAACAGGTAATATAATCAAAAAATAACGAAAATAAAGACCTCAAAGTGAATTAAATAAATGCCTTAGGTAACAAACAGCAGGTATTGAGGCGATAGTAAGAGTAAAAATTACCAGATAATAACAGGGAATGGTGTTGGTAAAAGCATAATTACCAAGTGCTGCAGACAGGGGACCACCACACCCGACGCGCGTTTCGCACGGAAATGCTTCGTCCAGGCGAAACGCGCGTCGTTTGTGGTGGGTCCCTGTCTGCAGCACTATTGCCTCAATACCTGCTGTTTTTTTACCTAAGGCATTTATTTAACTCACTTTGAGGTCTTTATTTTCGTTATTTTTTGATTATATTACCTGTTACTACATCAGCTATTGATGCACTGCGCCTTTTATAATACCTTTGCAGATTTTTGCTGTGCATGGTGATATGGAATTTTTATATATTATTACGTTCTGACATTGTTGGTGTTTATGGTGTCACTTGACTCGTATTTAAAATTACCGTTTGACATTGATAGTGCACATTGTGTCTTGTGACACATATTTATTCTATATATGTATTTTGAGATATATTAATGTATACTTGCTGCTCCATACATGCAGGGTCACCCACCTGTTTGTCTTCCTGAACTTTGTGGTACCTGCCTTTTTATTACTGTTTGTCTTGTTTTTTCAATAAACTTGTTTACTTTTTGTAATCGGCCTTTGTGAAGTTTTTTTCTCTGGGATTTTCTTAATGGGAACAGTAACAAATATGAAGGTGATGATTTCTCAGTAGCAAATCATTTACATGAGGCCGGTTGTCAGCATTGTCTCTGAGTGCTCTGCCTGCACTGTATATATGGGGCGCTCTGCCGGCACTGTAGGTATGGGCGCTCTGCCGGCACTGTAGGTATGGGGCGCTCTGCCGGCACTAGGTATGGGGCGCTCTGCCGGCACTGTAGGTATGGGGCGCTCTGCCGCCACTGTATATATGGGGCACTCTGCTGGCACTATATATGGGGTGCTCTGCTGGCACTGTATATATGGGGTGCTCTACTGGCACTGTATATATGGGACTCTCTGCCGACACTGTATATATGGGCGCTTTGCTGACACTGTATATTATGGGGTGCTCTGCTGATACTGTATATATGGGACTCTCTGCCGACACTGTATATATGGGGCGCTCTGCTGACACTGTATATATGGGGCACTCTGCTGACACTGTATATATGGGGCACTCTGCTGACACTATATTGGGGCTTGCTCTGATGCTCTGCTGCACTGTATATATGGGGCGCTCTGCGACACTGTATATATGGGGCGCTCTGCCGACACTGTTATATGGGGCGCTCTGCTGACACTGTATATATGGGGCGCTCTGCTGACACTGTATATATGGGGCGCTCTGCTGATACTGTATATATGGGGCCTCTGCTCACTGTATATATGGGGCGCTCTGCTGGCACTGTATATATGGGGCGCTTACTGGCACTGTATATATGGGACCTCTGCCGACACTGTATATATGGGGCGCTTGCTGACACTGTATATATGGGGCGCTCTGCGATACTGTATATATGGGACCTCTGCCGACACTTATATGGGGCGCTTGCTGACACTGTATATATGGGGCGCTCTGCGATACTGTATATATGGGCACTCTGCCGACACTGTATATATGGGCGCTCTGCTGACACTGTATATATGGGGCGCTCTGCTGATACTGTATATATGGGACGCTCTGCTGATACTGTATATATGGGGCGCTCTGCTGACACTGTATATATGGGGCGCTCTGCTGACACTTATATATGGGGCGCTCTGCTGACACTGTATATATGGGGCTCTGCTGACACTGTTATATATGGGGCGCTCTGCCGACACTGTATATATGGGGCGCTTGCTGCACTGTAATATGGGCTCTACACTGTATATATGGGGCGCTCTGCTGACATGTATATATGGGGCGCTCTGCTGACACTGTATATATGGGGCGCTCTGCTTACATGTATATATGGGACTCTGCCGACACTGTATATATGGGGCGCTCTGGCTGTAAATGCGATCTGTATATATGGGGCGCTCTGCTGATATGTATATATGGGACGCTCTGCCGACACTGTATATATGGGGCGCTTCTGACACTGTATATATGGGGCGCTCTGCTGATACTGTATATATGGGACGTCTCTGCGAACTGTATATATGGGGCGCTCTGTGACACTGTATATATGGGGCGCTCTGCTTACACTGTTATATGGGGCGCTCTGCTGACACTGTATATATGGGGCTCTGCTTACACTGTATATATGGGGCGCTCTGCTTACACTGTATATATGGGGCGCTCTGCTTACACTGTATATATGGGGCGCTCTGCTTACACTGTATATATGGGGCGCTCTGCTTACACTGTATATATGGGGCCTCTGCTTACACTGTATATATGGGGCGCTCTGCTTACACTGTATATATGGGGCGCTCTGCTAACACTGTATATATGGGGCGCTCTGCTGACACTGTATATATGGGGCGCTCTGCTTACACGTATATATGGGGCGCTCTGCTTACACTGTATATATGGGGCGCTCTGCTGACACTGTATTATGGGGCGCTCTGCTGACACTGTATATATGGGGCGCTCTGCTTACACTGTATATATGGGGCGCTCTGCTTACACTGTATATATGGGATGCTCTGCTTACACTGTATATATGGGACGCTCTGCTTACACTGTATTTATGGGGCGCTCTGCTTACACTGTATATATGGGGCGCTCTGCTTACACTATATATGGGGCGCTCTACTTACACTGTATATATGGGGCGCTCTGCTTACACTATATATGGGGCGCTCTGCTTACACTATATATGGGGCGCTCTGCTTACAATGTATATATGGGGCACTCTGCTTACACTATATATGGGGCGCTCTACTTACACTGTATATATGGGGCGCTCTGCTGACACTGTAAATTATGGGGCGCTCTGCTGACACTGTTTATATGGGCGCTCTGCTTACACAGTATATATGGGGCGCTCTGCTTACACTGTATATATGGGGCGCTCTGCTTACACTGTATATATGGGGCGCTCTGCTTACACTGTATATATGGGCGCTCTGCTTACATGTATATATGGGGCGCTCTGCTTACACTGTATATGTGGGGCGCTCTGCTTACACTGTATATATGGGACGCTCTACTTACACTGTGTATATGGGGTGCTCTGCTGACACTGTATATATGGGGCGCTCTGCCGGCACTGTATATATGGGATGCTCTGCTTACACTGTATATATGGGGCGCTCTGCTTACACTGTATATATGGGGCGCTCTGCTTACACTGTATATATAGGGCACTCTGCTTACAAATTCAAATTCAAAGAAGCTTTATTGGCAGGACTAAATACACATTAGTTTTGCCAAAGCAAGTGTACAAAAGGGGGATAGGGATGTTGGGTAGGGACGGATCTAGGGTAGGGGTTGTGGAAGTCCATGGCTTAGGGAGGGGTGATGGGGGCGCAGATCCGGGATGGGGGCTATAGAAGTCCATGGCATAGGGATGTTGGGTAGGGGCAGATCCGGGGTGGAGGCTATAGAAGTCCATGGCCTATCATAGTTCTCTTTCTCGCAGTCTATGACATTCGCTCACATACCGCGCTGCTATCTCCGCTGCTCTCTCTTCTTCCCCCAGCAAGATATATGTTTTCTCTTCCTCCTTCATGGTGATGAAATCCGGGAAGAGATGTGAGAGTCTCCTGAAGTGAGTGTCCCTCACTGCTGAGTATTTGGAGCAGTGTAGCAGGAAGTGGGTTTCGTCCTCTATGGCCTCCTGGTCACAGTGTTGGCATAGTCTTTCCTCCCTGGGCTTGTAGCTCTGCCTGTGTCGGCCGGATTCGATGGCCAGACTGTGGGCACTGAGTCTATACCGGCTCAGGATCTGGCGGTCTCTGGGGTCCGGGAGTTTCTCCAGGTATGGGGCCAGACTGTAGTCTCTCTGTAGACTCCGGTACATGGTCAGTTTCTGGGAGCTGATGATGTCGTTCTTCCAGTCACTGACATACCTCTCCTGGCCTTCGTCTACCATCTTCCTGATTTCGGCTTTTGTCAGGTTGTTTGTGATTGGTGTTCTGGTCAGGTTGGGTTTGGGTGAGCTGTTCCGAGGGTCCTAGTTTTTCTGTTTCACCTACGTGTGTCAGGGCTTTATGGTGATGGGAGCTTGGATTGCTCCTATGTAGGTGAGCCCGGAATGACAGTGCCCTCTTTAGAACCGTTAGGTGTAGAGGGAATCTGCCCAGCTCGGCCCGGCAGGCACTGTTGGAGGTGCTCCGGTGGACTTGGAGAAGGTGCTTGCAGAATTCCAGGTGGAATATTTCTGTTGGGCTGGAATCCCACCTTGACCAGTCTGGGTAGGTGTGAGGACCCCAGACTTCACTGCCATACAGGAGGATTGGGGCGATGACAGAGTCGAAGATTTTTAACCAGACCCTCACTGGTGGCTTCAGATGGTAGAGTTTCCTTCGGATGCCATAGAAGGTTTTACATGCCTTGTCTTTCAGGGTCTCTATGGCTTGTTTGAAGCTTCCTGACCGGTGGATCTCTAGGCCCAGGTAGGTATATTTGTCTGTTCCTGTAAGGGCGCAGTTGTTGAGAACAAATGAAGGGTGCTGGTCTAATTTTCTCTTTCTCCTCTGGAACACCATGATGTTGGTTTTCTTTAGGTTGACCGGTAGTGCCAGGTGGAGCTGAATTTCTCTAAGATTTTCAGGTTGTCTTGGAGGCCTTTCTCGGTTGGTGACAGAAGCAGCAGGTCATCTGTATATATGGGGCGCTCTGCTGACACTGTATATATGGTGCGCTCTGCTGACACTGTAAATATGGGGCGCTCTGCTTACACTGTATATATGGGGCGCTCTGCTTACACTGTATATGGGGCGCTCTGCTGACACTGTATATATGGGGCGCTCTGCTGACACTATATATATGGGGCGCTCTGCTGACACTGTATATATGGGGCGCTCTGCTTACACTGTATATATGGGGCGCTCTGCTTACACTGTATATATGGGGCGCTCTGCTTACACTGTATATATGGGGCGCTCTGCTTACACTATATATGGGGCGCTCTGCTTACACTGTATATATGGGACGCTCTGCTTACACTGTATATATGGGGCGCTCTGCTTACACTGTATATATGGGGCGCTCTGCTTACACTGTATATATGGGGCGCTCTGCTTACACTGTATATATGGGGCGCTCTGCTTACACTGTATATATGGGGCGCTCTCCTTACATTGTATATATGGGGCGCTCTGCTGAGACTGTATATATGGGGCGCTCTGCTGACACTATATATGGGGCGCTCTGCTGACACTGTATATATGGGGCGCTCTGCTGACACTGTATATATGGGGCGCTCTGCTGACACTATATATGGGGCGCTCTGCTGACACTGTATATATGGGGCGCTCTGCTTACACTGTATATATGGGGGCGCTCTGCTTACACTGTATATGGGGCGCTCTGCTTACACTGTATATATAGGGCACTCTGCTTACACTGTATATATGGGGCGCTCTGCTTACACTATATATGGGGCGCTCTGCTGACACTATATGGGATGCTCTGCTTACACTGTATATATGGGGCGCTCTGCTTACACTGTATGGGGCGCTCTGCTTACACTATATATGGGATGCTCTGCTTACACTGTATATATGGGGCGCTCTGCTTACACTGTATATATGGGGCGCTCTGCTTACACTGTATATATGGGGCGCTCTACTTACACTGTATATATGGGACGCTCTGCTGACACTATATATATGGGGCGCTCTGCTGACACTGTATATATGGGGCGCTCTGCTTACACTGTATATATGGGGCGCTCTGCTGACACTGTATATATGGGGCGCTCTGCTGACACTGTATATATGGGGCGCTCTGCGCACACTGTATATATGGGGCTCTCTGCCGACACTGTATATATGGGGCGCTCTGCCGACACTGTATATATGGGGCGCTCTGCTGACACTGTATATATGGGGCGCTCTGCTTACACTGTATATATGGGGCGCTCTGCTTACACTGTATATATGGGGCGCTCTGCTTACACTGTATATATGGGACGCTCTGCTTACACTGTATATATGGGGCGCTCTACTTACACTGTATATATGGGGCGCTCTGCTTACACTGTATATATGGGGCGCTCTGCTTACACTGTATATATGGGGTGCTCTGCTTACACTGTATATGTGGGGCACTCTGCTTACACTGTATATATGGGACGCTCTACTTACACTGTGTATATGGGGGCTCTGCTTGACACTGTGTATATGGGGCGCTCTGCTGCACTGTATATATGGGATGCTCTGCTTACACTGTATATATGGGGCGCTCTGCTTACACTGTATATATGGGGCGCTCTGCTTACACTGTATATATGGGGCGCTCTGCTTACACTGTATATATGGGGCGCTCTGCTTACACTGTATATATGGGACGCTCTGCTTACACTGTATATATGGGCGCTCTACTTACACTGTATATATGGGGCGCTCTACTTACACTGTGTATATGGGGTGCTCTGCTGACACTGTGTATATGGGGCGCTCTGCTGACACTGTATATATGGGAGCTCTGCTGACACTGTATATATGGGGCGCTCTGCTTACACTGTATATATGGGGCGCTCTGCTTACACTGTATATATGGGGCGCTCTGCTTACACTGTATATATGGGGCGCTCTGCTTACACTGTATATATGGGGCGCTCTGCTTACACTGTATATATGGGGCGCTCTGCTTACACTATATATGGGGCGCTCTGCTGACACTGATAATATGGGCGCTCTGCTTACACTGTATATATGGGGCGCTCTGCTTACACTGTATATATGGGGCGCTCTGCTTACACTGTATATATGGGGCGCTCTGCTGACACTGATATATATGGGGCGCTCTGCTGACACTGTATATATGGGGCGCTCTGCTTACACTGTATATATGGGCGCTCTGCTTACACTGTATATATGGGGCGCTCTGCTTACACTGTATATATGGGGCGCTCTGCTTACACTATATATTGGGCGCTCTGCTTACACTATATATGGGGCGCTCTGCTTACCTATAGGCTTGTTACACTATATATGGGGCTCTCTGCTTACACTGTATATATGGGGCGCTCTGCTTACACTATATATTGGGGCGCTCTACTTACACTGTATATATGGGGCGCTCTGCTGACACTGTATATATGGGGCGCTCTGCTTACACTGTATATATGGGGCGCTCTGCTTACACTGTATATATGGGGCGCTCTGCTTACACTGTATATATGGGACGCTCTGCTTACACTGTATATATGGGGCGCTCTACTTACACTGTATATATGGGGCGTCTACTTACACTGTATATATGGGCGCTCTGCTTACACTGTATATATGGGGCGCTCTGCTTACACTGTATATATGGGGCGCTCTGCTTACACTGTATATATGGGGCGCTCTGCTTACACTGTATATATGGGGCGCTCTGCTTACACTGTATATGTGGGGCACTCTGCTTACACTATATATGGGACGCTCTACTTACACTGTGTATATGGGGTGCTCTGCTTACACTGTATATATGGGGCGCTCTGCTTACACTGTATATATGGGGCGCTCTGCTTACACTGTATATATGGGGCGCTCTGCTTACACTGTATATATGGGGCGCTCTGCTTACACAGTATATATGGGGCGCTCTGCTTACACTGTATATATGGGGCGCTCTGCTGACACTGTATATATGGGGCGCTCTGCCGGCACTGTATATATGGGATGCTCTGCTTACACTGTATATATGGGGCGCTCTGCTGACACTGTATATATGGGGCGCTCTGCTTACACTGTATATATGGGGCGCTCTGCTTATACTGTAAGTACATGTGCTGCGTCATCAGGAATGAGGGATGGAGCTGAGGAACGATCTGCAGCATTGACATTGGGGGATAAGCTGCTGCTTTCACTGTCTCCCCAAGGGATGTGAGGAAACAGTTTGGTAAACTAGTCATTGGCAAAGCAGCTGGGCCTGATGGCCTCAGCCCACGTGTCCTCAGAGCATGTGCAAACCAACTGTGTACTGTCTTCCAGCACCTGTTTAACAGGAGCCTACAATCACAGAGAATACCAGTGCTGTGAAGACCACCTGCCTGGTGCCGGCTCCCAAGATCACCTCTCCAACTTCCCTACAAGACTATCGTCCAGTGGCCTTAACATCGCATGCTATGAAGTCGTTGGAGAGAATAATACTCGCCTACTTGTGCCCGAGGGTGAAGGCCTACACTGACCCCCTGCAGTTTGCGTACCAGCAGAGATTGGGGGTGGATGATGCTGTAGCGTCTCTGCTACATACAGTACATTCATTCTTGGATAATGATGGAACTGCAGTGCACGCCATGTTCTTTGACTTCTCTAGTGCTTTCAATACCCTACAGCCGCTCTTACTACGTAATAAGTTGACTGATATGGCGGTAGATGAGGGGATGGTGAATTGGATAAGTGACTACCTGACAGACAGGCCGCAGTTTGTAAGGATGGGGGAGGTGGTATCTGGCAGTGTACGGAGCAGTGTTGAGCCCCTCAGGATACAGTGCTGTCACCCTTCCTCTTCTCATTGTATACAGCTGACTTTCAGTATAAATCTGATTTTTGTCACCTCCAAAAATTCTCAAATGACTTCGTGATTGTAGGGGGCATTGTGGGGGGCCGGGGGAGGAGGAATATAGAAGGGTGGTTTCTGACTTTGTGGATTGGTGTCAGACTAACTGTCTAGAACTAAATGTGAAGAAAACCAAGGAGATGGTGGTGAGTTATAGAAGGAAGAAGGATAATTACTTACCGATCACCATTGCTGGCCAGGAGGTGGAGATGGTTGAGAGCTACAAATATTTGGGGGTTCACCTTGACAGTAAACTCGATTGGAGGTGTCATACAGAAAAGGTTCACAAGAAGGGAATGAGCAGACTGTACTTTCTGCGGAAGCTCAGGTCGTTCAATGTGTGCAGTAAAATGCTGGAGATGTTCTACCAGTCCGTTGTAGCAAGCGCCATCTTTTTTGCTATCATTTGCTGGGGCAGTAGTGTGCGAGTAGCTGACGCTAATAAACTCAACAAACTTATCAAGAAGGCAAGCGCAGCTGTTGGCCTCCATCTGGACTCTTTTGAGGAGGTATTGGAGGATAGAATTCGGAAGAAGTGCAGGGCTATAATGAACAATAATACACACCCCCTATACGATCTGTTCTTGAAGCAGAAGAGCACATTCAGCAGCCGTCTAATCCTTCCAAGGTGCAAGAAGGAGAAATTCAGGAAATCGTTTGTGCCTAGCGCTATGGGGATGTATAATAATTCACTAAGGGTGAAAGATGGCTACGACCTAGGACTGGCGCACTAATGGAAATGATTAGAGATTTGTGTACCTTTGTTTGTTACGTATTGTGGTTAGTCATGTGCAAATCTGTGTCTAGTAATTAATCTATGTAATGCTGTTTGTAATGGTTTGTTTGTAATGCTGTTGGAACGCTGCTGTGATACCATAATTTCCCTCAGGATCAATAAAGTGTATCGTATATATGGGACGCTTTGCTGACACTGTATATATGGTGCGCTCAGATGATTTACTAGTTTCTGTTCTTGAGTAACCATCTTTTTAATTATTATTTCATAAATCAAGAGTACAGAGAAAATAAGAAACTTTGTAATAAATCTTACCAGAGAAATCTGCTTCTTTCTGTGCCAGGTGAAATGTGTCTTCAGTGAATACAGATTGTTCCATTACTGAGACCGGAGAAGACAGTTAGTGCTGATAAGATTCTATGCAGATGGGAGGAGCTACAGGCAAAGCTCCTCCCCTCTTCACAGAGTCTTATAAAAACCACCTGTATTCTCCGGTCTCAGTGATGGAACAATCTGTATTCACTGAAGACACATTTCACCCCGGAATTGTCAGAATGAACGATCCGTCCAGGAGGAGAAAAAAGCCGATTCTCCTGATACAACGTATTACAAAGCTTCTTATTTTCTCGTGCACTTTTTGATTTATGGAATAAAAAAACACAATGACTGTAAGTTCCTTTGTATTTGGTCTCATTTTTGCAGCAGAATTCACGGTCGGAGCTGCGCTCGTTGCTGACTCACTGTTTCCTTGACATTTGTAGAGTGTGATGTCACCTCCAGCAAGCGAGAAACCTTCCAGCAAAACTGCGGCGTCACCCACCGGAACCGAGCAAAGAAAGGAGAAGGTAAAGAGCAGGAGGGGGCGAGCGGCGACGCATGCACGTCCCTAATGCCGGAGCGTGTGGCCACCGTCAGCAGGTGGGGGGCGACCTTTCCTGCAAATTCTCTTCTTTTCTGCTTTATCACATTTTATGTTTATTTCATGAGGAATAAGTCAGTCTACATTACTGGGGGTGTGCAAAAGTTTACACCCCCGTTCACTACTTCAGTGTTAACCCCTCACTTTCCAATATTTATGCCAACTGTTGGCGCTGTAGAGTCCTCTCTCTCTCCAAGGAGGCAATTTGCATGTTAAGTTTTTGTTGTTACTATATATTATATTTTTTATTTCTTTGCATCGTAAAAAAAAATACAAAAAACCTTCGGCCTCCATTCATCAAACTGTTTTAGGCAGAAAACTGGAGTCAATCTGAAATGTTGCAGAATTTTTGGGGAACTTGTAGTTCTATAAAAAATATTGCAACTTTTGGCATTTTTACACCAACTTCAACAACTTTGGAAAAATGGTCGGGGCTTAGAAGAGGACAGCCGACGAATTCATCATAATGTATGCGAAACTGCGACGTTTATGAGGGACACTCTGCTGGAACCGTATGTAATGGGCGCTCTGCCGGCACCGTATGTAAGGGGCGCTCTGTCGGCACCGTATATAAGGGACACTCTGCCGGCACCGTATATCAGAAGCGCTCTGCCGGCACCGTATATAAGGGTCACTCTGCCGGCACCATATATAAGGGGCACTCTGCCGGCACCATATATAAGGGTCACTCTGCCGGCACCATATATAAGGGACACTATGCCGGCACCATATATAAGGGTCACTCTGCCGGCACCATATATAAGGGACACTCTGCCGGCACCATATATAAAGGACACTCTGCCGGCACCATATATAAGGGACACTCTGCTGGCACTGAATATAAGAGGCGCTCTGCTGGCACTGAATATAAGAGGCGCTCTGCCGGCACCATAAATAAGGGACACTCTGCTGGCACCATATATAAGGGATACTGCTGGCACCGTATATAAGGGTCACTCTGCCGGCACCATATATAAGGGACACTCTGCTGGCACCATATATAAGGGGCACTCTGCCGGCACGACATATAAGGGACACTCTGCCGGCACCATATATAAGGGACACTTGCTGGCACGTATATAAGGGTCCTCTGCCGGCACGACATATAAGGGACACTCTGCCGGCACCATATATAAGGGACACTCTGCCGGCACCATATATAAGAGGCGCTCTGCCGGCACCATAAATAAGGGACACTCTGCTGGCACCATATATAAGGGATACTGCTGGCACCGTATATAAGGGACACTCTGCTGGCACCGTATATAAGGGACACTCTGCCGGCACCATATATAAGGGATACTGCTGGCACCATATATAAGGGACACTCTGCTGGCACCATATATAAGGGACACTCTGCTGGCACCATATATAAGGAACACTGCTGGCACCGTATATAAGGGACACTGCTGGCACCGTATATAAGGGACACTGCTGGCACCGTATATAAGGGACACTCTGCTGGCACCGTATATAAGGGATACTGCTGGCACCGTATATAAGGGATACTCTGCTGGCACCGTATTAAGGGACACTCTGCCGGCATCATATATAAGGGATACTGCTGGCACCATATATAAGGGACACTCTGCTGGCACCGTATATAAGGGACACTCTGCTGGCACCATATATAAGGAACACTACTGGCACCGTATATAAGGGACACTGCTGGCACCGTATATAAGGGACACTCTGCTGGCACCGTATATAAGGGACGCTCTGCCGGCACCATATATAAGGGACACTCTGCCGGCACCATATATAAGGGACACTCTGCTGGCACCATATATAAGGGACACTCTGCTGGCACTGAATATAAGGGGCGCTCTGCCGGCACCAATATAAGGAACACTGCTGGCACCGTATATAAGGGACACTCTGCTGGCACCGTATATAAGGGACACTCTGCTGGCACCGTATATAAGGGACACTGCTGGCACCATATATAAGGGACACTCTGCCGGCACCATATATAAGGGACACTGCTGGCACTGAATATAAGAGGTGCTCTGCCGGCACCATATATAAGGGACACTCTGCTGGCACCGTATATAAGGGACACTCTGCCAGCACCATATATAAGGGACACTCTGCTGGCACCATATATAAGGGACACTGCTGGCACTGAATATAAGAGGTGCTCTGCCGGCACCATATATAAGGGACACTCTGCTGGCACCGTATATAAGGGACACTCTGCTGGCACCGTATATAAGGGACACTCTGCTGGCACCATATATAAGGGACACTCTGCCGGCACCATATATAAGGGACACTCTGCTGGCACTGAATATAACATATATAAGGGACACTGCCGGCACCGTATATAAGGGACACTCTGCCGGCACCGTATATAAGGGGCGCTCTGCCGGCACCATATATAAGGGACACTCTGCTGGCACCGAATATAAGGGGCGCTCTGCTGGCACCATATATAAGGGACACTGTCGGCACCATATATAAAGGACACTCTGCCGGCGCCGTATATAAGGGACACTCTGCCGGCACCGTATATAAGGGGCGCTCTGCCGGCACCGTATATAAGGGACACTCTGCCGGCACCGTATATAAGGGACACTCTGCCGGCATCGTATATAAGGGACACTCTGCTGGCACCGTATATAAGGGACACTCTGCCGGCACCGTATATAAGGGACACTCTGCCGGCACCGTATATAAGGAACACTGCTGGCACCGTATATAAGGGACACTGCTGGCACCGTATATAAGGGACACTCTGCTGGCACCGTATATAAGGGACGCTCTGCCGGCACCATATATAAGGGATACTGCTGGCACCATATATAAGGGACACTCTGCTGGCACCGTATATAAGGGACACTCTGCTGGCACCGTATATAAGGGACACTCTGCTGGCACCATATATAAGGGACACTCTGCCGGCACCATATATAAGGGACACTCTGCTGGCACTGAATATAAGGGGCGCTCTGCCAGCACCATATATAAGGAACACTGCTGGCACCGTATATAAGGGACACTGCTGGCACCGTATATAAGGGACACTCTGCTGGCACCGTATATAAGGGACAGTGCCGGCACGATATAAGGGGCGCTCTGCCGGCACCGTATATAAGGGACACTCTGCCGGCACCGTATATAAGGGACACTCTGCCGGCACCGTATATAAGGGACACTGCTGGCACTGTATATAAGGGACACCTGCCGGCACCGTATATAAGGGACACTTGCCGGCACCGTATATAAGGGACACTCTGCCGGCACCGTATATAAGGGACACTCTGCCGGCACCATATATAAGGAACACTGCTGGCACCGTATATAAGGACACTTGCCGGCACCGTATATAAGGGACACTCTGCTGGCACCATATATAAGGGACACTCTGCGGCACCGTATATAAGGGACACTCTGCTGGCACCATATATAAGGGACACTCTGCTGGCACCATATATAAGGGACACTGCTGGCACTGTATAAGGGACACTCGCGGCACTGTATATAAGGGACACTCTGCCGGCACCGTATATAAGGGACACTCTGCTGGCACCATATATAAGGGACACTGCTGGCACTGTATATAAGGGACACTGCCGGCACCGTATATAAGGGACACTGCCGGCACCGTATATAAGGGACACTCTGCTGGCACCGTATATAAGGGACACTCTGCTGGCACCATATATAAGGAACACTGCTGGCACCGTATATAAGGGACACTGCTGGCACCGTATATAAGGGACACTCTGCTGGCACCGTATCTAAGGGACACTCTGCTGGCACCGTATATAAGGGATACTGCTGGCACCGTATATAAGGGACACTCTGCTGGCACCATATATAAGGGACACTGCTGGCACTGAATATAAGAGGTGCTCTGCCGGCACCATATATAAGGGACACTCTGCCGGCACCGTATATAAGGGACACTCTGCTGGCACCATATATAAGGGACACTGCTGGCACTGAATATAAGAGGTGCTCTGCCGGCACCATATATAAGGGACACTCTGCTGGCACCGTATATAAGGGACACTCTGCTGGCACCATATATAAGGGACACTCTGCCGGCACCATTTATAAGGGACACTCTGCTGGCACTGAATATAACATATATAAGGGACACTGCCGGCACCGTATATAAGGGACACTCTGCCGGCACCGTATATAAGGGGCGCTCTGCCGGCACCATATATAAGGGACACTCTGCTGGCACCGAATATAAGGGGCGCTCTTCTGGCACCATATATAAGGGACACTGTCGGCACCATATATAAAGGACACTCTGCCGGCGCCGTATATAAGGGACACTCTGCCGGCACCGTATATAAGGGGCGCTCTGCCGGCACCGTATATAAGGGACACTCTGCCGCAACCGAAATATAAGGAACACTGCTGGCACCGTATATAAGGGACACTGCTGGCACCGTATATAAGGGACACTCTGCTGGCACCGTATATAAGGGACGCTCTGCCGGCACCAATATATAAGGGATACTGCTGGCACCATATATAAGGGACACTCTGCTGGCACTGAATATAAGGGGCGCTCTGCCAGCACCATATATAAGGAACACTGCTGGCACCGTATATAAGGGACACTCTGCTGGCACCATATATAAGGGACACTCTGCCGGCACCATATATAAGGGACACTCTGCTGGCACTGAATATAAGGGACACTCTGCTGGCACCGTATATAAGGGACACTCTGCTGGCACCGTATATAAGGACAGTGCCGGCACGACATATAAGGGGCGCTCTGCCGGCACCATATATAAGGGACACTCTGCCGGCACCGTATATAAGGGACACTCTGCCGGCACCGTATATAAGGGACACTCTGCTGGCACCATATATAAGGGACACTGCTGGCACTGTATATAAGGGACACTCTGCCGGCACCGTATATAAGGGACACTGCCGGCACCGTATATAAGGGACACTCTGCCGGCACCGTATATAAGGGACACTCTGCCGGCACCATATATAAGGAACACTGCTGGCACCGTATATAAGGGACACTCTGCCGGCACCGTATATAAGGGACACTCTGCTGGCACCAATATATAAGGACACTCTGCCGGCACCGTATATAAGGGACACTCTGCTGGCACCATATATAAGGGACACTGCTGGCACTGTATATAAGGGACACTCTGCCGGCACCGTATATAAGGGACACTCTGCTGGCACCGTATATAAGGGACACTGCTGGCACTGTATATAAGGGACACTGCGCACCGTATATAAGGGACACTGCGGCACCGTATATAAGGGACACTCTGCTGGCACCGTATATAAGGGACACTCTGCTGGCACCATATATAAGGAACACTGCTGGCACCGTATATAAGGGACACACTGCTGGCACCGTATATAAGGGACACTCTGCTGGCACCGTATATAAGGGATACTGCTGGCACCGTATATAAGGGACACTCTGCTGGCACCATATATAAGGGACACTGCTGGCACTGAATATAAGAGGTGCTCTGCCGGCACCATATATAAGGGTCACTCTGCTGGCACCGTATATAAGGGTACATCTGCCGGCACCTATATAAGGGATACTGCTGGCACCATATATAAGGGACACTCTGCTGGCACCGTATATAAGGGACACTGCTGGCACCTATATAAGGAACCTACTGGCACCGTATATAAGGGACACTGCTGGCACCGTATATAAGGGACACTCTTCTGGCACCGTATATAAGGGACGCTCTGCTGGCACCATATATAAGGGATACTGCTGGCACCATATATAAGGGACACTTGCTGGCACCGTATATAAGGGACACTGCTGGCACCGTATATAAGGGACACTCTCTGGCACCGTATATAAGGGACACTCTGCGGCACCATATATAAGGGACACTCGCTGGCACCATATATAAGGGACACTCTGCTGGCACCTATATAAGGGACACTCTGCGGCACCTATATAAGGGACACTCTGCTGGCACTGATATAAGGGACCTCTGCCGGCACCATATATAAGGACACTGCTGGCACCGTATAATAAGGGACACTGCTGGCACCGTATATAAGGGACACTCTGCTGGCACCAGTATATAAGGGACACTTGCTGGCACCATATATAAGGGGCACTCTGCCGGCACCATATATAAGGAACACTCTGGGCACCTATATAAGGGACACTGCGGCACCTATATAAGGGGACCTCTGCGGCACCTATATAAGGGACACTCTGCCGGCACCATATATAAGGAACACTGCTGCGCCGTATATAAGGGACACTGCGGCACCTATATAAGGGACCTGCGGCACCGATATAAGGGACACTCTGCGGCACCGTATATAAGGACACTGCTGGCACCTATATAAGGGACACTCTGCGGCACTGTATATAAGGGAGCTACTGCGGCACCGTATATAAGGGACGCTCTGCCGGCACCGTATATAAGGGAGACTCTGCTGGCACCATATATAAGGGACACTGCCGGCACTGCATATAAGGGGTGCTCTGCCGGCACCTATATAAGGGACACTCTGCCGGCACCGTATATAAGGGACACTCTGCCGGCACCGTATATAAGGGACACTGCCGGCACGATATAAGGGGACTCTGCCGGCACCGTATATAAGGGACACTCTGCCGGCACCGTATATAAGGGACACTCTGCCGGCACCGTATATAAGGGACACTGCCGGCACCGTATATAAGGGACACTCTGCCGGCACCGTATATAAGGGACACTCTGCCGGCACCGTATATAAGGGACACTGTCGGCACCGTATATAAGGGACACTGCCGGCACCGTATATAAGGGACACTCTGACGAAACCATATATAAGGGACACTGCCGGCACCGTATATAAGGGACACTGTGCGGCACCGTATATAAGGGCTCTGCCGGCACCGTATATAAGGGACACTCGGACCGTATATAAGGGACACTGCCGGCACCGTATATAAGGGACACTCTGCCGGCACCGTATATAAGGGGCGCTCTGCCGGCACCGTATATAAGGGACACTGTCGGCACCGTATATAAGGGACACTGCCGGCACCGTATATAAGGGACACTCTGCCGAAACCATATATAAGGGACGCTCTGCCTTCATTTACTTTCTGTGGTCGGATTGAGATGTGACCAGTGAAAGTAATGAGAACCAAGGACAACAGTGACTCCTGCAGGCTGGAGAAGGCATTACACCTGATTAAAGGGACAGCACCATAGAATTGCCATTTGGCAGATCCATATAATGGGGGGCCTCATCCTGCGAATGGTAACTTTGACTTTTGTGAATGTTGTGTGTGTTATCGAGCTTTGCTGCGGTTGGTATACTCATCAGCCGGTTCCCCAGCAGCACAGAGTGATTTAGGGAAGGATTGTGCTGATCTTATGGGAAGTAACCAATCATAATGAAGGGAGCAGGGTCCTCCAAGCAGCGCAGAGTATATCATCATGCTGAGGAGTGCGCTCATCTTGTGGAAGGGCAGAGACCTATAATTACAAAGTAGAAGGAGTCCTGTCCTCAGCAGCACTGAGTATTTCAGCACTGCAGTGTGCTGATATTGTGGAAGGTCACAGACTGACCCGATCGTTACACAGTGGGAAGAGCACAGTCCTCTAAGCAGTGCAGAGTGTCTCAGGAGATTAATATGCAGATGTTTTGGTAGGTCAAATACTCATGGATGATGCAGGATTCTATCAGCAGCACAGAGTATTTCAGGAGAGAAGTTTGAGGAAGTGACAGCCAAGCTAAACACTGCTGTCCCTGAAATACCCTGATATTATCTTTGGTGTCCCATCCCCTGACCGTAACATCAGTCGAGGGACAATATACCTGATAATCACCGTCATCAAATATTACCACTGGCACACAAGAACCTGAGTGTCCCTACACAGCGAGGCGTCCAACACGTCACCACAGTCAGCCAGATAGTGTCCGACCTCAGAGGAATAAAATCATTCAAGACTAGGAGCCAGAATACTGTAAAGTTATGGAAAAATGTGACATTGGCTTAAAATATCATTAATTCATTTTGCAAAGTGTTTATATTTCATCTTTCACAAGAATATAACTACTATAATACTGCTCCTATGTATACGAATATAACTACTATAATACTCCCTCCTAGCTGAGAGGTTGTGTGTTTGTAGCTCTCCTGATGTCTGGAGCAAGCCCAGGGAGGGGCCACTCTGGGCGGGGAAGCTCCCCAGGCAAGGCCCAGGCTTCCCGGCCTACACTGGGACAAGCCTCCCAGGCCTCTCCTAATGGGAATGTTAATCCAGAGCCACTGTCAGACCAGTGAATGCAGCGAGCCAAAGCTGCAGCAGTTCTGTGAAGGAGGAAAAAGCCGTCAGTAAAGTTTTGGGAGGAAAACCTTCTCCAAGTCCAGCAAAGAAGCAAGAAGGAAAAGTGTCGGTCAGCGATGGGTTACAGCACAATGTGAAGTCAGGTAACTCCCCAGTCAGCAAGCAGCTCCTGCCAGGTGCACAGTTGAGATCAGCCCCAGCTGTGCAGATCACCTCTCCTGCTCCCAGGCAGAGACGGACGTCTTTGGAAAGACAAACCATCCAGGAGAACTTACAGCAGCATGGCAGTATGGCGCGGTCAGGACGCACACGGTCGCAGTCAGGTGGCAGCAGTAAAAGTGCTGTGGAGCCTGGAAGCCATGAAACCAGCGGTGGTGAAAATTAAGGAGACGTCTGGGTTCAAGCAGCCGGGGACATCGCTGAATGCAGGATCCCAGGAGGAGACGCCACGTGCACCTGAGCTTCAGCTCGCAGAGGAGATCCCAGGACTGGTCAAGAAGTTCGGTGAGTTACAGCAGCAGAAAAACACACTACAGATGCAGATAGACACTTGCTATAAGCTAAAGGCTATTAATCCCGGGAGTCATGATTTTTATGATGAGACTCTGAACACACTGGGTGTATTGCTGGCAAAAGTGGTGAGGGACATGGACTGCGTCCTAGAGAGGATGGGGCCCCTGGCGGAGACTTATAGGAACCAGGAACTGTTTAATTCACAGAAGCAGAACTCTGCAGGTTCCAGGTCAGACATTGTCCCAGGTGGACCCCAGAAGCAGGTGCGGCCAGTGCTGCAGCCTGCAAGTTTCTGCTTCCAAAAGGGGCAAATGCCGCACCAGCAGCAGCCTGTAGTACAGACCCAGCAGACGTACCACAAGTCTCAAAATGCCCAGCAAAACTGCCTGCAGCAGATTCCAAGCAGCAGCATGAAGGGCACATTCCAGTAGAGGTACAACAAGTCGCAGAATGCCCAGTACAGCCGCCTGCAGCAGATTCCAAACAGCAGCATGGACATTTTTCAGCACAGGGACTACAAGTCTCAGAATGCCAGGCACCACAGTTGGGCAGTGGACATGTGCCGGTAGTTCCTGATGGTGCCCAGCAGGGCTCTGATGCTGGGGATAACCGCGCTGTATCTGAGGGGTCGGGGGTTTGGGGGAGCACAGTATCTTTGTGGACGCTGCGCAGTCTGATAGTGACATTGATGTTGATGATAACAATGTTCATGATGATGTCTGTGATTTCCCCCCTTTAATTCGAGCACACAAGGTGTAGCAGCCCCCCCTGCAGACCCTCACCCCGTCAGTCAGCCTAGTGTGACCCCGCAGGTTCCCCCCAGTAATGCCTGGAGTGGTGGCGCTCCGTCCTTCACCTCTGGTGCCAATTATACCGGCCAGGCGTTTAAACGGAGAAACGTTGTGCGTTTCCGGCACAGAGGCGCCAAGGAGGATCTGCCAGATAGAAGGTTTGTGGTCAGGGAGCTCTTGTGTCGCCAGATGGGGTTTGCGCCAGTCAGCATCTTGGCGGTGATTAATCTTCCAGACAGGCAGGGCTATGACGTCAGCTTTAAGCTCATGAGTGACCTGGACAGGTTCTGGTCTAATTTCCCCAAGTTTAGAGACCTGAGGGCTGGAGTAAGTTCAGCTTTATTCCTATCTCTAAGCCAGATACCGTTACGGTAAATCTCATCTTCTGGAATGAGTCTGTTCCCCGCAGGACATTGTGGTGTGGCTCCGGAGGCATTGTGACCTGGTCTCTGACCTCACCAAAAGCAGAGACAATGATGGTATCTGGACGGGAGGGTGGAGGGTTTTGGTGAAACTGCGCCAGTGCGATAATATCACTGCCCACTTACCCAACTCCTTCTTTATTGGGAGGGAGAGGGGTGTGTGTTTCTATCCTGGGCAGCCTCGTAAGTGCTTCAAATGTGGCAAGGCGGGTCACCTGGCGAATACGTGTACTGTGGTGAAGTGCAACCTGTGTGGGGAGGTCGGCCATGTGGCTGCAGACTGCCAGAACATCAGGTGCAACCTCTGTGGGAAGATCGGTCACCCTCACAGGGACTGTCCTGATGCCTGGCACAATATCTGTAAGGACTATCCTGATGAGGATTTGGTGGCAGGGGCAGAGATTCTGGAGGAGGCAGCTTTACTGTCAGGGGAAATACTGGCCAGACCGGAGGCCCACCAGGGGTCTACTCAGGTGACACCAGAGCAGCAGGGTTCAGAGGGTGCACAGGGGAGTATGGAGGTTGTCTCTCAGGGGCAGCAGTCACAGGGAAGCATTACTTCAGTACTACCATCTGTGTCTCAGACTAAAAGGAAGAAAAAGGACAAGACCTCCCGTAAACCTGAGAAGGAGTATGACACTGGCCAAGGAGCCAGGAAGAAGGTCCAGAGTTCTGCAGGTGTAATGGACTTATCTAATAGGTTTGGTGTTCTGTCTGAGTCTGACGGTGATTTTGAGGATGACCTTAGAAGAATTGACGCAGAGTTTGATAGGGACGTAGAGGACTGTCCTCCGCCCAAGCGGAAGCCATTACCTGAGGGCTCTCGGGTAGAGTCTGAAATGGAGACCGGCGGTGACCAGAATAACTCCGACCCAGATCTGTGACGCTGTCAACAATAATGTCCGAGCCCAGATAGATAAAATCATTAGGAAATGTTAAGTTATGGAAGGATGTGTCACTGGGTTGAAATATGATGGTTTTTTTTTTTTTTTTCTTTTCTTTCCAACCAGGTGTATGGACTCTTTAAGATAATTTTATATGTATAATCCGGATATGTAATGAATGTACAATCCAAGTGAATTTAGTTTTGTATTACTGGAGAAATGTCAGTATATTTGTATTTGTTTGGTTTTTACAATAAAAATTGCCCCTATGTACAGGAATATAACTACTATAATACTGCCTCTATGTACAAGAATATAACTACTATAATACTGCCCCTATGTGCAAGAATATAACTACTATAATACTGCCCCTATGTACAAGAATATAACTACTATAATACTGCCCCTATGTACAATAATATAACTACTATAATACTGCCCTTATGTAGAAGAATATAACTACTATAATACTGCCCTATGTACAAGAATATAACTACTATAATACTGCCTCTATGTACAAGAATATAACTACTATAATACTGCCCCTATGTGCAAGAATATAACTACTATAATACTCCCCCTATGTACAAGAATATAACTACTATAATACTGCCCCTATGTACAATAATATAACTACTATAATACTGCTCCTATGTACAAGAATATAACTACTATAATACTGCTCCTATATACAAGAATTTAACTACTATAATACTGCTCCTATGTACAATAATATAACTACTATAATACTGCCCTTATGTAGAAGAATATAACTACTATAATACTGCCCCTATGTACAAGAATATAACTACTATAATACTGCCCTTATGTAGAAGAATATAACTACTATAATACTGCCCCTATGTACAATAATATAACTACTATAATACTGCCCTTATGTAGAAGAATATAACTACTATAATACTGCTCCTATGTACAAGAATATAACTACTATAATACTGCCTCCTAGCTGAGAGGTTGTGTGTTTGTAGCTCTCCTGATGTCTGGAGCAAGCCCAGGGAGGGGCCACCCTGGGCGGGGAAGCTCCCCAGGCAAGGCCCAGGCTTCCCGGCCTACACTGGGACAAGCCTCCCAGGCCTCTCCTAATGGGAATGTTAATCCCAGAGCCACTGTCAGAGCAGTGAATGCAGCGAGCCAAAGCTGCAGCAGTTCTGTGAAGGAGGAAAAAGCCGTCAGTAAAGTTTTGGGAGGAAAACCTTCTCCAAGTCCAGCAAAGAAGCAAGATGGAAAAGTGTCGGTCAGTGATGGGTTACAGCACAATGTGAAGTCAGGTAACTCCCCAGTCAGCAAGCAGCTCCTGCCGGGTGCACAGTTGAGATCAGCCCCAGCTGTGCAGATCACCTCTCCTGCTCCCAGGCAGAGACGGACGTCTTTGGAAAGACAAACTATCCAGGAGAACTTACAGCAGCATGGCAGTATGGCGCTGTCAGGACGCACACGGTCGCAGTCAGGTGGCAGCAGTAAAAGTGCTGTGGAGCCTGGAGCCATGAAACCAGCGGTGGTGAAAATTAAGGAGATGTCTGGGTTCAAGCAGCCGGGGACATCGCTGAATGCAGGATCCCAGGAGGAGACGCCACGTGCACCTGAGCTTCAGCTCGCAGAGGAGATCCCAGGACTGGTCAAGAAGTTCGGTGAGTTACAGCAGCAGAAAGACTCACTACAGATGCAGATAGACACTTGCTATAAGCTAAAGGCTATTAATCCCGGGAGTCATGATTTTTATGATGAGACTCTGAACACACTGGGTGTATTGCTGGCAAAAGTGGTGAGGGACATGGACTGCGTCCTAGAGAGGATGGGGCCCCTGGCAGAAACTTATAGGAACCAGGAACTGTTTAAGTCACAGAAGCAGAACTCTGCAGGTTCCAGGTCAGACATTGTCCCAGGTGGACCCCAGAAGCAGGTGCGGACAGTGCTGCAGCCTGCAAGTTTCTGCTTCCAAAAGGGGCAAATGCCGCACCAGCAGCAGCCTGTAGTACAGACCCCAGCAGACGTACCACAAGTCTCAAAATGCCCAGCAAAACTGCCTGCAGCAGATCCAAAGCAGAAGCATGTAGTGCAGATTCCAGCAGAGGTACAACAAGTCACAGAATGCCCAGCACAACAGCCTGTAGCAGATTCCAAGCAGCAGCATGAAGGGCACATTCCAGTAGAGGTACAACAAGTCGCAGAATGCCCAGTACAGCCGCCTGCAGCAGATTCCAAGCAGCAGCATGGACATTTTTCAGCACAGGGACTACAAGTCTCAGAATGCCATGCACCACAGTTGAGCAGTGGACATGTGCCGGTAGTTCCTGATGGTGCCCAGCAGGGCTCTGATGCTGGGGATAACCGCGCTGTATCTGAGGGGTCGGGGGTTTGGGGGAGCACAGTATCTTTGCTGGACGCTGCGCAGTCTGATAGTGACATTGATGTTGATGATAACAATGTTCATGATGATGTCTGTGATTTCCCCCCTTTAATTCCGAGCACACAAGGTGTAGAAGCCCCCCCTGCTGCAGACCCTCACCCCGTCAGTCAGCCTAGTGTGACCCCGCAGGTTCCCCCCAGTAATGCCTGGAGTCGTGGCGCTCCGTCCTTCACCTCTGGTGCCAATTATACCGGCCAGGCGTTTAAACGGAGAAACGTTGTGCGTTTCCGGCACAGAGGTGCCAAGGAGGATCTGCCAGATAGAAGGTTTGTGGTCAGGGAGCTCTTGTGTCGCCAGATGGGGTTTGCGCCAGTCAGCATCTTGGCGGTGATTAATCTTCCAGACAGGCAGGGCTATGAGTCAGCTTTAAGCTCATGACTGACCTGGACAGGTTCTGGTCTAATTTCCACAAGTTTAGAGACACTGAGGGCTGGAGTAAGTTCAGCTTTATTCCTATCTCTAAGCCAGATACCGTTACGGTTAAATCTCATCTTCTGGAATGAGTCTGTTCCCCCGCAGGACATTGTGGTGTGGCTCCGGAGGCATTGTGACCTGGTCTCTGACCTCACCAAAAGCAGAGACAATGATGGTATCTGGACGGGAGGGTGGAGGGTTTTGGTGAAAACTGCGCCAGTGCGATAATATCACTGCCCACTTACCCAACTCCTTCTTTATTGGGAGGGAGAGGGGTGTGTGTTTCTATCCTGGGCAGCCTCGTAAGTGCTTCAAATGTGGCAAGGCGGGTCACCTGGCGAATACGTGTACTGTGGTGAAGTGCAACCTGTGTGGGGAGGTCGGCCATGTGGCTGCAGACTGCCAGAACATCAGGTGCAACCTCTGTGGGAAGATCGGTCACCCTCACAGGGACTGTCCTGACGCCTGGCACAATATCTGTAAGGACTATCCTGATGAGGATTTGGTGGCAGGGGCAGAGATTCTGGAGGAGGCAGCTTTACTGTCAGGGGAAATACTGGCCAGACCGGAGGCCCACCAGGGGTCTACTCAGGTGACACCAGAGCAGCAGGGTTCAGAGGGTGCACAGGGGAGTATGGAGGTTGTCTCTCAGGGGCAGCAGTCACAGGGAAGCATTACTTCAGTACTACCATCTGTGTCTCAGACTAAAAGGAAGAAAAAGGACAAGACCTCCCGTAAACCTGAGAAGGAGTATGACACTGGCCAAGGAGCCAGGAAGAAGGTCCAGAGTTCTGCAGGTGTAATGGACTTATCTAATAGGTTTGGTGTTCTGTCTGAGTCTGACGGTGATTTTGAGGATGACCTTAGAAGAATTGACGCAGAGTTTGATAGGGATGTAGAGGACTGTCCTCCGCCCAAGCGGAAGCCATTACCTGAGGGCTCTCGGGTAGAGTCTGAAATGGAGACCGGCGGTGACCAGAAAAACTCCGACTCAGATCTGTGACGCTGTCAACCACATAATGTCCGAGCCCAGATAGATAAAATCATTAGGAAATGTTAAGTTATGGAAGGATGTGTCACTGGGTTGAAATATGATGTTTTTTTTTTTTTTTTTTTTTTTTTTTTTTTTCCCAACCAGATGTATGGACTCCTTTAAGATAATTTTATATGTATAATCCGGATATGTAATGAATGTACAATCAAGTGAATTTATTTTGTATTACTGGAGGAATGTCATTATATTGTATTTGTTAGTTTTTACAATAAAATTGCCCCTATGTACAAGAATATAACTACTATAATACTGCTCCTATGTACAAGAATATAACTACTATAATACTGCCCTATGTACAAGAATATAACTACTATAATACTGCTCCTATGTACAAGAATATAGCTACTATAATACTGCTCCCTATGTACAAGAATATAACTACTATAATACTGCCCTATGTACAAGAATATAACTACTATAATACTGCTCCTATGTACAAGAATATAACTACTATAATAGTGCCCTATTACAAGAATATAACTACTATATACTGCTCCTATGTACAAGATATAACTACTATAATACTGCTCCTATGTACAAGAATATATCTACTATAATACTGCTCCTATGTACAAGAATATAACTACTATAATACTGTCCCTATGTACAAGAATATAACTACTATAATACTGCTCCTATGTATAAGAATATAACTACTATAATACTGCCCCTATGTACAAGAATATAACTACTATAATACTGCTCCTATGTACAAGAATATAACTACTATAATACTGCTCCTATGTACAAGAATATAACTACTATAATACTGCCCCTATGTACAAGAATATAACTACTATAATACTGCCCCTATGTACAAGAATATAACTGCTATAATACTGATATATGATGGGTTTTCCTTCCGGCTCTGTTTTATGTCTACAGTTGCAGTGTATGTCAGTGCCATATATCCCGCAGGGCTGTGATATTCTTCCCCGGGGGTCTCTGACATGTGGTGGTCTCTGATGACGTCCAGTCCTGGATGTGGGCAGCTTGTGGCCTTGTGTTTATGGGCTGTTGACCTCCATTGCTGTAATACTGACGTCATCGGTTCTTACACATACATGTGAGTCACTGGGTTTGTCCTGGAGCTGTCGGGGTCTTGATTGACTTTGTGGGGGGCTGTCGCTGCCAGTAACTGCCAGGATGTGTTTTCTTTTTTCACCGTACTCCTCTCTGGTTACATCATAAGGTCTTGGAGTCAGACGCAGGAACGGCGGAAATTTCACAGGCAAATACAAGAAATAAAGCCATCAGGGCCGCTCTTTATCCATCAGACCAGACTTTCGTCACTTCAGTTTGTGCAGTAGGGAAAAGGGAAAAGTTTGAGTTTTAAAGAGTTAATGTTACTTACCCGTCACATAGGAAACCTATTAATTTTACATAATTTTATTATTAACCTGAGGGTGGAGCCACAAATTGTAATATCTGGCCTTCCTGCAGCCGCCACTAGGGGGAGCTTTGAAGGATTAGTATTAGTTACTAAGTCACTAAGACCCCGCAAGACCTGTATACTGAGAACACCCCACAAGACCTGCCGTATGCTGGGAACACCCCGCAAGATCTGCTGTATGCTGGGAACACTCCACAAGACCCACCGTATACCGGAAAGACGCCACAAGACCCACCGTATACCGGAAAGACGCCACAAGACCCACCGTATACCGGAAAGACGCCACAAGACCTGCCTTATTCCCAGAACACCCCACAGGACCTGCCGTATACTGGGAACACCCCACAAGACCTGCTGTATTCTGGGAACACCCCACAAGGCCTGCCGTATGCTGGGAACACCCCACAAGGCCTGCCGTATGCTGGAACACCCCACAAGGACCCGCCGTATACTGGGAACACCCCACGAGACCTGCTGTTTACTGGGAACATCCACAAGACCCACCGTACACCGGAAAAACGCCACAAGACCCGCGTATTCAGAACACACCGCAGACCTGCTGTATACTGGTAATACCTCACGAGACCCACCGTATACCGGGAAGACCCCACGAGACCTGCTGTATACTGGGAACACCCCACGAGACCTGCTGTTTACTGGTAATACCTCACAAGACCCACCGTATACCGGAAAGACGCCACAAGACCCGCCGTATTCCGAGAACACCCCGCAAGACCTGCCGTATACCGGGAACACCCCACGAGACCCGCCTTATACTGGGAACACCCCACGAGACCTGCCGTATACCGGGAACACCCCATGAGACCTGCCGTGTACCGGGAAGACCCCACAAGACCCGCCGTATTCCAGGAACACCTCACAAGACCCTCTGTATTCCTGGAAAACCCCACAAGACCTACCGTGTACTGGGAACACCCCACAAGACCTGCCGTGTACCGGGAACACCCCACAAGACCCGCCGTATACTGGGAACACCGCACAAGACCTGCCATATACCGGGAACACCTCACAAGACCCACCGTATACCGGGAGCACCTCACGAGACCTGCCGTATACCGGGAACACCCCACGAGACCTGCCGTATACCGGGAACGCCCCATGAGACCCGCAGTATGCCGGGAACACCCCACAAGACCCGCCGTGTACCGGGAACACCCCACAAGACCTGGCGTATACCGGGAACACCCCACGAGACCTGCCGTATACCGGGAACACCCCACGAGACCTGCCGTTATACCGGGAACACCCCATGAGACCCGCAGTATGCCGGGAAGACCCCACAAGACCCGCCGTGTGCCGGGAACACCCCACAAGACCTGGCGTATACCGGGAACACCCCACGAGACCTGCCGTATACCGGGAACACCCCACGAGACCTGCCGTATACCGGGAACACCCCATGAGACCCGCAGTATGCCGGGAAGACCCCACAAGACCCGCCGTGTGCCGGGAACACCCCACAAGACCTGGCGTATACCGGGAGCACCCCACGAGACCTGCCGTATACCGGGAACACCCCACGAGACCTGCCGTATCCGGGAACACCCCATGAGACCCGCAGTATGCCGGGAAGACCCCACAAGACCCGCCGTGTGCCGGGAACACCCACAAGACCTGGTGTATACCGGGAACACCCACGAGACCTGCTGTATATTGGGGAACACCCCACAAGACCTGGCGTATACCAGGAACATCCCACGAGACCCGCTGTATACCGGGAACACCCCACGAGACCCGTTGTATATCGGGAACACCCCAGCATATCCTACAAATAAGGAATTACCGATTTATCAAATGTTTGTAAGAGGAGGATTAATCATTCAATATGGCCGCACTTCCTGTTGCCATTTTTGCCAGTATCTCGGAACGTAATAGCAGGTAGGGGCCGCGGCTGCTGCGGAAACTACTGAGATACTAATACGTGGACAGTTCTTCACTTTGTAGGGACCATTGGACTTATGACGTTCTCTCCATAAACCTGGAAGCTCAGGATGAGCAGAGCTGAGGATGCACAGACCCCTGGGAAGATGCAAAATCCCGGGTGTGCCGAGAGCTGAGTGATTCCAGCACAAGCGGGGTTAACTGCAGCGTCCCCCCCCCCCCCCCGCGCTCATTTCCGCCTCCCGCTCACTCGCAGCTGATGATGAGGAGTCGCTATTTCTGGAAACTCGCTATTTCTCGCTGTGATTTTATTTTTTTCTCTTTCTATTTTGGGCTCTGAGGTAGATTGTGACATAGATCCCCCCGCAGTCACAGATCATGTACCCCCCACATCGTCCTCCTCCTCTTCCCCCATTATCAGCACCATCTCACAGGTAATCACGATGGCTGGACCTGGACCAGAGAAGGAGGCAGAGTGAAAACCGCAGGAAAAATCGGAAAGCCCTAAAATCACACAGTTCATATACACACAGAACGTACATGCAGATTATACGCAGTGGGGGTCAAAAGTTTGTGAACCCTTCAGAATTTTCCACATTTTTGCATTTATCTGATCTAAAACTAAATCATTTTTTCACAGTCTTAAAATGAGACGAAGAACCACATAGAAAAATGAGCAGTAGATTCACGCCTGTGAATGTGCAAAAGTATGTGAACCTTTAGGAAGAGCAGATAATCTGAAGGTGATAGCAGAGTCGATAGAGAGTGGGCGACCTGTTGTGTCTAAAGAATTAATTTATCAAAGTCTTATCTTCACTACACGTTTACAGGACAGAGGAGATTTCTGAGAACCTCAGAACAATTGATCGTGTTCATCTGCTTGGAAAAAGGTTACAAAACCATCCGTGAAGAATTTGGACTTCAGCAATCCACAGGCAGACAGATAATGTACAAATGGAGGAAATTTAAGACCATTGTTACCATCCCCAGTATTGGTCAACCAAGAGAGATCACTCCAAAAACAAGGTGTAAAATAGTCTAAGAGGTCACAAAGGGTCCCAAGGTCACCTCTAAGCAACTAAAGGCCTCTCTCGCATTAGCTAATGTTCATGAGTCCAGGAGGATGCTGAACAAGAAGAGTGTGCACGACAGAACTCCAATTAGAAAACCACTCCCTCCACTAGCCGGAAGGCTATTAGAGTAATGATAATGAAAGGGTTCACTTACTTTTCTCCCAACTCAGACTCAACTCAAAATAAATTCCTGCCGCATGTCCCATAGATCCCCCCCATATACCTGATGTCATAGATTTGTAATGTATTATGTCACAGGACTGTGCAAAAGTGTTTTGCAGATGTGGAAAAAATGCTGTAAAGTAAGAAACTTTCATGAGTAGAAGTGATAATAGTTTATTTTTTATAAAATAACAAAATGCAAAGTGAATGAAGAAAAGAGAAATTAACTTTGTATGTAGTGATCGTCTGTCTCCTCCATCATCAGTATCTGGTGATCGTCTGTCACCTCCATCATCAGTATCTGGTAATCGCCCATCGCCTCCATCATCAGTATCTGGTGACTGCCCGTCTCCTCCATCATCAGTATCTGGTGATCACCCTCCGCCTCCATCATCAGTATCTGGTGACCGCCCGTCACCTCCATCATCAGTATCTGATGACCGCCCGTCTCCTCCATCATCAGTATCGGTGACCGCCCTCTCCTCCATTATCAGGATCGGTGACCGCCCGTCTCCTCCATCATCAGTATCTGGTGACCGCCCGTCTCCTCCATCATCAGTATCGGTGACCGCCCGTCGCCTACATCATCAGTATCTGGTGACTGCCCGTCTCCTCCATCATCAGTATCGGTGACCCCCCGTCTCTTCCATCATCAGTATCTGGTGACCGCCCGTCGCTTACATCATCAGTATCTGGTGACCGCCTGTCGCCTACATCATCAGTATCTGGTAATCGCCCATCACCTCCATCATCAGTATCTGGTAATCGCCCATCGCCTCCATCATCAGTATCTGGTGACTGCCCGTCTCCTCCATCATCAGTATCTGGTGATCACCCTCCGCCTCCATCATCAGTATCTGGTAATCGCCCTCCGCCTCCATCATCAGTATCTGATGACCGCCCGTCTCCTCCATCATCAGTATCGGTGACCGCCCGTCTCCTCCATTATCAGGATCGGTGACCGCCCGTCTCCTCCATCATCAGTATCTGGTGATCACCCGTCGCCTCCATCATCAGTATCTGGTGACTGCCTGTCTCCTCCATCATCAGTATCGGTGACCGCCCGTCTCCTCCATTATCAGG
>JARQOD010000005.1:539400319-539439770 GCA_033576555.1 Oophaga sylvatica | reverse complement strand
ACACAGTGACTGCACCAGCAGAATAGTGAGTGCAGCTCTGGGGATAATAAGGAGTAACTCAGGATCAGTAGTAATGTATGTACACAGTGACGCACCAGCAGAATAGTGATGCAGCTCTGGGTATAATACAGGATGTAACCAGGATCATGTAATGTATGTACACAGTGACTGCACCAGCAGAATAGTGAATGCAGCTCTGGAGTATAATACAGGATGTAACTCAGGATCAGTAAGTAAGTATGTACACAGTGACGGGCACCAGCAGAATAGTGAGTGCAGCTCTGGAGTATAATACAGGATGTAACCAGGATCAGTAATTATTACACAGTGACTGCACCAGCAGAATAGTGAGTGCAGCTCTGGAGTATAATACAGGAGTAACTCAGGATCAGTATTTAATGTATGTACACAGTGACTGCATCCAGCAGAATAGTGAGTGCAGCTCTGGGGTATAATAAGGATGTAATCAGGATCAGTAATGTAATGTATACACAGTGACTGCACCAGCAGAATAGTGAGTGCAGCTCTGGAGTATAATACAGGAGGTAACTCAGGATCAGTAATGTACTGTACACAGTGACTGCACCAGCAGTATAGTGAGTGCAGCTCTGGGGATAATACAGAATGTAACTCAGGATCAGTAATAATATTACACAGTGAATGCACCAGCAGAATAGTGAGTGCAGCTCTGGGTATAATGCAAGAGGTAACTCAGGATCAGTAATGTATGTACACAGTGACTGCACCAGCAGAATAGTGAGTGCAGCTCTGGGGTATAATGCAGGATATAACGCAGGATCAGTAATGTATGTACACAGTGACGCACCAGCAGAATAGTGAGTGCAGCTCTGGGTATAATACAGGATGTAACTCAGGATCAGTAATGTAATGTATGTACACAGTGACTGCACCAGCAGAATAGTGAGTGCAGCTCTGGAATATAATACAGGATGTAACTCAGGATCAGTAATGTAATGTATGTACACAGTGACTGCACCAGCAGAATAGTGAGTGCAGCTCTGGAGTATAATACAGGATGTAACTCAGGATCAGTAATGTAATGTATGTACACAGTGACTGCACCAGCAGAATAGTGAGTGCAGCTCTGGGTATAATACAGGATGTAACTCAAGATCAGTAATGTATGTACTCAGTGATTATACTTACACATATTAACCTCTCGTTCTCCGTGCTTTCGGTCAGGGTGCTCTTGGTACAGATGGTCAGTGCTGCAGGAACTGGTTACTGCTTCAACACTCGGAGGAACAAACTGAAGGACAAGCTCATCCTGAGGAAATACGACCCTCTTGGTCAGTTTGTGTCTTACATCTATTATTTGGGGGAGGTTTTCTTTCGGATGGTCTTGGTGTTTCTTATAAGTACAGTAAATCATTGGGAGGTTGTTGTGCCGCGGTTTAACCCTCGCAGATAGCAGCTGCAGCACTTTATGCAGTTTTAGAATCTTTGTTTCTCCCTCTTGCAGTAAAACAGCACGTCCTATTCCACGAGAAGAAGAAAATCCGCAGCATTTAATGGCCGCTCAGTGTATGAAGTAGAGAAAGGACTCATTGTGGGAGAAAACGCTCAGGTGGACGTCTCCTATAGTGGCTGAAGACTGCTGGTCCCTGTCAGCAGCGCACGGAGGGTTAATGCTGCTGTAATAACTGAATGATGACAGAGTCTTCACCAATAAATAAATGTTTCTGCCTTTGTACAGACGTCTCAGGACGCGGTGCTGTGATTTGTCTTCCTGCATCTCGGGGTGATGTTGCACCTTTTATGTCACTTGTATCCTTCAGGACAGGACTTGTGTAATGTGCGAGTGTAGGTAAAATACGGCGTTACCCCAGAGTTCATCTTCTCTCATAGGGGATGTTGTAGTAATGCCGCATTTACGGAAATGATGGAGCCGCAGCCTAAAAGAAAATCATCAGGAAGCACAAAATATGGGCACCGTCTTATGCATCACAGCAGCTCCTGACTACAGCAATGATGTTAGTGGTTACCTTTATTTAATAAAATTGCACCAGGTTTGTCTTCAAACATCGGGATCATGATAAGCAATTTACAACTAGCTCATAGCTTCATTGTTCTCATATCAGGGGCTTACGCTCAGGAAAACAGTATGGCAGTGTTCCCCAACTCCAGTCCTCAAGGCCCACCAACAGGTCATGTTTTCAGGATTTCCTTAGTATTGCACAGGTGATAATTGCATCATCACTTGGGCAATACTAAGGAAATCCTGAAAACATGACCTGTTGGTGGGCCTTGAGGACTGGAGTTGGGGAACCCTGCAGTATGGATGTGAGCTGTGTGTCTCTCCCAGTAATATAGGCTGGATGTGAGGTGTGTGTGTGTCTCTCCCAGTAATCTAGGCTGGATGTGACGTGTGTGTGTTCTCTCTCTCCCAGTAATATAGGCTGGATGTGAGGTTGTGTGTTTTCTTCCAGTAATATAGGCTGGATGTGAGCTCTGTGTGTCTCTCCCAGTAATATAGGCTGGATGTGAGCTCTGTGTGTCTCCCAGTAATATAGGCTAGATGTGAGGTCTGTGTGTCTCTCCCAGTAATATAGGCTGGATATGAGCTCTGTGTGTCTCTCCCAGTAATCTAGGCTGGATGTGAGGTCTGTGTGTCTCTCCCAGTAATCTAGGCTGGATGTGAGCTCTGTGTGTCTCTCCCAGCAATCTAGGCTGGATGTGAGCTCTGTGTGTCTCTCCCAGTAATCTAGGCTGGATGTGAGGTCTGTGTGTCTCCCAGTAATATAGGCTGGATGTGAGGTCTGTGTTCTCCCAGTAATATAGGCTGGATGTGAGCTCTGTGTCTCTCCCAGCAATATAGGCTGGATGTGAAGTCTGTGTGTCTCTCCCAGTAATATAGGCTGGATGTGAGCTGTGTGTGTGTCTCCCAGTAATTAGGCTGGATGTGAGCTGCTGTGTGTCTCTCCCAGTAATCTAGGGATGTGAGGTCTGTGTGTCTCTCCCAGTAATCTAAGCTGGATGTGAGGTCTGTTGTGTCTCTCCCAGTAATCTAACGAGTGAGGTCTGTGGTCTCCCAGTAATATAGGCTGGATGGAGGTCTGTGTCCCAGTAATATAGACTGGATGTGAGGTCTGTGTGTCTCTCCCAGCAATCTAGGCTGGATGTGAGGTCTGTGTGTCTCTCCCAGTAATATAGGCTGGATGTGAGATCTGTGTGTCTCTCCCAGTAATATAGGCTGGATGTGAGGTCTGTGTTCTCTCCCAGTAATATAGGCCAGATGTGAGGTCTGTGTCTCTCCCAGTAATATAGGCTGGATGTGAGGTCTGTGTGCTCTCCCAGTAATATAGGCTGGATGTGAGGTCTGTGTCTCTCCAGTAATATAGACTGGATGTGAGGTCTGTGTCTCTCCCAGCAATCTAGGCTGGATGTGAGGTATGTGTGTCTTCCAGTAATATAGGCTGGATGTGAGGTCTGTGTCTCTCCCAGAAATATAGGCTGGATGTGAGCTCTGTGTCTCTCCCAGCAATATAGACTGGATGTGAGGTGTGTGTGTCTCTCCCAGTAATATAGGCTGGATGTGAGTGTGTGTGTGTGTGTGTGTCCCAGTAATCTAGGTTGGATGTGAGGTGTGTGTGTATCTCCCAGTAATATAGGGTGGATGTGATCTCTGTGTGTATCTCCCAGTAATATAGGGTGGATGTGAGCTCTGTGTGTCTCCCAGTAATATAGGCTGGATGTGAGGTCTGTGTATCTCTCCCTGTAATATAGGCTGGATGTGAGGTCTGTGTGTCTCTCCAGTAATATAGGCTGGATGTGAGGTCTGTGTCCCAGTAATATAGACTGGATGTGAGGTCTGTGTGTCTCTTCCAGTAATATAGGCTGGATGTGAGGTCTGTGTGTCTCTCCCAGTAATATAGGCTGGATGTGAGGTCTGTGTGTCTCTCCCAGTAATATAGGCTGGATGTGAGCTCTGTGTGTCTCTCCAGAAATATAGGCTGGATGTGAGGTCTGTGTGTCTCTCCAGAAATATAGGCTGGATATGAGCTCTGTGTCTCTCCCAGTAATATAGGCTGGATGTGAGGTCCGTGTGTCTCTCCAGTAATATAGGCTGGATGTGAGGTCTGTGTGTCTCTCCCAGTAATATAGGCTGGATGTGAGGTCTGTGTGTCTCTCCCAGTAATATAGGCTGGATGTGAGCTCTGTGTCTCTCCAGTAATATAGCTGGATGTGAGTCTGTGTCTCCCAGTAATATAGGCTGGATGTGAGTCGTGTGTCTCTCCCAGTAATATAGGCTGGATGTGAGCTCTGTGTGTCTCTCCCAGTAATATAGGCTGGATGTGAGCTCTGTGTCTCTCCCAGTAATATAGGCTGGATGTGAGCTGTGTGTGTGTCTCCCAGTAATATAGGCTGGATGTGAGCTGTGTGTGTCTCTCCCAGTAATATAGGCTGGATGTGAGCTCTGTGTGTGTCTCTCCCAGTAATATAGGCTGGATGTGAGCTCTGTGTCTCTCCCAGTAATATAGGCTGGATGTGAGGTCCGTGTGTCTCTCCCAGTAATATAGGCTGGATGTGAGCTCTGTGTGTCTCTCCCAGTAATATAGGCTGGATATGAGGTCTGTGTGTCTCCCAGTAATATAGGCTGGATGTGAGCTCTGTGTGTCTCTCCCTGTAATATAGGCTGGATGTGAGGTCTGTTTCCCTTTCACAGTATATAAGGATCTTTTTTACATTGTGTTGACAGGATGCAGAGCAGTGTGTGATCCTCCGCAGTTTGCTGTAAGTGCACTCTTTTTGTGTATGCATACATACGGTAATCTGTGATTGATCTCCGCAGATCGCAGAGTGCTTCTCTTATCTACGCTCCGTGCAGTAGATTCTGTGTGATCTGCTCTTGGGTGTTTCTCTTGCGCATCGTCTGATCTATAATGTATGCACATCCTCATCCCTCTCTTTTGATATCTGTACAGCTGAATTCACAGTCTATGCTTTTTTTGGTATGCAAACATCAGATTGTTTTTTATCACTGGGTTGTATGTCAGAAGCGGAGCAGCCAGGTTAATACAGGAGTTGCACAGACTCCAGTGCAGCAAAACTAGATAATTTTTCCTGCAGAATATTTATAAAGTTGCATTTGAACAGTGATAATATCAGCGCCTGGGATCGTACTCCAAATCCCCTGCGACTAAGTCCGACACATGGGTGTCCAGGGAGCGGCATGATAGGCTGGGGAACGCAGGATCCTCACAATGGAGCATTGGTAAAGAACCGATATCAAGGTGCAGTAGTGACCGGTACATTTCCATTTTCAATGATCCTTTCTGGGGAACGGTGACTTTGGTGCTGTATGTTTCATATTAGGATTTTACAGATAAGGGCAATATTTTTTTTTTTAAATAAATGCATATTTTTTTAGCCTTTTAAGAATAAAGCTTCACTAGTTTTGGCCAGTTTGTTTTCGGCATCCTCTATGTATTACTGCACATAGCAGAATGTATTGAGACTCCTTATCTCTCTTCTGAGCCTTAGAGGCTGTAGAACATAAATAGATTTTTTGGCTACAATATATCGTACAAGGTTTCATTAAGGGTTTCGGAGTCTTTAATGTTTACATCCTGTATGTATCACTGTACATGGCAGATTGAAGAATGAGTTACATCTTGTCATATGAGCCATAGAAGTTCTAGAAGATAAAGTTTTGATGATGGTTTAAAGTATATGGACTCCTTCAGGGACATTTTTTCTTTTACATAAATACCTGTATTTTTTGGTTAGAATATATTCTTATATTAGGGTTTTATTAAAGTTTGAATTGTTTGTATTCTGCAGCCTCTATGGGTAAAGAGAATTAAGATTAAATAGCAGAGATTCAGCTTACTGAAGGATTCCTTGGTAACTCGTTCTGTAGTTTACTATGTACAGTAATATGTACAGGCTGTAGAAACTCAATAACTTTTAATAAATCCCTATCCCAAGAAATCTTTTAGAGAAAGACACATGCATTAAAATAAAAAAGGGGAATTTTTTGTTGTCCCAGATATAATGTTAAGCTGCAGTGAAGCATAACCCTGGCTGATAACAGGGGCAGGAGTGTAATAATAAGGCTGCAGTAAGTGGTGTCACGTAGGAGACACCGGGGCGATGCAGCATAGTATTTATCCACTGGCGTGAAACACTTTCAAAAGTTGCAAACTTCTTGCAACTTTTGGCTTTTTCACTCCAATCCCAGACAACTTCCCCAAAAATGGGCCCAGCTGTGGAAGGACTGAGGCGCGGACACCCCCGGCCGTCGTATCGTCTCATGTCTGTTTTTTTGCATATCAGAACTATCCGTGTGTTTCACGGATCACACGCGTACCTGTGATAATCGTTGGGGCCATTCACACATTCAATTTTTTCCTCGGACGGAGTGATCCACAGAAAACAGAGACATGTCCGAAAAAAAAATATATATAAAAAGTTTGGCTCCAGTTTATTGTACGGTCTTCTCCAGTGTTCTGGTGTAAAACTACTTGGAGTGTAGCAGACGTTTTGCACAAGGTGATGTTGTGCAAAAATGTTGCGACTTTTGGCGTTTTTAGGCCATTTCCGACCATCACCACCAGTTTGTGTGGAGCTTGGATGGAGCATTGCCAAGTGCACCCCACAAATCTGAGCATTTACAACACAAAGATGACAAATTATTGACGACTTGTCCTGCGTTCTGTAACTGAGGTACGTTTCTGACAGTTCATCAAGACTGGGGTAGCAAATGTAATTTTTTTTTAGTCTGTCGTGGCTTAAATATTTAACTTTACCACACATGACATTGCTTTCCTATGATGCTGGTCAGTGTAATACCCAGTGCAGCCTGCAGGTGTCACTATTGCTCCCCCTGTAAAGAGCATATTCCATTACAACATATACATGGATATTCCCTCCATGGTTCCACAATGGGGCCCCAGCTTGTCATTGGCACCGGGGTATTGATACAGTAGTGCTGGATTGCAGTGCTACTCTGGATTTGTATTCGGGACCCTGGGAAAGCTGGGTGATCACTTGTAGTGGTGGCCACATGTATAAATGGGGTCAGAAGAGTCGCTGACAACTATAGAGATGAATCTGCGGCCCAGATGTCAGTAACCTCCGGCTACAGCTTCCAGCACACATGGCCGGGACAAGGTATTTTGGTTCCCTAGGCAGATAAGGCCGACATCACCCCCCAAAACAATGAACCCTCAGCACCCAAGTAAAGGAAAGGGTCAGAGACTAAGGTACAAGGACCCCTGAAGTGCCCCTCCACTTTACCCAAAAAAACAGCAAAAGGTAAAAAAAAGTGATGTACAATAGGGGCGAGGCTCAATGGGGAGTGGGGCTGTCTGTCCCATCATGTGTCAGATGTCCGAATGGAAACTAAACAGATAAAGGGTCGCGGATACGTAGGATTGTCCTCCTCCCATGACAGTGTCCCCTGTAATACACTGCACTCCTCATTTATACAGCACTGTGCTCTTACAATTGCTCATTATACCTTTCTCCCTAAATAATTCTCTTTTCCATTAGGTCTGTGACATCATGATTAATAACGGATGAGCCGCGTCCTATAAGGCGGCCCCATATACATTTGTATCTCATGCACCTCCAGCTCCCAGTATGTCCTATACAATGGTAGGAGATGCTGGGAGTGATCAGTCTTTATCAGACTGCAGACCATACAGGAGCACAGCACTGATGAGACGTAGTCCGTATCCACAAGTAGCCATATACATATGGCTGATAGGTCGTTTCTTTCTTGTCACCTCCATCTTGTCCGGACGCCATGATGACTTTTCTCACTTCCACCTCTCGCAGACTTCCCTCCTCTCCGGTCTTGTTCACATCCCCACACAGTGAGCTTTAAAAATAAGAGTTATTAAAATGCCCCTGCATAAAAATATCTCCATATTATCACCCAACTAATCCTATAGTACACGACCCCGCACTGTGCGCCTCAATGAGCAACACCCGGGACACCGCCATTATCAGCCATGCCCAGCACACCAGCGGCCTCATGAACCACGGCCTGGACCATGGAGGTCTCCTCTATCTCCCTGACACTCTACACTGTCCCCCACCATGCTAACCTTCCTCCATACTGTGCCCCATTTCACACTGCCCCCTCTCTATATTCATTCTGTGCCCTCTTTTCAAACTATGCCCTCATACTGATCACCATGTTGTCCTCTCCAAACTATCCCCTCCTTACTGTGTAGAATAATAGTGTTATGTCACCACAGCCCCCAATATACAGTATGATTACCCCCACATATTCTATATAGTATGATGTCCCCACAGCTCCCAATATACAGTATGATTACCCCCACATATACTATATAGTATGATGTCCCCACAGCTCCCAATATACAGTATGTCACCACAGCCCCCAATATACAGTATGATTACCCCCACATATTCTATATAGTATAATGTCACCACAGCCCCCAATATACAGTATGATTACCCCACATATCTATATAGTTGATGTCCCACAGCCCCAATATACAGTATGATTACCCCCACATATTCTATATAGTATATGTCCCCACAGCCCCAATATACAGTATGATTACCCCACATATTCTATATAGTATGATGTCCGCACAGCCCCAATATACAGTATGATTACCCCCACATATTCTATATAGTATGATGTCCCACAGCCCCCAATATACAGTATGATTACCCCCACATTCTATATAGTATGATGTCCGCACAGCCCCAATATACAGTATGATTACCCCACATATTCTATATAGTGTGATGTCCCCACAGCCCCAATATACAGTATGATTACCCCCACATATTCTATATAGTATGATGTCCCACAGCCCCAATATACAGTATGATTACCCCCACATATTCTATATAGTATGATGTCCCCACAGCCCCCAATATACAGTATGATTACCCCCAATATTCTATATAGTATGATGTCCCCACAGCCCCAATATACAGTATGATTACCCCACATATTCTATATAGTATGATGTCCCCACAGCCCCAATATACAGTATGATTACCCCACATATCTATATAGTATGATGTCCACACAGCCCCAATATACAGTATGATTACCCCCACATATTCTATATAGTATGATGTCCACAGCCCCCAATATACAGTATGATTACCCCCACATATTCTATAAGTATTGATGTCCACAGCCCCAATATACAGTATGATTACCCCCACATATTCTATATAGTGTGTGTCCCCACAGCTCCAATATACAGTATGATTACCCCAATATTCTATATAGTATGATGTCACCACAGCCCCAATATACAGTATGATTACCCCCACATATTCTATATGGTATGATGTCCCCACAGCCCCTCAATATACAGTATGATTACTCCCACATATCCTATATAGTATGATGTCCTCACAGCTCCCAATATACAGTATGATTACCCCACATATTCTATATAGTATGATGGGGGGGGGTTTTTTTTTTTTTTTTTTTTTTACAGTATGATTACCCCCACATATTCTATATAGTATATGTCCCCACAGCCCCAATATACAGTATGATTACCCCACATATTCTATATAGTGTGATGTCCCCACAGCCCCAATATACAGTATGATTACCCCACATATTCTATATAGTATGATGTCCCACAGCCCCCAATATACAGTATGATTACCCCCACATTCTATATAGTATGATGTCCGCACAGCCCCCAATATACAGTATGATTACCCCCACATATTCTATATAGTATGATGTCACCACAGCCCCAATATACAGTATGATTACCCCCATAAATTCTATATAGTATGATGTCCCCACAGCTCCCAATATACAGTATGATTACCCCCACATTCTATATAGTATGATGTCCGCACAGCCCCCAATATACAGTATGATTACCCCCACATATTCTATATAGTATGATGTCCGCACAGCCCCAATATACAGTATGATTACCCCCACATTCTATATAGTATGATGTCCGCACAGCCCCAATATACAGTATGATTACCCCCAATTCTATATAGTATGATGTCCCCACAGCTCCCAATATACAGTATGATTACCCCCACATTCTATATAGTATGATGTCCGCACAGCCCCCAATATCAGTATGATTACCCCCACATTCTATATAGTATGATGTCCGCACAGCCCCAATATACAGTATGATTACCCCCACATTCTATATAGTATGATTTCCGCACAGCCCCAATATACAGTATGATTACCCCCACATTCTATATAGTATGATGTCCCCACAGCCCCCAATATACAGTATGATTACCCCCAATTCTATATAGTATGATGTCCGCACAGCCCCCAATATACAGTATGATTACCCCCACATATTCTATATAGTATGATGTCCCCACAGCCCCCAATATACAGTATGATTACCCCCACATTCTATATAGTATGATGTCCGCACAGCCCCCAATATACAGTATGATTACCCCCACATATTCTATATAGTATGATGTCCCCACAGCTCCCAATATACAGTATGATTACCCCCACATATTCTATATAGTATGATGTCCGCACAGCCCCAATATTCAGTATGATTACCCCCACATATTCTATATAGTATGATGTCACCACAGCCCCCAATATACAGTATGATTACCCCCACATATTCTATATAGTATGATGTCTGCACAGCCCCAATATACAGTATGATTACCCCCACATATTCTATATAGTATGATGTCACCACAGCCCCCAATATACAGTATGATTACCCCCACATATTCTATATAGTATGATGTCCCCACAGCTCCCAATATACAGTATGATTACCCCCACATTCTATATAGTATGATGTCCCCACAGCTCCCAATATACAGTATGATTACCCCCACATATTCTATATAGTATGATGTCTGCACAGCCCCCAATATACAGTATGATTACCCCCACATATTCTATATAGTATGATGTCCGCACAGCTGCCAATATACAGTATGATTACCCCCACATTCTATATAGTATGATGTCAGCACAGCTGCCAATATACAGTATGATTACCCCCACATATTCTATATAGTATGATGTCCGCACAGCCCCCAATATACAGTATGATTACCCCCATATATTCTATATAGTATGATGTCCGCACAGCTGCCAATATACAGTATGATTACCCCACATTCTATATAGTATGTCAGCACAGCCCCAATATACAGTATGATTACCCCCACATATTCTATATAGTATGATGTCCCCACAGCTCCCAATATACAGTATGATTACCCCCACATATTCTATATAGTATGTCCGCTCAGCTGCCAATATACAGTACGATTACCACCACATATTATATATAGTATGATGTCCGCACAGCTCCCAATATACAGTATGATTACCCCCACATATTCTATATAGTATAATGTCACCACAGCCCCCAATATACAGTATGATTACCCCCACATATTCTATATAGTATGATGTCCGCACAGCTGCCAATATACAGTATGATTACCCCCAAATATTCTATATAGTATGTCCGCTCAGCTGCCAATATACAGTACGATTACCACCACATATTATATATAGTATAATGTCACCACAGCCCCCAATATACAGTATGATTACCCCCACATATTCTATATAGTATAATGTCACCACAGCCCCAATATACAGTATGATTACCCCCACATATTATATATAGTATGATGTCCGCACAGCTGCCAATATACAGTATGATTACCCCCAAATATTCTATATAGTATGATGTCCCCACAGCTCCCGGCATAATGTCCCCCACAGTCTGATATAAAATGATGTCCCCCACAGCCTCTCGTGATAGCTCCTCCTGTCCCCCACAGTCAGTCCCACATACATCTCCCACAGCCAGCCGCACATATGTCCCCCACAGTCAGTCCCACATGTCCCCTACATCCAGCCCCACATACGTCTCCCACAGCCAGCCCCACATACATCTTCCACAGCCAGCCCCCACATCCAGCCCCACATGTCCCCCACATCCAGCCCCACATGTCCCCCACAGTCAGCCCCACACATCTGATGACGAGAATACAATTGAGTGCTGGGATGGAGCGACGGCGGGGACGCAGGACAGAAACAGGTGAGTGGTGTCAGTGACTGACTGACCCGGCTTGCCTCCGTGCCTGCGCCGCAGCCATTATTGTGCTGAATGTCTGCGGCTGAAGGAAGATGCTGGATGGCCGCAGACATTCAGCCATGGCACTTTTTTTTTTTTTCTAAGTGCATCCCCCTCAGGGAAGCAGAGCACTAGACGGATGCCTTCCCCTCGTCCAAACCAGCACACATTGACATGCAGGGCATGCTGGGAGTTGTAGCTTTGCCTCAGCGATAGACAGTCATTTGCATTTCAGCATTTTTTATTGAATCATTAAAAAAATGGAGGGGTTTCCCTTTTCTTTATTTCAGGGGTCGTCTCCGTCTTCCTTGCATCCACGTCTGGGACTGGCGTCCTTCATAAGAAGAGATCCCCAGGAAGGTGCTGGCGATAAGGGTAGGACGTCTGTGTCCCTGCGGCCTGGACGCTCACGGATGCAATCTGATTTGACCTCTTCACCATTTCTTCGATGCTGAGCTGAGGATAATGTGCGATGAAGAACGCCAGCGCCCCAATAAAACTGTCCCCGGCCCCCTGAGAGGAAAGAGACAGAAGATGTGACATGGCGGAGGTCATCTGCTGCGGACGCCGACCGGACGAGACGACAATGGGAAAATGTACGGACCGTCTGCGAGGCGACCCGGTGCCATGTGCATCAGAAAGACGGGGAGGGGGTGCAAAACCCCCAAAAATCTGCAAACTGTATCCAGTCTGAAGTCCGAGCTGACACATTGTAACAAATGATCAGAACAGACAGATTTTTAACATTCTCGTGTATTTCTCTGGCTGCCAATACGGCAATCTCAGCTGCAAAAAGTATTAGCTCTACAGAGGTTTCCAACCTTGGAACAAGAATGATCCCGTTCACTGACAGCAAGCAGAGATCTGCAGAATGGTGAGGAGGGGAAACAAACATTACCAGAAAGCTCAGAACTCGTTACTATGGGATTGTTACATGGTCATTGTGGTTCCAAAGCTCGCATAAATCAATATGACAACCAAATAGAAGAAAGTTTGTAACAAAGTTTATAAAGAGACTTCCAAGTCACTGAGAGATCAGATTACAGCTGCCTATAAAAGTCTATGGGAAGAAGGGGAGATGATCAGAACGGGGAGGGAAGGTTCACATGAGCGTTTCATCCAGAAAAGTGTACATTTTTTTTCTCACTTCTCATCCATGATGAGAAGCAGCTATTAATCATCTACAGAACCATTAACAGTTTCCTATGTTACAGAATTGCAATGTATCCGTAAAACTAGATGTGATACTGCGGCTTTGTACTTTCTCTCAGTGCTGGATTCACAGTTATACAGCAGTACTGAGTAGTGTAATGTTCTCCATGCTACTGCAGCATTTTATTGTCTTTTTGTCACCCCTATGCTGGGATTACAGCTACACAGCTCAGTACTGCTACATATTTGTCTTCCAGGCTGCAAAGTTCTAGTAAGTATTTTATCTCGCTCCATTGCTGGATTCACAGCTACACTACTTAGTAGTGCTGTATAATGTCGTCCATACAATGGCTACATTCTGGTGTTTAATCCCACCATTGTGTTTGATTCACTGCTACACTACTGTATAATGTCCTCCAAGCAATTACTGCTTCCTAGTGTTTTATCTCACCTGTGTAATTGATTCACAGCTACACTGCTCAGTACTGCTGTATAACGTCCTCCATTTTGCATCTAAGTATGTGGTACAAAGGCAGAGGAGAGAAATGGTCCATCACGTCTGTGTGTCCTGTGTATGGGAGATATAACAGCTAGTTTCCACCCACCAGCTCAGAGAACTGATAAAGTAGAGACAAGAGCCTGCTGCCGAAAAACTAGTTAAAAAAATGCAAGAATGCCGGCTAGAAGTCACGTAATGGCCAGAAATAGCGTTATTCCTCATGTACACAGGGCAAATTATTCTGAAAAGTCACCTGAAATGACAGTTGTGCTGTAAGATTAATTTTCATAAGATTGTATTGGCCCTTTTTTTCATTATTGCTAAATTGTCAAGTTTTTGGGAAGTATTCTTGCCTCCGTATTTCAGACTCTTCAGTTTCCTGCTCTCGTGCCTGTTATTCTGACCTTTCATACTTGTAGATGGAAAATGACCCAGAGATGAAGAAAACAGAATTTCAGAGCTGCGTCCAGGGGTCTAGCGTCACCATGAGACCCGGTATAAACAGCCCTGGAGGGATCGGCGTTGTGCCGCATGTCAGTGAATCTCTGTCTAGACCTCCCGCACTATTTATTCCTATGTTTCCACCTTGGAAGCTCATATTTTCCATGCACGGAAACCCCTGTCCTCGCAGCAGCACCATGCCCCTTGGTCTCTTTTGTTGAGTGCGGCTTCCTTTTGGCAGCATCTTCCCGTACAGGCAGCCATCTCTACCTCCAATTCTTAATCTAATCTGGGCAGAGAAAAATGTAATTATGTCCATAAGTCATAAGCTATTGTGCCGTCCACATCCCGACAGGAAGAGGAGCGATGCAGAATAGACTGGAATGGGCAGAGGTGCAGCAGGAAAGGGTGCAGAGGTGCAGCAGGAAAGGGTGCAGAGGTGCAGCAGGAAAGGGTGCAGAGGTGCAGCAGGAAAGGGTGCAGGGGTGCAGCAGGAAAGGGTGCAGAGGTGCAGCAGGAAAGGGTGCAGAGGTGCAGCAGGAAAGGGGTGCAGAGGTGCAGCAGGAAAGGGGTGCAGAGGTGCACCAGGAAAGGGTGCAGAGGTGCAGCAGGAAAGGGGTGCAGCAGGAAAGGGTGCAGGGGTGCAGCAGGAAAGGGAGCAGAGGTGCAGCAGGAAAGGGTGCAGAGGTGCATCTGGAAGGGGTGCAGAAGAAAAGGGGTGCAGAGATTCGTTTCAAAGGGTTGCAGAGGTGCAGCCATAGAGGCTGCAGGGGTGCCGCTGGAGGAAGGGTGTAGAGGTGCAACCAGAGATGCTGCAGGAGTGCACAGGTGCCACCACAGGGGGAGGTGCAGCAGAAAAGGGTGCAGAGATGCATCTGGAAGGACTGCAGAGGGGTAGCAGGAAAGGGGTGCAGAGATTAGTCTGGAAGGGGTGCCGCAGAAAAGGGATGCAGAGATTTGACTGGAAGGGGTGCAGAGGTGCAACCAGAGAGGCTGCAGGGGTGCTGCCGCAAGGGAGGTGCAGAGGTGCAACCAGAGAAGCTGCAGGGGAGGCGCAGAGATGCAACCACGGGTGAGGTGGGGGGTACAGAGGATTCAGTTGGACCAAAGTTCCGTTTGCCCCATAGAGTGACAGTAATAGTATAAAGGACAGTGTGGGACTTAAGGTACTGCCACACTAAACAATCCCGCTAGCGATCACGATAACGACGCATACTAATGCGATCGCTAGCGGGATTGTTTCTATATCGCTATAAGCGCTATATTAAGTGCGGCCACATTTAGCGATATAGTTAACGACGCTATCGCCGTTAGCGATCTTCTTAACGACTTTAGCGGTACAAAAGTACCGCTAAATCGCTAAGAAAAGGTGCCACACTAGCGATATATACTTACCCAGCGGGAGCGCCGACGAGAAAATAGGGTCCGGAACGATTCCAGCGACGAGCGAGATCACAGCAGGAAGCTCGTCGCTGGAAGCTGCCGCACTGAACAACATCGCTAACGGGATCGCTAAATAGTGACGTTTTTTAGCGATCCCGTTAGCGATATTGTTCAGTGTGGCATACCCTTTAAGCAGCCAAACACAAAAAATGACCCCGGATTTAAGGGGGAAGCCGTTTTAAGAGCAGACAGTGTGATGAACCCCTTTGACACTTGGCATGATAAGACTTGTGGTGGGCAGTGCACAGGTGGTCCCCCCTGTGGGAACTCTGCAGCTTTTCCTGATGGATCTGAGTGATCTAACACTGACTCACCCTTGGAGTCAGGGTCGGCTATTAACCCCTGCATTCCTATCTCATGACAAACCTCCTATAATAATCCCTAGTACAATGGATCAAAGCTCTAGATAGACAGTCACATTCTTTCCCAAAACTCTGCATGGCTTGTGGTTTAAGATAACACAAAACACAGCCGAGAGGCGCGTCTGCAGGCCAAATGTGCAGAAGAGCTGACAGTTCAGACTGTAGGGGAGGAGGATGGTGCTACTCATAGCCCTGCAGGGATGAGGCCAGATACATGTGAGAGGCAGCCATTGTGCCCGGACTGCAGGACCCTCAGCGGGACATAACTGATTAGGGGAAGTTTGTTTCCACCACATATATTACTGCATCTGTTCTGCCCTCGTCATATACGGCCTGGAATACTGTAACCTGTACTTGGCCAACAGGACTGCGGCTTCCAGCAAGTGCTCAGTTTATTAAAAAACACGCCGGCCTAAAATCATAAAAATCTCTTCCATCAGGTCATGAAAAATAATAACATTCATAATTTACAAGTAATTATTATAGACAAATATGGGGTTCACAAACATTTCTGCTCTGAGGGACATAGTGTCAACCAAGAAAACTGTATAGGGTATTACTATTAAAGGAAAGATGAATGCACTACAATACACCCTCCAGAGCTGCACTCACTATTCTGCTGGTGTAGTCACTGTGTATATACATTACATTACTGATCCGGAGTTACCTCCTGTATTATACTCCAGAGCTGCACTCACTATTCTGCTGGTGGAGTCACTGTGTACATACATTACATTACATTACTGATCCTGAGTTACATCCTGTATTATACTCCAGAGCTGCACTCACTATTCTGCTGGTGTAGTCACTGTGTATATACATTACATTACTGATCCTGAGTTACATCCTGTATATACATACCCCAGAGCTGCACTCACTATCTGCTGTTGGAGTCACTGTGTATATACATTACATTACTGATCCTGAGTTACATCCTGTATTATACTCCAGAGCTGCACTCACTATTCTGCTGGTGTAGTCACTGTGTATATACATTACATTACTGATCCTGAGTTACATCCTGTATTATACTCCAGAGCTGCACTCACTATTCTGCTGGTGAGTCACTGTGTAATACATTACATTACTGATCCTGAGTTACATCCTGTATTATACTCCAGAGCTGCACTCACTATTCTGCTGGTGGCAGTTCTCACTGTGTTTCAATACCAAGCTGACATTTACTGAGTCACTGAGTTACATCCTGTATTACTATTACCCAGAGCTGCACTCACTATTCTGCTGTACAGTCACTGTGTACATACATTACATTACTGATCCTGAGTTACATCCTGTATTATACCCAGAGCTGCACTCATATTCTGCTGGTGCAGTCACTGTGTAGATACATTACATACTGATCCGAGTTACATCCTGTATTATACCCAGAGCTGCACTCATTATTCTGCTGGTGCAGTCACTGTGTACATACATTACAAGACTGATCCGAGTTACATCCTGTATTATACCCCAGAGCTGCACTCACTATTCTGCTGGTGCAGTCACTGTGTACAACATACATTACTGATCCTGAGTTACTCCTGTATTATACCCAGAGCTGCACTCATTATTCTGCTGGTGCAGTCACTGTGTACATACATTACTTATGATCCTGAGTTACCTCCTGTATTATACTCCAGAGCTGCACTCACTATTCTGCTGGTGCAGTCACTGTGTACATACATTACATTACTGATCCTGAGTTACATCCTGTATTATACCCAGAGCTGCACTCACTATTCTGCTGGTGCAGTCACTGTGTACATACATTACATTACTGATCCTGAGTTACATCCTGTATTATACCCCAGAGCTGCACTCACTATTCTGCTGGTCAGTCACTGTGTACATACATTACATTACTGATCCTGAGTTACATCCTGTATTATACTCCAGAGCTGCACTCATATTCTGCTGGTGCAGTCACTGTGTAATACATTACAAACTGATCCGAGTTACATCCTGTATTATACCCAGAGCTGCACTCATATTCTGCTGGTGCAGTCACTGTGTAATACATTACAGACTGATCCGAGTTACATCTGTATTATACCCCAGAGCTGCACTCACTATTCTGCTGGTGCAGTCACTGTGTACATACATTACATACTATTGAGTATCGAACTCCAGACTGCACTCACTATTCTGCTGGTGCAGTCACTGTGTACATACAGTTAGGTCCATAAATATTAGGACAGAGACAACATTTATCTAATTTTGGTTCTAGACATTACCACAATGAATTTGAAACAAAACAAATCAGATGCAGTTGAAGTTCAGACTTTCAGCTTTCATTTGAGGGTATCCACATTAAAATTGGATGAAGGGTTTAGGAGTTTCGGCTTCTTAACATGTGCCACCCTGTTTTTAAAGGGACCAAAAGTAATTGGACAAATGACTCCAAGGCTATTTCATGGACAGGTGTGGGCAATCCCTTTGTTATGTCATTCTCAATTAAGCAGATAAAAGGGCTGGTGTTGATTTGAGGTGTGGTGTTTGCATTTGGAAGGTTTTGCTGTGAAGGAAACATGTGGTCACAGGAGCTCTCCATGCAGGTGAAACAAGCCATCCTTAAGCTGCAAGAACAGAAAAAAACCCATCCAAGAAATTGCTACAACATTAGAAGTGGCAAAATCTACAATTTGGTACATTCTGAGAAAGAAAGAAAGCACTGGTGAACTCATCAATGCAAAAAGACCTGGGAGCCCACGGAAGACAACAGTGGTGGATGATCGCAGCATACTTTCTTTGGTGAAGAAGAACCCGTTCACAACATCAACTGAAGTCCAGAACACTCTCAGTGAAGTAGGTGTATCTGTCTCTAAGTCAACAGTAAAGAGAAGACTCCATGAAAGTAAATACAAAGGGTTCACATCTAGATGCAAACCATTCATCAATTCCAAAAATAGACAGGCCAGAGTTAAATTTGCTGAAAAACACCTCCAGAAGCCAGCTCAGTTCTGGAAAAGTATTCTATGGACAGATGAGACAAAGATCAACCTGTACCAGAATGATGGGAAGCCAAAAGTTTGGAGAAGAAAGGGAACGGCACATGATCCAAGGCACACCACATCCTCTGTAAAACATGGTGGAGGCAACGTGATGGCATGGCCATGCATGGCTTTCAATGGCACTGGGTCACTTGTGTTTATTGATGACATAACAGCAGACAAGAGTAGCCGGATGAATTCTGAAGTGTACCGGGATATACTTTCAGCCCAGATTCAGCCAAATGCTGCAAACTTGATTGGACGGCGCTTCATAGTACAGATGGATAATGACCCCAAGCATACAGCCAAAGCTACACAGGAGTTCATGAGTGCAAAAAAGTGGAACATTCTTCAATGGCCAAGTCAATCACCAGATCTTAACCCAATTGAGCATGCATTTCACTTGCTCAAATCCAGACTTAAGAGGGAAAGACCCACAAACAAGCAAGACCTGAAGGCTGCGGCTGTAAAGGCCTGGCAAAGCATTAAGAAGGAGGAAACCCAGCGTTTGGTGATGTCCATGGGTTCCAGACTTAAGGCAGTGATTGCCTCCAAAGGATTCGCCACAAAATATTGAAAATAAAAATATTTTGTTTGGGTTATGTTTATTTGTCCAATTACTTTTGACCTCCTAAAATGTGGAGTGTTTGTAAAGAAATGTGTACAATTCCTACATTTTCTAACACATATTTTTGTTAAACCCTTCAAATTAAACGTTACAATCTGCACTTGAATTCTGTTGTAGAGGTTTCATTTCAAATCCAATGTGGTGGCATGCAGAGCCCAACTCGCGAAAATTGTGTCACTGTCCAAATATTTCTGGCCCTGACTGTACATTACACTACTGATCCTGAGTTACATCCTGTATTATCCTCCAGAGCTGCACTCACTATTCTGCTGGTGCAGTCACTGTGTACATACATTACATTACTGATCCTGAGTTACATCCTGTATTATCCTCCAGAGCTGCACTCACTATTCTGCTGGTGCAGTCACTGTGTACATGCATTACATTACTGATCCTGAGTTACATCCTGTATTATCCTCCAGAGCTGCACTCACTATTCTGCTGGTGCAGTCACTGTGTACATACATTACTGATCCTTAGTTACATCCTGTATTATACTCCAGAGCTGCACTCACTATTCTGCTGGTGCAGTCACTGTGTACATACATTACATTACTGATCCTGAGTTACATCCTGTATTATACTCCAGAGCTGCACTCACTATTCTCCTGGTGCAGTCACTGTGTACATACATTACTGATCCTGAGTTACATCCTTTATTATACCCCAGAGCTGCACTCACTATTCTGCTGGTGCAGTCACTGTGTACATACATTACATTACTGATCCTGAGTTACCTCCTGTATTATACTCCAGAGCTGCACTCACTATTCTGCTGGTGCAGTCACTGTATACATACATTACTGATCCTGAGTTACATCCTGTATTATACCCCAGAGCTGCACTCACTATTCTGCTGGTGCAGTCACTGTGTACATACATTACATTACTGATCCTGAGTTACATCCTGTATTATATTCCAGAGCTGCACTCACTATTCTGCTGGTGCAGTCACTGTGTACATACATTACATTACTGATCCTGAGTTACCTCCTGTATTATACTCCAGAGCTGCACTCACTATTCTGCTGGTGCAGTCACTGTATACATGCATTACATTACTGATCCTGAGTTACATCCTGTATTATCCTCCAGAGCTGCACTCACTATTCTGCTGGTGCAGTCACTGTGTACATACATTACTGATCCTTAGTTACATCCTGTATTATACTCCAGAGCTGCACTCACTATTCTGCTGGTGCAGTCACTGTGTACATACATTACATTACTGATCCTGAGTTACATCCTGTATTATTCTCCAGAGCTGCACTCACTATTCTCCTGGTGCAGTCACTGTGTACATACATTACTGATCCTGAGTTACATCCTGTATTATACCCAGAGCTGCACTCACTATTCTGCTGGTGCAGTCACTGTGTACATACATTACATTACTGATCCTGAGTTACCTCCTGTATTATACTCCAGAGCTGCACTCACTATTCTGCTGGTGCAGTCACTGTATACATACATTACTGATCCTGAGTTACATCCTGTATTATACCCCAGAGCTGCACTCACTATTCTGCTGGTGCAGTCACTGTGTACATACATTACATTACTGATCCTGAGTTACCTCCTGTATTATACTCCAGAGCTGCGCTCACTATTCTGCTGGTGCAGTCACTGTGTACATACATTACATTACTGATCCTGAGTTACATCCTGTATTATACTCCAGAGCTGCACTCACTATTCTCTGGTGCAGTCACTGTGTACATACATTACTGATCCTGAGTTACATCCTGTATTATACCCCAGAGCTGCACTCACTATTCTGCTGGTGCAGTCACTGTGTACATACATTACATTACTGATCCTGAGTTACCTCCTGTATTATACTCCAGAGCTGCACTCACTATTCTGCTGGTGCAGTCACTGTGTACATACATTACATTACTGATCCTGAGTTACATCCTGTATTATACTCCAGAGCTGCACTCACTATTCTGCTGGTGGAGTCACTGTGTACATACATTACATTACTGATCCTGAGTTACATCCTGTATTATACCCCAGAGCTGCACTCACTATTCTGCTGGTGCAGTCACTGTGTACATACATTACTGATCCTGAGTTACATCCTGTATTATACCCCAGAGCTGCACTCACTATTCTGCTGGTGCAGTCACTGTGTACATACATTACATTACTGATCCTGAGTTACCTCCTGTATTATACCCCAGAGCTGCACTCACTATTCTGCTGGTGCAGTCACTGTGTACATACATTACATTACTGATCCTGAGTTACATCCTGTATTATACTCCAGAGCTGCACTCACTATTCTGCTGGTGCAGTTACTGTGTACATACATTACATTACTGATCCTGAGTTACATCCTGTATTATACCCCAGAGCTGCACTCACTATTCTGCTGGTGCAGTTACTGTGTACATACATTACATTACTGATCCTGAGTTACATCCTGTATTATACCCCAGAGCTGCACTCACTATTCTGCTGGTGCAGTCACTGTGTACATACATTACATTACTGATCCTGAGTTACATCCTGTATTATACCCCAGAGCTGCACTCACTATTCTGCTGGTGCAGTCACTGTGTACATACATTACATTACTGATCCTGAGTTACATCCTGTATTATACTCCAGAGCTGCACTCACTATTCTGCTGGTGCAGTTACTGTGTACATACATTACATTACTGATCCTGAGTTACATCCTGTATTATACCCCAGAGCTGCACTCACTATTCTGCTGGTGCAGTTACTGTGTACATACATTACATTACTGATCCTGAGTTACATCCTGTATTATACTCCAGAGCTGCACTCACTATTCTGCTGGTGCAGTCACTTTACATACATTACTCATCTTCCCACACTCCTCTACTTTGCAGCATGAGTGCAGCCATCAGCTACAGACAAGCAGGTATAAGACCAGATGGTTGGGGGCTGCATAGACTGACATCGTCAGATGCATTGACCCCTTAATCTGTAGATTGTGTATCTGTTGTATAATACATATTTCAGGTAGAACTGAGTACTTTGTTTTTCAATCATTCCCAGAGCATCATTCTCAATTCTGCATTCAGTTGCTCTTCTGGAAGTTCAGAGCATGTTCGCTGCTCTGCATTGTGGGGGTGTAGTGCGTACAGCGGGCACTTTCCTGAGCAGCATTCGCACTGTCGCATTGTAGGAGGCAGAGCACATACAGCAGGCCCTCAGAGCTGCATTCAGATTTCTGCTTCCAGTTGGACCCTCAGGACTGATAAGGCTGTGTACAGTCTTACCTGTAACACCTGTAGGGTCTGAAAATCATTTCACCACTAAATTGCGGTATATTTGCACCAAATTTTTCACCTTTCTAAAAAAAATCAAAAACTTCTGTAAACCCCAAACTTCACCCACAATGGCCAAGAGTAAAAAAAAGAAAAAGAGTGAACACATGATAGACTTTTTAAAAAAAGCAGCAACAGACGTAAAACACTAGAACTTAGATAAAAAATGGCGCAAATAAAATAATGAATCGGGACCCAGAGTTATAACCGGGGCGTGAGATTTCCTGGGAGCGGACAGATATCATTAATGATGTACGACGAGCCTCACGTCACAGGAGGAGAGAAATCTACAGAAAATACAGGGTTATGGCCAAAAAGTTACACTTCAAAGGGAAGGAGGACCCAATGACAGCCGGCGAATCACAGGTCGTCCGTCCACTGGAAATCCCAGAGATCAGTTTCAATCTATGGTAAAAACTTGCCAGTACAGCGCCCCCAGAGGGTAAATGATGCATTACATGGAAATCACTGGGCGATCTGTGTAAGTCACTGACATGGCTCCTCCAGAGAAGAGTTTCTTCTAGCTGCTGAGTAGGAACTTATCAGTAAACTGGAGTGGCGCGACCTGTCGTCCCGTAGCCCCGGCCGAATAGTCGCTCACGACACCGTGTAGCCCCAGCCTAATAGTCGCTCACGACACCGTGTAGCACCAGCCTCCTAACGCTGATATTCCATGTTTCATCCGCAGCACATGGCAGCAGTTGCTCTCACAGACGCCAGGATTCTGACTCTTACAGGAGCGCACGCTGCTAATAACCACCATGAGCCTTCTCTTGTATAGGATGGAGTATTTCTGGATCTCCCGTCGCTCCTGCTGTATGATCTCTGTGTATATAATATATACCCCATCTCCAGCCGGGTCACGGCTTGTGGTCGCCCTCTCACCGCTTAATCATGCAGCTTCATATCAATCCAGGGGAAAGTGCTGTGCAATCATGAGTCAATCAGCAGCAATCCTGAGCCCGGCACCTACCATCTGCCCCATTTACACTAATTAACCACTTCACCACCAGATCATTTATTTTTTTCCCTCACTTTCATTTTTATTCCTGCCCTACTTTCAGGAGCCATAACTTGATTTGTATTTGAGTCAACGTCGCCGTATAATTTATTTTTCATTTGCAGACCGAATTGTAGTTTTGAATGACACTATCATAGAATATCCTAAAATTGGAGAAAAAAAAACAAGTCCAAATTTGGTGAAATGGTGCAAAAAAAAAAAACCCTGCCCCCTGATGAAGTGAAAGCGAAACGTCGTATGTAAACAACGTCAGATACCTATATGACCCCTGATGAAGTGACTAAAACTTGCGTCATGCACAAACTCTGGCAGATAGATATCTCACCCCTGATGAAGCGACAGCGAAACACGAGTTGGGGGCAAACACCGACAGATACTTATCTGCCCTCTGATGAAGCAACAGTGAAACACAAGTCGGGGCAAACACCAACAGATACTTATCTGCCCTCTGATGAAGCAAAAGTGAAACACAAGTCGGGGCAAACACAGACAGATACTTATCTGCCCTCTGATGAAGCAACAGTGAAATACGGATTTTTGTGTTACTCACCGTAAAATCCTTTTCTCCGAGACGCTCATTGGGGGACACAGGACTGTGGGTGTATGCTACTGCCACTAGGAGGCTGACACTAAGTAAACATAAAAAAAGGTTAGCTCCTCCTCCGCCGTATACACCTCAGCACTGGCCACAGGCAAATCCAGTTTAGTGCAAAAAGCAGTAGGAGGCTAAAATAAATCAGAGTTAACACAGATACAGTATATCCAGAAGAAAAAACTGCTGATACAGACTAATCAGAGAATAGAGTTAACTCAAAACAAAGCCATCCGGCTATTAGGGAGGGAACTGTGTCCCCCAATGAGCGTCTCGGAGAAAAGGATTTTACGGTGAGTAACACAAAAATCCGTATTTCTCCTTCGTCTCATTGGGGGACACAGGACTGTGGGACGTCCCAAAGCAGTCCCTTGGGTGGGAAACTGACTCCACAGTGTAGTTTATAATCAAGCATTGCTTATAGGTGCGCAACCGCGCCCTGAAGAATCCTTCTACCCAGACTGGCATCCACAGAAGTCTGGGTATGGACATTATAATGCTTGGAAAAGGTATGCAGACTGGACCAGGTTGCTGCCTTACAAACCTGTTCCACCGAAGCCTGATGCCGAAGGGCCCAGGAGGCACCCACCGCTCTGGTGGAGTGAGCCTTGATCCCTGCGGGAACCACCGCGCCTCTGATGCGGTAAGCCTCCTGAATGGCTAACCGAATCCACCTAGCCAAGGTTGATTTAGAAGCAGCAAGTCCCTTCCTGCGACCTTCAGGGAGGACAAACAGAGTGTCCGTCTGACGAAAGGACGCCGTCCGAGATACATATCTCCTGAGTGCTCTCACCAGATCCAGCGTATGGAGAGCCTTCTCCACACGGTGCGTCGGAGCTGGGCAAAATGAGGGCAAAACAATGTCCTCATTAATATGAAATGAGGACACTACTTTAGGCAAAAAAGGTGGTGTTGGTCTGAGCACCACCTTATCCTGATGGAAAAGTAAGTACGGAGCTCGACAAGACAGTGCAGCCAGCTCCGAAACCCGCCTTATGGATGTTATGGCTACCAAAAACACCACTTTCCAGGAAAGAAATGATAGAGAAACCTCCTGCAAAGGTTCAAAAGGAGATTCCTGCAGGACTCCCAGGACTAGATTGAGATCCCAAACATCTAAGGGAGCCTTATAGGGGGAACTATATGGACAACCCCTTGAAAAAGGTCCTAACTTGAAAATTAGACGCGATCCTTCGCTGAAAAAGCACTGATAAGGCTGATATCTGGCGTCTAAGCGTACTTGGTGCTAGACCTGAATCTAGGCCTGCCTGGAGAAAAGACAGAATGTTTGGAATTGAAAACTGAAGCGGGGAACAACCATGTTCCCTGCACCAAGTAAAAAAGACCTTCCAAGTCCCGTGGTAGATGCGAGCCGAGACAGGCTTTCGGGCGCTAGCCATCGTCGCGGCGACTTTTTTAGAGAATCCAGCCCTGGTCAGGATCCAAGATTCAACGGCCAAGCCGTCAAACACAGGACCGCTGAGTTCTGGTGGTAAACTGGGCCTTGAGAAAGAAGGTCCGCGCGCTCTGGCAGTCGCCAGGGTGCGTCGGCGAGCAATTGTACCAGCTCCGCGTACCATGGGCGACGTGGCCAATCTGGAGCGATTAATATCGCTGGGACCCCTTCTAACCTGATCTTTCTGATCACCCTTGGAGCAGAGCTATTGGTGGAAACAAGTACGGAAGATGAAACTGATTCCATGGTAGAACCAGGGCATCCACTGCAATTGCCTGCGGATCCCGGTACCGGGAAACAAAGTTGGGCACCTTGGCATTTATCTTGGAAGCCATCAGGTCCACATCTGGGGTTCCCCAGCGTCGGCATATCTGCTGAAAGATCTCGGGATGTAGAGACCATTCCCCTGATGCTATGCCGTGACGGCTGAGAAAATCTGCTGCCCAGTTTTCCTCGCCCGGTATGTGGACTGCTGAAATCACAGAGTGATTTTTCTCTGCCCAGGTTAGAATCTGTTTTACCTCGTGCATGGCCGCCCTGCTGCGGGTACCTCCCTGATGGTTTATGTATGCCACCGCCGTGGCATTGTCCGATTGTATTCGGACTGGGCGGCCCGCCAGATGCTGATAAAAATGCCTCAGAGCCAGCCGAACCGCTCGGATCTCTAAAATATTGATCGGGAGGGTCGATTCCTGCTGAGACCAAATTCCCTGAGCTGTGTGGTGACGAAACACTGCTCCCCATCCGAGAAGGCTGGCGTCCGTTGTGACAACCAACCAAAAATTTGGAGGAAACAAACGACCCTGTCGAAGAGTGGTGTCCCTCGTCAACCACATAAGAGTCTGTCTGATCTGCAGGGACAGGCGACACCGCAGATTGAGGGAGTAAGGGCTCCCGTCCCATACCGCCAAGAGTGCATGTTGAAGGGGGCGAAGATGAAATTGGGCAAAAGGAATAGCCTCGATTGCTGCCACCATCCTTCCTAGGACCCTCATGCAAAACCGGATGGTGTGAGGAATTGGTTGGCGAAGTATCCGTACCTCTTGGCGGAGAACTAAGGCCTTGTCTTGAGGAAGAATTATCAACCCCTGAGCGGTGTCGAAATTCATCCCTAAAAAGGTGATCTTCCGAGATGGCACGGGAGATGACTTCTTCATATTTACCAGCCACCCTAAACGAGCAAGGGTGTCTAACGTAATGCTGACACTTTCCTCGCAGGTCTGAAAAGACGGCCCCTTGATGAGGAGATCGTCTAAGTAAGGCAGAATGACTATCCCCCTGGAGTGCAAAATGGACACAACAGCAGCCATAACCTTTGTGAACACTCTGGGGGCTGTGGCTAGCCCGAATGGCAGGGCTGCGAACTGAAAATGAAGCCTGTCGATGGCAAACCGAAGAAACTTTTGATGAGGGGGAAAAATGGTAATATGAAGATAGGCATCCTGAATGTCTATTGATGCTAGAAATTCCCCTTTTTCCATGGCTGCAATGACCGAACGGAGAGATTCCATTCGGAAATGCCGAATTTTGACAAACCGGTTTAACCGCTTTAGATCTAGAATGGGCCTTACGGTCCCATCCTTCTTGGGTACAATGAACAGGTTGGAATAAAAACCCTGACCTCTTTCGACCTCTGGTACAGGTACAACAACCCCGCTGTGTCGAAGAGATTCGACCGCCTTGAATAAGGCACGACGTCGAGACTCCTCCTTGGGAAGGCGCGAGGGGAAAAAGCGATTTGGGGGAAGGCTGGTAAATTCTATTTTGTACCCTGTGGAGACTAACTCCCTGACCCACTCGTCGTGAGTCACTGATAGCCAAGTGGGACGAAACCAGAGTAAGCGGCCGCCTACCCTGGAAAAATTGACCGGATTTTGCCTCCAGTCATTTATCCGAATATCTTTGGGGTTTGGACCCTCTGGATCTTGGCTGATAAGATCTCCCTCTTCCCAGAGGATTGGTCCTGTAGGTGACCTGGCGATCTTTGGCCTGATTAGGCCGACCTGAGCCGCTGGAGGTGGCTGGCATGGCCCAGCCTGGGTTACGAAAGGCTCTGAAATGAGGCTGAGGTTGTCGACGAAAAGGTTGTTTAAACCTTTGCTGAGGAAGGAAATTGCTCTTCCCTCCCGTTGCATCAGATATAAGCTGATCCAATCTCTCGCCAAATAACCGACCACTGTGATAAGGTAAAGATGTAAGCGACTTCTTTGAAGTCGAATCCGCTCGCCAGGTTCTTAGCCACAAGGATCTTCTAATGGCAATTGCATTAGCAGTGGCTAATGCTGCGCAATTTGCCGCATCCATGGATGCATTAATTAAGAAGTCTCCGGCAAGAGCTATTTGATTAGAAATCTGAGTTACCTCAGACGGCACCTCTATGCCGTGAAGAGCTTTATTTAGAGATTCCGACCAGGATATCATGGCCTTGGCAACCCAAGTTGCTGCAAAAGAAGGAGAGAGAGCAGAACCTGACGCCTCAAATACCGAACGGGCCAAACTCTCAATTAGACGATCCGTTGGCTCCTTAATAGAGGAACCGCTGGGAATAGAGAGGAGCGTTTTAGATGCCAAACGCGAAACAGGAGGATCAACCGAAGGAGATTCTGTCCACTTTTTAAGGAGCTCAGGAGCAAAAGGATATCTAGTATTGAGAGCCTTTTGTCCAGCAAAGCGCTTGTCCGGTTTCTCCCGGTGGCGCTGCACTAATTCCTCAAACTCAGGATGAGCACCAAAAACCTTATGGGCTTGCCTGGCTCGTTTAAAGGTCACCTTGTGACCAGAGGTCAAGGTGGACTCATCGTCTATCCCCAGAGTTTGATTGATAGCTTCGATCAAACTGTCAATTGTTTCTTGACTATACTGCGCCTCTAGATTAAGTGACTCCTCCATATCGGAATCCGAATATTGATCACTTGCCAAGGGAGAGGGAGAGCGGGAGACGGAACTAAAAGATGCCGAGGCTCCAGACGGCATGGGCGACACAGTGTGGGTTCGTTTCCCCTGTGTCTGCCTGGTGCGAGCGCGGCCCCTGCAGGCCTGAGGTTCCTGAGATGTATTCAAGACAGGAGAACCACTGTCCCTGCTCCTATCGGGAGCTTGAAGGGACTCAACCGCTCTAGTCAATGACGCCACAGATTGAGCCAGGGAAAGGGCCCATTCAGGAGGGCTTGGCGCACTAGGCTCGGCTATAGGAGAAGGTTCCTGAGCCCGTTCAGAGTCACAGGCCTCGCAGACCCGAGAAGTCTGGGCATGCGGAAAAGGGGACTTACAAGCAATGCATGCGGTATAAAGTATCGTATGCGTCTTGGTTCTTTTGGACATTCTGAATCCGTCACAGTACACAATAAACTGGATGTGTCAAACAGCGGAAGGGGCGCAAAAGTGCACAACAATCAGGCTGGAGGTAGTAGCACTCACCCCAGTCCTGTATCCCAGCGTCCCTTAGTGAGTTTCTCCAGGTGGAATTGCCTGCGGCTCCAATCTTTCAAAAAAAGAGCGCTTCTCTATCAAAGAGGAAGTGCTCATGTAGCCGAGCCTCAGAAGGGAGGGTCAAAAGGCGCGGCCTATGACGTCAGGGCTTCCGTCCCCCCAACTTCCGGTAGCGGCCTATCCCCGGCAAAAGCCGGGGACTAAATTTGAAGCCGCGGCCTAGCGTCACTGAAGCCGCGATCTAAATTTCCGGGGGCGGCGGCCCCAAAGTCGGAGGGCGGGTCCGCCGGAAAGAGACGCCGCCGGAAGGCGGAGCCCCCCTCCGCGACCGCGCCCCCTCAAGCCGACGCCGCAAAACACTCTGGCTAGCGGCCCAGTCCCCGGAAAAAGCCGGGGACTAGATTTGAAGCCGCGGCCTAGCGCCATTAGAAGCCGCAGCCTAAATTTTTTCCCCCCGGCGGCGGACACCCCAAAGTCGGACCTAAGGTGTCCATGAGCACGCCTGGCTCTTGCTTCAACTCCCCACCTGGGGGGAGGCTGTCTGGAGAGGGTACAGCTGCAGAGAGGAGAGGGACGCCGCCGGAAGCGGGCCCATACTCACGACCCCGCTACCATATTTCTTCAGCCCGCGGCCTAGTCCAGGAAGCCGTGGTGGAGCGTTGCTGTATCTCTATGCCATTTGAAGGTGAGATTCTCCGTGAAAAGTAAAAAAAAAGACGGTGCAGGAACCCTAACTCCATCACCCCTTCAGGGGATGAGGAGAGGGACCGTCCGCCACCTTGCAGCACCGCAGTCTAGCATTGGTGGTGCAGTGGGGGCCGCACGGACTAACTCCCGCCTCTGTACAGCCTAGGGTTTCAATACCTTAGGGTGGTCAGGGCTGAGTCCGGCATTTATGTCCCACGTTGCGGGAGAGGATACGATGGAGGCTTTACTCCACGTGCTCGCCCGTTGATGGTTTGGGGAGATCGGACCCTTTCAATAGGATCCGTCGCCCCTATCTCATCTTCGTGGGAAAAAAAAAAAAAAAAAAAAAAAAAATGGTCTGGAAACTGAACCAGACGTGTGCCTCCATCAGACACTAAGCAATAACTGGATTTGCCTGTGGCCAGTGCTGAGGTGTATACGGCGGAGGAGGAGCTAACCTTTTTTTATGTTTACTTAGTGTCAGCCTCCTAGTGGCAGTAGCATACACCCACAGTCCTGTGTCCCCCAATGAGACGAAGGAGAAACACAAGTCGGGGCAAACACCGACAGATACTTATCTGCCCTCTGATGAAGCAACAGCGAAACTCAAGTCGGGGCAAACACTGACAGATACTTATCTGCCCTCTGATGAAGCAACAGCGAAACACACGTCGGGGCAAACACCGACAGATACTTATCTGTCCTCTGATGAAGCAACACTGAAACACAAGTCGGGGCAAACACTGACAGATACTTATCTGCCCTCTGATGAAGCAGCAGCGAAACTCACGTTGAGCACAAATACCGATAGATACGTATCGAACACCTGACAAAGCGACAGAGGAACAAGTGTGAGGAGCAGACAGCTGAGGTGATGTGGTTTGTTTGATCCAGTCTTACCATGGTTAGTGTTTCTTATCTTTTTTCCCATGTGGTGTCTTACGTGGATGCCGGACAGGCTCATCCATTATATGGGGGAGACACCGGCATTTATGCCATAGTGCGCAGCACATTACATGCCGCACTCTTTTGGCGCTTGGCAGTCGCTCTGCACTCTGATTTTCTATAACCTCTTAGTTGGATATCTGTTATTAATCTGATGAATTAACATGTCACGCACCTTATTTCCCTCCACATCTTCCTCCATCAGTGGTGACATGTAATCTGGTAGAGCAGAATCTATATACAGGGAACGTCCACCATTTCCACCATTGTTAGGACATTCATCCTTCCCCTATTCTAATAGAAATTGTTGTATTTTGGAGCCATTTAGTTCTATAATTTTGCAGGATTAATGTAAGCACAACCTCTCGTTCCTTGGCAGATATTAGTAAGATTATGTCTCCGCCGAAGTTATAAATGTTTTTATATATGTTCATAACTGCTGGCTGCAGAATGAGTTAACTGAGAATCCATCAGTCAGCTCACTATGAGAATCTTATGAAGCGTCAGGAGCTAAAAAAAACCCGCAATAAGCGTAAATTCAGTTGATTTCTGACCACATGAACGTTGAATGTATTGGGGAAACAAATTGTCCCCCGAGATGGACGACCCCACATAAATGTGTAATAATGAACGGGCGGGCGCTGTTTACTACAGTCAATATGGAGCGGGCTCCCTCCTGAATACACGGAGGGACCAGATGTAGCAAACTCTCTGCCGTATAGGTCCAGGTATAACACTACAGCGGTCACGTCGTAGCGCTTGTACACATTCGTCCTATATGGCAGCATGGAGGCATATGGAGTGGGGTCCGCGGCGGTCCACTAATGCCGTACTGTGGAGCCATGCTACATCATCAGCCCGGCGGATTTCTACAGGATCATTGCCACACCCCATACGGTGATCCAGGTGGTGGATAGCGCTACATTATATGGATGCGACATAACTGGTCACTACTTCCCCAAAAGGCAGAAATCGTGACATCCAGGGAGGCCGTTCATTTACTGAGGGGTTAACCCTTTCCATACACACCAGTCTTTATAAAGTGGGCTCCGCAGCGCGGCCCCCATTACAGTGACCACAGGCGACGTCCTCCTGTGAGGCCTTCATTTTAATGAGGCTTTTCATCAATCAGGAAGTCGAAAACGGATCTACAGCAATGAGAACTCTGAGGAGTGAGGATGAGGCTGCAATTATTTCTGGGTGGTCCGGGGGTCGCCCCCTTTACTGGAGGAGACCTGACGTTTTACTGCACAGTCAGGAACACAAGAGTGGCTTCCCGAACCAGTGCACTTCTCATGGTCAATTCTTCCCAAAACTACACCCTGTCCTGTCCGTACAACAGAAAAACCACAGCAGAAGATTAAGGCTGTGCGCACGTTCAGGATTTTTCGCATTTTTTCGGCGGTTTTCCGCTGCAAAAATGCTTAAAAACCGCATGCATTAAGCATCCTATGATTAGAATGCATTCTGCAATTTTTGTGCATATGGTGCGTTTTTTTCTGAGAAAAAAATGCATCGCGGTAAAAAACGCAGCATGTTCATTAATTTCGTGGTAAATTTGCGTATTTCCCGCTATATTATTGACCTAGAATGTTCGGGAAAAAAACGTGTAAAAACGTGCAAAAAAAAAACGCGGTAAAAACGCATCCGGATTTCCTGGGAAAAAGTCCGGTTTTTCTCAGGAAATTTCTGCAAAGAATCCTGAACGTGTGCACATAGCCTAACACTTCACCCCATAATAACACCCGCCACATATCCACGATAACCATCCCAGTCACCGTAGAAAAGCGCAGTCATGAAGCGCCATTCACTGAATAAGGAATTATTTATTTACTAGGTCTTCTAACATCTGATTATGCAAAATCCCTGGCTCACATGAGGAAGAAAAAAGTACTATAACACTGCCCCTATATACAAAAAAATAACTATACTGCCCCTATGTACAAGGATACAGCTACTATAATACTGCTCCTATGTACAAGAATATAACTACTATAATACTGCCCCTATGTACAAGAATATAACTACTATAATACTGCTCCTATGTACAAGAATATAACTACTATAATACTGCTCCTATGTACAAGAATATAACTACTATAATACTGCCCCTATGTACAAGAATATAACTACTATAATACTGCCCCTATGTACAAGAATATAACTACTATAATACTGCTCCCTATGTACAAGAATATAACTACTATAATACTGCTCCTATGTACAAGAATATAACTACTATAATACTGTTCCTATGTACAAGAATATAACTACTATAATACTGCCTCTATGTACAAGAATATAACTACTATAATACTGCCCCTATGTACAAGAATATAACTACTATAATACTGCTCCTATGTACAAGAATATAACTACTATAATACTGCCCTATGTACAAGAATATAACTACTATAATACTGCTCCTATGTACAAGAATATAACTACTATAATACTGCCCCTATGTACAAGAATATAACTACTATAATACTGCTCCTATGTACAAGAATATAACTACTATAATACTGCCTCTATGTACAAGAATATAACTACTATAATACTGCCTCTGTGTACAAGAATATAACTACTATAATACTGCTCCTATGTACAAGAATATAACTACTATAATATGCCCTAGTACAAGAATATAACTACTATAATACTGCTCCTATGTACAAGAATACAGCTACTATAATACTGCCCCTATGTACAGGAATATAACTACTATAATACTGCTCCTATGTACAAGAATATAACTACTATAATACTGCTCCTATGTACAAGAATATAACTACTATAATACTGCCCCTACGTACACGGATACATCTACTATAATACTGCCCCCTATGTACAAGAATATAACTACTATAATACTGCCTCCTATGCACCAGAAAATAACTACTATAATACTGCTCCTATGTACAAGAATATTACTACTATAATACTGCCCCTATATACAAGAATATAACTACTATAATACTGCCCCTATGTACAAGAATATAACTACTATAATACTGCTCCTATGTACAAGAATATAACTACTATAATACTGCTCCTATGTACAAGAATATAACTACTATAATACTGCCCCCTATGTACAAGAATATATCTACTATAATACTGCCCTTATGTACAAGAATATAACTACTATAATACTGCCCCTATGTACAAGAAATAACTACTATAATACTGCTATGTACAAGAATATAACTACTATAATACTGCTCCTATGTACAAGAATATTACTACTATAATACTGCTCCCATGTACAAGAATATAACTACTATAATAATGTCCCTATGTATAAAAATATAACTACTATAATACTGACCTCTATGTACAAGAATATAACAACTATAATACTGCCCCAATGTACAAGAATATAACTACTATAATACTGCCCCTATGTGCAAGAATATAACTACTATAATACTGCCCCAATGTACAAGAATATAACTACTATAATACTGCCCCTATGTATAAGAATATAACTACTATAATACTGCCCCAATGTACAAGAATATAACTACTATAATACTGCCCCTATGTGCAAGAGTATAACTACTATAATACTGCCCCAATGTACAAGAATATAACTACTATAATACTGCCCCTATGTACAAGAATATAACTACTATAATACTGCCCCTATGTACAAGAATATAACTACTATAATACTGCCCCTATGTACAAGAATATAACTACTATAATACTGCCCCTATATACAAGAATATAACTACTATAATACTGCCCCTATATACAAGAATATAACTACTATAATACTGCTCCTATGTACAAGAATTTAACTACTATAATAATGTCCCTATGTATAAAAATATAACTACTATAATACTGCTCCTATATACAAGAATATAACTACTATAATACTGCCCCTATGTACAAGAATATAACTACTATAATACTGCCCCTATGTACAAGAATATAACTACTATAATACTGCTCCTATATAGAAGAACATTACTACTATAATACTGCCTTTATATACAGGGTTGCTCCAGTAGTAAATGGTTGGGACAATGAGTGGCTCCAGTGGACAACAGAGGACACTCGGGGAGATGATATGTGACAGTCAGTGGTGCGGAGTCGGTGTTGCTCCGGATTTCGTCCCTGTGTGTGGTTCCTCGCCGTCTATAGATGTCACGCAGAAGCTCCTTTATGTCACTTGCCATCTCTGAATATGACGGGGGATGTGATAATTCGGGATGAACCACAAGCCTCATTCTTGCAGATCGGCAGAATTGAGCGATTACTCAGCGTGTACAGGACAGTGAGCGCAGCAACGTGTGACCACAACTCCGACCTGGAGGAGGACAATGCAGAAGTGGACGGTGGCGACCGCGTCACATCTGCCCGGCATCCGGAAGTGACGACTTCTCCACTTTCTTTTGTAATAAAGGTCCCACAAAACTTTCTCTACTTCTATGATGAAGCGTGAGCCGGAGCGATCTCGGTGGCTGGGTGGGATTATTATTCAGCGACCGTACTCGCTGCTGTAATCCACCGTCGCTCCATGCTACGTGATGACGTCACGATGACCAATCACTGGCCGCAGCGGTGACGTTTCCACGTAGCACATGTGACTTTATAACAATCCCTGCTCTATAAAAGTTTTATGAAATGTCAGAAAACTATTTTAACGAACATTTACCAATCGTCCTGAGATCCCTGGGAGCCTCCTACACGAGGGGAGACCTCCCACACCCGCTTGTCATTTCTCCAATCTTTTGGGGCCGGATGAAACTGCCTGACACGTCCCACAAATCGGCCTTTCCTAGAGCGCTTCTTGTGCCCCGCAGGTCTACGTCATTCTTGTGCCAACTTTCGCTAAATGTCCTGAAGTGCGGGCGAATCTCCACTGCACCTCCAGGAGAGCAGCGATTCCAGAAGATTCCCCCTGAACTCCTGAGAAGTTGGGGCCACAGCGTGCGGGGGTGAAAGTGTCGCGATGAACGGGCGGCATGAATGCAGTCAGATTTCTAGGGATGCGTTTTGCGTGCTTACCTACATACCCACCGTCATGTCTATCCAGGGGCGGTCCGACCATGAGATACAAGCCCCTACACTGTAACCAGTCATCTGCTACACCTGACACTACAAGACCCAGCATGGCCTGACATCTGCAGATTGCTATCACATTAACAGGAAGCGACAGGCAGTACTTCATTAGCCTACATCAATCATACTGGGAGACAGGGAGGCAGTACTATCTGTGCCTTCATTATTTACAGGTGGGAGACAGGGAGGCAGTACTATCTGTGCCTTCATTATTTACATGTGGGGATAGGGAGGCAGCACTATCTGTGCCTTCATTATTTACAGATGGGGATAGGGAGGCAGTACTATCTGTGCCTTCATTATTTACAGATGGGGACAGGGAGGCAGTACTATCTGTGCCTTCATTATTTACAGGTGGGGTTAGGAAGGCAGTACTATCTGTGCCTTCATTATTTACAGATGGGGACAGGGAGGCAGTACTATCTGTGCCTTCATTATTTACATGTGGGGATAGGGAGGCAGCACTATCTGTGCCTTCATTATTTACAGATGGGGATAGGGAGGCAGTACTATCTGTGCCTTCATTATTTACAGATGGGGACAGGGAGGCAGTACTATCTGTGCCTTCATTATTTACAGGTGGGAGACAGGGAGGCAGTACTATCTGTGCCTTCATTATTTACATGTGGGGATAGGGAGGCAGCACTATCTGTGCCTTCATTATTTACAGATGGGGATAGGGAGGCAGTACTATCTGTGCCTTCATTATTTACAGGTGGGGTTAGGAAGGCAGTACTATCTGTGCCTTCATTATTTACTGATGGGTATAGGGAGGCAGAACTATCTGTGCCTTCATTATTTACTGATGGGTATAGGGAGGCAATACTATCTGTGCCTTCATTATTTACTGATGGGTATAGGGAGGCAGTACTATCTGTGCCTTCATTATTTACAAATGGGGATAGTGAGGTAGTGCTATCTGTGCCTTCATTATTTACAGATGGGATAGGGAGGCAGTACTATCTGTGTCGTCATTATTTACAGGTGGGGATAGGAAGGCAGTACTATCTGTGCCTTCATTATTTACAGATGGGGATAGGGAGGCAGTACTATCTGTGCCTTCATTATTTACAGATGGGGATAGGGAGGCAGTACTATCTGTGCCTTCATTATTTACAGATGGGGATAGGGAGGCAGTACTATCTGTGCCTTCATTATTTACAGATGGAGACAGGGAGGCAGTACTATCTGTGCCTTCATTATTTACAGATGGGTATAGGGAGGCAGTACTATCTGTGCCTTCATTATTTACAGATGGGGATAGGGAGGCAGTACTATCTGTGCCTTCATTATTTACAGATGGGGATAGGGAGGCAGTACTATCTGTGCCTTCATTATTTACAGATGGGGATAGGGAGGCAGTACTATCTGTGCCTTCATTATTTACAGATGGAGACAGGGAGGCAGTACTATTTGTGCCTTCATTATTTATAGATGGGGATAGGGAGGCAGTACTATCTGTGCCTTCATTATTTAGAGATGGAGACAGGGAGGCAGTACTATCTGTGCCTTCATTATTTACAGATGGGGATAGGGAGGCAGTGCTAACTGTGCCTTCATTATTTAGTGATGGAGACAGGGAGGCAGTACTATCTGTGCCTTCATTATTTACAGATGGAGACAGGAAGGCGGTACTATCTGTGCCTTCATTATTTACTGATGGGTATAGGGAGGCAGTACTATCTGTGCCTTCATTATTTACTGATGGGTATAGGGAGGCAGTACTATCTGTACCTTCATTATTTACAGATGGAGATACGGAGGCAGTACTATCTATGCCTTCAATATTTACAGATGGGGATAGGGAGGCAGTACTATCTGTGCCTTCATTATTTACTGATGGGTATAGGGAGGCAGTACTATCTGTGCCTTCATTATTTACTGATGGGGATAGGGAGGCAGTACTATCTGTGCCTTCATTATTTACAGATGGGATAGGAGGCAGTACTATCTGTGTCATCATTATTTACAGATGGGGATAGGGAGGCAGTACTATCTGTGCCTTCATTATTTACAGATGGAGACAGGGAGGCAGTACTATTTGTGCCTTCATTATTTATAGATGGGGATAGGGAGGCAGTACTATCTGTGCCTTCATTATTTAGAGATGGAGACAGGGAGGCAGTACTATCTGTGCCTTCATTATTTACAGATGGGGATAGGGAGGCAGTGCTAACTGTGCCTTCATTATTTAGTGATGGAGACAGGGAGGCAGTACTATCTGTGCCTTCATTATTTACAGATGGAGACAGGAAGGCGGTACTATCTGTGCCTTCATTATTTACAGATGGGATAGGGAGGCAGTACTATCTGTGCCTTCATTATTTACAGATGGGATAGGGAGGCAGTACTATCTGTGCCTTCATTATTTACTGATGGGGATAGGGAGGCAGTACTATCTGTGCCTTCATTATTTACGGTGGGGATAGGGAGGCAGTACTATCTGTGCCTTCATTATTTACAGATGGGATAGGGAGGCAGTACTATCTGTGCTTCATTATTTACTGATGGGATAGGGAGGCAGTACTATCTGTACCTTCATTATTTACAGATGGAGACAGGAGGCAGTACTATCTGTGCTTCATATTTACAGATGGGATAGGGAGGCAGTACTATCTGTGCCTTCATTATTTACTGATGGGTATAGGGAGGCAGTACTATCTGTGCCTTCATTATTTACTGATGGGGATAGGGAGGCAGTACTATCTGTGCCTTCATTATTTACAGTGGGGATAGGGAGGCAGTACTATCTGTGCCTTCATTATTTACTGAGGTAAGGGAGGCAGTACTATCTGTGCCTTCATTATTTACTGATGGGATAGGGAGGCAGTACTATCTGTGCCTTCATTATTTACAGATGGGATAGGGAGGCAGTACTATCTGTGCCTTCATTATTTACTGATGGGTATAGGGAGGCAGTACTATCTGTGCCTTCATTATTTACAGATGGGGATAGGGAGGCAGTACTATCTATGCCTTCAATATTTACAGATGGGATAGGGAGGCAGTACTATCTGTGCCTTCATTATTTACTGATGGGTATAGGGAGCAGTACTATCTGTGCCTTCATTATTTACATGATGGGATAGGAGGCAGTACTATCTGTGCCTTCATTATTTACAGGTGGGGATAGGGAGGCAGTACTATCTGTGCCTTCATTATTTACTGATGGGTATAGGGAGGCAGTACTATCTGTGCCTTCATTATTTACTGATGGGTATAGGGAGGCAGTACTATCTGTGCCTTCATTATTTACAGATGGGGATAGGGAGGCAGTACTATCTGTGCCTTCATTATTTACAGATGGGGATAGGGAGGCAGTACTATC
>JARQOD010000005.1:539387696-539400219 GCA_033576555.1 Oophaga sylvatica | reverse complement strand
TTTTGTCCCATACTAAAGGGGGGGTTTTTTGGGGCAAAATGTAAAAAAAATGCCCTTTAAAAATTTAAGATAAATTTAAAAGAAATAATCGCTCAAATTTTGAACCTAAAAAATTGAAGGACTCTCTGTATCAGGAAAAAAATGTTTTCCCTTCCTCGTTGCACGTGGGTGAGACTTTTTTTTCTGTATATGAACCGCGATAGGTTGGGGGTTTTTTAGGGCCCCTTTTATCTTCGTATCTTATTCCAAATATGACACAATAGAGGATGGTAAGATGGGGGCCCGGGCCCTGTTTTTTACCCTTTTTTCCGACTTTCATCTTCAGATGGGTTTTTTACAATGTGATGCAGCTTAAACCATCTGCAGAAGTTTCACATGAGTAGGTTTTGGGCAAAAGGGTTTGGGTTTAAGGGTCAAAGCCCAAAGGAAATAACATTTTACAAAAAAAATTTCTAAAAAATTTGAAAAAATTTACGATTTTTTTTTTTTGTTTTTGAAAAAAAAGCCAAAAAAAAAAACCTAAAAGGTAAAAGTGCAAACTTTGTTAAATCCATATTTTTCCCCCAATTACAACACAAAGTTTTGGGGACAAGGAGCCCCAAAACGGGTGGGGAAGGGATTCCGAGCGCTAAAGGCTCACGGGCTAGAAAAATTTCTTGCCTTGTCCTGGGTGCGTAGTAATATGCTAAAAGGGAATGTAAAAAAAAACCCCATTTGGGGGGAAAAAAGCCCCAGGGAAAAATTTGGGGGGGGACTGTGGGGGAAAGTCCCTAATGGTGGGTGCCGGGCGCAGCACCGGTGCCCGATACTTGGATGGGCAGAGCTTTCAGGCAAAGGAAGCTGAAATTGTTTGTTATTAGGCTGGGGGGGTGTATCGATCTAGACACATGATTTTCGCCACATTAGCATGTGATGCCCGATGTCCCCTTATGAGCTGAAAAACATGGTGCGATTACAGGGGGTTTATCAGGAAATGACAGTTTGAGTAACTTGTTCATTATCTCTGTAGGGGAAGGGGAAACAAGCACTGATAATTCATGTAGATACATTGCAGTCGGGCAAGATGTATAAAATTTTTCTATAACAATTTTTTATAAATTTTCATCTCCACTTCTTTTTTCTCTTTTATAGCTGTGGGAAAAAAAATTTCATTCCCCGGTTTTTCAATGTCTCACCGATCAGTAAGTATAAAGGAGGGCCCTTTTTAATCCTATTTACTAACAGGCCCCCTTTATTTCATGGTTATATTTGGGGTTGCCTTTAAAGGAAACCCGGTTTTTCCCCCAAATTTTTGGGGAAACTAAGCAAGGCGGTTTAAAGGGCCCAAGGAAAAGGGGAGCGGGGGCATTGCTTTTTTCTAGTCCCCTTTTTCATGTTAATCCTGCAGATTTCCGGCCATATTGGGTTAATTATAAGTTTAGTAAAGGACTTCAGCCGTCCATACTATGACCCTGTTGACTATAATGGGGTCTATGGTTCCTGATGTGACCACGTCGTTTTCCTTTTTGTTCTTTTCCTCTTTTTATTCGACTCTTTTTTACTTTTCCTTTTAGATTTTGCTTTTCTCCTCCTCCTTATCCTTTATCTTTTGTTATTTACTTATCCTTTTCTTCTTCTTGTTCCTTATTTTTCATTTCCTTTCCCATTCACAATTTTTCTTATTTTTTTCTACTTCTTAATTTTATTTCACTTTTTATCACTGATTGGTTTTCTTTTCAAAATCTTTTCTTCTTCTTTCTCTTCTTCATCTGCCTTTTTCTTTTCTTTTTATTCTACTTCCTATTTTCCTTTTTTGTCTCCTCGTTTTTCTTCTCCTTTCCGCCTCTTCACAGGTAAAACCGTAAAATTGGGTAAAATTCTGTAATAAATCGTTCTCAGGCTGAGTTCACACTCTACACATTCCATAGAGAGTGGACGTCTGCAGACCCAAAAATTCAGACGTGCCCCCTATCATTTACATTTACTGCAATGAAGTAAAGAGGAGTCCAAAAGATAAAATGTAAGAGTCTGTTTCACCTCCTTTCTGGGCGATGTCCGTCTGCCACAAAACAGGGGCAAACTGTCAGAGAGGACAGTGAATGGAAACATCACGGGTACAAATCATTTTTGGGTATAGAAACATAATTCCCTGTATAGAGGAGGTTCCTAATGTGAACCCAATCTTCTCATTGTCATTTATAACTGCAGACCACATCAAAGTTGAGCTGAACTTCGATGTGGTTATAAATCAGTTGAGAAGAGCTCAGCAAAAGATTGACAAAAGAGTTACATAGGCAAAAAAAAAGCTCACTGAAGGATTCTCAGTGCACTCATTCAGCAGTCAGAACTGCACAGGGAAATGAGCATTTATTTGTCAAACGGTGCGAAATTTGTAATGAAACGCTAATGCAAAAGAGAACATTTTTAGCCTAAAATACATGAATTTAGGCAAAAAAAATTCCACTGAAGATGTCCATGTCCTTTAATATTCGATGGCTCGGCTTATGTAGGGTGCCATAGCTTATTCCGAAGATGGACAGGACCTTTTCTTCATATGATCACATTAACCCTTTCTGCTCCTCAGACCGTGTCTTTCGCCGATGACTGGAAGATGATCTTGATTTTTGTGACCGCTGAGGATCCTTGTGGTTTCTGCATTCAGGTAAACAGGAGACTTTTTTTTTACATAAAGTTTGCTCCCAAGTTGGACTGAATATAGTCATTATTGTGATGGTAATGAAAGAGGAAAGCGAGGGGGGCCATAATATTAGCTGCAGCCATATAATAAATAAACGGTTTATGAGTATAAATAATGTTGAGTTTGTCCACTGTATCTTTTTAATGAAAGGCCGACCGCTACTGTGACTCCTAGTGATACATTGTAACTTGTGTGAGAATCCAACAAGTGTTCAGTTTCCCTGCAGCACCTCCGCAGGAGAAATTAAGTATTACACAATTCTTACACTGGGACAACTGTGTAAAGATCAGGTGTGTTGGGTCATCCAGCGATGGAAACACTCTTTGTAGATGTTCTTCACCGTGAATAACTGTTGAGGGTCCTGCATCCCCACATTAACACAGAATGGGGTGCTAATTTTCCTTGAGAAACCTGGTGCTATCAATGTTATATAGCCTTTAATAACATGAAACCCTGTTCCATAATATACTTCTATATCCGGTACACAGCTCTCTGTGCTGCAATCAATCCTGGAAGGCAACAGAACAATTTCTGAACTGTCACTGAGACTTTCTGTTCTTTTCCTATTAACGTCAAAGCAGAAATAACAGAGACATAAACCAGATCTAAGTCCAATCTCCACGATGGATCTAATTATGTAACGGCATCCACAAAACACACAGATAACATCAGATGTAAGGACAAACCCAACAGGGACTAGTCCTGAGAAATCACTAACTGATAAAACGTCGTCGATATATCTGCGACCGAGTGTCTGGAGGCTCCAATGTGTCGGAGGGATCTTGACCTCCAACTGCTGGTCAAAGATGATGATGAAAATGATTAGAGGCCATCACTGCTAATAGCATAGAGGCTGTCATACAGAAAAGCCAGATTAGCAGATCATTCTTATTTCTGATTACTCCCTGTTTAGTTTTTGCTGATTGCTATAATGGTCAGAACTACATTTTTCTGATGCAAAGCCCTAAAACCCCTACATATGGTATGGTCTTAGAACTGCCTGCAGCCACCACTAGGGGGAGTTAGGAGCTTACTGTACACAGTATACATTAAGCACCAGAGCTCCCTCTAGTGGTGGCTGCAGGCAGATGAATTTATATCACGTGAATCTATGTGTTTACTGGATATTTGGAGCTCTCTACCAGAAACAAAGCAAAGCTTCAAGCTCCTTAAAGATATATTAAAAAAAATAATTTTGGTTTGCGTGGATACCTTTACATATAATGATAAATCTGACAAGTAGCAGAAAAATAAGACCATAGACAGCAAAATGATAAAATGTCGTCTTTAAATCTGCGACCAAGTGTTTGCAGACTTAAAGGTGTCTCAGGGATCTTGGCTTCCAATTTCAGGTCAAAGTTGTTGAATGACCACTATTAAAAGCCTCCATTTATTGGTTTTATTGTGGGTTGTCTCCAGGGGTGGGATTCAAATTTTTAACAACAGGTTCTGTGTTTGTGCGTCGGAAAACCACACCCATTTTTCAGCCACACCCATTTTTAAAGCCACACCCATTTTTAAAGCCACACCCATTTTTAAAGCCACACCCATTTACACACACCTTTTCCTCAAACATATACAAGTAGGGCGCAAAAAAAAAAAGAAAAGCAAATCTGCAGCACGTCACCTTCACAAGAACATTATATTGCCGTCTATGATTTCAAGGTAGCTCGCGACTTGCAACCAAAACTCCAAGCTTGGCTTTGTAATAGTTATGTCGTGTCGCGTGCCCGAGCCGAGCGTCACCACACGGGCAATCATCTGAGGCCATGCCATGACGTCATGTGCCGTGCAGCCCCTGGCCTATTCATAGAGTGTCCCCCGGCTTATTCACAGAGCACCATAGGGCAGATTTAACACTTTGTGAGACTAATGTCAGTCATTTGTCTCCTAATATCGGACTTCCCGGGCCAGGCCAGATATTGGCAGCAGACGTGGGCTCTTCTGTCACCTGGGGGTCACATACTTTGCCGATAATATAAGTGGTGGCTCTGTGACTGATGCCTGGAAAGCAGGAACATTTCAGGGTGAATTTCTGATCTTTTTGGCACAGAATTTACATCGGCTCCTCCACTAATGTAAACATAGGCCCAGAAGAGGGAGTATGGCCTGGTCTGGTGGCTGTGGGCACATAACACAGGGCCACTGCTAACAGGCCCTCAGGGCTCAGCACCATTGGGCATAGCAGGCAGGATATAGCATGCTGACCCATAGAACTGGCGGTGCAGAGGGCTGCTGTGATATATGGGGCTAGGGGTGCACTTCCCACTACTACTTACCTTACCGATGCCAAGTTCCACAGCGGCGCGCTGCGCAGCTCAGCTCAGAGTCACACTGGGTAGGCCGCAGGCGGCGTGTGCGTAGTAGCTGAGCGCCTGTGCCTGCCTCGTGACTGTCTGTGATGGAGTACATACCCAATTGCCGCAGGTATCAGTGCGCGGGGGCCAGGGCCCGGCGGGGTGTGCTGTGTGCGCCTGTATCAGTGCGCGGTATCCGGATTCCGGCTGCCTGGGCGCACTGTGCAGGCTAGGAAGGCTGCAGAGCCCGACTCGGAGGGGAACATAGTACCGGATCGCAGCTGTGAATCTCCCTGGTTCGGGGAACCGGCAGCTTTTTTAACAAGCGGTTCCATCGAACCGGGGAGAACCGGCTGAATCCCACCCCTGGTTGTCTCCCAGTTTTCTATAAAGCCAGACTAGTAGATAATTCTTGTGTCTCATGGGATAATAGAACTAGTCCCTATTTAGTCTGAGCTGGTTTACTTTTCATTTTGTTCTGATACAAAACTCCGTATCTCCTACATACACAAAATATTGATTATAAAATTATAACTGCCTGCAGCCACCACTAGAAGGAGTGAGGAGCTTCATGTATTCAGTATCTATCTAGCACTGGAGCTCCCTCTAGTGGTTACTGCATGCAATACATTTTTATCACAAAAATGTATATGTATGCAGGGGATTTTGAGACCTGCAATAGAAAAAAATGTTTAAGCAGCATAAAAATAGTTTAAAATTTTAATTCTGGATCTACTGGATACGTAAAAATACAATGATTGACTTTCCCTTTAAAATTAATACTTTTCACTAAAAACATTTTCTTTTTCTTTTCCTACAGGAAGATCACACAGAAAACACGATAATAGAGCTGACTGCGGCTTTGGACTATTTACATCAACAGGTGAATGGTAGAAGGTCATATATTCCCTCTATGTATATACTGTCTGTACATTCACTGCATACCTACTGGCGTCACCATTAGCAATGTTCCTTCCCACGTATCCACTATCCCCCAGATGAATCATCGTTGGATCAGTTGTGTCTTATTATTTTATAAAGAAATAAACATTACAGTATGTCATCTTCTACTGCTTTGTGGAAACCATCAGCAAGAAGTACTTTGAGTGCATGATGGTGCCTTGCAGTGTATGGGAAGTGCTAGCGATCCAGAAGTTCATCAGACCATTTGGATGGTCATAGCCTAACAAGTGTCAGGTAGTCACATGTTAACATGAGCCATAGTAGGAACTATAAAGCAGATGATGTGTTTTCAGTTGCCAGCCTGCTTGCTGATGGTTTCCAGGTAGATGTAATTTCTGCACAAGGTTAAAATGAACTGAAGATACTCTGGATTTTATATTTACATTACACTCATTAGACTCATATTCTAACTTTTTTTTTTCTAAAGCTTCCAAAAACATTAATCAGTCTGGTGGATTTCACGCTGCTGAGCGGCCTCTACCTGTCCCGTCCCGAGAATGCAGAGATCAGGTGAGGTACAGTCTCCAGATCATTATGAGGCTGGACAGAGATTTGTGCTGCAGATGCTCTCATTTTCGATAATATTCACTGACAATTATCAGGTAACTAGACCTGTCTGTAGCCGCTTATCAGACCTCCTCTAATTAAATCATATTCACACTCTGCCGATCCATACCAATTGGGAAGACAGGTTGATTTCAATGTCACCTTGTAATACTACATTTTTGCTGTAGAGGCGCTGCAGGAAAATGGAACACTTGCAGCTATATATTAGCCTTGATTACAGCGGAACTCTTTGGTCTCAGGAGCTGGAAAACTAATGAATATTTTATGTATCTGTCAAAAACAATCGACCCCAGTATAATATAACCTTTGACAAGCAGAATTATGCAGGCAGCTCTGGAGTGTAGAATATGTTGTCATTGAAGGACATTACAGGAAAAGTAAAACAAAGACTTCACAAATGTACTCAGCATTATTTTGATTTAACCAAAATCTTCTGCACCCATCTCTGCACTACGCCCCTGGTGCCTGCCTGCTGATGGTTTCCATATTTGCTGTATTTCAGGAAATCCTGTGAGTGCTTCAGTAAACCTTCCGACTTCAATAAGGCCATGCTCCGATTCTCCTTCCAGGTGAGAAAAATGTATCAGTATATCAGAACGTGGCAGATAGTTTAGGGGGCATAAACCCCATCGGAGACATCATAGGTGCAGTGCGAACATGGCAGCCGCACAAATCTCTCCTGATAGTTTCTTACAAAGTATCAGTCTGGAACTAAGCAGTTTATAGATTGTTGACACTGGATACAATTGTGAGAAGGAACTAAATGTGAATGTTCCAATTCACTAACAGCAAGCAGAGCTACTTAAAGTGGCCTTAGAGAATAATGTCAGCACAGATTTCAGTGGGACCCGTGAGCCATCTAATGTACTGGATATAGTGCTGCCAACGTTTCCCCGACTTCAAATGCTGGATGTAAGAAGGATGAGGCTGTTAGATTTCAATATGCCCGATCCAATTGTTTTCACACTCATACTCGTGCATGGGGCATCCGCAGACGATAGTGTCTGGATCACTTTACTCTGGGGATTCTTCTCCCCAAATCGTGTGGTTCATTGCTATTCTACCCATATCTGATCCCTTGGCTGACTCTAGGACTACTCCCACCAGCATGCTCTCTGGCCTCCCATTATCACATAATACATTGCACAAGATCTATCTATCTAGAATTCCATCACAGAATCGGACCATCCTGCGGAGATAAAGCCTCCCCCGCCATTATCAGTAGCATCGGAGCCGCGATAAGTCAGGAGCCGCTGGAGATCATACTAATTACTTTAATCTGAACATCTGAAGACAAAGTTCAGTGTCCTCCTCTAGAACTAAGTCATTACTGCACGTTTTGTCACTTGTGCCTGCGTATGTGCCATCGAATTAATGGAGCGCTTTCTATAAGGTCTACTAGCGGGACCACTGGGGGATGAGCTCAGGTGTGACCACAGCCATTCACGATCTATGGTCGCACATGCTCGGCTTCCCAGGATCAGTGGGGTCCTAGGAATCAGACCCCAGCAATCAATTTTCCCCATTATTGGGGATATATGATGGTAATGGGACAACACCTATAAGTTTGACAAAAAAGTGATAGAAACGTTTCCAGAAATTCCTTGACTCTCATAATAAAAGTGTCTCCTGTACAAAAAAAAATCCAAAACAGAAAAACAAAAACAACTAACTTTGTAGTTAACTTTAAAGTTGTGAATAATTTCTCTAACCCTCCCTGGATTTAGGACTTAGATTGGGACTATGTTTAGGGATAGGGCTGGTGGTAGTGAGAGGGTTAGGTAAAGGGTAATAAAATACAACCCCAATTCCAGAAAAGTTGTAAAGAAAACACGAATGCAATGATTTGGAAAACTCTCATACTTTACGCACCACAGATCATAGATCACAGATCAGAAGTTGAACGTTGGACATTTTTCCGTTTACTTTTAAAAAATTACAGTAAGTCATTTTATAAATTGGCAGCAGCTTATCTCAGAACAGCGGTGCCCGGCCGTGTCCTCCATTGCGCAGAGCCCACTTTTATTTTTTTACAATTTTCTATAAATATTTGAGAAGTGAGGAGACAATTGCTGGAGTTTTGGGAGAGGAACGTTGTCCCCTTCTTGTTTGATGTCGGATTGTCGCTGCACAGCAGTTAGGAGTTGTTACTGGAGTTTTCGCTTGATAATGCGACAAATGTTTTCTATTGGTGAAAGGTCCAGACTGAGGACGGCCGGTTCATCCTCCGAACTCTACTGCGTATTCAGGATGTTGTAATGGATGCAGTATGTGGTTTACCATTGTCTTGCTGAAATATACAAAGCCTTCCCTGAAATAGATATTGTCTGGAAGGAGCAGATGTTGTTCTATCACCTCTATATACTGCCCAGCATTGATGGCGCCTTTCATCTGTGACCTGCCCCTGTTATAGGCACTAATGCCCCTCAACCAAAAACGATGCAGAACTGTGTGCTGATAACAAGCTGGATGGTCCCTCTCCTCAATAACAACCTGGATAGTCCCTCTCCTCAATAACAACCTGGATAGTCCCTCTCCTCGATAATAAGCTGGATGGTCCCTCTCCTCGATAACAAGCTGGATGATCCCTCTCCTCAATAACAAGCTGGATGGTCCCTCTCCTCAATAACAACCTGGATAGTCCCTCTCCTCGATAATAAGCTGGATGGTCCCTCTCCTCGATAACAAGCTGGATAGTCCCTTTCCTTGATAACAAGCTGCATGGCCCCTCTCATCAATAACCAGCTGGATAGTACCTCTCCTCGATAACAAGCTGGATGGTCCCTCTCCTTGATAACAAGCTGGATGGTCCCTCTCCTCAATAACAAGCTGAATGGTCCTTCTCCTCCTGAGTCTGCAGGACACTGTATCCAGGGTTTCCACAAAGAATTTCACATTTTGGTTCCTCGACACACAGAAATGTTTTTAATTTTGCCTTATAAATGATCTTTGGCCCAGAGAAGACACCAGTGTTTCTAGTTTGTGCTGATATTCTGCATCTTCTTTGGATGATAGAGTTTCACTTGCATTTGCAGATTGTATGGTGATCCGTGATCACAGACATTTATTTCTGGAAGTTTTCCTGAGCCCATGCAGTGATTTGCCTGTATTTAGTGCAGTGTCACCTGAGGGCCCAGAGATCACCAGTATCCAGTACTGACCGTCGGCCTGTTACTGGTGCCCATGGATTTCTCCAGAATCTCTGAATCTTTTGATGATATTATATACTATAGATGGTGGGATACTCAAAATCTTTACAATTTTACTTTGAGGAACATTTTCCTGAAATTGTTGCACAATATTTAGACGCAGTCGTTCACAGATCGGTGACCTCCAACCTTCTTTGCTTCTGGGAGACTCTGCCTCTCTAACAAGCTTTTTTTATACAGTCATGTGACTTAGTTGAAAATCGTCCCTCTGGCTGTTTTACATTAGTACCTTTTATTTTTCCAGCCTTTTGTGAACCCCATCCCAACTTTTTTGAGATGTGTCGCTGCCATCATTTTCTAAATCAGCTAATTCTTACAAGTGAAATGGAAAACTGTCCAACGTTCAACTTCTGTTCTGTTCTTATGTTCTGCAGTGAATAAAATATGGCGAGAAGAGATTTCTAAATCATCGCATTCTCGTTTTCTTTACATTTTACAGGGTCCCAACTTTTTTGAGAATTGAAATTGTAGTTCTAGTAAGAAAAAATAAAAGTACTTGAAAAAAATAAAAGTGAAAAAAAAAACATATTTAATTTTTAAATTTTGTATATAATAATCCATTGGTGTCTGTGTGTGGGGAGTGGTGGAAAATACCGTACTTGTCATACCCCAGGTGCTGACAACACATGCTGCGCCCCTGCCGAGGATACTATTTAATTTCTTCTTTTCTAGTCTGTCCTTGAAAAGTTAATAAGCTCGGAGAGATACGACACGAGGGGAGATTTCACCGTGGCCTTACACCCTGTGCTCAATATGGTGAGTCCTTTATGCGACAGTGTTCAGAAGATCTCTCTATAGGGTCATACACAAAGTATCGTTATGTTCTGCAGCTTTTTTTACTTTTGTTCCCTATGACAACACTTCATGGCAGGGATTTTTGTTTTTTTTTACAGCTTTGTCATTAGGGTGAAGCAAATGACCATCCACAATCAATGCATCAATGTACACAGTCCTGATCTGTGTGGTTATATTGTATAGATTTGGACTTTGATGCCTATGGTGATTTGAGCCCTTATCATACTTTGAGTATAGTCAGGAAGTGTTGTCATGGGGACATGTAGGCTGTTAACCCTTTTGATGTACAGTATTTTGATTCAACAGAAAATGTATTTACAAAGTTCAGAAATTCTTTATTGACATGGATATGGATATCTGGGGAGACATTTTTTTTTTCTTAAATTGTATTTTGTCCTTAAAAAATATATTTTTTTTCAATTAAAAAATGCCTTCTATAGTCTCTGTGTTGTACTGTCTATTGCTGCCTGCATAAAGAGTTAACTGAGAATCAGTTAGTGAGCTCTGTGGAGTTTATAAATCTGATTACCTGTATGTTTTGTTTAGCTGATTTATGACCATAGGCCACATTGAAGTTGAACTGCGCTCATAAATCAGCACCGAGGAACTGAGAAAAAAGAGAGATAAAAGAGTTACAAACTCCCTGTCTGGACAAGATCACTGATGGATTCTCCGTTAACTCATTCTACAGTCACACTGTACAGCAAAAACAGAAAGCTTGTAAATGCAAAACAGTGCAACATCTTTATTTGAGCCCAATTACAAAAATAATTTTTAGCCTAAAATACCACATATGCATATAAGTAATAAAAAATAATAAAAATTTAAGGTAAGAATCTGACATTGTATTCATATAATATGGATGATTTTGCAGGTTGAATTTGAGAGTAAAAACATTAATAACTATGGGGATGTCTACGAAGTGCAATGCTCACAGGAGGTAAGTTTTGATGATTAAGTGCTCCTAGTAGTCCTTAGGATGCTTATATATAATAGTTAAATACATGTTGCCCACTGGGGTCTATCACTTTTTAGGTTTATTGCTTTATTACACTGCTTGTAATCAGCTCTCCATCCATTCACTTCCTTTTGAGCGCTTATAAGCAACAGAAAATCAGAAGAAGTAGAGCTGCAGTGTAAAGCATGAGAGAATTATTATTATTATTATTATATATTTATATAGCGCCATTTATTCCATGGCGCTTTACATATGAAAAGAATCAGAATCAGAATCGGAATCAGAAATAAGGTGACAGAAGCAGCCCACGCTTCTTAAATGAGATGAGATATTTTTTTTTTTACAATGTATCAAAGGGGAAGACAAGAAGTAGATTGTAGCTGTGACCTGAGTTGAGACTGACAAAGCCATAGTACATGACACTCTGGGGCCCCTAGAGACACTAGGGCCCGATGCAATTACTATTCTGCAGTCCATACAGCTATGCCCTGTTATATGCGCAATATATAAAAAGAGGAATGATTATGTATGTAGAGGGATCATCACCACTGGATAAGCCTGTTTCCAGAGACCCTATTAGAGGGGGTCTCAGCCATCGGCAGGCAGCCCCATATGTTGTGTTTAGTTCCCCTTTATAAGGTGGATCCCATGAAGGTGTAACATCTTGTGCTGTGTTTTGTACTAAGGACTCGGTCTTCTTGGGCACACATAAGAACAGCCCGTACCTGTGGCTGCAGGACATGATGCCAGAGAAGCGAGCACAGGTAAGATGATGTATGGCGTATGGTATGCCTATAGAGTAGTATGGACCAGTATATGGCGAGGTGGCACTTCATGAAGTAGACGCAGTCACCTATATACTATATCATTGGCATTATGCTATTTTTGGGAGTGTCAAAAAATTTGCCAATTTTGTTGCAAACCCTATTTGCATAAAACTTGTGAGTATTGTTTTTGATTTTCGACACTTTTGAAAAAGTGGATGAAAAATGTCAATGAGGTTATATCGGGCGCTTGGCCACCATGATTCTGACAGATTGATCAAAAATTGCTCATA
>JARQOD010000005.1:539338148-539387596 GCA_033576555.1 Oophaga sylvatica | reverse complement strand
TGCATTCTCCACCCCGACCAGCTCCCCGGGACCTGCCTGAACCATCTACCAGTAAAGGTATGAAAAGAAGCTGCATTGTGTGTGACTGAATTCTTAACTACACCCTGCATCATCACCATAGACTTCCAGGGACCAGTCTCACCTGTGGGAGACTTACCACCCAGCTGCCCATAACATCCCCTGTGAAGATCCTTATAGCAGCGCTGGTCCAATTGATCAGATACCACAAGTGGCGTCACGAACTACCTATCCTAATAATCCCCTGTAAATATCCCCATTGCATGACGCCAGGGCCACGGACCGAGTCCCGCTGCCAGTGACATTTCCCATAGAAATCAATGGGCTCGGTGCCGAGTACCCCATAGCCCTGGTACCACCTCACATGTGGTGCGCGTCATATATGAGCCCCGCAGCCTTGTACTCAGCGCAATGTCAGCATATATGAGCCCCGCAGCCTTGTACTCAGCGCAATGTCAGCAAATATGAGCCCCGCAGCCTTGTGCTCAGCGCAATGTCAGCAAATATGAGCCCCGCAGCCTTGTACTCAGCGCAATGTCAGCAAATATGAGCCCCGCAGCCTTGTGCTCAGCGCAATGTCAGCATATATGAGCCCCGCAGCCTTGTACTCAGCGCAATGTCAGCATATATGAGCCCCGCAGCCTTGTACTCAGCGCAATGTCAGCATATATGAGCCCCGCAGCCTTGTACTCAGAGCAATGTCAGCATATATGAGCCCCGCAGCCTTGTACTCAGCGCAATGTCAGCATATATGAGCCCCGCAGCCTTGTACTCAGCGCAATGTCAGCATATATGAGCCCCGCAGCCTTGTACTCAGCGCAATGTCAGCATATATGAGCCCCGTAGCCTTGTGCTCAGCGCAATGTCAGCATATATGAGCCCCGCAGCCTTATACTCAGCGCAATGTCAGCATATATGAGCCCTGCAGCCTTGTGCTCAGTGCATGTCAGCATATATGAGCCCTGCAGCCTTGTGCTCAGCGCAATGTCAGCATATATGAGACCCGCAGCCTTGTGCTCAGCGCAATGTCAGCATATATGAGCCCTGCAGCCTTGTACTCAGCGCAATGTCAGCATATATGAGCCCGCAGCCTTGTACTCAGCGCAATGTCAGCATATATGAGCCCCGCAGCCTTGTGCTCAGCGCAATGTCAGCATATATGAGCCCGCAGCCTTGTACTCAGCGCAATGTCAGCATATATGAGCCCCGCAGCTTCGTACTCAGCGCAATGTCAGCATATATGAGCCCCGCAGCCTTGTACTCAGCGCAATGTCAGCATATATGAGCCCCGCAGCCTTGTGCTCAGCGCAATGTCAGCATATATGAGCCCTGCAGCCTTGTGCTCAGCGCAATGTCAGCATATATGAGACCCGCAGCCTTGTGCTCAGCGCAATGTCAGCATATATGAGCCCCGCAGCCTTGTACTCAGCGCAATGTCAGCATATATGAGCCCCGCAGCCTTGTACTCAGCGCAATGTCAGCATATATGAGCCCCGCAGCCTTGTACTCAGCGCAATGTCAGCATATATGAGCCCCGCAGCCTTGTGCTCAGCGCCTGCAGCGCAAATCTATAACTATAGGAAGGGGGATCTGTCAGCAGGTTAATGCCCACTGTCCTATCTACTTTCCATCTTTCTTACCGGAGTTCTCGTTACTTCTGGGACGTTCTCTGTGTTTCCTGAAATAAAGAAAAGTTGAATTATCTCGGTGAATCGGGTCCCTCGGCCTTTACCTCCCGGGGGTCGGTGACACCGGCTCTATACACAGTATATACTCTCTGTATAGTCACTGGATGGTTGATCTTCGCTCCAGTCTTTAGTGTTTGGATGTAGCTGTCTTGCCACCGCTGTCAGCCATGTTTGCTGTGCTGTGGCTGCCGCATGTGTCACCCGGTCACCCGGATGGTTTCCCTTGTCAGGGCTCTCGGGTCTGGTGGAAAATGACACAATTTCATGTGAGCGGCCTCCTCCGTGCTCTCCTCTCATGTCAGAGGAGCGATGTCTGCCGGCGTCAGAGGGTGACAGGCGTAGACATGGCCGGTGATGTCATGAATGACGCCACTTACCCCTCTGGCTGCACCACCAGGACCCGGGCAATGACCTCATGTTCATTCATCTCTCATTTCCACTCCCCACAATGTCTAAGATCTCCGCTCACGTGACGGACACACGTCCCTGACTACTGTCCTGTAACGTACATCCCATGACCAGGACGTGGGATCCATTCACTGACAGTAAGCAGAGATCTAGAAAAGTGTCAGGAATTGTTGAAAGAGTTTTGGAGAAACTCCCAGGTTAAAATTTAAGAAATGTAAAGGGGAAACCCTATCTCAGGCATTCATGGCAAAAATGGAACAATTGACTATAACAACCAATCACATTGCTCCTTATATTTTTCAATCTTGGCTGTGGATTAGTTGTTTGACTGATCGCTCCCGATTTTTATGTTCTCTCCAGGGTTAATTTATCTCCACTAGATCCCGGTCATCATTGTCTTTTTTGCTTTCTTGTGGCTATAAAACCCCGTTGACTGGAAGTAATGCCCTGATATTTATCATTAGTGATGTCGGACAGGGTTGGCAAAGGTCCACCATAACATTGACTTTTGGGGCCCATTGTTCATCTACGTTCAAAAATGACCCGACCCCAGTACACAAATTTACTCCTGCTTCTACGTAGTGATAATTTGGCTGGCTTCTTTACGGAATGATTGGATGATACATTTTTCTGCAAGTAGTAAATCAGGAGCAATAACACTGCTCATCAGCTCTCCTTCAGAGCGGCCCACCGGAGGATTCTCCTGCTCCCCAGTGGCCAGTCCGAGCCTGGACGGTGGTGAAATGAGCCAGCGGGATTAATGAGGTAGAGATGAGCCACCACGAGCATTGTCTGGTCACTGAGAACAGCTGGAAGGAGCCCAATGTAATCACTAGCAGGAAACTCGGTCACGGTGGAAACACATCGCGTGATACGTGGTCCGGGGAAGTCTTTCATGTGGGGTAATTAATGATCAGATATTTTGGTCCGTTCTCCACCCTCATCCTCCCTGTGCCATCTCTGCATCATTACAAGGTGCCAACCCAATGACTTACATAAGGGAGCACACACAGAGGAGGCAGAGGGGGAAATCACCAGCGAACCAAACTTGACCCCCACTTGGGTTTCATAAAAGGTGGAAATCACAAATGTACTATACTGCTAGATCGGATGGAAGCACAGACCATGCATACTATTAGCTATTCGACAATCATAACAGCACCACCAATGTTCACAGGTTATTTATAGTATTGCAGCTCTGAATTAGTCGCTTCAGTGGAGTTAGGCTGCAATACCAGACACAACCTACAGACAGGGGAGGTGCTGTTCATAGGGGACAGTAGCCATGTTTTTTTTATGTATATATACCTTTGCAACATATGTATATTATTTAAGGGTGTTCCCATTCTTAGGAAACCCTGTATGAGCCACAACAGAAGCTGTTCTTTATGCTGCTCTGGACCATTTCTGCCTTACATAGACGGTCATTCATCAAGGATATATCTGTCCTGGAAGCAGCATTATTAAATGTAGCCATGTTGTTGCACTTATTGTATCCCCGCTGCTCCCCTGAGTAATCCGCTTTTTCTTTTTTTGAGATCTTCCATATGGTTCCAGAGTTTTGTGCTAATTTTTGTTTTTAGTAAAGTGGCGTGCCTCACAGGATCCTCTGGGGTGTGTCATTAGTTTACTTTGCATAATTACCTTGCAAGTCACACCCCCTTACTGAAGGCCATAAAAGTGAGTAAAAAATGAAAAGGCCCAGATCTCTGGAACCGTATGGTGAATTTTTAAAAAAACAAAAAATTGGCATACTCAGGAGGAGCAGCGGAAATAAAATAAGAGGAAAACCTCCCACTTCTGACCTGGTGAAAAGTCCTCCTTAAAGGGAAGCTGTCAGTAATATCAACCTTCCCTAAACTGTACATGTGGGCATGCAAGTCTTTGAAATGCAAATCCATGGACACCTTTATATCTTCTATCTGTTGCTGCATTCCCAAGTTTGAATTCATATGAAAATGAAGTGTTAAGTGCTCCGGGCCTGACAGAGCACTTCCTTCACCTTTGCCTCCAACCAGCACCAACCTCTTTAGCTTGAATGATATTTCGCTCTTTTATTTCCTTTCCTTGTCACATAGTCAGTGAGCTATCGATCAAGAAAAAGAGGCTGGCTCTGGGTTAGGAAACAACCTGGAAAGGCAGTGGCTACTTAAGTGCTTTTACGACCAGAGCACTTAACGCCTTATTTGCGTATATTCGTATAAATAAAAATGTTAATTCTTCTGGAAGGCAGCAACAGAAAAAAGATTTAAAGGTGTCGATGGATTTACATTTCTCAGACCGGCTTGCTCATATATGCAGTTTTGAAGAGGGAAGGGGTGATATTACTGATAGATGACATTTATAGGATTACACAGCCCCCTGATTACTGATGTTTCAATTGTGTCCATCAGAAAGATACATGCCAGCTCTTATACATTGTACATCAGAGCAGAACAGAGATATTCTAGTCTGGATACAACTGTAACAAATGGGAGAAGTGTCAGGTTCAGGGCGTCCGGCTGTGAAGAAGAAGCTTCCTATTAGCAGCAAGCAGAGATCTTATAAACGCAGATTACTCTGGAAAGTTGTAGAACATATCATGGGATCCAGCATCGGGGGCATTAACCTTTTCAGTGTCACCTGCGGCCCCATAGACGTACGGCACAGACCTGAACCATCTCATGTAATCGTCATAGGTGTCACCATGATACATACATGTCACGGACACTTTACGACCCCACAGATTGGATCAGAAATAACAAGTAACACGGGATCTGTCCAGAATAGGGGAAGTTTCTGCCTCTGGAATTCAGTCATCGATTTATATATATATATGTGGCTGGTGGAAGATTTCTCATACATAAAGGGGTTTTCCTATCAAGTCTTTGTATAGCGTCAGCCCCTTCTGGATAACACTGGGGGTACTGGGCATATGGTGTCCCCCAATAATAAGTGAAGGTCTACATGTTGCCCACTGACATACACAATTGCTACAGATCCCTATCCCTTCCTATCGCCATGGGCTGTAATCACATCCACATCAGAGTGTCCGTCTATGGGGTCCATCGTGCCTTTTGGTTTTCGTTGTGCTCCAGATTCTGCACCAGCTTCTTGTTTTGCATTTATAACAGAAGCCATGATGCAGATGTGAACAGAGCCCAGTAAGCAGAGGGCCGCTCCTTTATGAGCCCCCAATAGCAAACACCCCTTTTAATTCTCAGATTATTAATATTTTGATGCAGTAAAATTTCAGTTGTCCGACACCCAATGGTCATGAAATTCAACATGTGACCAAATGTCAAAGTAGAAGGACTGGACCGTCCAATACCAGAATGTACTGGATTGTTGGATTTGCTTGGTCAGATGGTGGACTGGGTGGTTTCACCAATTTTGCAGTCTCTGAGAATAGGGGCAGGGGTTGCAATCACACTTGGGCTCTGGAGCACAAAAAGCCCAAATGAGAAGACCAATATTAATGAAGATCCATGGTAGCTGGGCGCTGCACTAAAGCGCACCATCTTCAAGATGCACCACCCATCCCCCTCTGTCAACACTACTGGAAACTGCTCCATTGGATTAGAAGGAGATTTCAATTAGAGATGAGTGTATCCATTTGCAGAATTCTGGTCCGTCGACCAGGTTGGAACTCAGAATCCGCTGGACCAGGAGCCCTGCGAACCACCGCCAACCTGCCGACATCCCCAGCTCCTCTTTAGATTAGTTAGCCTGGCGCCACAATGTACAACAACAATGACGAAGAACCAGGCCAGCTGACCAAATAAAAGGACCTGTGGATGACAGTGGGTGGGAGGTGGTTTGCAAGGCTCCCAGTCCAGCATCTATAAATTACTGACCTAGACGATGAACCAGGATCCTTCAAATTGATTCACTAATTTCTAGCTTTAATAAGTCACCTGGTATCCCACCCCCCATAAACAAGCACGCAGGCAGACACCTTTATTGGCTTATCTCAGAGTAAAAAGATAGGGCATGTTGACATTAATCAGCCCCATCCTCCTTACTTCCTACTTCTGCTATGAATGGGAACGTTGGGGCACCCCCATACACAATAGCTGGGTACAGTCAGGTCAGAATGGGCATTTCAATAATTGAAGGTCAAAGTCAAATCGCTGCTCCCATTCGATTCCTTGGAAATATTACACTGAATCATAAATATAAATTATTAACAAATATCTAAGAAAACGGAAAATCCAAACTAAAATCTATGTTACCGATCTCCAATTACTTACCCCCCGCAGGAATCAAGAAAACCGCGACTAAGAGGCAAAAGGCTCCCCCAAGGTGGACCCCCATGGCCGCTCCTTCTCCGAGGCTTCTCCGGCTCGACTTGTGTATATTTCTATAACGGAGAAGCAGGCTTCCTACATCTTCGGCTGCTTTTATACCCCTAGCGTGTGACTGATAACCAAGCAACCATAAATTGTGTTATCATCTTCACCTTTGAGAGCTGGAGCCCGACTAATGGACAATAAAAAAGTCATAACGAGCACAAACATCTCAATGCCACAATTGTAAAATATTATCTGACATGATGCGGCCCCCAGGAATGACTGTCACTGTATCTTAGAAGAATGTATGGCGAGGAACCCGAGCGCTACGGGGCGAAGACTCTCCGCAGTCCTGGAGAAGGGCACAGTCTGCTTCCATCTCCGCTCCATAATAATCCAGCAAGTGTCACAAACATCACATCAAACCCTCCGCCCATAGGAGCACACATACTGGCCATGACATTAAAGCCACCTGCCTAATATTGTGCGGCCCCTGGCCCCTGCCTGACCCTGGGAAACTTCTGAAGATGTCTGATATCTGGCATCATAAGCAGCAGATCCGTAGGTTTGGTGAGTATAAAAAAGTAACATTATAATATTGTTGTGCGCGTAACTGCTTTAACTAATAGAATATTAAAACATTTTTCCCATACGGTGGATGCCAAAGTCAAAATACTAAAATTATAATTTTTCGATCACTGCAATTCTCCCCAATATAAAGCCACTAAAATATTGTATAGACTCCAGAATTGTATCAATAAAAATATAAGCTTCACACACGAAAAAAACCCATCCCTCACACAGGTCTACTGGTGGAAAGATTTAAAGAAAACTTATAGGCCTCAGTAAATGGAGAAATAAACCAATTTCTTTCACAGAGTTCAGAATTTTTGTAACCACTAAAATACAAATAAATCCAATTAAGTTAAACAAAACCCAAAAAACAATGGTACAAGTGCCTCTTTTTTTTCACCAATTAGCCCCACTTGGATTTTTTCTAAGCTTTTCAGTACATTATACGATAAAATTAATGGTGTCATTAAAAACTACAACTGCAAAAAAGCAAACTCTCATATCCTTATGTCGATAGAAGAATTAAAAAGATATGGGTGTTGGAAGACTGGAGGGAAAAAACGAAAAGCAAAAAATTAAAAATTGCCCACGTAGGGCACTTGGACTTTAGCGACCCAAGAAAAATGAATCTAACTTGGCCATAACGTTAAGTCCTGAAAACTGCTCCATGGTCAACACCAGGTTTAGTTGAGGTCAGTCTACGAACTTCTCTTGGTTCTATGGAAGGTGTGGACTATGGACGGCTCTTTACAAGGCGACCAGAGACAGACATACCACCTCTAAAAATTAAGATCGTAGGAGTGGTCAAAAAGTTATAACAAGAGGGCGTCATCTACATCTAGAGGAATGTGGAACAAGTGCTAGTGAAAAAGGTACTTCGTAGAAATCTTGAGTGAAAGCTTCCCCTTCCCAACAGGACTGTCACACTCCATTTCCGCACCCTGAATCTGCCCCTGGACATTTGAGTTTGGTGTTAAGGCAATGATCAGTAGTTGAGGCTTGCTGCTTTCCAGGAGCTTCCTGGAGGGGTTGCTGACTTTTCCAGGAGTCCAGGACGTCTCCCTCTTTGCACAAATGAGTTGGCAACTACCAGTAACAGAGAAGAGAGAAAAATTGATGAAGTTATGATTGAGAAGATCCAATGAAGAGAAAGAGCCTTCAGGAGAAACCACTTGATCACCTTCTAGAAACGCTAATTCCATCATTCTTCTTAAGGCCCCAACACACATTAAAGTAAAAGTTGGTTAGATCCATTTATTTTGGTGGGGCTAAGCCAATGTTTGTTGAGACCTCCCCATTATCCTATAACAGATGATGTTGTCGGAAGAAGGATCTGTCTTCAATTTCATTGCCCCATCCTTTATTCTCTTAACGATCAGAAAAGTCTTGCAGCGGCTTAGTTCCTTCACTCCTTTATAAAACACATGCATAGTCAAACGAGAATTACAATCCAAAAAAACCTTAACAATTGTTTTTACCTTGTCCAGTCTATGGCGTACAGACAGAGTGGCTGCACACGATTAAAACATTGACGTCCCTGCATTTAACACCTATGTGCCAGTGGAGGCATACAGGGACACATCTGCTCTTCATCAGATAACCTGCTGTAATTACCTGTTCCTAGAGGAGTGTGCAGGCAGTGATTAAACGCCCCCATCCTCTGATCTCTATAATGCGTAACTCCATACATAACACTAGATTAGGGCTAGTGATAGGACTAGAGTTAGTGATAGGGCTAGGAATAGGACTGGAGTTAGGGTTAGGGCTAGGGCTGGGGCTATGACTAGGGTAATTTATAACTCCATTCATAATACTAGATCTTTAGGAATAGGGTTAGTGCTAGGGATAGGGCTACAGTTAGGGTTAGGGCTAGGGATAGGACCGGAGTTAGTGTTAGGGCTAGAGTTTGGACTATGACTAGCGCAACTCATAACTCAATTCATAACACCTAGCCATGGCCCTAACTCTAGTCCTAGCCCTAACCCTAGTCTTAACCTTAGCTCTAACTGTAGTCCTAACCCTAGCCCTAACCTTGTTCCTAACACTAGCCATAGCCCTAACCTTAATGTTAACTCTAGCTCTAACTGTAGTCCTAACCCTAGCCCTAACCTTGTTCCTAACACTAGCCATAGCCCTAACCTTAATATTAACTCTAGCTCTAACTGTAGTCCTAGCCCTAGCCCTAACCTTGTTCCTAACCGTAGCCATAGCCCTAATCCTAGTCCTAAACCTAACCCTATTATTAATCCTAGCCTTAACTGTAGTCCTAAATTTAGCTCTATCCTAACTAGTCCTAGCCCTAACCAGAGCACTATCCATAGAAAGAGTTGGAATAAGTGTGTAAAAATGTACAATTTATTGTAATGTCAGTGTTTGGAGTTTTTTCATACAGGTGACATTTTTTGGGGGAGAAAGCAGCGAACTAGTAATGTCTTGTGTACGATACTTAGTATAAGGCATAACTGGGCTCTTTTACTCAACAAGGGAATTGATGGAGGCTCCACGAGTTGACACACGGTCCCAAAAACTTGTCCTTAATGTTTTTCAGGGTCAAGGCAAAGTGCGGTGTTATGTAATGACTCAGGAGAAAGTTGACATCTTTTATCTGAAGGGAAGAATCTGCCGATTGTTGTTTTATCTTATGATAACATTTGACTATAAATAATCTCTTATCTTTCACATTTGAGTGTAGAGAGACCGAAATTGTGTACCATAAAAGTCATAAACAACAGTAAACATTACAAACTAATCATTGCAGCGTTCGTTACTGTGGGGTTAACCCACCCTCGCATATTGGGCTACTATTGGCCAATCCTTCACAGATAATTCCCAATTTTGGAGGAAATTAGGCCAGCCATCTGTAAGATCCACGTTGACTAATGTGCATTTGCGAGGATTGATATTAACTAAAAGGATGCAGCTTATTACAACTAGAGATGAGCGAACTTGTTCGGAAAACGTTCGCCAATCTCGCATTTGGCACAAATGTTGCACATTTGGATTCGTGATCGGATTCCAGAACATTTTTCTCAAATTTGGCAAAATTCAGCCAAAGTTCAGCAAATGATCACTTTTCCACTAATTCTTTTGTTAGGACTTTTGGCTAGGATAGTGGTGCCGTATGATGAGCGTGGGGACGTGTTTGATGTGGGGAGAGGTCAGAGGAGCGGCGGGCTGTTAGTCTTGTTTTTTTATTAACCTTATGTGAGTTGATGCAGAAACCATCCACAGTGTCCAGACACAAGGGCTTGTGTCACTGGCTGCCGAAGTCACATGTCCCTCTCCATATAGAAACTGGACATGTGGCTTCGGCGCCATTTTGTGAGTGTAACAGCACAGTAGGGTTGTTGCTGCTGCTGCACATAAACAGATAGTTCAGATAGATAGGATCCTGTGTCAAATCCACCTTCCAGCATATAAATCCTTTGTGCAAATTCTGCGGTGCAGGCACAAGTCACCACTTCAGCGTATAAATCCTTTGTGCTAATTGTGTGATCCAGGGGTGGGATTCAGCCGGTTCTCCCCGGTTCGATGGAACTGGTTGTTCAAAAAGCAGCCGGTTCCCCGAACCGGGGAGAATGAGAGCGGCGATCCGGAACTATTTTGCACCTGAGAGTCGGCGGTTCCCTGTGTCGGTTGTCAAGCTGACAGCCGGCGCAGAGAAGCTGCTGCGTGCCGGCTCCCAGGGATCAATTGCACTGGCGTCTATATAGACGCCAGTACAATTGAAGCTCTGACTGCGGGTCAGAGCGACGCCAGCAGCGTGATCAGGTCATGTGATCACGCTGCTGACGTCACTCGCCGGCGGCGCCCAGAAGGGGGACCTGCTCTGGTGGTGAGTGTGCTCCAGAGGAGCTGAAGAAACCACTGAAGACGGGGGTACATAATGTGGGGTGGCATGGGGGAGTACTTTATTGTGGGGGGATTAGGAGTGGGAATGATGGGGGAGTACTTTATTGTGGGGGGATTAGGAGTGGGAATGATGGGGGAGTACTTTATTGTGGGGGGATTAGGAGTGGGAATGATGGGTGAATACTTTTTGTGGGGGGATTAGGAGTGGGAATGATGGGGGAATACTTTTTGTAGGGGGATTAGGAGTGGGAATGATGGGGGGAGTACTTTATTGTGGGGGGATTAGGAGTGGGAATGATGGGGAATACTTTTTGTGGGGGGATTAGGAGTGGGAATGATGGGGGGGAGTACTTTATTGTGGGGGGATTAGGAGTAGGAATGATGGGGGGAGTACTTTATTGTGGGGGGGATTAGAAGTGGGAATGATGGGGGAATACTTTATTGTGGGGGGGTTTAGGAGTGGAAATGATGGGGGAGTAATTTTTTGTGGGGGGATTAGGAGTGGGAATGATGGGGGGAGTACTTTATTGTGGGGGGATTAGGAGTGGGTGTGTGGCCCAGCTGCGCAAGGCACACATGTCTCCTGGAAAATGCACAAGAAGGTAATTGTAAAGCCTGATATTCATTCACGCACACTTCTCAGCATTGCCACTAGAGGCATATTAGACTATTTAAGTAGTGTGACATAGCAAAGTTAGTCAGTCAAGCCTAGGGTGGCTCAGGAGTGAGTCATCCCATCCATCTTCAGATCAGTTTGTGGAGGAGGAGAGGAGACAGTACATTCTAGTCAGAGCTCAGCCTGAGCTAGACGGAGATTTCCTGTCAGAGACAGAGGAAGAGAGATTGAAGCTGTTACTCAGAACAAGCTGCCTGTGTTCCTAAGAAAGTGGAAAGCAACTCTCAGAACTACAGCAGTTACAACAACGAGCAAACAGAGAACAGGTCAGTGAGCTCTGGAGGGAGAACTGACAACTACACTCACTGCTACCTGTGCTTATGTTAAGGGCGAGAGCAGGGCGACAGGCGAGTGGAGAAGGAAGAGTGACTAAGGTGACAGATCACCTTCACTCAGTTTAACCGGACACCGGGGTCCGAAGCATTGCTAGTACTTCACGTCTAGTAATAAGAAAACCGGAGGCCTTGCTGGACTTCAAGTCGCAGAAGGTAGCCCTAAGCGCTGATACGTAACCGGAGTAGGGAGAACAGGAGCCTGGCTTGGCCAGCCTGATAGGCTTAGTTCTTTCAACATCTGATAATCAGAGACATAGAAGACTCCACCACAATGTTGGCCGGGCGTAGTTGCTACAGAAAGAGTTGCACTTGACTTTATGCAAGTTTGTACTCACACACATTACAAGGAGAAAGGAGGCCTCTAACCTGCTCAACAGTTCCCTGAATGTGCATTCTCCAACCTGACCAGCTTCCCGGGACATACCTACAACATCTACAAGTAAAGGTATGGAAAGAGATTGCATTGTGTGTGACTGAATTCTTATCTGCACCCTGCATCACCACCATAGACTTTGAGGGACCAGTCCCACCTGTGGGGGACTTAACATCTAGCTGCCATAACATCCCCTCAGAGATCAACCCTGCAGCGCTGGTCAATCAGATCAGAAACCACAGGTGGCGTCACGAACTATTATTCTAAAATCCCCTGTAAATATTCCCCCATTGCATGACCGCCAGGGCCACGGACCGAGCTCTGCTGCCAGTGACCTTCCCCATAGACTTCCATGGGCTCGGTTCCGAGTACCCCATAGCCCTGGTACCACCAATGTGGTGCGCGTCATCTTTGGCGTCACGAACAGGATACGAAGCTTACTGGATGTGAGTCCTGTGTGCCTATTGAACTGTTTTGTGCAAAAAGACTGTGTAGCGTTTTTGTGATTTTTGGCGCCATTTTCCGCCATTTTGCCGCCATATTCGCGCCCTGAGGCGCTGGTGAAGAAGGTGGGCGTGCATTCGTGGGCGTGTACTCCCCCTGTGGCGCGAAAGTTATGGCCGCCCTCTCAAAATGCTACTATAATGTGAGATCCTACCCCACTGCAAGGGAGATCCGCCTCCTCTTCATCTTCTATGCAAAAAAGAGGAAGCGCAAATCCCGCCTCCACGGAAGAGACCAGATTGTTCCTGATGGAAACCACAGTCTGGCCTGGAGAGAGATGGCGGAAGGACAGGAGCAGCTATGTGGAGGAGCGGTGGAGCGCAGGCCCTGTTCCCCAGAAAAGCTGTTGCCTGTACCGGAGCCGTCCCAGTACGGGACCTTCAACAAACCATGCTGGAGTTAAAGGAGGAGAATGCGGCGCTTAAAAGATTGATCCAGCGCCATGCAGACATGGAGGAAACCGAGAGACGCTGGCGTACCCAGACACAGCGGCTGCTGTGGGACGCAGTGCTCTCTCCTACAGGAACAACGCCATTACCTGACCTTCCTGTGTCACTGCTGCGGAAAGCTGAAGGAAAACCGGAGGCCGGCCCCAAAAGAGCTGTACCTGACCCCACCGATGGAGCGGTGGAAGAGAAGGAGGCTGAGGAGGTCCTGCCAGTTCCAGAGTGCCAGCCAGGCCAGGAGGCCGCAGCAGATTACAGTTCCCCGGTAGGAACACCGGAGGGGTCCCAGCCATCACTGCCAGAAATCGATTGGGACGCGATGGAGTATCTGGATGACGTCACCTATGCTGTAAAAGTGGAAAATGAGCAGCAACGCAGTGATCAGGATAAGCAACGCCAACAGGAGCAGAGAGAGGCGCAGCAGCAGCGGCAGCGGTACCATGAAAAGTTCCTCGCCGACAAGGAGACCGTCCGGAAGAACAAAGGTACGCTTCGGGAACCGTGGCGCCAGGGGGCCGTTAGGGAATTCCAACTCCGCAAAGGCTGGGGCTTCATATATGAGCCGGGCCTGTACCAAGAGATCTTTGTGAGTCGGAGAGATGTGGAGTCCCACTTACCCATCGGGCACCCGGGGAGGGATCTTGTGAACGGGGACATTGTCAGCTACACGCGGCACTGGGGGCTAAAAGGGTGGTACGCCTTAAACGTCACCCGTGTCAGCGACCCCGTCCCCGACGCCAGTGAAGTAAACCGAGCTGCAGTGTCGCAGGCCCCAGCAGCGTCATCTTTGGCGTCCGCACCAGGCCGTGCACCCGCAACGCAAATCGCGACCCATTCTGCATCGCAACCTGTATTATATACTGCGGCATCTTCTACAACGCAACCTGTGTTCTACTCTGAGGATGTACCCATTGGGTCCAAGGATCAACCAAAAGATGTCGCTACACAAACGTACATTGCAGGACATGATCTTCTTGTAATGGGTTCCCAAGGGCATCGTATACTTCTGGCCCCAGGAGTAGAAAAAGTAATGGTCATAAGCAAGAAAGATGAAAAACAGTAGGACCCAGACAGGGGTTTACTGCACCTGAACATGTATAAAGTTGAAGAAGTTTTATTGAAGAAAAATTTGCACTTTACTATTGATAAATGTTTACATAGTATATTTGCTTATTTAAAGTAGAATACCCGGCTGGGTAAAGAGTTAAAGTGAAATGTGATTTCTCTTGACATGTGAAAAGTGTTTTATCATGCAAAGGACTGCGTGGCTGTGGACTTTGCCAGCCCAAAAACTTTCATTGTAAATAGTTTGCACTTCGGTGCTCCATCTTGGCTTTACATAAAGCCATATGTATCTACCTCTGAAGAAAAACCCGTATGGTGTGGCCTAGAGTGAGGTCTGCAGCAATGAAGTCCTGCAGCCCACCCAGGACCTACGTGGGAGGTTTTTGGTGCGGGTCCTCCACAAGAATCTTGTCTTATACTGTATATATTTATTGAAAAGTATTTTTGATAATTTTCTAATGACCTATGTACAAATTGTAACGTTTAAGAGTCCTTACCTCCCGCAAGGGATGAGTTTATATTGTTAATGTTATATGCAAAACAAAATGTTTTTCTTTTCTATTTCAGCCCGGGAGTGCTGAGTTTAACTAGGGGGGATGTGTGGCCCAGCTGCGCAAGGCACACATGTCTCCTGGAAAATGCACAAGAAGGTAACTGTAAAGCCTAATATTCATTCACGCACACTTCTCAGCATTGCCACTAGAGGCATATTAGACTATTTAAGTAGTGTGATGTAGCAAAGTTAGTCAGTCAAGCCTAGGGTGGCTCAGGAGTGAGTCATCCCATCCATCTTCAGATCAGTTTGTGGAGGAGGAGAGGAGACAGTACATTCTAGTCAGAGCTCAGCCTGAGCTAGACGGAGATTTCCTGTCAGAGACAGAGGAAGAGAGATTGAAGCTGTTACTCAGAACAAGCTGCCTGTGTTCCTAAGAAAGTGGAAAGCAACTCTCAGAACTACAGCAGTTACAACAACGAGCAAACAGAGAACAGGTCAGTGAGCTCTGGAGGGAGAACTGACAACTACACTCACTGCTACCTGTGCTTATGTTAAGGGCGAGAGCAGGGCGACAGGCGAGTGGAGAAGGAAGAGTGACTAAGGTGACAGATCACCTTCACTCAGTTTAACCGGACACCGGGGTCCGAAGCATTGCTAGTACTTCACGTCTAGTAATAAGAAAACCGGAGGCCTTGCTGGACTTCAAGTCGCAGAAGGTAGCCCTAAGCGCTGATACGTAACCGGAGTCAGGGAGAACAGGAGCCTGGCTTGGCCAGCCTGATAGGCTTAGTTCTTTCAACATCTGATAATCAGAGACATAGAAGACTCCACCACAATGTTGGCCGGGCGTAGTTGCTACAGAAAGAGTTGCACTTGACTTTATGCAAGTTTGTACTCACACACATTACAAGGAGAAAGGAGGCCTCTAACCTGCTCAACAGTTCCCTGAATGTGCATTCTCCAACCTGACCAGCTTCCCGGGACATACCTGCAACATCTACAAGTAAAGGTATGGAAAGAGACTGCATTGTGTGTGACTGACTTCTTATCTGCACCCTGCATCACCACCATAGACTTTGAGGGACCAGTCCCACCTGTGGGGGACTTAACATCTAGCTGCCATAACATCCCCTCAGAGATCAACCCTGCAGCGCTGGTCAATCAGATCAGAAACCACAGGTGGCGTCACAAACTATTATTCTAAAATCCCCTGTAAATATTCCCCATTGCATGACCGCCAGGGCCACGGACCGAGCTCTGCTGCCAGTGACATTCCCCATAGACTTCCATGGGCTCGGTTCCGAGTACCCCATAGCCCTGGTACCACCAATGTGGTGCGCGTCATCGGAATGATGGGGGAATACTTTTTGTGGGGGGATTAGGAGTGGGAATGATGGGGGGAGTACTTTATTGTGGGGGATTAGGAGTGGGAATGATGGGGGAATACTTTTTGTGGGGGGATTAGGAGTGGGAATGATGGGGGGAGTACTTTATTGTGGGGGGATTAGGAATGGGAATGATGGGGGAGTACTTTTTTGTGGGGGGATTAGGAGTGAAAATGATGGGGGAGTACTTTTTTGTGGGGGGATTAGGAGTGGGATGTGGCGGTACTTTACGTGTGGGGGGATTTGGAGTGGAGATGGGGGGCTATTTTATGTGTCGAGGGATTTGGAGTGGGGATGGGGGGCTATTTATGTTGGGGGATTGAGTGGATGGGGGGTTTTATGTGGGGGGATTTGGAGTGGGGATGGGGGTATTTAATATGTGTGAGGGATTTGAGGGTACTGAAGAGTATGTATGTATGAGGAAACAGTATGGGGGATGGTTGCAGACAGTATGGGTGAACGGGTGAATGTATGCGGACACAGTATGGGGAGTCAGGGGTATGTGTGAGCAGACAGTATAGTGAGGGGGTAAATATATGAGGAGACAGTATGGTGAACAGGGGGGATGTGAGAGGAGACAGTGTGCTGAACAGGGGGATGTGTGAGGAGGGAGGGGAATAGTGTGACGTGACAGTATATTGCAGATATTTTTATTTAGGGGCATTATAATGACTCTTCTGTCTTTAAGGGCATCGTGTGGAGAGTTGGTGCTGTCTCGACCACGCACCACAATTGTGGGTTTCCAGGGCAATGGGGTACTCAGAGCCGAGCCCGTAGAAGTCTATGGGATTGTCACAGGTAGCGGTGGCTCGGTCTGTGGCCCTGGCGGTCAGGCGTATGTTGGGGGGGTATTTACAGGGGATAAATATATTTACAGTTCGTGACGCCACCTGTAGTCTTCTGGTAATTTGTACCAGCGCTGCTGTAGATCTCTGAGGGGATGGTGAGGCAGCTAGATGTCGGGTCCCCTACAGGTGGGACTCTTCCCTCAGGTCGGTAGTTATATAGGGATTGTGCAGGCATGCAAGTAAATAACTCAGTCTCACACGGTCAGCGTCTTTCCATACCTTTACTTGTAAGATGTCCAGGCAGGTCCCAGGGAGGCTGATCCAAGGAGAATGTATTTTGAGATAGCAGCTGGACAAGTTAGGGGCCTCCTTTACTTTCACAACAATGAGTACAACCAGCATGAAGCGTAGTTCCCTCTATAACTCCAGCTAATCCATAGCTGTACTGCCCAGTCAGTTTTGTGGTCGGAGCCTTCCTGTGAGAGAGCTGAATTCCTGTCTTGTCGTGCACTGACTCAAAGTCTTCACTCCCCCTGACCCCAGTTACGTACCGACTATTCGGGGCTGCTTACCGCGACCTAAGGACCGGTAAGTCTCTGGTTTTCTTACCACTATGCTTGAAGCTAATAGTGATCCTTCGGTCCCCAGTGACCGGTTACAACGTGCAGGACTTCTTCAATCCAAAAGCACTTTTCAAATAATCTTTCCACTGTGCCTTTCGCCTTGTCCTCGCTTGTAGCATAAACACTCACACTTGCAAAAAGTCATATAATCACTCCCTTCTTCTCTTCCTTCAGAGTTAGTTAACAGATTCTCAGTTATCCACTAGGCAGGAGCACGTCTCTGAACCTTTCACTGTCCTTGGGACAGGAGACTGAAGTATTTCTGCACTAAGCTCTTCTTTCTTTGTCAATGTATTCAAGTGAGGTACAGCTCTGACCAGGCTGAGGTGATCTATATCTCGCCCTTACTGGCCTCCACTTGCTGAACTGCTGCAGAACCAGGCTGGACTGCTTCCTCCCTCCAAGTCCCAGCTAGACTCCACACGTCTGCTCTGTCCGAAGACAGGAAACTGACTACTCTAAAAATCACTCAACAAATATACACCCTGACCACTCCCTCACAAGTGACTACACTACCCTAAGGGTGTGTCTAGTGTATGTTGAGTGAATGGGTATTGAGCATTAAACTGCTATCTCTCCACACATTCTCCAGGGTACTGCGTGTGCCTAACACCAGGGCTACACATTCCCCCATGGTAAATGACAGCACTCCCGGGCTGTAAAATACAGAGACAGTTTGTTTATGCATTAAACATTGAACATTAAACATTAAATCGTCCCATCCGGGAGGTGAGGATGTCTTGAACGTTGCAAACAAAAACATTGAATATAGAAAAATACAAATATTATTAATGCATCAAAACATTCAATAAATACACAGTATTCTTGTGAAGGACCCGCACCAAACCTTCAACGTGGGTCCTGGGTGGGCTGCAGGACATCCGAATGCAGACCTCACTCAGTGCCACACCACACGGGTGTTTGTATTCAGAGGTAGTTGTGATGGTTTTAGGTAAAACCAAGATAAAGCACCGAAGCGCAACTATATACAGATAAGTTCTGGGCTGGCACAGTCCTCAACCTCTGAGTCCATTGTAAAACGAAGACATATTATAATATCACATTATAATAATACTAAAGTGCAAAACTTTTTCTATTTACCCAGCCGGGCATTCTACTGTTAGTAATATATATATATGTTATATACGTTATACTCATTTAACTTGTGCAAAAAATTTGTAAACATACTTAAACTTTTTACAATATTACTTATGGTAGACCCCTATCTGGATCTCACCGATTCTTCTTTTACTGTTTAATGACTTCAAATACATTTTCCACCCCGGGGGCTGGAACAATGCGATGGTCCCTAGATCCCATTACTAACAAGTCATGCGCTGCTATTAGGGTCTGGGTCGCCACAGTTCTCGTGCGAACCTCTAGGGCGCAACGGGTACCTTCTCCTTGCGAGACACCGATTGCGTTTCAATCTGAGTCACAGTTAACGATATGGATCGTGTCATGGATTGCGATGGAAACTGGGTCGCATGTTGCGATGTAGATGTTGCTTTCATTTGCGATGAGCCTGCAGGGGGCGATGCTGGGGCACGGCCGGATACTGCTTGAGCTGGAGACGGGGACGCTGCGGTAGTGGTGACGTTACCTGCGTCTGGGACGGGGTCACGGACGATGGTGACGTTAAGGGCATACCATCCCTTCATTCCCCAGTGCCGTGTATACGTGACAATGTCTCCATTTACTAAGTCCCTCCCGGGATGGCCTTGCGGTAGGTGGGATTCTACGTCACGCCTGCTGACAAAGACCCCTGGGTAGAGGCCCGGTTCACGGATGAAGCCCCAGCCCTTCCGGAGCTGGAACTCAGTCACACACCCCTGCCGCCGCAGTTCCCTCAGAGTACCTTTTTCTCGACGGACACTCTCCTTGTCCGCGATCAGCTCTGCATGTTGCCGCTGCCGGTTCCGCTGAGCTTCCCGCTCTTCCTCCTGCTGGCGTTTCTGCTTCTCCTCACGACGCTGCCACTCATATTCCCACTGGGCGGTGTAGGCGACGTCATCCAGGCGCGCCATCTCGTCCCAGTCGACGTCTGGTAACGACGGACAGGACCCCTCCGGTGTCCCTGCCGGGGTTCGATCATCTGCTGCGGCCTCCTGGCCGGGCGGGAGTTCCGGAACTGGCGGTACCTCCTCAACCTCCTTCGCCTCCACCGCTTCACCGGTGGATCAGGATTGGTACTTTCGGGGGCAGCCTCCGGTTGCTCCCTTGCCTTGGGCAGCAGAATCTTCGGTAACTCGAATCGTGGGGGGTCGTTGAGGGGAGAGATCACCGCGTCCCACAGCCTCCGCTGCTCCAGGGTACGCCGGCGTCTCTCGATCTCTTCAAATCCAGGTTGGTGCTGGACCATCTTCTTCAGGCGTGCATTTTCTTCCTTTATTTCTAGCAACGCCTGCTGCAGGTGCAGGACCACGGATGACTCCGGTGCTGGTGGCAGCTTGGCTGGGGCACGGGGCCTGCCTTCCTCCGCTTCCCTGCTCGGCTGCACACGTCCTGCTTCCATGATGTTCCAGAAGATTCTTTCTTCTTTCTCCAGAGACATCCGGTCTCTTCCGTGGAGGCGGGGTTTGCGTCTCCTCCTCCTTGCAGGAAAGGTGAAGAGGAGGCGGACCTCCTTTGCTGTTGGGCAGGATCGCATGTTGTAATAGCACTTTGAGAGGGCAGGCATTTTCTTCGCGCCACAGGGGGGTACACGCCCACGAAGGTACGCCCACCTTCTTCTCCAGCGCCTGAGGCGCGAATATGGCGATAAAGATGGCGATTTTGGCGCCAAAAGTGCAAACAGTCCTTTTTCACAAAAACAACTCCATAGGCACACAGGGCTCGCAATTTTGCGAGTTTCGAAGAGCGGAGAAGATGGAGGTCTGCAGAGACGGCTGTGGATGAGAAAACTCATCATGGGGTCTTGACAAGATGAAGAAAAGAAGAACGACTCCAGAGACAGCGTCATCTATAAGGTACCTGGATGTAAATGTTATTTGTGAAATTGACTAATTCTCATGTCTTTATTTGTTATGAGCATTAAAGGGGTTCTCCAGGTCTGTGTCACATAGAATGACTGCAGACTCAGCACAGACCTGGACAACCCCTTTAATGCTCCTAACATAAATAAAAACATGAGAATTAGTCAATTTCTGAATTCTCACAGTGCGCACTGCACGCTGTTAGGATTTTCTCGTGCCGGTGATTTACATACATGCGGTCACATGCTGACTAGACGTGTGTGGCCTCACTCAATGAAAATGAACGGAGCGAGGCCGAGCACGTCTAGTCGGAATGTGGCCAGAAGTATATAAATCACATGCTTGTGCTGACATGACCGTGTACTCTCGCCACCGGTAAGGGAGAATCCTAAAAGTGTGCAGAGCATTAGTTGTGAGGATTCAGAAGCTGCAATGTCAGGATTCAGCTCTGCAGGTTCCAGCAGTCATCACATGGACACTTCACTCATGCCATTTTCATACTTATGGTCCTGTGACAACGAGCTTCTCCTCCTGCTTCTCTCAGTTTTTCACTGAACATTGAGAGCATTAGGGAGAGCAGCTCGTCGGTACATGACTAAGTGTGCAAATCGCATGTGTGCGGGGGGGGGCGCCGAAACAAATTCTTGCCCCGGGTGCCAGAAAGCCTAGATACACCTCTGGCCGCAACACACTGCCAGCCCAGCCCCCGCGGACTGATCTCTGCAGTCCGGCGATTGGGTAGCGGTGCGCCGCGGCCATCTTCAGTCACGAGGAGGAGCTGAAGAGAGAGGAGAGGGCAGAGGCTGCGAGGCAGAGCTGCAGAGTCTCTGAGGTACCATGTGTGTGAGCAGCTGCCTGAGCTGCGGCGCTGCCTGGGGCTTAGCTGGAGACTATTTGGGCAGTATGTGCTAAGTTCTATTTGGGCAGTGAGTGTAGTATGTCACTGTATTATTTGGGGCTGGGCAGTGGGCCCTCAGCACTGTATGACAGTGTGAGCAGCTGCCTGAGCTGCAGCGCTGCCTGGGGCTGGCCTGGCCTGGAGACTATTTGGGCAGTATGTGCTATTTGGGCAGTATGTCACTGTATTATTTGGGCACTGTATGAGGTATTATATGAGCACTATGTGATGATATTATTTGGGCACTGTATTGTTTGAGCATTATGTGACGGTATTATTTGGGCACTCTGTGACTGTATTATTTGGGCACTGTATTATTTAGGCACATTCAGTGCCAGGAGCCCTTCCTTCTTGCCTGCGGCTCCTTAGCTGCTGCAGAACCTCATTTTAAAGAGGGAAGGGAAGGAGAGTGGAGTGGTTTTTGTGAAGCTATGAGGGGCTGCCTTGCTGCTGCAGAACCTGTTTTTGCCTAAAACCTTTTATGTGGAAAAAATTAATCACACCTGGATCCTGCAGTTCCTCCAGGACTACAAGTCCCAGCAGAACGTGGGGAGCAGTGATGTAATCCTTCAGCCTCTGACTAGCTATACCTCCCCCCTTCTTTAAAAAGAGGTTCTGCAGCTGCGGAGGGAACATATATGTATGAATCACAACCCAGCTGCTGCAGAACCTCTTGAGGGAATCCAATTCCGCAGGCTTCGGGGGGTGTGGCTTCAAAAATGGGTGTGGCTTAAAAAGGGTGTGGCTTAAAATGGGTGTGGCTTACTGACGCACAAACACAGAACCTGTTGTTAAAAATTTGAATCCCACCCCTGGTGTGATCCAAACTATCTCAGCAAATATATACTAATTGTTCATTTAGTGACAGGCGACTGACAGCTGTGGGCCTAGGGTTGTAAAACAACAGGTATAAAGAGGGGAAGGGTACATCCAACATGAGTGGGAAAAAGCGAGGTCCTCTTGGGTCTTTTTTGAGACCGCAAAGGATGATCACACTCATGTTATCTGCCAACTTTGTAAAAAACGACTCAGTAGAGGCAAAAATTCCAATAATTTGCCTATTACATACATAAACTGGCTCATGTGCGATCAACATGCGTTAGTCTGGAAATCTCACTGCACTAAACTGCGGCCAAGCGAGCCTCGCCAACCAACGGCCGCCCCATCAACCGCATCTGCTGCTTCCTCCTTCTCCGTTACCGTGGCAAGTGTTTTCACACAGGTCTCCGACCGCAGAACCTCCACGTGTTTACCCGCTACAGTCGGGGTGAGTGAGCGCCCATCAGCTGTAACGGAAGCGACATGCTTGCTGTTTTTGACCGATCTCAAAGAACGAGCGCAGCACTAGTTTCTCTATCCACCATAACATCTCCGCCTGCACCTCTCTCACGGTCCAGCAGTTTGCCCGGTTCACCGTACTCTCTCAGCACTGCAGCTAGCCCACGGTTCCACAGTTGTGGTCACGTACAAGATTTTTTCCTCCTACACATGACAAAGCTACGAGGTTGAACTCCACCATTTCCAATCTGTTGGCCTCGGAAATGCAGCTTTTCCGCTTAGTGGATACAGATTTTTTCCAAAATCTAATGGCCATCGCAATCCCCAGTACCAGCTGCCCAGTCACCATTACTTCTCTAAGAAAGCTGTACTATGCTACAACAGCATGTCGTAGACAACATCACCTGTTCCTTGAAAAAAATCTATGTCTGCCAGGGTGCATTTCACCACTGACACCTGTCACGCTGTCTAATGATATGAATACAATGTCAGTAAACTATTTATACAGGAACCACACTCTATACAACATATAGTTTAGCAACAACAGAATGTAAGTATAAAATAGATTTACCTGACACAATCTCTGCAGAACTTTAGGGTTAATCTTGAGGACTAGATGTGCAGGAACGATATAGTTGATCTCAGGGTTAATCTTGAGGACTTGATGAGCTGTAACAGGAAAGAGGAGGACCGGGGTCTAACCTGACCCTACACTGGGGTCCTAACTAATCCCTTACCTTGGAGGTACTGATAATGGTTCAGAGGTCCAAGTCTCCAGCCTAACCCTGTCTCCTGTCAGACCCTGAACCCTGTAATCAGTCCTAAGAAGGATCCTGATTACCACCAAAGGGATATGGGCTGATCTCAGCTAAATACACAGATTAGACATATAAGACAGACAGGATAACACTCGCTTGCATACACACTCAAACACCGAAGGAACATAAATGGTCTGGGAAATAAACTCTAAGCAAGTTGAGCTTAAAACAGCTAAGGAGCTCTCAACTTAAGTCTATACAGATTCATTCCTATCTGTGGTCTGCATGAAGGATTTCACTGGCAACTCCCAAAGCAGACAACCAGGAATTTAAAGGAAACCAATCAACAAATAATCAATTGCAGCCGGGAGAAACTGCACCCAGTCCCAGCACCGAGCACAGACAGAATTAACTCCCAAGCTGCCAAACACAAAGAAACAGCAACTCAGCTGTGAGAAGTCAAAATGTGCAACCGCGACGATCTTCGTGGCAATGCACACATGACAGCACCCCCCCTTCTACGAGGGGCCTCCGGACCCTCAGGGCCAGGCCTGCCCGGGTGAGTTCTGTGGAAGGTCCGAACCAAACGATCTGCGTTAACATCAGACGCAGGGACCCACGTCCTCTCCTCCGGACCATACCCCTTCCAATGCACCAAGTACTGAAGGGACCGGCGATTCAGACGAGAGTCAATGATTTTTGATACTTGAAATTCCAAATTACCATTGACCAACACTGGAGGAGGAGGTAGAGGTGACGGTATGACTGGTGCCACATACCTTTTAAGTAATGACTTGTGGAACACATTATGAATTTTAAACGTAGAAGGAAGTTCCAGACGAAATGCCACAGGATTAATTATGGAACTGATCCTGTACGGCCCGATGAATCTGGGACCCAGTTTCCAGGAGGGCACTTTAAATTTTATATTCCTGGTAGACAACCATACCAGATCGTTCACATTCAGATCTGGACCAGAAACTCTCCTCCTATCAGCCATACGTTTGTAACGGTTCCCCATCGTACTCAAATTATTAAATACACCTCGCCACACAGAAGCAAGTGACGACGAGAAACGCTCCTCCTCAGGAACCCCAGAAGGACCCCCCCATTGAAAGTACAAAACTGGGGATGAAAACCATATGTAATACAGTTCATATAGCGTCTTGTGCTTGGGTGCGATGAAAATACATGAGACACAGGTTTGATATAGAAAGTCTTGTATTACTTCATACAAGTTGGCAAAAATAGTCACACAGTTTGCAGACACAGAAGCAGGAGACACAGCAGGCCAGAGTAATCTAAGCTCAGCAATCACTCTCCACAACAGGTTCAGGATCTTCTTCTCTGTTACCGTAAGTCCATGCAAACGTGGGTCTTTCAAAGAGCAGGGTTCAGAGTCCACAAGTGCTTCAGAGTTCCTCAGTAGGAATAGCTGGAGTACAAGGTCCAAGGCTTTAGGAGTCAGGTCACAGGTTCACTGCAGGCTAGATTCTGAAGCACTGATTGCTCAGCTGTGGCTGCTTAAGAAGCAAAAGGAGAGAATCAGGGCGGGAACATGCAAGCTGGAAACTCCATTTTGACTGAGGGCAAGATAGCTGCAGCAAGACAGAAAGTAAAATGGCTGACGAACAAACTGAGTTTCAGGAACATGTACACAGAACCTTACACCATATGCCCCAAAAAACGGGGACTTACCAGTGGACTCGCTCCGCCTGTTGTTAAGAGCGAACTCTGCCAGAGGCAAGAAAGAAGGCCAGTCCTCCTGGTTCTCCGATACAAAACAACGGAGATATGTCTCTAAACTCTGATTCAGACGTTCTGTCTGACCATTGGTCTGTGGATGAAAAGCCGAGGAAAACGACAATTGCATCCCCCGACGTAAACAAAATGCCCTCCAAAATTTGGACACAAACTGAGACCCCCTATCTGACACTACATCAGAAGGCAACCCATGAAGTCTCACGATCTCCCTAATGAACACCTGCGCCAGAGTTTTAGCATTAGGGAGTGCAGGAAGAGCAACGAAATGTGCCATCTTACTGAACCTGTCAACAACCACCAGTATGACAGTATTCCCAGACGACGGAGGAAGGTCCGTAATGAAGTCCATAGATAAATGAGTCCATGGACGCTCCGGAAGTTTCAAGGGTAAAAGGGTCCCAGACGGACGGGTATGAGGAGTTTTAGAGCGAGCACAAACCCCACAGGACGCGACAAAAGTTATAACATCTTTATTAGCGTTAGGCCACCAAAATCGGCGGGAAAGGAGATCTAAAGTAGCCTTACTCCCTGGATGTCCTGCTAAAGCAGAATTATGATGTGCCTCAATAACCTTTTGTCTCAACTGATTCGGGACAAACAGTCTCCCTGGAGGTCCTGCAGGGGCGTCCCCCTGAGCCTCTAACACCTCCTCCTCAAGCTCAGAACATACAGCCGACACTACCACCCCCTCCTGAAGGATAGGAATCGGGTCGTCCGTTTTCCCGGCCCCTGGGAAACTGCGAGACAAGGCATCAGCCTTTACATTCTTAGACCCCGGACGATAAGTGACGACAAAATTAAACCTGGTAAAAAACAACGACCATCGAGCTTGTCTGGAATTCAAACGCTTAGCGGATTCTAAATACAGCAGGTTCTTGTGATCAGTAATAACGGTGACCGGGTGGACTGCCCCCTCCAAAAAGTGACGCCATTTTTCAAAAGCCAATTTAATGGCCAAAAGTTCCCTATTGCCGATATCATAATTCCTTTCGGCGGACGACAATTTCTTAGAAAAGAAAGCGCACGGATGCCATTTACCAGGGGACGGACCCTGGGACAATATAGCACCCACTCCTACGTCAGACGCGTCCACCTCCACAATGAACGGCTGAGATACATCTGGTTGGATGAGAACGGGTGCCGAAGCAAAACATCTTTTTAAAGAGGAAAAGGCTTGGCAAGCTTTGTCCGACCACTTAGAAAAATCCGTCCCTTTTCTCGTCATGTCAGTGAGAGGTTTGACGACAGACGAGAAATTACAAATAAATTTCCGGTAGTAATTAGCAAACCCCAAAAAACGCTGCAGAGCCTTAAGATCCCCTGGCTGATCCCATTCAAGCACTGCTCTCACCTTTTCAGGGTCCATCCGGAAACCGGAGGCTGACACCAAAAAACCCAAAAACTGAAGTTCCTGTACGGCAAAAACACACTTCTCCAGTTTGGCGTATAGTTTATTGTCTCGCAAGATCTGCAACACCTGTCTCACATGCTCCTGGTGAGACACAAGATCTGGCGAGTAAATTAAAATGTCATCCAAATATACAACCACAAACAGCCCCACAAGGTGACGAAAAATGTCATTAACAAAATGTTGGAATACTGCTGGTGCAGTAGTCAGACCAAAAGGCATGACTAGGTTCTCATAATGTCCCTCCGGCGTGTTAAACGCCGTTTTCCACTCATCTCCCTCTTTTATCCTAATCAGATTATACGCCCCCCTGAGATCCAATTTAGAGAACCATTTGGCGCCAACAATTTGATTGAAGAGATCAGGAATAAGAGGTAGTGGATACGGATCTCAAACAGTAATCCGATTAAGTTCGCGGAAATCCAAGCAAGGGCGTAGGCCTCCATCTTTTTTCTTCACAAAGAAGAACCCCGCGGCCACAGGGGAAGATGAAGGTCTAATATGCCCTTTGGCCAGACTTTCAGAAATATAATCTTTCATAGCCTGTCTTTCAGGACCAGAAAGATTATACAACCTAGCTTTAGGCAACTTAGCATCAGGAAGTAGATTAATAGAGCAGTCATACACGCGATGAGGAGGCAACTCCTGACACCCCTCCTCAGAGAAAACATCCCCAAAATCCTCCAAAAAAGGAGGCAATGTACTAGGCACGACCGCACTGATGACTGTGTTCATGCAGTTGCTTTTGCAAAACTCACCCCATTGACTTATCTCTCTGGACTGCCAATTAATCACAGGGTTATGTTTAACCAGCCAAGGAAGTCCCAACACAATGGGAGTAGGTAGACCCTCCAACACATAACAATAAATTGTTCCCTATGTATTGCCCCTACCCGAAGGTCAATGTTATGAACCTCATGAACAAAGCTACCTTGGCCGAGAGGCCTGGCGTCGATGGAGAAAATAGGGATCGGTTTGACCAATACACTCAGATGCATACCTTGAGCCTGAGCAAACTGAGCGTCAACCAGATTAGCCCCAGAACCACTATCCAGAAGAACAGACAATCTCTTCACTCTAGTACCAACCACCACCTCCACTGGTACAAGGAACTGAGAAGAATCGGCGTATGAAATACATACTCCCAGGTTGTCGTCCACCACACAACCTGGGATTAGCAGTTTTCCGGCGACTTTTTACTTAACAAGACACGGGATGGACATTCTCCAACAAAATGTCCCTCTTTCCCGCAGAAAAAACACCTTCTAGTCCTGCGGCGTGCCGCCAATCCCCTACTACGAAAAGATGTCCCTCCCAACTGCATAGGCTCATCCGAACAGACAAGGGGAACCTCAACATAAGGGACTTTAGTAGTAGGTGGAGAAACAACAGGGAGTGGAGTTACCTCACCCCTCTCCCGAAGCCGTCTATCAGTACGGATAGCTAGGGCCATAGCAGCCTCCAGAGAAGGAGGAGACTCATACTGGGCCAAAACGTCTTTTAATTTGTCAGAAAGCCCATGACAAAACTGGCTCCTAAGAGCTGGGTCATTCCACTGAGTATCTGTGGCCCATCTACGGAACTCAGAAGCAAATTCCTCCGCCGGACGATCTCCCTGCTGTAACTTACGTAATTTTGTCTCAGCAAGAGAGACCCGATCTGGGTCATCATATACCAATCCCAGAGCAGTAAAAAATTGATCTACAGACTGTAGAGCCGGGGAACCCGGAGGAAGGGAAAATGCCCAGGATTGAGGGTCCCCTTGAAGAAGTGAGATAACAATTCCCACTCTCTGCTCATCACTCCCTGATGATCGCGGCCGAAGCCGAAAATACAATTTACATGCCTCCCGGAAGGTAAAAAATTTGTCTCGCCCACCAGTGAACCTATCTGGAAGAGCTACTTTAGGTTCAACTCTGGTTTGCTCCAGGGGAGACAAAACTTTGGACTTAATGTCCGTCAGCTCCATGGATAATCCCTGCAACTGCAGAGCCAGCTGGGCTACTGGATCCATGGTAACTGGAGATAATTTTTATGGCCAGTGAAAATGTCACGCTGTCTAATGATATGAATACAATGTCAGTAAACTATTTATACAGGAACCACACTCTATACAACATATAGTTTAGCAACAACAGAATGTAAGTATAAAATAGATTTACCTGACACAATCTCTGCAGAACTTTAGGGTTAATCTTGAGGACTAGATGTGCAGGAACGATATAGTTGATCTCAGGGTTAATCTTGAGGACTTGATGAGCTGTAACAGGAAAGAGGAGGACCGGGGTCTAACCTGACCCTACACTGGGGTCCTAACTAATCCCTTACCTTGGAGGTACTGATAATGGTTCAGAGGTCCAAGTCTCCAGCCTAACCCTGTCTCCTGTCAGACCCTGAACCCTGTAATCAGTCCTAAGAAGGATCCTGATTACCACCAAAGGGATATGGGCTGATCTCAGCTAAATACACAGATTAGACATATAAGACAGACAGGATAGCACTCACTTGCATACACACTCAAACACCGAAGGAACATAAATGGTCTGGGAAATAAACTCTAAGCAAGTTGAGCTTAAAACAGCTAAGGAGCTCTCAACTTAAGTCTATACAGATTCATTCCTATCTGTGGTCTGCATGAAGGTTTCACTGGCAACTCCCAAAGCAGACAACCAGGAATTTAAAGGAAACCAATCAACAAATAATCAATTGCAGCCGGGAGAAACTGCACCCAGTCCCAGCACCGAGCACAGACAGAATTAACTCCCAAGCTGCCAAACACAAAGAAACAGCAACTCAGCTGTGAGAAGTCAAAATGTGCAACCGCGACGATCTTCGTGGCAATGCACACATGACAACACCTGGACGAGCAAACATGGGTAGGGATGTTACATCTCGCTGACTGGGCACTGGGTGACTCTGGTGGCTGCAGGTGCAGGCAGGGTAGGTGGGGAAGGGGCTGCTCCACAAGTCTTGAAATCCCCAAAGCTTGCAGGAAAAACTTCTGTATCTAACACTTTCTCCATTGCTTCTGGCTCCTCCACCTCCTCTAGGGCCTCCACCTGCGCCCTCAACCCATCTCTTAATGAGACACACGTTCCAACAGTGCAGAGCGAATCCCCACCACCTCCGTACTGCGCAACCAGGGCTCACCGCAATCAGGCAGTGTTTACATTAATATGCCTTGGAGATTGCAGTCACACAGCACAAGAGTTTTGGACAGCTCTCCAGGCCAAGTTTGAGCAATGGCTGTCTCCACTGAATCTGGAGCCAGGAAAGGCCATGTGCGATAACGATGCAAACCTGGTGGCAGCCCTAATCCGTGGCAACTTCACCCACGTGCCTGGCATGGCTCACGTCCTCACCCTGGTGGTACAGCGATTTCTCCGCCACTATCCCAGCCAGGATGCTGCAGAAAGCACGGTCACTGCGTGCTCACTTACGTCGTTCTCACTCCGCGGGTCATCAACTGGCATTGCTACAGCGGTTCTTTTGGCCTACCATTTAACAGATTGATATGCAATGTGCCGATATGATGGAATTCCTCCCTGCACATGTTGCAGTGATTGCGGCAGCAGCGACGAGCCCTGGTGCAGTATGTCATTTTGCATAGCCTGGGCCAATGCAGTACGAACATGGTGCAAATCATGCAGGCAGAGTGGGCACAGGTGAAGGACCTGTACACCCTTCTGCACAGTTTCAAAATGGCTACTAAGATGGTTAGCGCTGTCGACGCCGTCATCAGCATCAGTATTCCGGTCATCTCCGTGCCTCACTTTGAATAGTCTGTGAAGGAAGTGGTGGTTCCAGAGGAAGAGGTGGATGCACAGGAGGATGCGGAAGGGATAACAATATCTCTAAGTCCAGGACTGTCATCACACAGGCGAGTGCCATAGAAAGGTTGATTACAGCTATCGAGGGGGGCTCATGGTACTAAGCAACCTGTTAGTGAAAGTGCAGGTTCTGAGGAACAAATAGAGGAGGATGAGGAGGAACAGGTGATGGGCATGCAACAGTCAGGAGATGAAGAGGATAATGATCCCCTCTCTGTTGTCTGTGCTTGGCGGGAGGAAGCAAACTTGATTGTTACCCTGACACTAACTCACCATGGACTTGGACCTCATGGACGCACCAGACATATAAGCGCCTTCTTGCTGCACTCTCTGCAACATGATGCCCATATTCTTAGGGTTAGAAATAGTGCTGACTACTGGGTTGTCACTCTGTTAGATCCACGGAACAAGAGTAAATTTTGCCAGATGCTTCCCCCACTGGAAAGGGACGCATGCTGGAGTATTGAAACACGCTTGTAGACAATCTTAAGAGTGGTTTTCCCCAAGACAGCAGTGAGGCACACAGTGAGCATTGCAGTTAGAGACTTCCAGGCCCTGGAACGTTGAATTGTCAATGCAAAAACATTAGCTGCAGTGTATGTTACACAAGCAATTTCTGTGAGTTGTTTCACACATTTTTTAGACTAGCCCGTGCACCGGCAGTACAGAGTACAAGTATACGTTGTGAATGACTGGAGAGGATGGTGCAGGAGTATCTCAAGCTCAATATTGTTGCCATTGAGGGGGGGTTGGACCTTTTCGCATTTTAGTCTTCAAAAATGGAAGAGTGGCCTGAGCTCACCTGTCACGTCTTGGAGGTTTTGTCATGCCCGTCAGCCAGCGTTCTCTCAGAACTTGTCTTCAGCGCTGCCGGTGGTGTCCTGACGGATAAACACATCCGGCTATCCCTGAAAATGTAGAACGCCTAAATATCATCAAGATGAACAAGTCATGGATCTCAATGACTTTTGCAGCCCAGTCTGGCTGGGTAGACTAGGCGATGACGTGGTTTTCAGTGTGCTGCATTGATCTCGCATTATTGCAGTCTGTGACACCTTTGTCGTGGCTTCTGCAGCTGTTGTTGCTACTGCTGCTAATGTTACTAACAAGTACCTTAGTGGCACAACCATCAGAAGGTGCGTCCACCACTGTTACTTTTGCAATGTGCCTTTTTTTTATGTTTTTCTCTCTGTATAGTGTATTCTTTGTCTACTCATGTACTTGATATTATTTGGTACATTATGCTCTTTTAATATGTGTGACATATGGCGGTATTATAGTAGCACTTTAGTATTTGTTTAATATAGGTGAGAATTAATTGGACACTCTATATCCGTATTACTACGGCACTGCATGTCTGTATTATTTAGGGATGTATGATATTCTTAGTTGGATACTCTAAGGTTTAGGGGTGTACGTCTGTCAGTGCATTTGGGAGTGTCACAGGTTGGAAACCACCGCTATAAGACCTAATGTAACCCAATGTGAACATGTTACTTTATTGAGAGGGGGGTGGAGCGGGGTAATATCTCATCTTTTATCTGTGGTGGCGATAACTTTGTTCACTCGGTGATATCTGCGTTATCATTCCGAACATAGTATTTCAAGGCTTTTGTGTTTCTGTAAACAGAACACCCTTATCAAGATGCTGCATCCTTGACCATGATGTGTTGATATGAGGTTTATTTTTCCAGTGTAATGGCGTTGTTTATGAGACGCATCAAAGTAAGACGTCTTGATGAGCAAGACGGTTACATTGTGATACCCTGCAGTGACCTGTCACGTACAATTAATCTATGGTATAGCCGAAGCATGAAGCTACACTGAATGGTTGCATTGTATGTCGGTATTATCTAGGCACTGTATGATACTAGTATTTGGTAGCATTATTTGACAATGTTTGCCAATGTTATATGTGTGCTGCATGGTAAATTACATTGCACTGGAAAACACTGATATGTGGGCAAATATTGTGAAATTATATGTTGGTATTATATGGTTGTATTATAAGATGGCAATATATGGAAGCATTATATGTTAATATTATATTGTTGTATCATATGGAAGTATTATATGATGGTATTATATGGTGGTATTATATGATAGTATTATATGTTGATATTAAATGTCGGTGTTATATGGTGGTATTATGTGGCTGTATTATATGGTAGCATTATATGGTGATATTATGTGGCGTTATTATATGGTGGTACTATATAGTGATATTATATGGTGGTATTATATGGTGATATCATATTATGGTATTAAATGGTAGTATTATATGGTGGCATTATATGATAGTATTATATGTTGGTAATATATATTGGTGTTATATGGTGGTATTATATACTGATATTATATGGCAGTATTATATTGTGATATTATATAGCAGTATTATATGGGGTATTATATAGTGATATTATATGGTGGTATAATATGGTAGTATTATATGGTGATATTATATGGTGATAGATGGTATTATATGGTTGCATTATATAGTGATATTATGTGGTGATAGAGGGCGGTATTAAAGGTGCTTCTCACAAAATTTCAGTTCTTCAATACAAAAAGTGAACCTCGCATATTCTATTGTCATTACACACAGAGTGATCTATTCCATGTGATTATTTCTGTTAATGTTGATGATTATGGCTTACAGCCAATGAAAACCCAAAAGTCATTATCTCAGTAAATTAGAATAATTAACAATAAACACCTGTAAAGGCTCCTAAGTGTTTAGAAAGGTCCCTTAGTCTGTTTCAGTAGCTCCACAATCATGGGAAGACTGCTGACTTCACAGATGTCCAGAAGGCAGTCACTGACACTCCACAAGGAAAGTAAATTTTGCATTATATATGGTTGTATTATATAGTGATATTATATGGTGATATATGGCAGTATTATGTGGTTGTATAATATAGTGATATTATATAGTGATAGATGGTGGTATTATATGATTGTATTATATAGTGATATACCACCCACTATCCTGTAAGCACTCCCAGGCACTTTGATCGACAGCCTGGTCTACAGCACATCTGTGTAGAGAGCTGTCAATCGCAGTGCTGGGACGTGCTGACAGTATAGTGAGTGGTGACTGTAGGCCCCATGACTGAAGGCCGGCTGCTCTTGGGAGGAAATAAGTTCATTTTCTCCAGCAGGCGCACTTTTATAACAGCTGCCGGACAACATTGAAGCGCAATTAACCCCATATCTGCAGGTAAATAGCATTTACCAAGGTGACAGGTTCCCTGTAATCTGTGGCGATCAGAGTGACCTTCATACACAACTGTTACTCAGGGTGTCAGCTCCTTACATGCAGCTGAAGCCTGGGCAGAATCGTGAGAACGATGTATGGCGGTGTAATGTCAGCACTGTAGGACAGTATTGTTTGGAAATGCACATATTTTTCCTATTTCTTGGGATACGCACTGCGGAGGTTTTCAGCCACTGTATAGCAATATTACTTATTAGTATAAGGCATTGTAATGCATCATGTGTGCGCTATTATTTGTGCACAATAGGGTTTAATGTGGCCATTGTCAGCGATTGTGCTGTATGGCGCTATCATCTGAGGCATGTTTGATACTGTCATATGGGCAATGCATGGTGCTAATATTTGTGCGCTGTATGATAATTATTTGGACACTTAGTTGGACTTTACGTATAATGATATAGAACGTACATATGCTTATTGTACGGTGTTATCAGTCGGTGCTGTATGGCGGTCTTATGTGGACAGGATAACTGACATTATTTGAGATCTGGATAATGAAATTCTGCGGTGTTACATGATAGTGATTTTTAGGCAACTTATTACTTTTGTTTGTGCACTGTATGATAGAATTATACAACCACCATATGGCAGTATTAATGTGCACTGTATGACATTACTATTTGAGCAATGTTTTGCAGTATTATTTGGTAATTGTATGACATTATATATATTTAGCCCTGTTTTTTCCAAAAGCTACAACCATTTTAATTCTCTTTAATTCTTCTGTTAAAAAAATAAAAGCCTTAGAAATAAAAGATGTCTGACTGCAGAGTCCAGCAGGGAGATTATCACATCCGAGAGCCGAGCTCACAACAGTAATAGTGAAACTGCTCATAAACTGTTGATCAAGGATTTATACGTGACATCATATAGTGACAATCCGTTACTTTTATCACTGCAGATAAACAATGGAAGTATTCAGCTGAAATCAAAGCGACACAAAAATTTCTATTCGAACGGTTAGAATCTGATAATCTTCCTGAGAAATTTTGCAAGGCTGCATTTTTAATAAATACACCGTCATATCAGGTCTTTATTGATTTTCAATAACTGACATCGATATCTGAGGAACAATTAGATTTATGACTTGGGAAAAAAGAACTGCAAAAGAAAAAACTCCAGATAATATTAGTCAGTCAGTTATTAACCCTCTATCAGTATTATTTCGGCTACAATAAATACATGCAAGAGTAACTACATAAATCTGCTCCCTGTACAAGAACATGATACATAATAACTGCCCTATGTACAAGAATAAACTCTATAATACTCCCCATATGTACAAGAATATAACTACTTAATACGTCCTATGTACAAGATATATAATATATATAATACCGTCCCCTATGTACAAGAATTTAATACTCTAATAATGCTCCCATGTACAAGAATAAACTAACTATAAACTGACCCTATGTACAAGTTTATAACTCTAAAGATACTTCTCCTATGTACAAGAATATAAACTACTATAATACTGCTCCTTTGTACAAGAATATATACTACTATAATACTGCTCCATTACAAAATATAACTACTATAATACTGCCCCTATGTACAGGAAATATAACAACTATAATATGTCCCTAAGTACAAGAATTATAACTACTAAATATCTGCTCCATTATAACAAGAATATAACTATCTTATATGCTCCTATGTACAAGAATATATACTACTAAAATACTGCCCCTATGTACAAGAATAAATAATAATACTGCCCTATGTACAAGAATATAACCACTTAATATGCCCCTATGTACAAGAATATAACTACATAATATGCTCCATGTACAAGAATATACTTAGTATAATACTGCCCTATGTACAAGAATATAACTACTATAATACTGCCCTATGTACAAGAATATAACTACTATAATACTGCCCTATGTACAAGAAAATAACCACTATAATACTGCCCTATGTACAAGAATATAACTACTATAATACTGCTCCTATGTACAAGAATATAACCACTATAATACTGCCCCTATGTACAAGAATATAACTACTATAATACTGCTCCTATGTACAAGAATATAACTACTATAATACTGCCCTATGTACAAGAATATAACTACTATAATACTGCTCCTATGTAAAGAATATAACTACTATAATACTGCTCCTATGTACAAGAATATAACTACTATAATACTGCTCCTATGTACAAGAATATAACTACTATAATACTGCCCCTATGTACAAGAATATAACTACTATAATACTGCCCCTATGTACAAGAATATAACTACTATAATACTGCCCTATGTATAAGAATATAACTACTATAATACTGCTCCTATGTACAAGAATATAACTACTATAATACTGCCCCTATGTACAAGAATATAACCACTATAATACTGCCCCTATGTACAAGAATATAACTACTATAATACTGCTCCTATGTACAAGAATAAGTTAGTATAATACTGCCCTATGTACAAGAATATAACTACTATAATACTGCCCCTATGTACAAGAATATAACTACTATAATACTGCCCTATGTACAAGAATATAACCACTATAATACTGCCCCTATGTACAAGAATATAACTACTATAATACTGCTCCTATGTACAAGAATATAACCACTATAATACTGCCCTATGTACAAGAATATAACTACTATAATACTGCTCCTATGTACAAGAATATAACTACTATAATACTGCCCTATGTACAAGAATATAACTACTAAATACTGCTCCTATGTATAAGAATATAATACTATAATACTGCTCCTATGTACAAGAATATAACACTATAATACTGCCCTATGTACAAGAATATAACTACTATAATACTGCCCCTATGTACAAGAATATAACTACTATAATACTGCCCCTATGTACAAGAATATAACTACTATAATACTGCCCCTATGTATAAGAATATAACTACTATAATACTGCTCCTATGTACAAGAATATAACTACTATAATACTGCCCCATGTATAAGAATATAACTACTATAATACTGCCCCTATGTACAAGAATACAACCACTATAATACTGCTCCTATGTACAAGAATATAACTACTATAATACTGCCTCCTATGTACAAGAATATAACCACTATAATACTGCTCCTATGTACAAGAATATAACTACTATAATACTGCTCACTATGTACAAGAATATAACTACTATAATACTGCCCCTATGTACAAGAATATAACTACTATAATACTGCTCCTATATACAAGAATATAACTACTATAATACTGCTCCTATGTACAAGAATATAACTACTATAATACTGCCCCTATGTACAAGAATATAACTACTATAATACTGCCCCTATGTACAAGAATATAACCACTATAATACTGCCCCTATGTACAAGAATATAACTACTATAATACTGCTCCTATGTACAAGAATATAGTTAGTATAATACTGCCCTATGTACAAGAATATAACTACTATAATACTGCCCCTATGTACAAGAATATAACTACTATAATACTGCTCCTATGTACAAGAATATAGTTAGTATAATACTGCCCTATGTACAAGAATATAACTACTATAATACTGCCCCTATGTACAAGAATATAACTACTATAATACTGCTCCTATGTACAAGAATATAGTTAGTATAATACTGCCCTATGTACAAGAATATAACTACTATAATACTCCCCCTATATACAAGAATATAACTACTATAATACTGCCCCTATGTACAAGAATATAACTACTATAATACTGCCTCCTAGCTGAGAGGTTGTGTTTTGTAGCTCTCCTGATGTCTGGAGCAACCCCAGGGAGGGGCCACCCGGGGCGGGGAAGCTTCCCAGGCAAGGCCCAGGCTTCCCGCCTACACTGGGACAAGCCTCCCAGGCCTCTCCTAATGGGAATGTTAATCCCAGAGCCACTGTCAGAGCAGTGAATGCAGCGAGCCAAAGCTGCAGCAGTTCTGTGAAGGAGGAAAAGCCGTCAGTAAAGTTTTGGAGGAAAACCTTCTCCAAGTCCAGCAAAGAAGCAAGAAGGAAAAGTGTCGGTCAGTGATGGGTTACAGCACAATGTGAAGTCAGGTAACTCCCCAGTCAGCAAGCAGCTCCTGCCAGGTGCACAGGTGAGATCACCCCAGCTGTGCAGATCACCTCTCCTGCTCCCAGGCAGAGACGGACGTCTTTGGAAAGACAAACCATCCAGGAGAACTTACAGCAGCATGGCAGTATGGCGCGGTCAGGACGCACACACGGTCGCAGTCAGGTGGCAGCAGTAAAAGTGCTGTGGAGCCTGGAGCCATGAAACCAGCGGTGGTGAAAATTAAGGAGACGTCTGGGTTCAAGCAGCCGGGACATCACTGAATGCAGGATCCCAGGAGGAACGCCACGTGCACCTGAGCTTCAGCTCGCAGAGGAGATCCCAGGACTGGTCAAGAAGTTCGGTGAGTTACAGCAGCAGAAAGACTCACTACAGATGCAGATAGACACTTGCTATAAGCTAAAGGCTATTAATCCCGGGAGTCATGATTTTTATGATGAGACTCTGAACACACTGGGTGTATTGCTGGCAAAAGTGGTGAGGGACATGGACTGCGTCCTAGAGAGGATGGGGCCCCTGGCGGAGACTTATAGGAACCAGGAACTGTTTAAGTCACAGAAGCAGAACTCTGCAGTTCCAGGTCAGACATTGTCCCAGGTGGCCCCCAGAAGCAGGTGCGGCCAGTGCTGCAGCCTGCAAGTTTCTGCTTCCAAAAGGGGCAAATGCCGCACCAGCAGCACCTGTAGTACAGACCCCAGCAGACGTACCACAAGTCTCAAAATGCCCAGCAAAACTGCCTGCAGCAGATCCAAAGCAGAAGCATGTAGTGCAGATTCCAGCAGAGGTACAACAATCACAGAATGCCCAGCACAACAGCCTGCAGCAGATTCCTAGCAGCAGCATGAAGGGCACATTCCAGTAGAGGTACAACAAGTCGCAGAATGCCCAGTACAGCCGCCTGCAGAAGATTCCAAGCAGCAGCATGGACATTTTTCAGCACAGGGACTACAAGTCTCAGAATGCCATGCACCACAGTTGGACAGTGGACATGTGCCGGTAGTTCCTGATGGTCCCCAGCAGGGCTCTGATGCTGGGGATAACCGCGCTGTATCTGAGGGTCGGGGGTTTGGGGGAGCACAGTATCTTTGCTGGACGCTGCGCAGTCTGATAGTGACATTGATGTTGATGATAACAATGTTCATGATGATGTCTGTGATTTCCCCCCTTTAATTCCGAGCACACTAGGTGTAGAAGCCCCCCCTGCTGCAGACCCTCACCCCGTCAGTCAGCCTAGTGTGACCCTGCAGGTTCCCCCCAGTAATGCCTGGAGTCGTGGCGCTCCGTCCTTCACCTCTGGTGCCAATTATACCGGCCAGGCGTTTAAACGGAGAAACGTTGTGCGTTTCCGGCACAGAGGTGCCAAGGAGGATCTGCCAGATAGAAGGTTTGTGGTCAGGGAGCTCTTGTGTCGCCAGATGGGGTTTGCGCCAGTCAGCATCTTGGCGGTGATTAATCTTCCAGACAGGCAGGGCTATGACGTCAGCTTTGAACTCATGAGTGACCTGGACAGGTTCTGGTCTAATTTCCCCCAATTTAGAGACTCTGAGGGCTGGAGTAAGTTTTAGCTTATTCCTATCTCTAAGCCAGATACCGTTACGGTAAATCTCATCTTCTGGAATGAGTCTGTTCCCCCGCAGGACATTGTGGTGTGGCTCCGAGGCATTGTGACCTGGTCTCTGACCTCACCAAAAGCAGAGACAATGATGGTATCTGGACGGAGGGTGGAGGGTTTTGGTGAAACTGCGCCAGTGCGATAATATCACTGCCCACTTACCCAACTCCTTCTTTATTGGGAGGGAGAGGGGTGTGTGTTTCTATCCTGGGCAGCCTCGTAAGTGCTTCAAATGTGGCAAGGCGGGTCACCTGGCAAATACGTGTACTGTGGTGAAGTGCAACCTGTGTGGGGAGGTCGGCCATGTGGCTGCAGACTGCCAGAACATCAGGTGCAACCTCTGTGGGAAGATCGGTCACCCTCACAGGGACTGTCCTGACGCCTGGCACAATATCTGTAAGGACTATCCTGATGAGGATTTGGTGGCAGGGGGCAGAGATTCTGGAGGAGGCAGCTTTACTGTCAGGGAAATACTGTCCAGACCGGAGGCCCACCAGGGGTCTACTCAGGTGACACCAGAGCAGCAGGGTTCAGAGGGTGCACAGGGAAGTATGGAGGTTGTCCCTCAGGGGCAGCAGTCACAGGAAAGCATTACTTTAGTACTACCATCTGTGTCTCAGACTAAAAGGAAGAAAAAGGACAAGACCTCCCGTAAACCTGAGAAGGAGTATGACACTGGCCAAGGAGCCAGGAAGAAGGTCCAGAGTTCTGCAGGTGTAATGGACTTATCTAATAGGTTTGGTGTTCTGTCTGAGTCTGACGGTGATTTTGAGGATGACCTTAGAAGAATTGACGCAGAGTTTGATAGGGACGTAGAGGACTGTCCTCCGCCCAAGCGGGAAACCATTACCTAGGGCTCTCGGGTAGAGTCTGAAATGGAGACCGGCGGTGACCAGAATAACTCCGACTCAGATCTGTGACGCTGTCAACCACATAATGTCCGAGCCCAGATAGATAAAATCATTAGGAAATGTTAAGTTATGGAAGGATGTGTCACTGGGTTGAAATATGATGTTTTTTTTTTTTTGTTTGTTTTTTTTCCAACCAGGTGTATGGTCTCTTTAAGATAATTTTATATGTATAATCCGGATATGTAATGAATGTACAATCCAAGTGAATTTATTTTTGTATTACTGGAGGAATGTCAGTATATTTGTATTTGTTTGGTTTTTACAATAAAAATTGCCCTATGTACAAGAATATAACCACTATAATACTGCCCCTAGTACAAGAATATAACTACTATAAATACTGCTCCTATGTACAAGAATATAACCACTATAAATACTGCCCTATGTACAAGAATATAACTACTATAATACTGCTCCTATGTACAAGAATATAACTACTATAAATACTGCTCCTATGTACAAGAATATAAATACTATAATACTTCCCCTATGTACAAGAATATAACTACTATATAATACTGCCCCTATGTACAAGAAATATAACTACTATAATACCGCTCCTATGTACCAGAATATAACTACTATATAATACTGCCCCTATGTACAAGAATATAACTACTATAATACTGCTCCTATGTACAAGAATATAACTACTATCATACGCTCCTATTTACAAGAATATTAACTACTATAATACTGCCCTTTGTACAAGAATAAACTACTGTAATACTGCTCCTATGTAAAGAATATAACTACTATAAAAACTGCTCCTATATACAAGAATATAATACTTAAACTCCCTATTACAAGAATATAACTATTTTAATACTGCCCCTATGTACAAGAATATAACTACTATAATACTGCCCTATGTACAAGAATTAAACTACTATAATACGCCCCTTTATACAAGAATATAACTACTATAATTTACTGCCCCTATGTACAGAATATAACTAATATAATACTGCCCCTATGTACAAGAATATAATCTATAATACTGCTCCAGTACAATAATAACCACTATAATACTGCCCCTATGTACAAGAAATAACTACTATAATACTCCCCCTATGTACAAGAATATAAACTACTATAATACTGCCCCTATGTACAAGATATAACTACTATAATACTGCTCCTTGTACAATAATATAACCACTATAATACTGCCCCTATGTACAAGAATATAACACTATATACTGCCCCTATGTACAAAAAATATAACTACTATAATACTGCCCCTATGTACAAGAATATAACTACTATATACTGCCCCTATATACAAGAATATAACTACTAAAAACTGCCCCTATGTACAGAATATAAACTAATATAATAATGCCCCTATGTACAAGAATATAACTACTATAATACTGCTCCTATGTACAATAATATAACCACTATAATACTGCCCCAGTACAAGAATATAACTACTATAATTTACTGCCCCTATGTACAAGAAATAACTACTATAATACTGCCCCTATGTACAAATAAAATATAATACGCCCTATGTACATAATATAACCACATAATACTGCCCCTATGTACAAGAATATAACTACTATAATTACTGCTCCTATGTACAAGAATATAACTACTATAATACTGCCCCATGTACAAGAATATAACTACTATAATACTGCCCTATGTATAAGAATATAAACTACTATAATATGCTCCTATGTACAAGAATATAACTACTATAATAACTGCTCCTATGTACAAGAATATAACTACTATAATATGCCCCTTTATGTACAAATATAACTACATAATACTGCCCTATGATAAGATAAAAACTACTATAATACTGCTCCTATGTACAAGAATATAACTATATAATACTGCCCATGTATAAGAATATAACTACTATAAAACTGCCCTAGGTACAAGAATACAACCACTATAATACTGCTCCTATGTACAAGAATATAACTATATAATACTGCCCCTATGTACAAGAATATAATAATATAATACTGCCCTATGTAAAGAATTAAACTACTTAATCTGCCCCTATGTACAGAATATAAACTACTTATAATACTGCTCCTATTACAAGAAATAACTACTATAATACTGCTCCTATGTACAGAATAAACCCTATAATACTGCTCCTATGTACAAGAATATACTACTATAATACTGCTCCTATGTACAAGAATATAACTACTATAATACTGCCCCTATGTGCAAGAATATTAACTACTATAATACTGCCCATATGTACAAGAATATAACTACATAATACTGCTGCCTATATACAAGAATAAACTACTAAAATACTGCTCCTATGTACAAGAATATAACTACTATAATACTGCCCTATGTACAAGATTATAACAATATAATACTGCTCCTATGTACAAGAATATAAACTACTATAATACTGCCCCTATGTACAAGAATATAACTACTATAAACTGCTCCTTGTACAAGAATATAACTACTATAATACTGCTCCTATGTACAAGTATAACTACTATAATACTTGCTCCTATTTACATGAATATTAACTACTATAATACTGATCCTATGTACAAGAATATAACTACTATAAAACGCTCACTTGTACAAGAATATAACTACTATATAATACTGCCCCTTATGTACAGGAAATAAGTTACTATAAGTACTATAATACTGCTGAATATATATTATATATAATATATATATATATATATATATAATATTCTTAGTAAAATAAAAGGTGACAATTGCAAATAGTGAATTAGCCAAAAACATGTGGATAATAGTGATGCCTTCATTTATCGACCAGACCAAACAAATGACAAGCATTAAACAAAAAAAAAAGTATAAAAATGGCTTCAAAAGTCATAATGAATGTGACAAAAAATGTTTAAAACTAAACTTTTATTATGGATAATAATGTAAACGGCAGAGTCTACTAGAAAGAGATGTTCCCTCCTGAACCTGCCCCTTGTCTTTTCTCTTTCGAGTTCTTCTCGCCCCCTGCTGGCTGAACTGAGAACTGAGAAAATAAACAGCCCAAATTGACAATGAAATAAACAGTCCGTACTGAGAATTAAAGAACAGAATATTTCTCATGTGATGTGGACATCGGCACAAATCCTGACCTGCGATGAGTAAAGAATAAATGTATCCATACGAGGCGACACAGCGACATAGGCATGAAGCCCGGGTGTATATTGTCGCTGGTCCTTCAATCCAATCAATACTTTTACTTATAGGGGTCATTCCTCAAGAACATTTATCATCACAGGATAGATATGAGATGTATGGGGTCAGAGTGCTGGGACCTCTGTGGGAGCAGTGGGTCATTCATATAGGACCCATATAGTGAATGGGGGGCTTGTGTTGTGTCCTTTAAGGGTTGGGCTGTATGGAGTCACCATAAGTATTAAATGTCCTGGAATTCCTAGGTAGGGGCGTACATACAATCCATGGGGTCAATAGCAACAGTTTTAAATTGGGCTCTAAGACATTGCCCCATAGAGGCCCCTAAGTGGTATCACCCACGAAACCCATTTCATGGCAACTATAGAGTTTGATGCTTTCAAAATGCCCCCAGCACACACGTGTAATTAATACCCCCACACTGCCTGTACGTCAAAATGAGCATGATGCCCCCACAGCCCCCCTGCTTTCCTCACAGACCACCCCCCACACAGTATAATGGCCCTCAATGACCGCGCCCCACTCAACCATGATGGCCCTACAGCCAACCCCCCCACACCTCATTTGTTGTGAATACTCTGGAGGCGACTTCTGAGTGGGGCTCCCTCCGGTGGTTGCTGAGGGTAATGAACTAATTACTGAATGGCCTCAGCTGGCTCTGAATGGTATGATTATAAGTGACCTGAGTTCCCATCACCTTGACGGTAAACAATTGTTCCTCCTGGTCTTGCTTGGGCACAGCTTGCTTTCCTGCCTCTCATTCAGATAAGTGTTTTGCGTTTTTTTTTCCTCTGTTGGATTTTCACTGCTGGTTTGCTGCTTGCAGTGGTCTAACCTGGTCCCCTTTTGGGGTCTGCCGCTGCAATTGTGCTCATTTTGTGTTTGCACTTTTGCTCTGTTCCTTTGAGTCGCTCGTCAGGGCCATGGGGTACTCGGCACCGAGCCCGTTCACTTCAATGGGGGATGTCACGGGTAGCACAGCTCGGTCCATGGCCTGGGCGCTCACTAAAAAGGGGGGGGATTTACAGGGGATTATAATGGTTTGTAAGATGTTCGTGACGCCACCTGTGGTACCTGGTCAGTGTGACCAGCGCTGGCTGTGTAAATCCACTGAGGGGTTGTTTCTGGGCAGCAAGGTGTTAAGTCTTCCACAGGCAAGACTGGGTCCCTCAGGGTAGATGGCAGTGTTTGGGGTGCAAGACGAAGGGGTGCTTCAGCCGCAGAAGCAATAATGCAGACACACACACACACACGAAAGCCTCTTTCTGTACCTTACTGATGAAATTGCAGGCACGTCCCGGATGCTGGCAGGGTGGAGGATGCACGTCCAGTAATCCCACTGAGTAGGTGTAGGCCTCCTTACTCCTGAGTGTGAGTTTCTGACCGATGAAAGAAGTCTAACTCTGTCTTCACTTATACGCCCGGCTGACTTTGTGGTGGGGCCTTCTCTTGGATAGAACAGTGTCTCTGTATGCAGCGTCCTGTTAGACCCCCGTCTTCCTGACCCCGGTTACGTATCAGCACTCTGGGCCCCTGCGACCTGAAGTCCAGCAGGGTCTCCGGTTATCTCCTACTAGTCGTGTAGATTCTAGCAAGCTCGGACCCAGTGTCCGGTATTCAGAGTAGAGGTAGCTATCAATGCTGTTTTCAACCTCCGTTACTCTCTTCTTCTCTTCCACTCGCTTTCGTCCTACTCCGACCCTTAACATAAGCACACTAGCAGAAGATGGCTGATTCTCCTCTATCTTCACCGCTCTCAAAGCGTCGGCACGCTTGCTCCCTGAATGAACTCAGTTGACTCAGTTCTGACCAGGCTGAGTGACTATCTTTCTCCACTTGTACTAGCTGTCACGACGTATAACAGATATATTCAAAGATAGCAACCTATATCTAATGTGACATCATTCTAAATATCATATAATAGAGAAAAAATCAACATGTATACATAGTATCTGCCAGCAATGTCTTACCGACATAATATTATGTATTGTGGGTCAATACTGTGTACGTGCACCTGTCTCAGGATAGAGGTGGACCGGGGTCTATGCTGACCTGAACTGGGTCCTGACTAGTCCTCTACCTGGAGGTACGTTAATGGTACAGAGGTCCAGGCCGCCAGCGTAACCTGTCTCCTGTAGATCCCTGACACTGTAATCTAGTCCTGAGAAGGACCCTGATTACCACCACAGGGAATGGGCAGGTCACAGCTTACACACAGTCTTAGACAAACGAGACAGACAAGGGGTAAGAAAACACAGCCTCGCATACCACACTTCCACTACAGAGGAACACAAAAGGTTAAGGAGATAAACAATAAGCAAGGAGAGGAAAAAAACCACAACAGGCACTCTTAGCTTAAGTCTTCAAAAACGACCGCTCTGCTGGTCTGAATGAATGCTTTCACCGGCAACTTCCCCTCCCCCCCCCCCCCCCCCCCCCCGCAGACCAGAGGTAAAGAAGGAAGCAAATTAACAAAAACATCAAACGCAGTGGGCGAGGCGGTCAGCCAGACCAAGGAGAAAGGGATTCCTCCCTCAGTGCCGAAAAACACCCGCCCAGAAACTCAGCTGTGCGAAGTCAGGGTGTGCAATCGCGACGTCTCCGCCGCGAACACCCGTGACACTACCTCCCCATTGAACTAAGCTCAAAGCTGCCGTCTAGGTTTCTCAAAACTGTTGTTCTCTTTCCTTTTTCTTTCTAATGCTCTGTCTGAAGCGCTATCAGGATTTCCGTCTACTGACGTGCACCTTCTAAACAATCTCCAACACTCCTAGGAACTAAAAATTTTTCCACTTCTGTTAAATCACCAACTCACTGAACTCTCTGCTTTCTAGGTGTAGACTGTCTGCTTCTCTGGAGACTAAACCAAACTAAGCTTTTGTCTAGCTCTCTCAGCTGTCACTAGACTTCCTGGGTGACTAAGCTGAAATCTGTCTTCCCATCCTATAACTCGAAAGGGCTCCCTTGTAGCCTGGGAATGGTGAAGCTGTGTGAATGAATATCAGACCAGCGGTTTTAAAAGAAGGAACTAATTAACAAAACATCAAACGAGTGGGCGGGTGGTCACCCCCCTGAGAGAAAGGATTAACTCCCTCAGTGCCGAAAAACACCCAGCACCAGAAACTCAGCTGTGCAAAGTCAGGGTGTGCAATCGCGAGATCTCCGCCGCGGACACACCCTTACAGTACCCCCCCTTTACGAGGGGCCTTGGACCTCAGGGCCTGGTCTATCGGGTGAGTAGTGTGGAAGGCCCGAACCAAAGGTCTGCGTTAATATCCGACCAGAAACCCACTCCTCCCCCTCAGGCCACCCCCTCCAATGAACAAGGTAGAAGGGACCGGGATTCAGACGTGAGTCAATGATCTTCGATACCTGAAACCCAAATTACCATTGACCAACTGTAGGAGGAGGGTAGAGGTGCGGTATAACGGCGCCACACCTCTTAAGAACGATTTGTGGAAAACATTGTGGATTTTAAATGTAGGAGGGAGGTCAAACGGAAAGCCACCGGATTAACTATTGACTGATCCTGTATGGCCCGATGAATCTGGGACCGAGTTTTTCCAGGAGGGAACCTTAATTTTATTTCCTGGTAACAAACCATACCAGATCGTTCACCTTAGGTCCGGACCGACATCTCCTCCTATAAACCATAGTTTGTATCGGTTCCCCACGTACTCAATTTATTAGCACTACTCTCCACTGAAGCAAGTGACGACGAAAATCGTTCCTCCTCAGGAACCCAGAAGAGCCCCCCCCCATTGAATGTACAAAACTGGGGATGAAAAACCATATGCCCAAAAAAAAACGGGGACTTACCGTGGCTCGCTCCGCCTTTGTTAAGACGAACTCCGCCAGAGGCAAGAAAGAAGCCAGTCCCCTGGTTCTCTGACACAAAACACCGGAGATATTCTCCAAGTCTGATTCAACGTCTGTCGACCATTGGTCTGCGGGAAAAACCAAAAGAAAAATGAAACTGCATCCCCGAGGAACAAAATGCCTTCCAGATTTGGACACAAATGAGGCCCCCGATCCGACACCCATCGGGGGGTACCCGTGAACCTTACAATTCCCCAATGAACACCTGCCGCCAGAGTTTTAGCATTGGGGAGGAGAAGAGCAATAAAATGTGCCATTTTGCTGAACCTGTCAACTACAACTGTATACAGTTTTACCTGAAGATGGAGGGAGGTCCGAATGAAGTCCCAAGACAGATGGGTCCATGGAGCTCCGGGATTTTTTAACTTAAAAAGGGGCCCCCGAGGAAGATAGTGGGGTCTTAGAGCGCGAAATACCCACAGGACCGACAAAAAAATACCACCTCTTTATTTAGGTTAGGCCCCAAAACGGCGAGAAAGGAATCTACAGTTGCTTTACTCCCTGGGTTCCTGCAAACAGGAAAGAATTATGGTGCCTCAATAACCTTTTGTCTTAACTGATTGGAACAAACAGTTTCCTGGGGTCCTACAGGGGCGTCCCCCTAGCCCCAATACCTCCTCCTCAAGCTCGAGCATACAGCCGACACCACAACTTCCCCGAAGAATAGGAACGGGTATCCGGCCCCCGGGGAAACTCGAGAAAGGCATCAGCCTTAACTTTTTTGACCCAGGAGATATTGACGACCCCAAAAAATTTAAACCTGGTAAAAAACAACGAAAACCCTCGAGCTTGTCTGGAAAAATTCAGCGTTTTGCAGACTTAAATAAGCAGGTTCTTTATCAGTAAGTGGTGACCGGGTGGACTGCCCCCCCAAAAGTACCCCTCTTCAAAAGCCAACTTAATGGCCAAAGTTTCCCTATTGCCGACATCTAATTCCTCTCGGCGGACGCAATTTTTTAGAGAAAAGCGCACGGGCCTTTACCAGGGGAGGACCTTTTAGATAATACCGCACCCACCTATCAGGATGCTCTACCCCACAAAGAACGGGTTGGAGCATCTGGTTGGATGAGTATGGGTGCGAAGCAAAAACATTTTTTCAAGGAGGAAAATGCTTGACAACTTTGTCAGACCACCTAAAAATCCGTCCCTTTTCTTGATGTCAGTGAGAGGTTTGAAACAGATGAGAAATTAGAATAAATTTCCGGTGTTTAGGAAACCCCAGGAAACGGGCCAGTGCTTTAAGATCTCTGGCCGATCCCATTCAACACCGCCTTCACTTTCCCAGGGTCCAACGGAAACCGGAAGCTGACACCAGGGAATCCTAAAAACTGAAGTTCCTGTACGGCGGGAATAACCCCTTTTTTTTTTCCCCTTTGGCGTACAGTTTTAAAAACCGCAAGATTGAACACCGTCTCACAGCTTCTGAGAGAAAAAGATCCGGCGAGTAAATTAAAGATGCTGATAAAGACCAAACGCCCATTAGGGGCGAAAAATGTCATTAACAAAATTTGAAACCCGCGGGGCAGTAGCAGACCGAAAGGCATGCAAGGTTTCATAAGTCCCTCCGGGTGTTAAACCGCCGTCTTCCACTCATCCCCTCCTTTATCCTAATGATTAACGCCCCCTGAGATCCAACTTAGAGAAACATTTGGCGCCACAATCTGATTGAAGAGATCAGGATAAGGGGGGGATACGGATCTGGACGTAATCCGTTAAAGCCACGGAATCCAGGCAAGGCGTAGGCCCCATCTTTTTTCTTCACAAAGAAGAACCCCGCGGCCACGGGGAAGATGAGGTCTAATAAGCCCTTGGCCGACTTTCCGAAATGTAACCTTCATAGTTGCCTTCCCCAGAAAGGTTTATTAACCTGATTTAGGTAACTTACCATCAGGAAGCAATTTTATAGCACAGTCATATGGGGCTAGAGGAGGTAATTTTGACACCCTTCCTCTGAAAACAATCCTCAAGTCCCCAAAAAGGGGTAAGGTTTAGGCACGACGCCCTGTGACCGGTTCATGCATTACTATTGCAAAATTCATCCTTGGCTTAATTCTGGATTGCCAATTAATCACAGGGTTTGTTTGCCAACCAAAAAGCCGCCAATAGGGTGGGAAGGCCCCCAAA
>JARQOD010000005.1:539262047-539338048 GCA_033576555.1 Oophaga sylvatica | reverse complement strand
TTATAAAAAAAAATATGGAAAATATCTCCCACCGAGGAATGTAGGAGCAGGGGTGCGGGGGCACTGAAAGACACAACTACCACTGTAAACATTTCCGGGGTGTTATAAAAGGGGGCCGCTTTCATTAACGGTGCCACAACGGTCCCATCTGGTATGGCAGCTCGGGTGTATAGAAGCGAATGGAGCCGAGCTGTAATGCAAAACGTATGGCGCTGGTTTGGGAACAAAGGAGCCATGTTTTTCTATTCCTGGACAACCCCTTTAAGTCATGGTGGCTATGAACCAAAGCAACCCAGAGGATTACTGGGAATATTCCCTTTTTTTTATCCCCCCTCCCCCCCCAAGAACCATAATGATTTTTACCTATTAATTAGGTAAATAAATATATACAAAAAGGTGGAGGAGAGATGATGTAACCCGGGAATGTCGTCGCTGTTTTTTTTTTTTTTTTTTAGTTATTTTGTGCGAACAGGGGCGTAACTTGAAGCTCAGGACCCCAGTGCAAAATACGTAACTGACCCCCAACCACCGACCGATGCCTTAAACACTGGTGTCGATGAGAGGCCCACCATACCGACCTGCCCTTTATAACACTGGTGTCGATGAGAGGCCCCAACCATACCGACCGCATGCCCTTTATAACACTGGTGTCGATGAGAGGCAAATAGGCCCCATGGCCTGGGTCTGACAGTACGCCCACTACGCCCGTGTGGGAAGATTACTAATTCCAAGGACAATTTTACACAATATTAAAGATGGTCCTCGAGGGAGAAGTCACACGGCGACACGTCATACATTACGACCATTCAAACTGCACATATACAAAAATGATATAGAAATCCCAAAACAGAGCGTTAGCTGGGCACCGTTCCCGACAAAGAAGAACTTGCTCATTCCGAAGGCACAAGGGCTTGTTGTATTGCCAAGTTTTTGTATTTTGTTTTTTTTTTTTAGACCATTTTTATAGATCACTCGCTGCCAAATCCTTATTATCCAAGTAATTTCCCATGATTTACCAGAATAGAGCGTCCCGGGGAACTGTCTTTGGCGTGGTGTTTAATATCTGCTGGTAACGCCGTCTTCTCCGATAATGACTGGGTGCAACCAACAATTTTCCATGGCTGTTTTGTTCCTTAATTTTTTTATTATTTTATTTTCTCAGTTACATCAAAAAGGCCTTGGAACAACTTCCAAGAAAAAAATCCAAGACAAAAGCATTTCTGTACCTTCATCCAGTGAAGACCAATTTCCTTAAATAGATAAACCCTTAAAGTGCCCAGAATAAAGAGGGGGTGTGGGTGGAGGGAGGAAAAGGAGGCGGTGGGTTAAAGACAGTAATCATCAACCATTCGTATTGGATGAAATGTCCTGGGAACCAGGAGGCTGGAAACAATTTAACCCCTGGTCTGGGCCCATCCGGGATTCGACACAACGAACAATGTAGGTTGAACTTGTGCTTGTATGCAGCCTCTTCCAAGAACCCAAGAAAGTTAAAGCTACAATGAAGCGTCTGAAGTGTAAGATCCAGTTATGAGAATTCAACGTCACACACCATGTCCATAGTTGGGAAGCGCCTGCCACCAGCTATCTGCCCTCATAGACATCGCCTGATATGTAAGCTCAAGTCACTCCTTAGTAGTAGTCGTTACAAGGCCAGCAGGGTCGGGGAGTTCAAAGAATCAGAAGATTGGTCCCCACTGCTGCTGCTCCGACGATGAGCCTTAGAGCAAGACTCAGAAGGAGAAGTTGACGACTCCTGATCTAACACGCTTGGGTAGGTGAAGACGAGATTAGGGGCGCTTGGAGTGCTCGGAGGTGTTGAAGACATCACAACGGGTGTGTTGAGAGGTTCCTCGTTGAAGAAGTTTCCACCAATGTTGATTGGTTTAATCACAGACCTCTGCATTTTGTCAGTGGGGGCGACGGAGGACGACCTGACGTCCTCATCAATGGGTTCTTGTTTAACAACCACTCGGCTTCCCATCATGGAACGGGCAACATGAGCATTGTGAGTTGGGTTGATCCGATCCTCAATTTGTATTTTACACATGGGCGAGTGGGCGACCAACATGAACTCCAGTTTGTCCTTCTCCTTTTGCAGTTCGGCTATCTCTTTCTGAAGGCCAGATTTTTCTTGTTCCAGTTTTTCAGTTTCCTGAAAACAAAAATAAGGAGAATTAAATTTAAAAAGGCACCGATAAACCAAATTTAACAAAGGCATTCTTATTTTCCAAGTGGATGATGGTTCTGCTGTCAAACTAAACAGGTCACGTGGAAAATTCTACTGTCTAAATAGACATGGGACCATCATGGGGTCCAAAAAAAAAAACGGAAATTCCTTGACCACAACTCCATACCCTGACAATCAGAGAAAGATGAGAGCTGAAGGAACACTTCGGAAAGGGTCACACTCCTCTGTTCTAGCACCACTGGGCCATTTTTTTTGTTGGTGTAGTCTAAACATTTTTGGGGTGTTTTCAGCAAAGTTTATTGATTCATTATGATACTTTATATGTATGCAGGTAAATGGCACTCCCTGACCCCTGGCTTAGATATGTAGGAGAATGACACTAGAATATTGTATTTATACAGTAAGATGATGAAATCGGGAACTCTTATGCCCAATTACAGAACTTCAGTCAGCAGAAATGAAGGAAACAGATTGGTTACGTACAGCCTGGAGTTTGTCCGTTAACTCTCGTCTTCTGTTGCGACACTTTGCGGCGGCCAGTTTGTTCCTTTCTCTCCGAACCCTTCGTTTTTCCTCTTCTTCGGGTGACAGCTGCGGATAAAGAAAAAGAAAAATTTAAAACAGGCAGCACATTGCGGTAAATATAAAACCCACAAAATGTAAATGGCCGTTGGCTCTGTAGGAAGCTGTGGTGTCATGGAATTGAGCAAGTGTAAGGAGTGTGCGAGCCAACGAGAAGGAGAGCGGAGAAGCTATGTGGTTAGAACAAAAACATTTCACAATCTGCTAATCAATTGTAATCCTGAAAAGAAACAGGATTTGTGTTATAGAAGCTGGGAGCAAAAATGAAGGGAGCAATATGGTCTCTGAATAATACAAGGAACTGGGGTAGTATTATAGTAGTTAGATTCTTGTAGCATAAGAGCAGTATTATAGTAGTTATATTCTTGTACATAGGAGCAGTATTATTGTAGTTATATTCTTATACATAGGGCAGTATTATAGTAGTTATATTCTTATACATAGGAGCAGTATTATACTAGTTATATTCTTGTACATAGGGGCAGTAATATACTAGTTATATTCTTGTACATAGGGGCAGTATTATAGTAGTTATATTCTTGTACATGGGGCAGTATTATAGTAGTTATATTCTTGTACATAGGGGCAGTATTATAGTAGTTATATTCTTGTACATAGGGGCAGTATTATAGTAGTCATATTCTTGTACATAGGGGCAGTATTATAGTAGTTATATTCTTGTAATAGAGCAGTATTATAGTAGTTATTTTCTTGTACATAGGGGCAGTATTATAGTAGTTATATTCTTGTATATAGGGGTAGAATTATTAGTTTTATTCTTTGATATAGGGAGCAGTATTAGTTATATTTCTGTTTATAGGAGCAGTATTAGAAAACTAAATGGTCATAGAAAATGTCTTATCAGTAGTCAGGCTTTTCCTCTAAAAAAACACTGTCAGTACATTGGACTTTGAGACTTACACAGTGCAGGTTTCGGGGGTGGTGGAACATTGCATGGTATGGTATCATGATTAGCTATTATTATGACTAATGATGACATAGATGATGTATTTGTAATTTTAATGTAGCAACTTAAAATACCAGAAATATTTTAAGTACAATCAAAGCACTTGAAAGGGGGCATGTTGACTCCTTGCTGCAGTCCCATACCTGCTCATCTCTTCTTCTCCGGCCAGCGGTAGTACCAATGCTTTTGATGACTCCTGGTCGTTGTAGGGCTGCATGCCCACCTAGTGACGGGTGGTTCGGTACTGGATGCCCGTACGGATGTGCTCTGCCATAGGGATTGGACATAGAGGTGATCACAGTTGGTTGGACCATCCACTGTAAGTCCTGACTGGTGGTGATGGCGTTGATGGTGGGAATAAAGGCACTGCTGGATCCTGGCATGTCGTTCCGGTATTTCTGCTAAAGAAAAAAAAAACAAAAATACAAAAGATTGGTCAAAATATAATTCAAGTTGAAGTTCTAGTGTAAAGAAGATATATTGTGAGGGACCAATCATCGACAATATGGCACAGAACTGTCCCAATAGTCACCTACTACTAATACATTAAGAGTGTAACGCCTGATGCCGAGCCCAGAAGCAAAGCCCCCCGACGCGGGAACCCCGGAGGCAAGGCCCTCCGACGAGGGAACCCAGGAGGCAAGGCCCCCTGACGCGGGAACGCAGGAGGCAAGGCCCCCCAATGCGGGAACCCAGGAGGCAAGGCCCCCCGAAGCGGGAACCCATGGGGCAAGGCCCCAGTCGCGGGAACCCAGGAGGCAAGGCCCCCCGACATGGGAACCTAGGAGGCAAAGCCTACCGCCAACACTCATTGGATATGCCATCAGTGCGTAGTTCTGACTTAAAAGGTATAGGGAGCAAGAAGTCTGTCTTTAAAGGCCATCCCTTTTATGCTGGTAATGGACATGATGATCTTCAGCTCACGTACAGGGTCCCACAACCTGCAAGCATGAAATAGATCTCATCCCATGGAGTCACGGTGGGCACCATGGTACATGTAGTCCATCCACATAGGCTGAAGGTGACATAAAGCTGTAACTTTCAGTGAAGGAGACAAGACGCTGGCGAGTAGCTGTCCTTTCCGTCTAGACACCGACCACATTAGAGAACTTTCAGGAGTGAGGTCACAGTTTCCTCTGCACCTGGCTGAGAACGAAGGTACATTGTGCGAACAACACCCTGGCTCAGCGAGAAAACAAGGATCCGCCGCCGGCTAGATCACCACCGGGCGGAAAGCATCTGCCCCGGCCAACGCCAGATTAACGCCGACACCTAAGCCCTTAACCCTTTCAGATGCTGTCTCAAAACAGACATACCCTATGTGGGGGGGTCAATGAATGGGAAAAGCAACAGGTGCAAGTGTCCCCCCCGGGACGGAGCTCGTACTCGTCAAGTCACGGAGCCATCCTCTGCCGGGGACTAGTGGTGGAATTGTTTAGAGGTCACCACCACTATTGCAATATTTCTGGGACCCCAAGATCAAGGACTGTACCCCTAACCGATCATCTGGCTCCCCGAGGTGCAGTGGCACCTGCCGTTCATATAGCCCCCATGGAGGGCTCATACGTGACACACGCCATAGTTACCGCAGGCTGTCAATCACTCCGGGCTCATCCTGCTCGGTGGAAACTTCCTTGTCCAGGCAGAACGCAGCTCGGGAGGGAGAGGCAGGAAATCTCGATTGCATAATCGCCTCCCACTGTAAAACCAACTTCCCCCTCTTCTCCTTCCCTTTTTTTCTTTTTTTAAAACACAGCTCCATTTACTTAATGCCCAGGTGTGGTCGCAGTCACTCCCAGGGCTAGGACACTTAACCCTTCCCTAACCAGAGACAAAGAACACAGGTAAAAAATAAATAATGAACTTTTGTTGATTTTTTTTTTTAAATTTAAGGCTTCCATAATGAGAAAAGTTAAGAGGTGCAACTGACATGGGGGAGGGAGCACTGGAGGCCTGTGCCCCCATTACACCCACATGATCCCCACCCAATCCACTGATCGGGAGTGTGTGCAGCTGAGAGGGTCTAAACCCCCATCACAATGTCTGATTGGTTGAGAGGGTCCTGACTCATTTGCATACAGCACTTGAAAACTTTCTCAAACCCCACCCCCGCTTATGTCCTCCTGGTGATGTCTATTACCCCATCTCTGCCGCTCACCGCACCATAGTGGGCTTATGAACATGAATCTTGTCCCAGCGTGCACAGACATAGTCAGAGCCTTAGTTTAGCCCCTTTTCCCTGGCCCCATGTTACCCCCTTGGCCAAGACAATGCGGCTTCTTTGCACTTCCCCTGCATCTTGCCCCCTGAAACCACAGCTAGGGGTGCACCCCTATAAAGAATCAACATGAGCCCTTGCGTTGCCACTGGTCCACACCAAGACACCCCACCATCTTGGGGCAGACTCCGGGACTTGTTGCCCTCGCGAACACCCTGATGCCCACCAGGAAAGGGCACAATGGCCATCCTCTATCGCTCGCACCCCCTTATCTTAACCCATGACCTTTCCAAGTCCCCCAAATCTCATTTTTCCAAAGAATCCTGTGCTATTTCAAAATGTTGCATCTTCTCTAAAAAGTTGAACCCTTTCCCGCTCATTCATGCCGGCGATGATGTAACCCAGATCCTGTGACTCAGTGATCGCCAAACATTCCTGTCCATTGATTGCACAGAGGAGAATGGAGGCGGCCAAAATACAAAGTAGCAATTCGTCCTCTTTCCCATCCCGGAGTCTCCCACACATCCCCTCCGGTTACTGGAATCAGCTACATGATTTCCCCACTTGACACAATCTCAGGAAGCCGCCCCGCGGTGACCTCTAGGGGGCAGCAGATTCCACATGGAGGAGGCTGGGAATTCTCCCATTTCTGGGAAAGTCTCCTTTGAAGTGTGAAGTATTTCACAAGCCTCCAGCAAATCATTCCCCTCCTCTCCTGGAGGCAGACGGGGCCTTTCCCGGAGGCACTTTGGAGAAATCTGTGGATTCTGTAATCACCTGCCTTTTAGGGGATGAAGAATATAATTTTGCAATAAATAGAAAAATAAAAAATAAACTCCGGGGAGTGAAAAGGAATTGACGAAATTTGGTGAGAACATGATGATGAGCAGGAAATGTCACCGAGTCCAGACAGGACGGCAGAGAAAAGGGTCCAAATACTGGGACAATCCGGTGGCACAATGGAGGCAGCGCACTTCCACTGCATCGCCAGGCCGGGCAGCCAGGACCCCATTCCAATCTGCTTCTGTGGTTCATGACTTGGGGAAAGTCAGAGTAGTGGCAGAAAGTATGGTATAGACTTATTACTCACAGCTGAGGGTTTGTTACAATTGTGCCCTATTCTGACAGTTTGCTACAATGAATCAGTGCAAAACTTAAGAAGTAAACAAAATGAGCAAACACCCTACAGCAAATTAGTAAATAGTAACACGGAAATAACATAGGAGACTTCATTAACGCTACTGTGATCAAAAAACTATAAAAACCATCGGACCGCGACAAGGCGACCCCATCGGGACGGTCCTAATCGGTCTCTAGTAATAAAATCTTACCATGTGTCAGACAACTTGAATGTGAATAAGGGCCAAACAGGACGGGGCCCCGACGAAGATGCCTGTCTATGGGGAGCTGTACAGCGAGAGTACTTAGCTCAGAAAAGCAGGCCACATTGTGGTGGGTTCACCTTGTCGCGATGGGTTCACCTTGTCGCAGTGGGGTCACCTTGTCGCAGTGGGGTCACCTTGTCGCAGCGGGTTCATTTTGTCGCGGTGGTGTCACCTTGTCGCAGTGGGTTCACTTTGTCGCAGTGGTGTCACCTTGTCGCAGTGGGTTCACTTTGTCACGGTGGTGTCACCTTGTCGCAGTGGTGTCACCTTGTCGCAGTGGTTCACTTTGTTGCGGTGGTGTCACCTTGTCACGGTGGGTCACCTGTCGCGATGGGTTCACCTTGTCGCAGTGGGTCACCTTGTCGCAGTGGGTTCTTTGTCGCAGTGGTGTCACCTTGTCGCAGTGGGTTCACTTTCGCGATGGGTTCACCTTGTCGCGATGGGTTCACCTTGTCGCAGTGGGGTCACCTTGTCGCAGTGGGGTCACCTTGTCGCAGTGGGGTCACCTTGTCGCAGTGGGGTCACCTTGTCGCAGTGGGTTCACTTTGTCGCGGTGGTGTCACCTTGTCGCGGTGGGATGTTTTTTATGCTTTTTGATCAAAATAGCGATAACTAAGTCCCTTCTGTTATTTACATGTACTATTACCATTTACTTATTTGCTGTAGGGTATATGCTCGTTTTGTTTTTCCTGGGTTTTCTCTGTGAAGTGGCCACAGTGTGAACATGCTCTTACACAACGCACTGTACCTGCTTATAGTCCGGCTCCTTTCTTTGGTTTTAATGTATCAGTGTATGTAGAGCAATGTACCACACCAGAGTCCAGAGAGATACATTAGGGTTCTCTTGTATGATACATTGCAACAAATCCCCAGCTTATTTTCTATGAACGATAGAATGAACAAGCAACGATTGCAAACTATTAATTGGTCCAGGGTCGGACATATCATTGGTGCAACCTGTGCAGCCGCACAGGGGCCCAAGAGGTGAGGGGGCCCGTTTATACCTCCAAAGCAGGTGTAATTTTGCATTTTTAGGAGATCTTGAGCTGCAGAGGGCCCATATATTGTTCTTGCACCGGGGCCCTTTTCTGACTGTGTCCGCCAGTGAATTGGTCTCATTTGGCGACATTTTTATTTGCTGGTGGATAAACTGATCTTTATGAATGCGATTCCTGTTTGTCTGTCAGGGCGCTGGGGACGATGCTACGGGGACCATCACCGGATTAGTGTGGCCACGATTCCCAATACTCTGCCACACCGGCCCCTCGTTCAGACAGAGGCCGTGGATCTCCGGACAAACCACAAGAGGTCGGGGGACCGGCGCTCCAGGCTCGGTTGGGCAATCGTTCAGAACAAACAGGAAATACTGCACATACCCAGACGCTGCTGAAATAAAGGCGCTGAGGGCAGACACGTGGCCTCTCCGGGGACAGGTAGACTCACCCTATTCATGAAAAACATCTCAAAGTCCACTAACAATGACACGTAACTATATCCTAGCCCTATCTGCTCCTGGAAAAGCTGGGTGACCCTACTCTCTCTAACTCACCCAGCTTTCCCAGTCTCAAGCCTTTTGACCTGAACTTTTTATATATATTATTCAGGAGTCTGGGAAAGCTGGGTGAGAACCTCTGACGGAGCTGTATAGGTGCTCAGGTGGAACTGGCTGATAACAGAGAACAATAGATTGCATTCAGCTTTACTCATAAGACAGGGTTAACTTCTCAGCTATTCCTTCTTTGGGTGTGTCCATGTCCATTGCCAAATTCCTTCCCATTTACTCTGCTGACACAACAGGGCCGCTCAGGAATACGCCCAGCCGGAGGAGAAAGGGGGTCAGAAGTCCCCGGATCTCAGGCACCTTCCAAGCTACAAGTAACAAAAAAAGACATCCGATACTCCAGAGATTCTGATAGTCCGGCATACGGATTGGAAATAGTCTAGAACTGATCTCTACAAATTCTCTTCTCTAATAGGTCCGATAATCCGGCCCCAGTAATACTAGGCGGCCATTACTTCTTCAGGGCTGCCACTCAGCTTTCCTAGTGCAGGGTTCCCCAACTCCAGTCCTCATGGCCCACCAACAGGTCATGTTTTCAGGATTTCCTTAGTATTGCTCAAGTGCTAATTGCATCATGTGTGCAATACAAAGGAAATCCTGAAAACATGACCTGTTGGTGGGCCATGAGGACTGGAGTTGGGGTACCCTGTCCTAGAGGATGGAGGGGAAAAATCTGCCCAGTTTCCATGCCATAATAAGAGACTTGGGCTGAATTACTGCCCATGTAGGAAACGTGGATGATAATCTATATAAAGGAGGCCATAGTTCTTGTCACCCAGCTTTCCCAGAAAAACAAACATCCGATCCCCAAATATACAATTGAATTTTTGTATTATCGATATCTGACATTGAATGCAATCAGATTGTACAATCAGAGGTAGATCTTCTACAAGAAATGGCCGCTGGGTCCTGATCGGCCCAAGCTCTGCGCTTCTTTATAGCAAGCCCCATTAACCCTGTAATGCCTGGATGCTTTTATACCATTTACAGGCCTGTCCTGTTTTCCTTGGTCTTATCTCTACATCGGTCTCATTGTTTAATGAGGTCATGGCCATAAAACATGCAGCTTATTATATAAAAGGTTCATCCCCAAGTAATCCATGGGCGCTGCCATGTTGACTTTCCATACTACCAGTCAATGACTGCGTCCTATATAATAGCAATGAGCACCTGTCACCAGTAGAGGGCAGCAGTGACCTCCATGAGAGGTGGCCTGGGCCCAGGCGGCACAACCTCGACCCTTTCCGGTAATATTTGTACCAGTTGGCAGAACTAATTATCTGTATGAATGTTACCATTCCTGATTAGATACATTTCCATGCCTAATGAGATGCAGGGCGCGTTCCGACAAGTTGCCCCAATCAAGGCCTTGGTGGCCAGAAATTCACTGTAATTAAATTAAAGGGGTTTCCGAGTTATAAAACTTTCCAATATACTTTGGATTTCAAGTCATTGTTTTTGCTTGCTGTCAGTGAGGGGAAACATTGTTATTTTAGACCCCTAGACTGAATTCCTGTGCAGAACCATTTCCTCCCAGCTGAGGGTTTGCTACAATTGCATCCAACCTAGACAATCCTCTGTGAGCTAAATGCACCATCTCCCCTTTGTTACAATGTATCAGACCAGTGTCACATTTTAGGCTGTAGAGATCCAGAACATGATGGGTAACTGGGCAAGTGGCGGTATAAAGGGGTCACTAAAATCCAGTATAGTTAGGTGGAAGTGACAGGGTTAACAGGCCATCCCAGTACATGGGGGTGGACAGTGGCGAAGTATTGTCATTTGGCGGATCCAACACAGTAATTTACTAGAACCTCCTCCTTCTTAATATGACTACAGAACAAAGACGCCAGCCCTCCCCCATTGGACCGGCACCAAGAAAGCCTCGTCTAGGGGTCGCTGCAGGTTTGAGACAAATACACAAAGATTTATCGGGCGTCTTCTATATACAATGACCTTCAGCCCGGACCCCTGATTTCATCCACACCCTGTACCAGCGCTCGCCCTGCGGGGGCACAAGGTGGGCAGGGTGTGTCTGCAGAGTGAACTTTACTATTTGTATAAGGGCCTATAATCAATAACACAAAGTACAGCGGGTGCTGCGCTCGGGAACATAACCCCCTTCCATATAACCGCCCAGCAGCCCCATGTAAACTTCAATATATCTTTGGATCATCATTAGTCTTTGTTTGCATCGGCGGAGATTGCGGTGTAGTTTGGGTTATGGCATGATGGCAGTGTCACATCTTCCCTGGTCGTCCTGACACCCGATATACAAAGAAAAAGATATATATCTTTGTACCATGTTGGCCAATCTATGCCTGAAGAGACCTGAGTAGTCTCCAAAGCTTGCACTTTCTTACTATCTTTTCAGTTAGTCATTAGAAGGTATCAACCACAGAGGACTCGCAATTCTAAATATTTTCCGACATACAGAGTGTTTCACCAGGAGAGCATGTGCCGGAGAATAAGGAGATGTGGCAATACGAAGGGGCTCAACGTGTCCGGAGATGTCTTCAACGACACTTTCCAAGCAAAGGTTCAGCTTGCCGCCCTTGTCCCTGGCAAAGTCACTTGTTGGTGACCCCTCAGTACTGAGCACCAGGGTTACATGCCCGGTAGACGGTCCAACCCTTGCTACAGCCCTGCTCAAGATGTCCCATGTCCTCCATCCACCGACCCATGATCAACAACGATTCAAGAAACCAGCGCCTTCATCCAATGCTACCGCAAACAATGACCCAACACCACTGAGCAACCCATAATGTCCCCCCAGCAGTGATCAATCTCACAAGTGACCCCGCATGTCTACAGTTCTTCAAGAAGCCATCGTGTCCTATATGTCATAAGGGGTTAAGTATCCATGTGCTCCGGTATATGTCACTAGTGCTGGTGAATCATCTGTAGATCACAACATGGGGAACCAGGCTCACCCCAAAGCCAGTGTCACACAACAGATCTACATATCGAGGATCCAATAAGTGACAACCTACAGGACTAGAATCAAGATAAAATCAGATCCACCATAATGGAACCAAACCCAACTGCAGGTGCTGGGTCTGAAGAACAGGTTGGGTCTAGAGGAATTACATACTGTATGTGCAGGTCTGGTGGCTGCACCTCCTCCCACACTATGCAAGATAAGTCAGGACTTGTCCACCTAGTGCAGGTCTAATGTGGACACTTCTACAATCCAGTCAGTGACCTCAATCCTATCTAGACCCTGGAGAACCACCTGAAGGGCTGATTGTATCTCTGCAGGAGGCCAGACTCATGTCTGTACTAGATGCATATAAACAACAATCCAGCATTCACACACAGGAGAGCAGATCAGATCTAGGACTGGTCAACTACAGTCCTCGACTGGCAGATCATTGGACACAAGAATGGTCATCTATGCTGAACATTTCAAGCTGCAGTGGAGACCAGTGCAAGGCAGCCTTCAATTTAACCCAAAATCAGGACTGCCAACCCAACTTTAGTATGGAGGGGGCAACTCAACCAAAATTGGAACTGTTCAACTTAATACAATTTATGACCCATATACCTGCTTTAGTGTTGACTAGCCAACTCAACCCAAAACCAGATCAGTCAACTCAACCCAAAACCGGATCGGTCAACTCAACCCAAAACCGGATCGGTCAACTCAACCCAAAACCGGATCGGTCAACTCAACCCAAAACCGGATCAGTCAACTCAACCCAAAACCGAATAGGTCAACTCAACCCAACACCGAATAGGTCAACTCAACCCAACACCGAATAGGTCAACTCAACCCAAGATATCAGCTGCAAACACAACCTGGAACATGATTGGTGAATTGAACCCAACCCAATATAGTACCCATATATCTACTCTAGAGTTGACCAGCGAGCTCAACCGAAAATAGGACAGGTCAACACAACCCAAAACAGGACTGGGCAACTGGACCCAACATAGAGCCCATATATCGGTACAGAGGAGGCCAAATGAACCCAAACCAAAGTGGCCAACACAAACCAAACCCGAAAAGGTCCACTCAACGTAAAACCGGACCGTCCAGCTTAAAACAAAACAGGTCCAGGAAACGCGACACGACTCGCGGTCTTTGCTCCGGTGTCGGATCCTCACCTGTCGGATTGAGGTAGATAAGGGGCCGCCCGGGTATCCGTCTGGCTGAGCCGGAGAGCTGCTGCTACCACGGGAGGAACTGTCGAAACTCCCTGGATAATCCTGGTACATGGTCCGGCCTCTGAACACCCTTCTAGGTGGTCTTCACAAGCCTCACCCACTCTTGTGTGGGACTGGAGTCTGTCCTGACACTGGGCTACAGGACTCCACACCTCTGCACATCCAGGGCAGCTGCTTCCAGTGTAGACAGGTTATCTCCCTCCTATCTCTAACAGTGCAACATTGTATCACAAGAAAAAGTCCCAGCAAGAACAACAAGTGCAACTTTGTATGAAGAGGATCCAGCAGCAGCTGCCTATGGGCAGTGAGCAGCCATGGCTGGAGGAGGGCTACAATGTCACAGTGCAGTGTGGAGCTGCTCCTGTGCTGGGTGCTCACCTCCAGGTACTGGGCTGATGAGTCAGGCAGCTCCTCTCTGCTATTCCTGTGCTCTCAGTGGATGACTCAGTGGAATGGTATTAGTTCAAACCCACTCTGGTTATCTACTGAGCTTCAGCTCTCCTCCCCACAGCACTGCAATGGGAGGTTCCAGCTCCATGCACGGCCCCCAGCACTGCCCCATGCACAGCAGGAAGCTGCAGCACCTCAGCCCGACCTCATGCATCTGCCCCAGCACCTGGCTCACCACTAACATCCACTGTATGTGACCACTAGATCAATGTGCCCCACCGCCCCCCACGTTCTACAGCGCTTGGTCTCGTCCATTGACGCATGTTGCCATATATGGTCATTTGCGTGTGCTGACGTGAACGGGTTTCCTTGGTTCTAGTGACGTCAGCCGGCAGGGATTCCCTCTCTGGCTGCCTGCGCAATGTGCAGAGCTGATGGCAGAGAGGGGGGTGGACAGGACTCTGAGGGCTGTACCATTATCACTGATGTCAGGGGGGTTATAATATTATTATTACTCTGCCACTATTCTAGCAGTGCACTATTTGCATCTTTATCTCTGGTGTGTAGATTGGGATTGTTGGGAGGGGGGAGATCAGATCTGCACCATTATCACATGTCCGCATTTGGAGGGGTTGTCCATTTTTGGGGACAATTTATTTTCTTTAAATGCATTTAGTGCTTTAAAAAAATCATTTTTGCCATTGGATTTCTTTGCACGGTTTGTCTGTTACAGGCTCTCTGCTTCCTACACTTTCAACTCAATCACCTGAGAAAAAAAGACATGTAAGAGTTAACGCTCCCATCATAACTAGCCCACTGACAGATTCTCAGTTAACTCATTTTTGCAGCCAGTTATCGACAGCGTAACGTGGCAGCTTAGAGGAGGCACACAGCCCAGTAAGTGACACATCACAGGAATAATTGTCTCTGCCCCTACATCATGCTGCTGACAGATTCCCTTTAATGAAACCCAATAACACAACTTATTTATAGCCCCAAATTCATTCATTTAAAGGGGTGTTCTCTAGTTCAGTTTTCAGGAATGCACGGCTCCTCTGCCTCCCGGGGTCCTGCTGCTTGTAGGGGGCTGTGCGCTGATCATTCTCAGACACAACTTTTCAGGGACCATGAAGTTGACCCCATCCAGTGATCCGGCAAGTTTAAAAGCAGCACTTGTAAAGTGGTTAGCAAAAATCTTGTAAGTGCTGTCCTCCTTACTTACCCACCACTCAGATAGACTTCAGCAGTGACTGTTAGTCTATGTAATAAGCAATGGCCGAGCAGCTGCATGCAGCCGTACATCACCAAGCACAAAGCCGAGCGTCGGATAGAGTGGTGTAAAGCCGCCATGATCATCTGTGTGGCCCAGCTGCGCGTGGCACACATGTCTCCTGGAAAATGCACAGGAAAGGTAATTGTGAAGCCTGATATTCATTCACATCACACATTTCTGAACACTGCCACCAGAGGGCAACTTAGATTATTTAAGTTAGTGTGACGTAGCAGTAGTGTTCAGTTGAGTTCAGTTTCCTGTCTCAGGACAGAGCAGTCTAGTCTTGGAGGGAGAGGAGATAAGACTGAGATCTGAAGGAGCTCCTGTAGCTCACCTCATACAGAAGTGGAGGCTAGTACGAGTGGACAAGTGAGGCACTCTAGCCTAGTCAGAGCTGCAAATGAAGCAGTTACCTCAGAACAAGCTTCTGTGTTCCCTATGAACGTGGAAAGTAACTCTCAGAGCGTGCATGAGATCAGTCGACAGAAGCTTCTGATAGCCACTCTGGACAGAGTCTTAGGAAGGAAAGAAGGAAGGGAACTACTGCAGTTATAACAACGAGGCAACTGAGAACAGGTCAGTGAGCTCTGGAAGGAAAGCTTACGACTACAACCACTGCTACCTGTGCTTATGTTAAAGGCAAGAGCAGGGCGACAGGCGAGTGGTAAAAGAAGGACAAGTGACCTAGGTGACAGATCACCTTCACTTAGTAAACCGGACACCGGGGCCCGAAGCGTTGCTAGTGCTTCACGCCTAGTAATAAGAAACACCGGAGGCCTTGCTGGACTTCAAGTCACAGAAGGTAGCCCTAAGTGCCGATATGTAACTGGAGTCAGGGAGAACAGGAGTCTGGCCTGATCAGCCACGTAGGCTTAGTTCTATCCAACAAGAAGACTTCCACCACAATGTTGGCCGGGCGTAGCTGCTACAGAAGGAGTTAAACTTGACTTTATGCAAGTTAGGACTCACATACACATTAAGGAGAAAGGAGGCCTTAAACCTGCTCAGCAATTCCCTGAATGTGCATTCTCCAACCTGACCAGCTTCCCGGGACATACCTGCAACATCTACAAGTAAAGGTATGGAAAGAGACTGCATTGTGTGTGACTGACTTCTTATCCGCACCCTGCATCACCATAGACTTTGAGGGATCAGTCCCACCTGTGGGGGACTTAACATCTAGCTGCCATAACATCCCCTCAGAAGATTAACCCTGCAGCGCTGGTCAATCTGATCAGAAACCACAGGTGGCGTCACAAACAACTATTACTACAATCCCCTGTAAATATATCACCCATTGCATGACCGCCCAGGGCCACGGACCAATTCCTGCTGCCAGTGACATTCCCCATAGATTTCTATGGGCTCGGTGCCGAGTACCCCATAGCCCTGGTACCGTGTGCGCGTCATCTTTGGCGTCACGAACAGGATACGAAGCTTACAATTTGTGAGTCCTGTGTGCCTATTTGAACTGTTTTGTGCAAAAAGACTGTTTGCTATTTTTGTGATTTTTGGCGCATTTCCCGCCATTTTGCCGCCATATTCGCGCCCTGAGGCGCTGGTGAAGAAAGTGGGCGTGCATTCGTGGATGTGTACCCCCCTGTGGCGCGAAAGTGATGGGCGCCTTATCAAAATGCTATTACAATACCAGAGCCTGCCCTACAGCAAGAGAGATCCGCCTCCTCTTCATCCTCTATGCCAAGAAGAGGAAGCGCAAATCCCGTCTCCACGGAAGAGACCAGATTGTTCCAGATGGAAAGTACAGTCTGGCCTGGAGAGAGATGGCGGAAGGACAGGAGACGCTGTGTGGAGGAGCGGTGGCGCGCAGGCCCCGTTCCCCAGGAAAGCTACTGCCTGTACCGGAGCCGTCCCCAGCTCGGGACACAGACCAAACCATGAAAAAAGTGATGGAGGTGGAAGCGGTGTTAAGGGACCTGGCCCGACACCGAGAAGATATGGAGGAGCTGGAGAAAAGATGGCGTGCCCGGAAACAGCGGCTGCTGTGGGACGCAACGCTCTCCCTCCAGGAGCACAACCATTACCTGTGCCACCACTGCAAGCGGCTGATGAAGAACCGGAGGCCAGCTCCAAAAGTGCTGATCCCGACTCCACCGATGATGCGGCGGGAGAAACGGAGGCTGAGGAGGCCCTGCCCGTTCCGGAGTGCCAGCCAGGCCAGGAGGCCGCAGCGGAATGCAGTCCCCGGTAGGGACACCGGAGGGGTCTCAGCCGTCCATGCCAGAGATCGACTGGGATGATATGGAGTACCTGGACGACATAGAATATGCCGCCCAGATGGAGAACGAAATGCGACGCCGGGAACAGCAGCAGCGACAGCGGTACCATGAGAAGTTCCTCGCCGACAAGGAGAACGTCCGGAGGAATAAAGGTACGCTTCGGGAACCGCGGCGCCAGGGTTCAGTCAGAGAATTCCAACTCCGCAAAGGCTGGGGCTTCATCCATGAGCCAGGCCTGTATCAGGAGATCTTTGTGAGTCGGAGAGATGTGGAGTCTCACTTACCCATCGGGCACCCTGGGAGAGATCTAGTAATCGGGGACATTGTCAGCTACACGCGGCACTGGGGGCTCAAGGGGTGGTACGCCTTAAACGTCACCCGTGTCAGCGACCCCGTCCCCGAAGCCAGTGATGTAAATCGTGCTGCAGTGTCGCAAGCCCCAGCAGCGTCATCTTTAGCGTCAGCACCAGGCCGTGCACCAGCATCGCAACCCGCGATCACTTCAGCACCGCAGGCTGCCGCATATTCTGTCTTATACCCTGCGACCCATTCTGCATCGCAACCGGATGGTGCGACCACAGTTGGATCGCAGCCTAAGCCTGCATCTTCAATGGAAAATTTATACTTGCATGAGACGCCCGTTGCGCCCCTAGTGGATCGCACAAGAACTGTGGCCACTCAAACGCTGATAGCAGGCCATGACTTGTTTGTCATGCGTTCAAAAGAACACCGCGTCGTTCCAGCCCCAGGAGTGGAAGACGTTATTGAAGTTTGCAAGAAAGAAGAAAATCAGTAGGACCCAGACAGGGTTTACTGCCACTGTATAAAGTTTGAAGAAGTTTTATGAAAAATTTGCACTTTATTGAAAAATGTTTGATAATATGTCTGATGATGTTTATTTACTCTGCATATTTAAAGTAGAATACCCCGGTTGGGTAAAGTGAGTCAATTGAAATGTGATTTCTTGAAATGTGTTTTTTATATGCAAAGACTGCGTGGCTGTGGACTGTGCCAGCCCAAAAACTTTCATTGTAAATAGTTCGCACTTCGGTGCCCCATCTTGGTTTTACGCGAAGCCATATCTACCTCTGAAGAAAAACCCGTATGGTGTGGCCTAGAGTGAGGTCTGCAGCAATGAAGTCCTGCAGCCCACCCAGGACCCACTTGGGAGGTTTTTGGTGCGGGTCCTCCACAAGAATCTTGTCTTATACTGTATATATTTATTGAAAAGTATTTTTGATATTTTTCTAATGTCCATTGTACAAAATGTAACGTTAAAGAGTCCTTACCTCCCACAAGGGATGAGTTATATGTTAAATGTTGATGTTATATGCAAAACAAAAATATTTTTCTTTTCTATTTCAGCCCGAGAGTGCTGAGTTTAACTAGGGGAGAAGTGTGGCCCAGCTGCGCGTGGCACACATGTCTCCTGGAAAATGCACAGGAAAGGTAATTGTGAAGCCTGATATTATTCACATCACACATTTCTCAACACTGCCACCAGAGGGCAACTTAGACTATTTAAGTTAGTGTGACGTAGCAGTAGTGTTCAGTTGAGTTCAGTTTCCTCTCAGGACAGAGCAGTCTAGTCTTGGAGGGAGAGGAGATAAGACTGAGATCTGAAGGAGCTCCTGTAGCTCACCTCATACAGAAGTGGAGGCTAGTACGAGTGGACAAGTGAGGCACTCTAGCCTAGTCAGAGCTGCAAATGAAGCAGTTACCTCAGAACAAGCTTCTGTGTTCCCTATGAACGTGGAAAGTAACTCTCAGAGCGTGCATGAGATCAGTCGACAGAAGCTTCTGATAGCCACTCTGGACAGAGTCTTAGGAAGGAAAGAAGGAAGGGAACTACTGCAGTTATAACAACGAGGCAACTGAGAACAGGTCAGTGAGCTCTGGAAGGAAAGCTTACGACTACAACCACTGCTACCTGTGCTTATGTTAAAGGCAAGAGCAGGGCGACAGGCGAGTGGTAAAAGAAGGACAAGTGACCTAGGTGACAGATCACCTTCACTTAGTAAACCGGACACCGGGGTCCGAAGCGTTGCTAGTGCTTCACGCCTAGTAATAAGAAACACCGGAGGCCTTGCTGGACTTCAAGTCACAGAAGGTAGCCCCAAGTGCTGATACGTAACTGGAGTCAGGGAGAACAGGAGTCTGGCCTGATCAGCCACGTAGGCTTAGTTCTATCCAACAAGAAGACTTCCACCACAACGTTGGGCGGGCGTAGCTGCTACAGAAGGAGTTAAACTTGACTTTATGCAAGTTAGGACTCACATACACATTAAGGAGAAAGGAGGCCTTAAACCTGCTCAGCAATTCCCTGAATGTGCATTCTCCAACCTGACCAGCTTCCCGGGACATACCTGCAACATCTACAAGTAAAGGTATGGAAAGAGACTGCATTTTGTGTGACTGACGTCTTATCCGCACCCTGCATCACCATAGACTTTGAGGGATCAGTCCCACCTGTGGGGGACTTAACATCTAGCTGCCATAACATCCCCTCAGAAGATTAACCCTGCAGCGCTGGTCTATCTGATCAGAAACCACAGGTTGCGTCACGAACAACTATTACTACAATCCCCTGTAAATATATCACCCATTGCATGACCGCCCAGGGCCACGGACCGAGTCCTGCTGCCAGTGACATTCCCCATAGATTTCTATGGGCTCGGTGCCGAGTACCCCATAGCCCTGGTACCGTGTGCGCGTCACATCACTGGGCTCTGGAGGAGACGTGTTCTGTGCAGTGACGGATCGCACTTCTCTATCTGCGTCTGATGGAGGAGTCTGGGTTTGGTGACTCCAGGAGGTCGTTACCCCCTGACTGCACTGTGCCCCCTGTACAGATGGTGGAGGAGGATAATGCTATGTGCTGTTATCAAGGGGCGACCTCGGACCCTGAGCTCCAGTGATGGGAAATCTTCATCTTCAGCACAAGACATTGTGGACAATTGTAGCTTCAGCTTTGTGGGAACAGTTTGGGGAAGACCCTTATCTGCCCCCCATGACTGTGCCTAGTGCACAAGCTCCATACAGACATGGAGGAGAGAACATGAGCGGCCGCACAGAGCCCCATACAGACATGGAGAAGAGAACATGAGCGGCCGCACAGAGCCCCATACAGACATGGAGGAGGAGAACATGAGCGGCCGCACAGAGCCCCATACAGACATGGAGGGAGAACATGAGCGGCCGCACAGAGCCCCATACAGACATGGAGGAGAACATGAGTGGCCACACAGAGCTCCATACAGACATGGAGGGGAGAACATGAGCAGCCGCACAGAGCCCCATACAGACATGGAGCAGAGAACATGAGTGGCCGCACAGAGCCCCATACAGACATGGAGGGAGAACATGAGCGGCCGCACAGAGCCCCATACAGACATGGAGGGGAGAACATGAGCGGCCGCACAGAGCCCCATACAGACATGGAGGAGAATATGAGCGGCCGCCACAGAGCCCCATACAGACATGGAGGAGAGAACATGAGCGGCCGCACAGAGCCCCATACAGACATGGAGGAGAGAACATGAGCGGCCGCACAGAGCCCCATACAGACATGGGGAGAACATGAGCGGCCGCACAGAGCCCCATACAGACATGGAGGGGAACATGAGCGGCCCACAGAGCCCTAAGACATGGAGGGAGAACATGAGCGGCCGCACAGAGCCCCACAGAATGAGGAGAGAACATGAGAGGGCCGCACAGAGCCCATACAGACATGGAGGGAGAACATGAGCGCCCACAGAGCCCATACAGACATGGAGGAGAGAACATGAGCGGCCGCACAGAGCCCCATACAGACATGGAGGAGGAGAACATGAGGGCGCACAGAGCCCCATACAGACTGGAGGAGAACATGAGCGGCCGCACAGAGCCCCATACAGACATGGAGGGAGAGAACATGAGCGGCCGCACAGAGCCCCATACAGACATGGAGGGAGAACATGAGCGGCCGCACAGAGCCCATACAGACATGGAGGAGAACATGAGCGGCCGCACAGAGCCCATACAGACATGGAGGGGAGAACATGAGCGGCCCACAAGCCATACAGACATGAGGGGAACATGAGCGCGCACAGAGCCCCATAAGACATGAGGAGAGAACATGACGCGCACAGAGCCCCAACAGACATGAGGGAGACATAGCGGCCGCACAGAGCCCATACAGAATGGAGGAGAGAACATGAGCGGCGCACAGAGCCCCATACAGACATGGAGGGAGAACATGAGCGGCCGCACAGAGCCCATACAGACATGGAGGAAGAACATGAGCGGCGCACAGAGCCCCATACAGACATGGAGGGAGAACATGAGCGGCCCACAGAGCCCATACAGACATGGAGGAGAGAACATGAGCGGCCCCACAGAGCCAACAGACATGGAGGGGACACATGAGCGCCGCACAGAGCCCATACAGAATGGAGGGGGAACATGAGCGCCGCACAGAGCCCATACAGACATGGAGGGAGAACATGAGCGCCGCAAGGCCATAAGACATGAGGAGAACATGAGCGGCCCACAGAGCCATACAGACATGGAGGGCCAGAACATGAGGGCCACAGAGCCCATACAGACATGGAGGAGAGAACATGAGCGGCCGCACAGAGCCCCATACAGACATGGAGGAGGAGAACATGAGCGGCCGCACAGAGCCCATACAGACATGGAGGAGAGAACATGAGCGGCCGCACAGAGCCCCATACAGACATGGAGGAGAGAACATGAGCGGCGCACAGAGCCATACAGACATGGGAGAACATGAGCGGCCACAGAGCCCATACGCATGGAGGGAATGAGCGGCCAGGCCATACAGACTGGGGAGAACATGAGGGCCACAGAGCCATACAGACATGAGGAGAAACATGAGCGGCACAGAGCCTACGACATGAGAGGAACTGGCGGCCACAGAGCCCATACAGACATGGGGGACTGAGCGCCGCACAGAGCCATACAGACTGGAGGGAACATGAGCGCCGCACGCCATACAGACATGGAGAGGAACATGAGCGCCACAGAGCCTACGAAGGAGGAAACATGAGCGCGCACAGAGCCTACAGACATGGAGGGGAGACATGAGCGGCCACAGGCCTACGACATGGAGGGGAACATGAGGGCGCACGGCATACAGACATGGAGGAGAACATGAGCGGCGCACAGAGCCATAGAATGGGAGAAATGAGCGCGCACAGAGCCCATACAGACATGGAGGGAGAACATGAGCGGCCGCACAGAGCCCATACAGACATGGAGGGAGAAACATGAGCGGCCGCACAGAGCCCATACAGACATGGAGGGAGAACATGAGCGGCCGCACAGAGCCCCATACAGACATGGAGGAGGAGAACATGAGCGGCCGCACAGAGCCCATACAGACATGGAGGGAGAACATGAGCGGCCGCACAGAGCCCCATACAGACATGGAGGAGGAACATGAGCGGCGCACAGAGCCCATACAGACATGGAGGGAGAAACATGAGCGGCCGCACAGAGCCCCATACAGACATGGAGGAGAACATGAGCGGCCGCACAGAGCCCCATACAGACATGGAGGAGGAAACATGAGCGGCCGCACAGAGCCCATACAGACATGGAGGGGAGACATGAGCGGCCGCACAGAGCCCATACAGACATGGAGGAGAGAACATGAGCGGCCGCACAGAGCCCATACAGACATGGAGGGGAGAACATGAGCGGCCGCACAGAGCCCCATACAGACATGGAGGAGGAGAACATGAGCGGCCGCACAGAGCCCATACAGACATGGAGGAGAGAACATGAGCGGCCGCACAGAGCCCATACAGACATGGAGGGAGAACATGAGCGGCCGCACAGAGCCCCATACAGACATGGAGGAGAGAACATGAGCGGCCGCACAGAGCCCCATACAGACATGGAGGGAGAACATGAGCGGCCGCACAGAGCCCCATACAGACATGGAGGAGGAGAACATGAGCGGCCGCACAGAGCCCCATACAGACATGGAGGAGGAACATGAGCGGCCGCACAGAGCCCCATACAGACATGGAGGGAGAACATGAGCGGCCGCACAGAGCCCCATACAGACATGGAGAGAGAACATGAGCGGCCGCACAGAGCCCATACAGACATGGAGGAGAACATGAGCGCCGCACAGAGCCCATACAGACATGGAGGGGAGAACTGAGCGGCCGCACAGAGCCCATACAGACATGGAGGGAAACATGAGCGGCCGCACAGAGCCCCATACAGACATGGAGGAGAGAACATGAGCGGCCGCACAGAGCCCCATACAGACATGGAGGGGAAACATGAGCGGCCGCACAGAGCCCATACAGACATGGAGGGAGAACATGAGCGGCCGCACAGAGCCCATACAGACATGGAGGGAGAACATGAGCGGCCGCACAGAGCCCCATACAGACATGGAGGGAGAACATGAGCGGCCGCACAGAGCCCATACAGACATGGAGGAGGAGAACATGGCGGCCGCACAGAGCCCATACAGACATGGAGGAGAGAACATGAGCGGCGCACAGAGCCCCATACAGACATGGAGGAGAGAACATGAGCGCCGCACAGAGCCCCATACAGACATGGAGGGAGAACATGAGCGGCCGCACAGAGCCCCATACAGACATGGAGGAGAGAACATGAGCGGCCGCACAGAGCCCCATACAGACATGGAGGAGAGAACATGAGCGGCCGCACAGAGCCCCATACAGACATGGAGGAGAGAACATGAGCGGCCGCACAGAGCCCCATACAGACATGGAGGAGGAGAACATGAGCGGCCGCACAGAGCCCCATACAGACATGGAGGAGGAACATGAGCGGCCGCACACAGAGCCCCATACAGACATGGAGGGAGAACATGAGCGGCCGCACAGAGCCCCATACAGACATGGAGGAGAGAACATGAGCGGCCGCACAGAGCCCCATACAGACATGGAGGGGAGAACATGAGCGGCCGCACAGAGCCCCATACAGACATGGAGGGGAGAACATGAGCAGTCGCACAGAGCCCATACAGACATGGAGGAGAGAACATGAGCGGCCGCACAGAGCCCCATACAGACATGGAGGAGTGTTGTGAATGGACTTGAAATGAGTTCTGAGCAGAGGCTCCCTCTGGTGGTTACAAGCGGTACTGGATTGTCCAGTGAAGATTGTGAGGATTGGGAATCAGGTGTTACTGACTGGTCTTATATAAGGGAATCGCCTTCCCATCAGGGTTGCCGGTGATCAATTGTTCTGGTCTCAATCCTTGATTCCTGTTTCCCTTGTAGCCTGCTGTGTCGTGTCTGCATCTCCTGCTAACAGATAAGACGTTTTCTTCTTTTTGTTTTTGTGCTTGATTTTTGCATTTTGTCCTGCACTTCTGTGGGGGCCTTCAGGGTCCCCTCTGGGGGCTTTTGCCCTCTCAATTTAGTTCAGCCACTGATGTTAGTACATTTGCTTTTTCCAGTTTTTTCAGTGGCTGCTGTTTTGATTTTGTTACACCAGAGAACTAATTTAGGTGGTAGAGGTCGTGTGATCTCAGGTGTTTTTGTAATTAGTAGAGTTGGTGCTTTTCAGGGTTTTTTGGGATTGCAGTAAGTGCCCTTCCTATCCTTTTCTATTTAGGTAGTTTGGGCCCCATCGTTTGCTCATACTATTTTCTGTCTGTGTCAGTATTTCTTCTTGTCTAACCGCCATTACATGTTTGGGGGCTTTCTATGTTCTTTGGGGATCTGCTCCGGGGCAGATAGCTTTCCTCTTTCTATCTTTAGGTGCAGTTAGTTTCTCAGGCTGTGACGAGGCGTCTAGGACCAACGTAGGAACGCTCCACGGCTGCCTCTAGTTGTGGTGGTTAGTCAGGGTACTGCAATCTCATAGATTCCAACTGCTCTGGTGTATTGCCTTTTTTACCTGCACTCCTCAGCTACCGAAACATAACAGTATCACCGGCCCAAAAATTGAAAATTGTATGGTACTCACAGAAGGGAAAAATATTGTGAAAGAAAAAAAAAAAAAAAAGTTGTCAGAGTTGTCAGAGATATTTTTCTGTTTGTTGCATTTTTTTTTTATTTATTTTTTTTCCCTCTGTATCTCTGGGTGCTGGGGAGGATTTTTTCTCTCAATGGAGTTTGCACAGCTGTCTGGCCGTGTGGATCAGCTTGCCACTGAGGTCCGGAGTATTGCTACCTGTCTTGCTAGGTTGCCTGTTGTGGAACCTAGGATTCCCATGCCAGATTTGTTTTTGGGGAGTTTCTGAATTTCAAAAATAATTGTAAATTGTTTTTTGCCTTAAAATCTAAGTCCTCAGGGAACGCAGCGCAGCAGGTTCAAATTGTCATCTCTCTCCTGCGCGGCGATCCTCAGGATTGGGCTTTTTCCCTGACACCTGGGGATCCTGTTTTGAGTGATGTTGATGCGTTTTTTCAGGCCTTGGGGTTATTGTACGATGAGCCTAATGTCTCTGATCAAGCTGAAAAAGCCTTGTTGGCATTAAATCAGGGGCTTGATGACGCTGAGTTATACTGTCAGAGATTCCGTAGGTGGGCAGTCCTGACCAAATGGAATGACGACGCTTTGGCAGCCCTTTTTCGGAAGGGTCTGTCAGATAATGTAAAGGATGTTATGGTGGGATTCCCTGTCCCCTCTGGTTTCAATAATTCTATGTCATTAGCGATTCAAATTGACAGACGTTTGCGTGAGCGGAGAAGTATGCGTGGTATAGTGTTGCCTTGTGAACCTGCTTCTGAATCCATGCAGTGTGATAGAGTGGTTTCTGGGGCACAGCGTCATGAGTTTCGAAAGCGCAATGGGTTATTTTTCTACTGTGGTGATGCCTCTCATGCTATTTCAGTCTGCCCTAAGCGGGGAAGACGTTTTGCACGCTCAGTTGTCTTGGGTAGTGTTCAGACTAAGTTTTTATTAACTGTTACTCTGATATGCTCTCTGTCCTCATTTTCTGCTCAGGCTTTGTTGATTCAGGAGCAGCTATTAACCTGATGGATTTTGATTTTGCTAAACGTTGTGGGTTTCCCTTCATACCCCTACGGAAGTCTATTCCCCTACTGGGGATCGATTCTACCCCTTTAGCTGAGAATAAACCTCAGTTCTCTACTCAGGTGATAATGAGGGTTGAACCTAATCATCAGGAGAGCTGCAAATTTTTGGTTCTGTATAATCTGCATGACATTATTGTACTGGGTTTCCCTTGGATACAGACTCATAATCCTGTTTTGGATTGGAAATCTGTGTCTGTAACCAGTTGGGGCTGCCAATGTGTTAATACCAACACTCCTGTTTTTTCTGCCTCCCCCCAGGCTCAGGATGTTCCTGACTTTTTGATTGATTTTTCTGAAGTGTTTAGCGAAAGTAAATCTGCATCCTTGCCTCCCCATAGGAGCTATGACTGCGCTATTGAATTAGTGCCGGTAGTAAATTCCCTAAAGGTCGCCTGTTTAACTTGTCTGTACCTGAACATGACGCTATGCGGTCTTATATCAAGGAGTCATTGGAGAAGGGTCATATCAGACCATCCTCTTCACCCTTAGGTGCCGTTTTTTCTTTGTGGCCAAAAAGGATGGTTCATTAAGGCCGTGTATTGATTATCGTCTTTTGAACAATATTACTGTGAAATATCAATATCCGTTACCCTTGATTTCTGACCTGTTTTCCAGGGTGAAAAACGCTACTTGGTTTACCAAGCTTGACCTCAGGGGGGCGTATAACCTTATTCGCATTAAGCACGGGGATGAACGGAAGACGGCATTCAATACCCCGGAGGGGCATTTTGAGTACCTTGTGATGCCCTTTGGGCTCACTAATGCTCCTTCTGTCTTCCAGTCCTTCATGAATGACATTTTCAGGGATTTTGTGGATAAATTTCTGATTGTTTATTTGGATGATATCTTGATTTTTTCTAATGACTGGGACTCTCATGTGAAACATGTTCGAACTGTATTCCAGATTTTGAGAGAGAATGCTCTGTATGTGAAGGGATCAAAGTGTCTTTTTGGCGTACAGAGGATCTCATTTTTGGGATTCATTTTGTCCCCATCTGTTATTGAAATGGACCCGGTCAAGGTTCAGGCCATCTGTGATTGGGTCTAACCTACTTCATTAAAGGCTCTTCAAAGATTTTTGGGTTTTGCCAATTTTTATTGTAAATTTATTGGTAATTTCTCGGTTATTGTTAAACCATTAACTGATTTGACCAAAAAGGGTTCTGAAGTGGTGAATTGGCCTCCTGAGGCAGTCTCTGCATTTCAGGAACTTAAGCAGAGATTCACTTCTGCTCTTGTTCTACGGCAGCCTGATGTTTCTCTGCCATTTCAGGTGGAGGTTGATGCCTCTGAAATTGGGGCAGGTGCCGTTTTGTCTCCCAAAGAGATCCAGAGACCTCCAAAAGTAACCCTTGTGCCTTTTTCTCTCGAAAATTTTCTCCTACTGAACGTAATTATGACGTGGGTAATCGGGAGTTATTGGCCATGAAGTGGGCTTTTGAAGAGTGGAGACATTGGCTGGAGGGAGCCAAACATCAGGTGGTGGTCCTTACGGACCATAAGAATCTGGTTTATCTGGAATCTGCCAAGCGACTTAATCCTAGACAGGCCAGGTGGGCCTTGTTTTTCACACGTTTTAATTTTGTGGTTTCCTTTCTTCCTGGCACTAAGAATGTTAAGGCGGATGCCCTCTCGAGGAGTTTCCTTGCGGACTCTCCTGAGGTATCTGATCCTTCTGTTATTTTGAAAGAAGGTGTAGTCTTTCCGCCATCTCGCCCAATTTGAGACTGGCTCTGGAGGGGTGTCAGGAGGATAGGCCCGAGCGCTGCCCTGTTGGGAAATTGTTTGTCCCGGACCAGTGGAAAAAGAGTGTGATGTCTGAGATTCATTGTTCCGCATTGGCCGGTCATCCCGGAATTTTTGGTACCAGAGACTTGGTTAGTCGGTCCTTTTGGTGGCCTACCTTGTCTCGTGATGTCAGGGAATTTGTGCAGTCCTGCGGGACTTGCTCTCGCTCCAAGCCTTGCTCTCGCTCTAGTGGTTTGTTGATGCCATTGCCTGTGCCCAAGAGACCATGGACCCATATCTCTATGGATTTCATTTCCGACCTCCCTGTTTCTCAGAGAATGACCGTCATCTGGGTGATTTGTGATAGGTTTTCCAAGATGATACATCTTGTGCCATTACCTAAGTTGCCTTCCTCCTCTGAATTGGTGCCTTTGTTCCTTCAGCAAGTGTTCGTTTACACGGCATTCCTGAGAACATTGTGTCTGACAGAGGAGTCCAGTTTGTTTCCAGATTTGGAGGACCTTTTGTTCTAAACTTGGTGTTCAATTGTCTTTCTCCTCGGCGTTTCATCCTCAGACCAATGGTCAAACTGAGAGAACAAACCAGACATTGGAGACTTATCTAAGATGCTTTGTGTCTGCTGATCAGGATGACTGGGTCTCTTTTTTGCCTTTGGCTGAGTTTGCTCTTAATAGGGCTAGCTCTGCCACTTTGATGTCTCCATTTTTCTGTAATTCTGGGTTTCACCCTCGATTTTCTTCAGGACAGACGGAGGCTTCTGTCTGTCCAGGTGTTGACTCTGTTGTGGAGCGTATGCAACAGATTTGGGACCAGGTAGTGGAGAGGTTGTCCCTCTCTCAGGTGAGGGCCCAGCGGTTTGCTAACCGGCATAGGACTGATGGTCCTCGGTTTAAAGTGGGGGACTTGGTCTGGTTGTCCTCAAAAAGTATTCCTATGAGAGTGGCATCTCCTAAATTTAAGCCTAGGTTCATTGGACCTTATAAGATCATGGAGATTCTTAATCCTGTTTCTTTTCGTTTGCTTCTTCCAGGGACATTTAAGATCCATAACGTGTTCCACAAGTCCTTGTTGAAGAGGTTTGTTGAGCCAGTGGTTCCTACTGCTTTGCCTCCTGACCCTGTTCTGGTTGAGGGCAATATGGAGTTTGTGGTTGAGAAAATATTGAATTCTCGTTTTTCTAGACGGAAACTCCAGTATTTGGTTAAGTGGAGAGGTTATGGTCAGGAAGACAATTCTTGGGTGTTTGCTTCGGACATCCATGCTAGGAGGCTCATCCGTGCGTATCATAGAACTCATCCTGACCGACCTGGTTGCTCAAGTGAGGGTTCGGTGACCCCTCCTCAAGGGGGGGTACTGTTGTGAATGGACTTGAAATGAGTTCTGAGCAGAGGCTCCCTCTGGTGGTTACAAGCGGTACTGGATTGTCCAGTGAAGATTGTGAGGATTGGGAATCAGGTGTTACTGACTGGTCTTATATAAGGGAGTCGCCTTCCCATCAGGGTTGCCGGTGATCAATTGTTCTGGTCTCAATCCTTGATTCCTGTTTCCTTTGTAGCCTGCTGTGTCGTGTCTGCATCTCCTGTTAACAGATAAGACGTTTTCTTCTTTTTGTTTTTGTGCTTGATTTTTGCATTTTGTCCTGCACTTCTGTGGGGGCCTTCAGGGTCCCCTCCGGGGGCTTTTGCCCTCTCAGTTTAGTTCAGCCACTGATGTTAGTACATTTGCTTTTTCCAGTTTTTTCAGTGACTGCTGTTTTGATTTTGTTACACCAGAGAACTAATTTAGGTGGTAGAGGTCGTGTGATCTCAGGTGTTTTTGAAATTAGTAGAGTTGGTGCTTTTCAGGGTTTTTTGGGATTGCAGTAAGTGCCCTTCCTATCCTTTTCTATTTAGGTAGTTTGGGCCCCATCGTTTGCTCATACTATTTTCTGTCTGTGTCAGTATTTCTTCTTGTCTAACCGCCATTACATGTTTGGGGGCTTTCTATGTTCTTTGGGGATCTGCTCCGGGGCAGATAGCTTTCCTCTTTCTATCTTTAGGTGCAGTTAGTTTCTCAGGCTGTGACGAGGCGTCTAGGACCAACGTATGAACGCTCCACGGCTGCCTCTAGTTGTGGTGGTTAGTCAGGGTACTGCAATCTCATAGATTCCAACTGCTCTGGTGTATTGCCTTTTTTACCTGCACTCCTCAGCTACCGAAACATAACAGAGGAGGAGAACATGAGCGGCCGCACAGAGCCCCATACAGACATGGAGGAGGAGAACATGAGCGGCCGCACAGAGCCCCATACAGACATGGAGGAGGAGAACATGAGCGGCCGCACAGAGCCCCATACAGACATGGAGGAGAGAACATGAGCAGCCACACAGAGCCCCATACAGACATGGAGGGAAGAACATGAGCGGCCGCACAGAGCCCCATACAGACATGGAAGGAGAACATGAGCGGCCGCACAGAGCCCCATACAGACATGGAGGGAAGAACATGAGCGCCCGCACAGAGCCCCAGAAAGACATGGAGGAGGGAGAACATGAGCGGCCGCACAGAGCCCCATACAGACATGGAGGAGAGAACATGAGCGGCCGCACAGAGCCCCATACAGACATGGAGGAGAGAACATGAGCGGCCGCACAGAGCCCCATACAGACATGGAGGAGAGAACATGAGCGGCCACACAGAGCCCCATACAGACATGGAGGAGAGAACATGAGCGGCCGCACAGAGCCCCATACAGACATGGAGGAGAGAATATGAGCGGCCGCACAGAGCCCCATACAGACATGGAGGAGAGAACATGAGCGGCCGCACAGAGCCCCATACAGACATGGAGGAGAGAATATGAGCGGCCGCACAGAGCCCCATACAGACATGGAGAAGAGAACATGAGCGGCCGCACAGAGCCCCATACAGACATGGGGGGAGAACATGAGCGGCCGCACAGAGCCCCATACAGACATGGAGGAGAGAACATGAGCGGCCGCACAGAGCCCATACAGACATGGAGGAGGAACATGAGTGGCCGCACAGAGCCCATACAGACATGGAGGAGAGAACATGAGCGGCCGCACAGAGCCCCATACAGACATGGAGGAGGAGAACATGAGCGGCCGCACAGAGCCCATACAGACATGGAGGGAAGAACATGAGCGGCCGCACAGAGCTCCATACAGACATGGAAGGGAAGAACATGAGCGGCCGCACAGAGCCCCATACAGACATGGAGGGAAGAACATGAGCGGCCGCACAGAGCCCCATACAGACATGGAGGAGGAGAACATGAGCGGCCGCACAGAGCCCCATACAGACATGGAGGAGAGAACATGAGCGGGCCGCACAGAGCCCCATACAGACATGGAGGAGGGAGAACATGAGCGGCCGCACAGAGCCCATACAGACATGGAGGAGGAGAACATGAGCGGCCGCACAGAGCCCCATACAGATATGGAGGAGGGAGAACATGAGGGCCGCCAAGAGCCCCATACAGACATGGAGGAGAGAACATGAGCGGCCGCACAGAGCCCCATACAGACATGGAAGGAGAACATGAGCGGCCGCACAGAGCCCCTTACAGACATGGAAGGAGAACATGAGCGGCCGCACAGAGCCCCATACAGACATGGAAGGAGAACATGAGCGGCCGCACAGAGCCCCATACAGACATGGAGGGAGAACATGAGGGCCACAGAGCCCATACAGACATGGAGGAGAGAACATGAGCGGCCGCACAGAGCCCCATACAGACATGGAGGAGAGAACATGAGGGCCGCACAGAGCCCTATACAGACATGGAGGGAGAACATGAGCGGCCGCACAGAGCCCATACAGACATGGAGGAGGAGAACATGAGCGGCCGCACAGAGCCCCATACAGACATGGAGGAGGAGAACATGAGCGGCCGCACAGAGCTCCATACAGATATGGAGGAGGAGAAACATGAGCGGCCGCACAGAGCCCCATACAGACATGGAGAGAGAACATGAGCGGCCGCACAGAGCCCATACAGATATGGAGGAGGGAGAACATGAGCGCCGCACAGAGCCCATACAGACATGGAGGGAAGAACATGAGCGGCCGCACAGAGCCTCCATACAGACATGGAGGAGGAGAACATGAGCGGCCGCACAGAGCTCCATACAGACATGGAGAGAGAGAACATGAGCGGCCGCACAGAGCCCCATACAGACATGGAGGAGACGAGGAGACATGAGGGCTCGCACAGAGCCCATACAGACATGGAGGAGAGAGAACATGAGCGGCCGCACAGAGCCCCATACAGACATGGAGGAGAGAACATGAGCGGCCGCACAGAGCCCCATACAGACATGGAGAGAGAGAACATGAGCGGCCGCACAGAGCCCATACAGACATGGAGGAGAGAGAACATGAGCGGCCGCACAGAGCCCCATACAGACATGGAGGGAGAACATGAGCGGCCGCACAGAGCCCCATACAGACATGGAGGAGAGAGAACATGAGCGGCCGCACAGAGCCCCATACAGACATGGAGGGAAGAACATGAGCGGCCGCACAGAGCCCCATACAGACATGGAGGGAGAACATGAGCGGCCGCACAGAGCCCATACAGACATGGAGGAGAGAACATGAGCGGCCGCACAGAGCCCCATACAGACATGGAGGAGAACATGAGCGGCCGCACAGACCCATACAGACATGGAGGAGACATGAGCGCCGCACAGAACCCCATACAGACATGGAGGAGAGACCATGAGCGGCCGCACAGAGCCCCATACAGACATGGAGGAGGAGAACATGAGCGGCCGCACAGAGCCCCATACAGACATGGAGGAGAGAACATGAGTGGCCGCACAGAGCCCCATACAGACATGGAGGGAGAACATGAGCGGCCGCACAGAGCCCCATACAGACATGGAGGAGAGAGAACATGAGCGGCCGCACAGAGCCCCATACAGACATGGAGGGAGAACATGAGCGGCCGCACAGAGCCCCATACAGACATGGAGGGAGAACATGAGCGGCCGCACAGAGCTCCATACAGACATGGAGGAGAGAACATGAGTGGCCGCACAGAGCCTCATACAGACATGGAGGAGAGAACATGAGCGGCCGCACAGAGCCCCATACAGACATGGAGGGGAGAACATGAGCGGCCGCACAGAGCCCCATACAGACATGGAGGAGAGAGAACATGAGCGGCCGCACAGAGCCCCATACAGACATGGAGGGAAGAACATGAGCGGCCGCACAGAGCCTGGACCTCGGCCTCATCCTATAATGGAGATTGTGAGCCAGGACCCCCAACATCAGTGTCTGACCCCACAAATCCTCCAAAGTTCTCACACACAACGCCAAAATCTCATAGCAATCCCAGAAAAGCGGGAGCCATTATATCGCAGAGGGGCGATTCCTTATTAATGTCTGTGGATGTAGAATGGGGGGTCAGAAAAGCTCCTGGAGGGGGATGTGGAGGGGGCACATACTTTTCTACTTTTTGTGTATGTTCTGAATACGTATGTGGTGTATACTATATTTTAAAGTCACAGAGCACCCATACCTGCACTTTGTCACATGATCAATTGTGCAACGTAAAAGTACTGCGTGTTACCAAGCATTGCACAATATTTCCATAGAATTTCATGGAACATGACTGCAGAGTTGCGTCACAGTGTGTCAGTGACTGTTCTCCTTCCACTGTAAATCAACCTGCAGACGATGTCAATCAGAGACCAGCGCAGGTACAGCCATGATGGATGTCGGGGACACCGCTGGGCCAGCAGCAGGAGATCAGAGCTCTATCGTAAATCGTAGAATACACTGCAGCTATCTCTCGCTGGTATCAGCCACATGACACACATTGGACATAAGTGTTTTCATAGATATAATCTGACTTTTAGCGGAGATAAGCGGTGCGAGCTTGTAGGCGCTGCTGTGATTTCTGTTGGCGCTGTGATTTCTGTTGGCGCTGTGTACGCTATCTCCGATCAGCGCTGGATGATGCAAGGAAAAAAAAAAGTTCTTTCATCTTTCTGAAAAAGTTCTCAGTAATTTCTGATGTAACCAGGATCGTGGCCACCACCCCCAGAGGAAGAAGTGAGCGCTGCAGGGCGCGGTGCCCCCTCTGCAGCTCTGTACACCAGGCAGCCAATGAATGCTGGGAGTTGTAGTTTAGAAGCTGATTTTTTATTAAGTGCTACTAATCCCACAATGTTCAGCTTATAAAAGGGCAATAGTGTTGTAAGAGGAGCCCCTGACATCTGTCACAGCGCCATCATCTGTCTGGTGTGTATGGTGGTCTATGGGAACGGTACTCATGTGCCCAAAATCTGTAGTAGGTCACCGTGTGGTAGGGACAGATTGGAAGATCTGAGGGATGTACTTTTCGAGAGATCTCTGGTAGGGACTAATGGGGGTATTGTCACGCTGTATAGCAGATATATATAAATATAATGTCAGTAATCTATATCAAGTGGGACAACATTCTATATATTTTATATCATTTCCCCCCGGGATCAATAAAGTGTATCGTAAGTGTATCGTATAACATATACATAGGTAAGATTAACATGTACATATAGTATTTGATAACATAGAATTACCTGACATAATATCCAGTGGGTCAATACTGAATCCGTTTCACGCTGTCTCCGGCTAGAGGTGGACCGGGTCTATGCTGACCCTAAACTGGGGTCCTGACTAGTCCCTCTACCTGGAGGTACTGTTAATGGTACAGAGGTCCAGGCCGCCAGCGTAAACCCTGTCTCCTATAAATCCCTGACCACTGTAATCTAGTCCTAAGAAGGACCCTGATTACCACCACAGGGAATGAGCAGGTAACGGTTAACACACAGTAAAGACAAACGAGAAAGACAAGGGATAAAGTAAATACTGTCTTACATACAACACTCAAACACAGAGGGAACACAAAAGGTCTAGGAGATAAACTATAAGCAAGAAGAGGGAAAACCACAAAGGAGCTCTTAGCTTAAGTCTTCTCAGAACCGATCCAATCTGCTGGTCTGTATGAATGCTTTCACCCTCCCAAGCAGACTGGCAGGTATATAAAGGAAGCTAATTAGTGCATAAACAACAGCAGCCGGGCGAGGCTGGACCTAGTCTTAGCACAGAGCTAGGTAAAATTAACTCCCTCACTGCCAAACACAAAGTAACAGCAACTCAGCTGCGAGAAGTCAGAATGTGCAATCGCGACGATCTTCGTGGCGATACACCCATGACAGTACCCCACCTTCTACGAGGGGCCTCCGGACCCTCAGGGCCAGGTCTGCCCGGGTAAGTTGTGTGGAAGGTCCGTATCAATCGATCTGCGTTAATATCAGACGCAGGAACCCACGTCCTCTCCTCAGGACCATACCCCTTCCAATGAACCAAGTACTGAAGGGACCGGCGATTCAGACGTGAGTCAATGATCTTCGACACTTGAAATTCTAAGTTACCATTGACCACCACTGGAGGAGGAGGTAGAGGTGACGGTATAACTGGCGCCACGTACCTCTTAAGCAACGATTTGTGGAACACATTGTGGATTTTAAACGTAGGAGGGAGGTCCAGACGAAATGCCACAGGATTAATTATAGAACTGATCCTGTATGGACCGATGAACCTGGGACCCAGTTTCCAGGAGGGAACCTTGAGTTTTATATTCTTGGTAGACAACCATACCAGATCGTTCACACAAAGGTCCGGACCAGACACTCTCCTCCTATCAGCCATACGTTTGTAACGGTTCCCCATAGCACTCAGATTATTCAGCACTCCTCTCCAGACTGAAGCAAGTGACGACGAGAATCGTTCCTCCTCAGGAACCCCAGAAGGGCCCCCCCCATTGAAAGTACAAAACTGGGGGTGAAAACCATATGCCCCAAAAAATGGGGACTTACCAGTGGACTCGCTCCGCCTATTGTTAAGAGCGAACTCTGCCAGAGGCAAGAAAGAAGACCAGTCCTCCTGGTTCTCTGAGACAAAACACCGAAGATATGTCTCTAAGCTCTGATTCAGACGCTCTGTCTGACCATTGGTCTGTGGATGAAAAGCCGAGGAAAATGACAATTGCATCCCCCGACGTGAACAAAATGCCCTCCAGAACTTGGACACAAACTGAGACCCCCTATCTGACACCACATCGGAAGGCAACCCGTGAAGTCTCACAATCTCCCCAATGAACACCTGCGCCAGAGTTTTAGCATTAGGAAGAGCAGGAAGAGCAATGAAATGTGCCATCTTACTGAACCTGTCAACAACAACTAGTATGACAGTTTTCCCTGACGACGGAGGGAGGTCCGTAATGAAGTCCATAGACAGATGAGTCCATGGACGCTCCGGAACTTTTAAAGGTAAGAGGGTCCCAGACGGACGGGTATGTGGGGTCTTGGAGCGAGCACAAACCCCACAGGACGCGACAAAAGTTACTACCTCTTTATTTAAGTTAGGCCACCAAAACCGGCGTGAAAGGAGATCAACAGTTGCTTTACTCCCTGGATGTCCTGCCAAAGCAGAATTATGGTGTGCCTCGATAACTTTCTGTCTTAACTGATCTGGAACAAACAGTTTCCCTGGAGGTTCAACAGGGGCGTCCCCCTGAGCCTCCAATACCTCCTCCTCAAGCTCAGAGCATACAGCCGACACCACAACTCCCTCTTGAAGAATAGGAACCGGGTCATCCGTCTTCCCGGCCCCCGGGAAACTACGAGATAAGGCATCAGCCTTAACATTTTTTGACCCAGGACGATATGTGACGACAAAATTAAACCTGGTAAAAAACAACGACCATCTAGCTTGTCTGGGATTCAGACGTTTTGCAGATTCTAAATACAGCAGGTTCTTGTGATCAGTAATGACGGTGACCGGGTGGACTGCCCCCTCCAAAAAGTGACGCCATTCCTCAAAAGCCAACTTAATGGCCAAAAGTTCCCTATTGCCGACATCATAATTCCTCTCGGCGGACGACAATTTTTTAGAGAAGAAAGCGCATGGATGCCATTTACCAGGGGACGGACCTTGGGATAATACTGCTCCCACCCCTACGTCAGACGCGTCTACCTCCACAATGAACGGTTGTGATGCATCTGGTTGAATGAGTATGGGTGCCGAAGCAAAACATTTTTTCAAGGAGGCAAATGCTTGACAAGCTTTGTCAGACCACCTAGAAAAATCCGTCCCTTTTTTTGTCATGTCAGTGAGAGGTTTGACAACAGATGAGAAATTACGAATAAACTTCCGGTAGTAGTTAGCAAACCCCAAGAAACGCTGCAGTGCCTTAAGATCCTCTGGCCGATCCCATTCAAGCACTGCTCTCACCTTCCCAGGGTCCATACGGAAACCGGAAGCTGACACCAGGAAACCCAAAAACTGAAATTCCTGTACGCCGAATACACACTTTTCCCATTTGGCGTATAGTTTATTGTCTCGCAAGATCTGCAACACCTGTCTCACATGTTCCTGATGAGACACAAGATCTGGCGAGTAAATTAAGATGTCATCTAAATAAACAACCACAAACTGCCCCACAAGGTGGCGAAAGATGTCATTAACAAAATGTTGAAACACCGCCGGGGCAGTAGTCAGACCAAAAGGCATGACAAGGTTCTCATAATGTCCCTCCGGAGTGTTAAACGCCGTCTTCCACTCATCCCCCTCCTTTATCCTGATCAGATTATACGCCCCCCTGAGATCCAACTTAGAGAACCATTTGGCGCCCACAATCTGATTGAAGAGATCAGGAATAAGTGGGAGCGGATACGGATATCGGACCGTAATCCGATTAAGCTCACGGAAATCCAAGCAAGGGCGTAGGCCTCCATCTTTTTTCTTCACAAAGAAGAACCCCGCGGCCACTGGGGAAGATGAAGGTCTAATATGCCCCTTGGCCAGACTTTCCGAAATATAATCCTTCATAGCCTGCCTGTTGTGAATGGGTTTGAGATGAGTTCTGAGCAGAGGCTCCCTCTGGTGGTTACAAGCGGTGCTAGTGAAGATTGTGAGGACTGGGAATCAGGTGTTACTGACTGGTCTTATATAAGGGAGTCATTTTCCCATCAGGGTTGCCGGTGATCAATTGTTCTGGTCTGAATCCTTCATTCCAGTTTCCCTTGTAGCCTGCTGTGTCGTGTCTGCATCTCCTGCTTACAGATAAGACTTTTGCTTCTTTTGTGTTTGTGCTATATTTTTGCATTTTGTCCTGCACTTCTGTGGGGGCCTTCAGGGTCCCCTCCGGGGGCTTCTGCCCTCAGTTTAGTTCAGCCACTGATGTTTGTACTTTTGCTTTTTCCAGTTTTTTCAGTGGCTGCTGTTTTTATTTTGTTACACCAGAGAACTAATTTAGGTGGTAGAGGTCGTGTGATCTCAGGTGATTTTGAAATTAGTAGAGTTGGTGCTTTTCAGGGTTTTCTGGGATTGCAGTAAGTACCCTTCCTATCCTTTTCTATTTAGATAGTTTGGGCCCCAGCGTTTGCTCATACTATTTTCTTTCTGTGTCAGTATTTCCTCTTGTCTAACCGCCATTACATGTTTGGGGGCTTTCTGTTATCTTTGGGGTTCTGCTCCGGGGCAGATAGCTTTCCTATTTCTATCTTTAGGTGTAGTTAGTTTCTCAGGCTGTGACGAGGCGTCTAGGACCAACGTAGGAACGCTCCACGGCTGCCTCTAGTTGTGGTGGTTAGTCAGGGTACTGCAATCTCATAGATTCCAACTGCTCTGGTGTATTGCCTTTTTTACCTGCACTCCTCAGCTACCGTAACATAACAGTATCACCGGCCTAAAAATTGAAATTGTATGGTACTCACAGAAGGAAAAAAAAATATTGTGAAAGAAAAAAAGTTGTCAGAGTTGTCAGAGATATTTTTCTGTTTGTTGCATTTTTTTTTTTTTTCCTCTGTATCTCTGGGTGCTGGGGAGGATCTTTTCTCCCAATGGAGTTTGCACAGTTGTCTGGCCGTGTGGATCAGCTTGCCACTGAGGTTCAGAGTATTGCTGCATATCTTGCTAGGTTGCCTGTTGTGGAACCTAGGATCCCCATGCCAGATTTGTTTTTAGGGGATCGAGCTAAGTTTCAGAATTTCAAAAATAATTGTAAATTGTTTTTTGCCTTAAAATCTAAGTCCTCAGGAAACGCAGCGCAGCAGGTTCAAATTATCATCTCTCTCCTGCGCGGCGATCCTCAGGATTGGGCTTTTTCCCTGATACCTGGGGATCCTGTTTTGAGTGATGTTGATGCGTTTTTTCAGGCTTTGGGGTTATTGTACGATGAGCCTAATGTCACTGATCAAGCTGAAAAAACCTTGTTGGCATTAAATCAGGGGCTTGATGACGCTGAGTTATACTGTCAGAGATTCCGTAGGTGGGCAGTCCTGACCAAATGGAATGACGACGCTTTGGCGGCCCTTTTCCGGAAGGGTCTGTCAGATAATGTAAAGGATGTTATGGTGGGATTCCCTGTCCCCTCTGGTCTCAATGATTCTATGTCATTAGCAATTCAAATTGACAGACGTTTGCGTGAGCGGAGAAGTATGCGTGGAATGGTGTTGCCTTGTGAACCAGCTTCTGAACCCATGCAGTGTGATAGAGTGGTGTCTGGGGCACAGCGTCATGAGTTTCGAATGCGCAATGGGTTATGTTTCTACTGTGGTGATGCCTCTCATGCTATTTCAGTCTGCCCTAAGCGGGGAAGACGTTTTGCACGCTCAGTTGTCTTGGGTAGTGTTCAGACTAAGTTTTTATTAACTGTCACTCTGATATGCTCTCTGTCCTCATTTTCTGCTCAGGCTTTCGTTGATTCTGGAGCAGCTATTAACCTGATGGATTATGATTTTGCTAAACGTTGTGGGTTTCCCTTGATACCCCTACAGAAGTCTATTCCCCTACTGGGGATCGATTCTACCCCTTTGGCTGAGAATAAACCCCAGTTTTCTACTCAGGTGATAATGAGGGTTGAACCTGATCACCAGGAGTGCTGCAAATTTTTGGTTCTATATAATCTGCATGACATTATCGTGCTGGGTTTCCCTTGGTTACAGTCTGATAATCCTGTTTTGGATTGGAAATCTGTGTCTGTAACCAGTTGGGGCTGCCAATGTGTTAATACCAACACTCCTGTTTTTTCTGCCTCCCCCCAGGCTCAGGATGTTCCTGACTTTTTGTTTGATTTTTCTGATGTGTTTAGCGAAAGTAAATCTGCATCCTTACCTCCCCATAGGAGCTATGACTGCGCTATTGAATTAGTGCCGGGTAGTAAATTCCCTAAAGGTCGCCTTTTTAACTTGTCTGTACCTGAACATGACGCTATGCGGTCTTATATCAAGGAATCATTGGAGAAGGGTCATATCAGACCATCCTCTTCACCCTTAGGTGCCGGTTTTTTCTTGTGGCCAAAAAAGATGGTTCATTAAGGCCGTGTATTGATTATCGTCTCTTGAACAATATTACTGTGAAATATCAATACCCGTTACCCTTGATTTCTGACCTGTTTTCCAGGGTGAAAAACGCTACTTGGTTTACCAAGCTTGACCTCAGGGGGGCGTATAACCTTATTCGCATTAAGCACGGGGATGAATGGAAGACGGCATTCAATACCCCTGAAGGGCATTTTGAGTACCTAGTGATGCCCTTTGGGCTCACTAATGCTCCTTCCGTCTTCCAGTCCTTCATGAATGACATTTTCAGGGATTTTGTGGATAAATTTCTGATTGTTTATTTGGATGATATCTTGATTTTTTCTAATGACTGGGACTCTCATGTGAAACATGTTCGAACTGTATTCCAGATTTTGAGAGAGAATGCTCTGTATGTGAAGGGATCAAAGTGTCTTTTTGGCGTACAGAGGATATCATTTCTGGGATTCATTTTGTCCCCATCTGTTATTGAAATGGACCCGGTCAAGGTTCAGGCCATCTGTGATTGGGTCCAACCTACTTCATTAAAGGCTCTTCAGAGATTTTTGGGTTTTGCCAATTTTTATCGTAAATTTATTGGTAATTTCTCGGTTATTGTTAAACTATTAACTGATTTGACCAGAAAGGGTTCTGATGTGGTGAATTGGCCTCCTGAGGCAGTCTCTGCATTTCAGGAACTTAAGCAGAGATTCACTTCTGCTCCTGTTCTACGGCAGCCTGATGTTTCTCTGCCATTTCAGGTGGAGGTTGATGCCTCTGAAATTGGGGCAGGTGCCGTTTTGTCCCAAAAAGATCCAGAGACCTCTAAAAGTAACCCTTGTGCCTTTTTCTCTCGAAAATTTTCTCCTACTGAACGTAATTATGACGTAGGTAATCGGGAGTTATTGGCCATGAAGTGGGCTTTTGAAGAGTGGAGACATTGGCTGGAGGGAGCCAAACATCAGGTGGTGGTCCTTACGGACCATAAGAATCTGGTCTATCTGGAATCTGCCAAGCGACTCAATCCTAGACAGGCCAGGTGGGCCTTGTTTTTCACACGTTTTAATTTTGTGGTTTCCTTTCTTCCTGGCACTAAGAATGTTAAGGCGGATGCCCTCTCGAGGAGTTTCCTTGCGGACTCTCCTGAGTTATCTGATCCTTCTGTTATTTTGAAAGAGGGTGTAGTTCTTTCCGCCATCTCGCCCAATTTGAGACTTGCTCTGGAGGGGTGTCAGGAGGATAGGCCCGAGCGCTGCCCTGTTGGAAAATTGTTTGTCCCGGACCAATGGAAAAAGAGTGTGATGTCTGAGATTCATTGTTCCGCATTGGCTGGGCATCCCGGAATTTTTGGTACCAGAGACTTGGTTAGTCGGTCCTTTTGGTGGCCTACCTTGTCTCGTGATGTCAGGGAATTTGTGCAGTCCTGCGGGACTTGCTCTCGCTCCAAGCCTTGCTCTCGCTCTAGTGGTTTGTTGATGCCATTGCCTGTGCCCAAGAGACCATGGACCCATATCTCTATGGATTTCATTTCCGATCTTCCTGTTTCTCAGAGAATGACCACCATCTGGGTAATTTGTGATAGGTTTTCCAAAATGATACATCTTGTGCCATTACCTAAGTTGCCTTCCTCCTCTGAATTGGTGCCGTTGTTCCTTCAGCACGTGGTTCGTTTACACGGCATTCCTGAGAACATTGTGTCTGACAGAGGAGTCCAGTTTGTTTCCAGATTTTGGAGGACTTTTTGTTCTAAACTGGGTGTTCAATTGTCTTTCTCCTCGGCATTTCATCCTCAGACCAATGGTCAAACTGAGAGAACAAACCAGACATTGGAGACTTATCTAAGATGCTTTGTGTCTGCTGATCAGGATGACTGGGTCTCTTTTTTGCCTTTGGCTGAGTTTGCTCTTAATAATAGGGCTAGCTCTGCCACTTTGATGTCTCCGTTTTTCTGTAATTCTGGGTTTCACCCTCGATTTTCTTCAGGACAGACGGAGGCTTCTGTCTGTCCAGGTGTTGACTCTGTTGTGGAGCGTATGCAACAGATTTGGGACCAGGTGGTGGGGAGGTTGTCCCTCTCTCAGGAGAGGGCCCAGCGGTTTGCTAACCGGCATAGGACTGATGGTCCTCGGTTTAAAGTGGGGGACTTGGTCTGGTTGTCCTCAAAGAATATTCCTATGAGAGTGGCATCTCCTAAATTTAAGCCTAGGTTCATTGGACCTTATAAGATCATGGAGATTATTAATCCTGTTTCTTTTCGTTTGCTTCTTCCAGGGACATTTAAGATCCATAACGTGTTCCACAAGTCCTTGTTGAAGAGGTTTGTTGAGCCAGTGGTTCCTGCTGCTGTGCCTCCTGACCCTGTTTTGGTTGAGGGCAATCTGGAGTATGTGGTTGAGAAAATATTGGATTCTCGTTTTTCTAGACGGAAACTCCAGTATTTGGTTAAATGGAGAGGTTATGGTCAGGAAGACAATTCTTGGGTGTTTGCTTCGGACATCCATGCTAGGAGACTTATCCGTGCGTATCATAGAACTCATCCTGACCGACCTGGTTGCTCAGATGAGGGTTCGGTGACCCCTCCTCAAGGGGGGGTACTGTTGTGAATGGGTTTGAGATGAGTTCTGAGCAGAGGCTCCCTCTGGTGGTTACAAGCGGTGCTAGTGAAGATTGTGAGGACTGGGAATCAGGTGTTACTGACTGGTCTTATATAAGGGAGTCATTTTCCCATCAGGGTTGCCGGTGATCAATTGTTCTGGTCTGAATCCTTCATTCCAGTTTCCCTTGTAGCCTGCTGTGTCGTGTCTGCATCTCCTGCTTACAGATAAGACTTTTGCTTCTTTTGTGTTTGTGCTATATTTTTGCATTTTGTCCTGCACTTCTGTGGGGGCCTTCAGGGTCCCCTCCGGGGGCTTCTGCCCTCTCAGTTTAGTTCAGCCACTGAGTTTTGTTCTTTTGCTTTTTCCAGTTTTTTCAGTGGCTGCTGTTTTTATTTTGTTACACCAGAGAACTAATTTAGGTGGTAGAGGTCGTGTGATCTCAGGTGATTTTGAAATTAGTAGAGTTGGTGCTTTTCAGGGTTTTCTGGGATTGCAGTAAGTACCCTTCCTATCCTTTTCTATTTAGATAGTTTGGGCCCCAGCGTTTGCTCATACTATTTTCTTTCTGTGTCAGTATTTCCTCTTGTCTAACCGCCATTACATGTTTGGGGGCTTTCTGTTATCTTTGGGGTTCTGCTCCGGGGCAGATAGCTTTCCTATTTCTATCTTTAGGTGTAGTTAGTTTCTCAGGCTGTGACGAGGCGTCTAGGACCAACGTAGGAACGCTCCACGGCTGCCTCTAGTTGTGGTGGTTAGTCAAGGTACTGCAATCTCATAGATTCCAACTGCTCTGGTGTATTGCCTTTTTTACCTGCACTCCTCAGCTACCGAAACATAACACCTGCCTCTCAGGACCAGAAAGGTTATATAACCTAGATTTAGGTAACTTAGCATCAGGAAGCAATTTTATTGAACAGTCATACGCGCGATGAGGAGGTAATTCTTAACACCCTTCCTCTGAGAACACATCTTCAAAGTCCTCCAGAAAAGGAGGCAAAGTTCTAGGCACGACCGCACTGATGACCGTGTTCATGCAGTTACTCTTGCAAAATTCACCCCACTGGCTTATCTCTCTGGATTGCCAATCAATCACAGGGTTATGTTTAGCCAACCAAGGAAGTCCCAACACAATAGGAGTAGGAAGACCCTCCAACACATAACAAGACAATTGTTCTTTATGTATTGCCCCTACTCGAAGGTCTATGTTATGAACAGCTTGTACAAAGCTACCTTGACCGAGAGGCCTGGCGTCGATAGAGAATATAGGGATCGGTTTGGCCAATACACTCGGTTGCATACCTTGAACCTGGGCAAACCGAGCGTCCACCAGATTAGCCCCGGACCCACTATCAAGAAGAACAGAAATCCTCTCAGCTCTCGTACCTACCACCACCTCCGCTGGTACGAGAAACTGAGACGGACCTGGGGACGAAGTACGTACTCCCAGGTTGTCGTCCACCACACAACCTGGGATTAACAGTTTTCCGGCGACTTCTTGCTCAGAGAGGCACGGGATGGACACCCCTCAACAAAATGTCCCTCTCTCCCGCAGAAGAAACACTTTCTTATCTTGCGGCGCACCGCCGATCCCCTCCCTCGAAATGATGTCCCTCCCAACTGCATAGGTTCCTCAGAACAGACCAGGGGAACCTCAATATAAGGGACTTTAGTAGAAGGTGGAGTCATCACAGGGGGCGGAGTTACCTCGCACCTCTCCCGAAGCCGTCTATCAATGCGAATAGCAAGGGCCATAGCAGCCTCCAGTGACGGAGGAGAATCATACTGAGCCAAAACATCTTTTAATTTGTCAGATAACCCTTGACAAAACTGGCTCCTAAGAGCTGGGTCATTCCACTGAGTATCTGTGGCCCATCTACGGAACTCAGAAGAAAATTGCTCCGCCGGACAATCTCCCTGCTGTATCTTACGTAACTTCGTTTCAGCAAGGGAGACCCGATCCGGGTCATCATATACCAGACCCAGGGCAGTAAAAAATCGATCTACTGACTGGAGAGTCGGGGAGCCTGGAGGAAGAGAGAACGCCCAGGATTGAGGGTCCCCTTGTAAGAGCGAGATGACAATTCCCACCCTTTGCTCTTCACTCCCCGATGACCGAGGCCGCAGCCGAAAGTACAATTTACATGCCTCCCGGAAGGTAAAAAATTTGTCCCGCCCACCAGTGAACCTGTCCGGGAGAGCAACCTTAGGTTCAGATCTGGTTTGCTCCGGGGGGGACAAAACCTTGGACTTAATGTCCGTCAGCTCCATGGACAAACTCTGCAACTGCAGGGCAAGCTGGGCTACTGGATCCATGATAGCTGGGGAGAATCTTTAGTATGGCCGGTGAAAATGTCACGCTGTATAGCAGATATATATAAATATAATGTCAGTAATCTATATCAAGTGGGACAACATTCTATATAACATATACATAGGTAAGATTAACATGAACATATAGTATTTGATAACATAGAATTACCTGACATAATATCCAGTGGGTCAATACTGAATCCGTTTCACGCTGTCTCCGGCTAGAGGTGGACCGGGGTCTATGCTGACCCTAAACTAGGGTCCTGACTAGTCCCTCTACCAGGAGGTACTGTTAAAGGTACAGAGGTCCAGGCCGCCAGCGTAACCCTATCTCCTATAAGTCCCTGACCACTGTAATCTAGTCCTTAGAAGGACCCTGATTACCACCACAGGGAATGAGCAGGTAACGGTTAACAGACAGTAAAGACAAACGAGAAAGACAAGGGATAAAGTAAATACTGTCTTACATACAACACTCAAACACAGAGGGAACACAAAAGGTCTAGGAGATAAACTATAAGCAAGAAGAGGGAAAACCACAAAGGAGCTCTTAGCTTAAGTCTTCTCAGAACCGATCCAATCTGCTGGTCTGCATGAATGCTTTCACCGGCATCTCACAAGCAGACTGGCAGGTATATAAAGGAAGCTAATTAGTGCATAAACAACAGCAGCCGGGCGAGGCTGGACCTAGTCTTAGCACAGAGCTAGGTAAAATTAACTCCCTCACTGCCAAACACAAAGTAACAGCAACTCAGCTGCGAGAAGTCAGAATGTGCAATCGCGACTATCTTCGTGGCGATACACCCATGACAGGTATTTGTGTTAGGTAGTAATAAAGGTATCTTTGGCCGGTGCTACTGGAGATATCTGTGACAATCACTTCTAGAGTTTTCTGGGAGCGCAGTACTACAGTCATGGACAAAAGTTTTGAGAATGACACAAATATTAATTTTTACAAAGTCTACTGCTTCACTTTTTCTAATGGCAATTTGCATATACTCCAGAATGTTATAAAGAGTGATCAGCTTAACAGCAGTTACTTGCAAAGTCAATATTTGGCTAGAAAATGAACTTTATCCGCAAAACACATTTCAACATCATTGCAGCCCTGCCTTAAAAGGACCAGCTAACCTCTTTTCAGTGATTGCTCCATTAACACAGGTGTGGGTGTTGATGAGGACATGGCTGGAGATCAATCTGTCATGATTAAGTAAGAATGACACCACTGGACACTTTAAAAGGAGGCTGGTGCTTGGCATCATTGTTTCTCTTCTGTTAACCATGGTTATTTCTAAAGAAACACGTGCAGTCATCATTGCAATGCACAAAAATGGCCTAACAGGGAAGAGTATCGCAGCTAGAAAGATTGCACCTCTGTCAACAATCTATCGCATCATCAAGAACTTCAAGGAGAGAGGTTCCATTGTTGCCAAAAAGGCTCCAGGGCGCCCAAGAAAGACCAGCAAGCGCCAGGACCGTCTCTTAAAAGTGTTTCAGCTGCGGGATCGGGCTACCAGCAGTGCAGAGCTTGCTCAGGAATGGCAGCAGGCAGGTGTGAGTGCATCTGCACGCACTGTGAGGCGGAGACTCTTGGAGCAAAGCCTGGTCTCAAGGAGGGCAGCAAAGAAGCCACTTCTCTCCAGAAAAAAAACATCATGGACAGACTGATATTCTGCAAAAGGTACAGGCAGTGGACTGCTGAGGACTGGGGTAAAGTTATTTTCTCTGGTGAATCCCCTTTTCGATTGTTTGGGACATCAGGAAAACGCCTCATTCGGAGAAGACAAGGTGAGCTCTACCACCAGTCTTGTCTCATGCCAACTGTTAAGCATCCTGAAACCATTCATGTGTGGGTGTAATGTATGTGGTACAGTTCATATAGCGTCTTGTGCTTGGGTGCGATGAAAATACTTGAGACACAGGTTGATAAAGAAAGTCTTGTATTGCTTCATACAAATTGGCAAAAATAAACACACAGGTTGCAAACACAGAAGCAGGAGACACAGCAGGCCAGAGTAATCTAAGCTCAGCAATAACTCTCCACAACAGATTCAGATCTTCTTCTCTGTTACCGCAAGTCCATGCAAACGTGAGGCTCTCAAGAGCAGAGTTCAGAGTCCACAAGTGCTTCAGAGTTCCTCAGTAGGAATGGCTGGAGTACAAGGTCCAAGGCTTCAGGAGTCAGAACACAGGTTCACTGCAGGCTAGATTCTGAAGCACTGATTGCTCAGCTGTGGCTGTTTAAGAAGCAAACGGAGAGAATCAGGGCGGGAACATGCAAGCTGGAAAACTCCATTTTGACTGAGGGCAAGATAGCTGCAGCAAAACAGAAAGCAAAATGGCCGACGAACAAACTGAGTTTCAGAAACAGATACACAGAACCTTACATTACTCCCCCCTTAGGGACAACCTCCGGATGACCTCAGACCAGGCTTGTGTGGGTACCTCTGATGAAACTGACGGAGCAAGCGAGGAGCATTAACGTTATTGACTGGCTCCCATGAGTTGTCCTCCACTGGGTAGCCCTGCCATTTAATCAGATATTGTAACTGATTTCTATACAACCTGGAATCTAAAATCCTTTCCACCACAAATTCCTCCTGACCATCGACTAGCACTGGGTCAGGGCAAGGAGAAGAACGTCCAGGAAACGTATTGGGTGTCGCAGCCTTTAGTAGGGATACATGAAAGACAGGGTGGATTCTCATAGTTCTGGGCAATTGAAGACGACAAGCAACGGCACTTATAATTTTACTGATTTTATAGGGTCCAATGTACTTATGTCCCAACTTAGACGATGGAATCCTTAACTTAAGATTTCTGGTTGACAGCCAGACCAGTTCTCCTACCTTAAAAGCTGGTGCAGGTTTACGAAATTTATCTGCTGCCTTCTTGTACCTTTCCTGAGTCGATTCCAGATTCTCCTTTAGAAGATCCATATTCTTCTGTAAAGTCGTGACTCTTTCAGCCACTGCTGGCAAAGGCGTCTCTATGGGAATCGTGGTAGAATGTTAGGATGATAACCTAGATTAGAGTAAAAAGGAGACTGTTTAGTGGAGGCACTCTGAGAGTTGTTGTAAGAGAACTCAGCCAATGGAAGTAGATCCACCCAATCATCCTGTAGGTGGCAGATAAAGCAGCGGAGATACTGCTCCAGGGTTTGATTGGTTCGTTCGGTTTGTCCATTAGTCTGGGGATGAAAAGCAGAAGAAAGGTTTACTTTAATGTCCAATGCTGCACAGAAATTTTGCCAAAACCTAGAAGTGAATTGCACCCCTCGATCCGAAATAACCTGATCCGGTACTCCATGTAAGCGAAACACATCTTTAATCATCAAATCTGATGTCTGTTTTGCAGTGGGTAAGCCGACACAAGGGATAAAATGAGCTGCCTTTGTTAGACGGTCAACCACCACTAGAATGGTGTTCTTCCCTTGAGAGGTTGGTAATTCCACAATGAAGTCCATAGAAATGGATCCCCACGGGCGGGACGGGGTGGGAAGAGGCTGTAACAGACCAGTTGGTGAAGAGCGAGGTGTTTTGCATCTTGCACAAACCTCACACGAAGTGACATAGTCCAAAACATCCTTCCTACAAGTGGGCCACCAAAAGAAACGAGAAAGAAATTCCTGTGTCTTTAGAATTCCTCTATGCCCGGCTATTTTGGAATCGTGAATGAGTTGCAATACTCTCAATCTGACTGTTTCAGGTATATACAGACGTTGTCCCTGAATCCACACACCATTCTTAAAGACAAGACTTACGTCCCTTGGGGGTTGAGCCAAAAAAGAATCCGCATGGTATGCTTCCTTGATGTCTTTAATTAGGTCTTGATGATGAATCACTCCTAGGAATCTAGAGTCAGGAAGAATAGTCTTAGGAGGAGTAATTGGACGTGTCTCTGCTGAGTAAATCCTAGAGAGTGCATCAGCCTTTCCATTGCGCGATCCTGGTCTATAAGAAATAATAAAATTAAATTGGTTTAAGAAAAGATTCCAGCTAGCCTGGCGAGGAGTCAGGCACTTAGCCGACCTGATAAACTCAAGATTACGATGGTCTGTCAGAACAACTATTTGCTGTGCAGCTCCTTGAAGAAGGTGTCTCCATTCTTTGAAGGCGGCAATAATGGCCAACAACTCTCTATTGCCCACATTGTAGTTCTTCTCAGCCGAAGACAACTGCTGGGAAAAGAAAGCACAGGGATGCAAGACATTCTTCTCACCTGTTCTCTGAGAGAGTATAGCTCCCACGGCACAGTCTGAAGCATCCACCTCTATTATGAAGGCAAGCTCTGGGTTGGGATGTACTAGGATAGGTGCAGTGGTAAATTTATCTTTTAGACGGGAAAATGCTTCCTGGGCTTGGGGAGTCCAGGAGAACTTAGACTCTTTCCGGGTAAGTTGGGTGATAGGTGACACTACCTCAGAGAAATTTCTAATGAAACGTCTATAGAAGTTTGCAAACCCGATGAAGCGCTGTACCTCCTTCACATTTCTAGGACTTGGCCAATCCTTGATGGCTTGGGTTTTACTTCCATCCATACTAATTCCTTGTGTAGACAGTACATACCCCAGAAATTGAATTTCGGTCTTATGGAATTCACACTTTTCAAGCTTGATGTAAAGATGATTTTGTCTTAGACGTTCCAAGACCATTCTCACATGTCCATGATGTTCCTCTGTGGAGTTAGAAAAAATTAAAATATCATCCAAATAAATTACCACGAATGTATCCAGGAGATCCCTGAAGATGTCATTCACCAAGTGTTGGAAAGTGGCTGGGGCGGTACTCAGACCAAAAGGCATAACTAGATATTCAAAGTGTCCATAGCGTGACCTGAATGCAGTCTCCCATTCATCCCAGGTCTAATACGGACTAAGTTATAGGCCCCACGAAGATCTAGTTTAGAAAAAATTTTGGCATGTCGCACTCTCTCCAATAACTCAGGGATTAAAGGCAATGGATAACGGTTTCTAATAGTAACCTTATTGAGTTCCCTATAGTCTACGCATGGTCTCAGGGATCCATCTTTCTTCTTTACAAAGAATATGGGTGCCCCTGCAGGAGATGAAGAGGGGCGTATGAAGCCCTTGGCTAGATTTTCGTCTATGTACTCTTTTAAAGCCTTCAGCTCGGGCCCCGCCAGGGGGTAGATCTTACCAAAAGGTATCTCTGCTCCAGGCAATAATTCAATTGGACAATTGTGTCGACCCGCCACCACAATTGTGGGTTACCAGGGCAATGGGGTACTCAGAGCCGAGCCCATGGAAGTCTATGGGGATTGTCACAGGTAGCTGTGGCTCGGTCTGTGGCCCTGGCGGTCTGGCGTATGTTGGGGATATATTTACAGGGGATAGGTTTATATACAGTTCGTGACGCCACCTGTAGTATTCTGGTAATTAGTACCAGCGCTGCTGTAGATCTCTGAGGGGATGGTGATGCAGCTAGATGTCGGGTCCCCTACAGGTGGGACTCTTCCCTCAGGTCGGTAGTTAGGTAGGGATTGTGCAGGCATGCAATAAATAACTCAGTCTCACACGGTCAGCATCTTTCCATACCTTTACTTGTAAGATGTTCAAGCAGGTCCCAGGGAGGCTGATGGGGTTGGTGGAGGATGAGCTTTGAGGCAACAGCTAAGCAACTTAGGGGCCTCCTTTACTGTCCAATGAAGATGAGTACGACCAGCCTGAAGCGTAGTCCCCTCTATGATTCCAGCTTATCCAAAGCTGTGCTTCCCAGTCAGTTTAGTGTTAGGAGTCTTTCTATGAGGGAGCTGAATTCTTATTTTGTCCTGCAGAAACTCAAAGTCTTCACTTCCCCTGACCCCAGTTACGTACTGACTATAAGGGGGTGTTTGCCGCGACCTAGGGTCCGGTAAATCTCTGGTTTTCTCCTCACTATGCTTGTAGCTAATAGTGATCCTTCGGTCCCCAGTAACCGGTAGCAATGTGCAGGACTCTTCCAAGCCAAACGCACTTTTCCAATAATCTTCCTTCCACTTTGCCCTTCGATTTGCTCAACTCTTAATAGCTAGTTCAGTCTTTCTTCCAGTGGGGCACAGCTCTGACTAGACTAAGGTGAATTAGACCACCTGTACCAGCCTCCACGTTCTGAACTGATGACAGGCTCAAACTGGACACGTCTACTCTGTCCAAGGACAGGAAACTGACTGACTAGAAATCACTCCCTTCCACACCCCTGCTGGGTGTGTCAGAAGTGTACATGATGTCATGAAGAGACCTTAACTGTTACCTCTCCACTCATCCTCCTGGTATTGTGTACCAGGGCTACACACAATCATATGGACGGTGAGGAGGAAGCTGGTCAGCGTTCTTCTTGTCACATAAATCCACATAGTCCTGGTATACAGCTGGTAGTTCAGGGACTGACATGGTTCCTTTAGGAACAGAGCAAGCTGAAATTTTTGGACTCATCTGTTTCTCTGGAAAGTGTAATTCCTTGGTCTCCCAGTTAATGGTAGGATTCTGAGCCTGCAGCCATGGTAGCCCTAGAATAATGGGAAAGTGAGGAGAAGAGATAAGCATAAAGGACAGTTTCTCTTGATGATCTTTACCCATAAGAACCTTTAAAGGCTCTGTTTCCTGATCCACTGGTCCAGAGGTCAGCAGGGAGCCATCCACAGTTTCCATCTGTACTGGAGTAGCCTTCTTCACTGAACGTATTCCCTGTTTCAGAGCAAAGGAGACATCCATAAAATTTCCACTTGCACCTGAGTCGATCATAGCAGAGCTAGACACCCAGGCTGAGTCAACCCAGAGTTTGATGGAAAGAAAACAGTGAGAATTGTTTTTTTTACAACTCAGCTGGGACACCGCTGAGGAAACTTGAAAGATGGCAGCATTTACACAGTCAACGTCCTCAGAGGTAACGGAGTTTAAGTCCGAGAAATCAAGATCTGTTGCTGCAGATCTCTCTGGAGCCTGAGGCTCGGACCTGACAGATCCCCTCTCGCAACACTCACAATGAATGAGTGCTGCAGTAGTCTTGCGAGAACGGCTGGGCAGTTAATAATAAAGTGCCCTGACTTACCACAATAAAAACATAGATTCTCCTTAAAACGATGTTCCTTGCGTGCATCACTAACCCGTCGTAGTAAAGAGTCTACCTGCATGGGTTCAGGTTCAGGTTCCCGTGTAATCCTATTCAAAGGTTCCTTAGCTGGAGAGGAAGGTAGGAAAAGGTTAGTACGATTGCTTTCGAACCATCTCTCTTGCCTGCGTTCAGTCAGACGAGTATCAATACGGATGCAGTAGTTAATAAAGTCACCTAACGCAGTGGGAGGGTCGGCACGAGCAAGTTCATCCTTAATCAGTGGGGATAACCCCTTTCGAAAAATAGATTTTTTGGCGGAATTGTCCCAGGTGGTATCAAGGGCCCATCTCCTGAAATCCAAGGCATATTCAGCTACCGAGTGCTTACCTTGGCGCAAAGCTAACATGGCTGCTTCAGCTGTTGCACCTCGATTGGGGTCATCAAACACCTGCCCCATGGCTGAAATAAAATCATCAAGGTGATTCAAACAATCATCCTCAGTCTCAATCAGAGGGTTTGCCCACATCAAAGCCTTGTTGGTAAGCAACATAATTATAGTAAGCACCTTAGATCGTTCAGTAGGAAATTGTGAAGCATGTGCAGAAAAAAAAAAGATTGCATTGATTAACAAATCCCCTGAATTTTTCACGTTCACCACCAAAACGAAAAGGGGGCAACTTGGGAATCCCAGAACTCGGGGCCACGGCAGGAGCCTGGACTTGCCCCTCCAGAACCTCAATCCTGGCTCGCAAATCCTGGGTAGTCTGTCCAACCACTTGCAAATTGTGATTATTTAGGTCCTGAAGATTTGTAAAACGGGTCTTTATATTCTGCAAATCTGCAAGGATATTATCAGTCACTCCGCAAAGTTCCTTTATGCGGGCCTCCATTTTCCAGATCTTTTAAGACAGGATACTGGAAGAAGAGGAGAAAAAAAAAAAACAATAGTGTTCACCTGTGGCAACACTGAAGAAAGAAAAAACTTTAAGGGAACTGCTCACCTGGAATGGTTGTGAGAAGTCACAACCACTATCATCACAGAAAGCTTTCAACCAGACATCTGATATCCAGAGTTTCAGCAGACAAAAAGAGAAGAGAAAAAAAAAAAAAAACAATAGTGTTTACCTGTGATAACACTGCAGAAAAAAAAACTTAAGGGAATTGCTCACCTGGAATGGTTGTGAGAAGTCACAACCACTGTCATCACAGAAAGTACAACCGGACATCCGATATCCACAGTACAGCAGACAAGCCTTTCCAGACCCAGCAGACACTAACGTTTGGCTTCAGAATCTTGTAATGTATGTGGTACAGTTCATATAGCGTCTTGTGCTTGGGTGCGATGAAAATACTTGAGACACAGGTTGATAAAGAAAGTCTTGTATTGCTTCATACAAATTGGCAAAAATAAACACACAGGTTGCAAACACAGAAGCAGGAGACCCAGCAGGCCAGAGTAATCTAAGCTCAGCAATAACTCTCCACAACAGATTCAGATCTTCTTCTCTGTTACCGCAAGTCCATGCAAACGTGAGGCTCTCAAGAGCAGAGTTCAGAGTCCACAAGTGCTTCAGAGTTCCTCAGTAGGAATGGCTGGAGTACAAGGTCCAAGGCTTCAGGAGTCAGAACACAGGTTCACTGCAGGCTAGATTCTGAAGCACTGATTGCTCAGCTGTGGCTGTTTAAGAAGCAAACGGAGAGAATCAGGGCGGGAACATGCAAGCTGGAAAACTCCATTTTGACTGAGGGCAAGATAGCTGCAGCAAAACAGAAAGCAAAATGGCCGACGAACAAACTGAGTTTCAGAAACAGATACACAGAACCTTACAGTGGGGTTGCTTCTCAGCCAAGGGAATCGGCTCTCTCACAGTCTTGCCTAAAAACACAGCCATGAATAAAGAATGGTACCAGAATGTCCTCCAAGAGCAACTTCTCCCAACCCTCCAAGAGCAGTTTGGCGATCAACAATGCCTTTTCCAGCATGATAGAGCACCTTGCCATAAAGCAAAGGTGATAACTAAATGGCTCAGGGAACAAAACATAGAGATTTTGGGTCCATGGCCTGGAAACTCCCCAGATCTTAATCCCATTGAGAACTTGTGGTCAATCATCAAGAGACGGGTGGACAAACAAAAACCTAAAAATTCTGACAAAATGAAAGCATTGATTGTGCAAGAATGGACTGCTATCAGTCAGGATTTGGTTCAGAAGTTGATTGAGAGCATGCCAGGGAGAATTGCAGAGGTCCTGAAGAAGAAGGGTCAACGCTGCAAATATTGACTTGCTGCATTAACTCATTCTAACCGTCAATATAAGCTTTTGTTACTCATATGTTTGCAATTATTATATTTCTGTCTGTGATAAAAACATCCGTCAAACACACATAAAAACCAGAGGGCAGCAGATCATGTGAAAATATAATATTTGTGTCTTTCTCAAAACTTTTGGCCATGGATGTAGATGGCCCAGAACAGGCAGCGAGATGAGAAGACCTCGATCCTACGGTTTAAAAACTAACTCAGAAAAAGAATCGAATCAAATCAACATATTAACTGTATGGGACAAAAGTGAAATCTGGTTGCAGTGGATAACCTACTTCTTTTTTTTAATAAAGAAAACTTGAAAAAAAATTTCCATGCCTTATTTAGTCCAATAAACTTTACTGAACTTGCATTTACATCTTATATCATTACATAATTCTACCGTAGCACTTGTGATTTTCTTGCAATGATTGTGTGATTTGATCAATGTAGGTGCTAAAAGAAGAGTTTAAATACAAGAAAAAAAGGTAGCACACTGTAGCGCTATAGCTTGCAAACACAAAATATGAAAATATGAAAAATATGAAAAATGAGTTGCATCACTGCCTTAGAAATATGAAAAATTGAGAAGTCTTAGCGCATAAGATGGCCAAATTATGTGAGCCTGATAGCCACGTCAAGGCTCTTCTCGTATATCAGGTCCTAACTAATGCCAATCCTCGCTTAGAAAAGTCTGTCTGCATGGGAACATATGAATCCTCTCTTAAGACTAAAATCTACATCTTTGTGGAGGGGTAATGAACCTGGTGTAATTAAAAAGCCTGTGACCAACAGGTGGAGTGCTCAGGTAGAAGGTAAATGAATACATATCAAAAACTGACCGGCACATCCAAACATAGATCCAGTGTGAACAGATGCTAAACCTAGAGTCACCAACTCATATACATACAAGAAAAAAAGGTAGCACACTGTAGCGCTATAGCTTGCAAACACAAAATATGAAAATATGAAAAATATGAAAAATGAATTGCATCACTGCCTTAGAAATATGAAAAATTGAGAAGTCTTAGCGCATAAGATGGCCAAATTATGTGAGCCTGATAGCCACATCAAGGCTCTTCTCGTATATCAGGTCCTAACTAATGCCAATCCTCGCTTAGAAAAGTCTGTCTGCATGGGAACATATGAGTCCTCTCTTAAGACTAAAATCTACATCTTTGTGGAGGGGTAATGAACCTGGTGTAATTAAAAAGCCTGTGACCAACAGGTGGAGTGCTCAGGTAGAAGGTAAATCAATACATATCAAAAACTGACCGGCACATCCGAAAAGAAGAGTTTAAGGCATGAAATGAAACCCCATTACTGTACCCTGAAATAGGCATACTTGGCGCTGAATGGGGTCAATGCTTTAACTGTTCTACATGAGAGGACCAGAGGGCTTGGTGTTTGAAATTGTTTTGCTTCATTGTCATCCTTTTTACAGATTGCTCACATTACTGAGAAAAAAAGAAGAAGGCATATAAAACAATCCCATTACTGTACCATTATAAGGGCTTACATAGGGCAGACAGGAAATCAAGGGCACAAATAAAAACACTATCCTGCTCCTCTACTAAACCCCCTTATCTAAGGACCAAAGAGCTTGGGTCCATTGCTTTTTTAATATTTTTTATGGACAGATGGTTGGAGTGACCTTTGGGTTGTTAGCTTTCCTTATTGGGTAAAATTATAGTATGTTTAGAAAAAGGGAGATGCTCATGTAATCTGACATGAAATTTGCTGATGTGCTTATTTTTATTTTCATACTACATTTCTGACTTTTTACTGGTTTTACATCGTTAACCTTATGTTGCTTTTGAATTCTTTTTGGTGAATTTTTGAGTTGCGGTTGTTTTTGCGGTCTCGATTAATCCTACTTTGGAACACATTCAATAATAACAATGTTATATCCTTATTGAGCAATCTCCTAGGTTTGAGTGTCCAAAATTAGTTGCAATGTATTAGTATTACAAAATATTGGGCACTGCATGTTAGCAAAATTTATTATATACCGAGCACGGTATGCTGGTATTTATTATATACTGAGAACGGTATGTTGGTATTTATTATATACTGAGAACGGTATGTTGGCATTTATTATATACTGAGCACTGTTCATTAGTGTTATTTATTATATACTAAGTGCTGGCTCTTGGTATTATTTGAGAACTGTGTGATAGTGTTACACACACAGCACTGTATATCGATATTATTAATTTTATACTGAGCAGCAGTGTATGTTAATTTTAATACAGGGCTCAATATTTAATACTAGTTAATATATACTGAGCACTGACTATTATATTCATTGTATACGGAGCAATGTATGCTGGTATTATTTGAGGACTGTATAGTGGTCTACATTATATACTAATTGCTGTATGTTAGCATTATTACATACTGAGCACAATATGTATTTTTTATTATATGCTTAGCACTATATGTTGGTATTATTTGAGCACTGCATGGTGACACTATTATATACTGAGCACTGCATGGTGACATTATATACTGAGCACTGCATGGTGACACTATTATATACTGAGCGCTGCATGGTGACATTATATACTGAGCACTGCATGGTGACACTATTATATACTGAGCACTGCATGGTGACATTATATACTGAGCACTGCATGGTGACACTATTATATACTGAGCACTGCATGGTGACATTATATACTGAGCACTGCATGGTGACACTATTATATACTGAGCGCTGCATGGTGACATTCATTATCTACTAAGCACTATTATGTATTCAGTTCTGTATATTAGTATTGAGCACTGCATGGTGGTATTATACACTGAACACTCTATGTTCGTAATTATATACTGAGCAAAGTGATATATATGACTGCATGGTGATATACATTATGTACTAAGTGGCTGTATTTTAGTATTATTTATTGTGCATGGTGATATACATTATGTACTAAGTGGCTGTATTTTAGTATTATTTATTGTGCATGGTGATATACATTATGTACTAAGTGGCTGTATTTTAGTATTATTTATTGTGCATCGTGATATACATTATGTACTAAGTGGCTGTATGTTAGTATTATTTATTATATACTGAGCACTGTATGTAAATATTGTTTACTGAATACTAATCACTGTATGTGATGTACAGAGCACTGCATGTTGGTATTATTTGAGCACTGGATGGTGGTATTATTTCTTATATACTAACACTGAATGTTACTATTATTCTGAGCGCTGTATGTCGGTGTTTATTATATGCTGAGCTCTGTATGGTGGTTTTATTATTATGTATTTAGTTTTGTATGTTAGTACTGAGCACTGCATGGTGGTATTATTATATAGGGAGCATTATATATTGGCATCATGTGTAACTTAGTAATCCAGATTTTGGTCCACATTTGCCCCAATTCTTTGGTTTATGCTCAGAACTTTTTGAATTACAGAATTAAAGTGTCTAATGAATGGATGAATAATAACGCGGAGCGTGCGGCCCCTGTCCGCCATTGTTTAGTCGGGTAAACACATCATTTACATACAGTGCAGTGTTTCTGAGTTTCAGCAGAGCAAGTTGTTTTTCCAATAATTGTTTTTGGAAATGTAACATTTCTGTGTTTTCTAGTAACGCTGTAGATATCAGAGGGTGATATGATGTCATCATGGAATGTCCATGGCCCCGGCTGGGGGTACACGGAGCAGATTTGTCATTATTGTCTATTATTTCTAAATATGAGGCACGTTCCATCGGAGAGCGAAAGAGTGCGTAGATTTAAGCCTTATTACTGGAAAGTCAGAGGAGCAGAGTTCTGTGGCTTCTTCTCCCCCGCAATCACTCCGCCTAAAAATAGCGACACTATTTCCCTTTCTATTCATCTTCTGTGAAATGGTTCATGCTGCCCAGAGGAGAGCGCAGAGCACAGAACGCAGAGCACAAAACGCAGAGCACAGAACGCAGAGCACAGAACGCAGAGCACAAAGCGCAGAGCACAGAACGCAGAGCACAAAGCGTAGAGCAGAGCGCAGAACTCAGGGCACAAACTGCAGAGCACAGAACACAGACTGCAGAGCGCAAAGCGTAGAGCACAGAACGCAGAACACAAAGCACAGAGCACAAAGTGCAGAGCACAGAACACAGAGCACAAAGTACAGAGCACAGAACGCAGAGCACAAAGCACAGAGCACAAAGTGCAGAGCACAGAACGCAGAGCACAAAGCACAGAGCACAAAGTGCAGAGCACAGAACACAGAGCACAAAGTACAGAGCACAGAACGCAGAGCACAAAGCGCAGAGCACAGAAACGCAGAGCACAAAGCGCAGAGCACAGAACGCAGAGCACAAAGCGCAGAGCACAGAGCACAAAGCGTAGAGCAGAGCGCAGAACTCAGGGCACAAACTGCAGAGCACAGAACACAGACCGCAGAGCGCAAAGCGTAGAGCACAGAACGCAGAGCACAAAGCGCAGAGCACAGAACGCAGAGCACAAAGCGCAGAGCACAAAGTGCAGAGCACAGAACGCAGAGCACAAAGTGCAGAGCACAAAGCGCAGTGCACAGAACGCAGAGCACAAAGTGTAGAGCACAGAACGCAGAGCACAAAGCGCAGAGCACAGAACGCAGAGCACAAAGTGCAGAGCACAGAGCACAAAGCGTAGAGCAGAGCGCAGAACTCAGGGCACAAACTGCAGAGCACAGAACACAGACCGCAGAGCGCAAAGCGTAGAGCACAGAACGCAGAGCACAAAGCGCAGAGCACAGAACGCAGAGCACAAAGCGCAGAGCACAAAGTGCAGAGCACAGAACGCAGAGCACAAAGTGCAGAGCACAAAGCGCAGAGCACAGAACACAGAGCACAAAGTGTAGAGCACAGAACGCAGAGCACAAAGCGCAGAGCACAGAACGCAGAGCACAAAGTGCAGAGCACAGAGCACAAAGCGTAGAGCAGAGCGCAGAACTCAGGGCACAAACTGCAGAGCACAGAACACAGACCGCAGAGCGCAAAGCGTAGAGCACAGAACGCAGAGCACAAAGCACAGAGCACAAAGTGCAGAGCACAGAACACAGACTGCAGAGCGCAAAGCGTAGAGCACAGAACGCAGAGCACAAAGCACAGAGCACAAAGTGCAGAGCACAGAACACAGACTGCAGAGCGCAAAGCGTAGAGCACAGAACGCAGAGCACAAAGCACAGAGCACAAAGTGCAGAGCACAGAACACAGAACGCAGAGCACAAAGTACAGAGCGCAAAGCGTAGAGCACAGAGCGCAGAACTCAGGGCACAAACTGCAGAACGCAGAGCACAGACCGCAGAGTGCAGAGCACAGAGCGCAAAGCGTAGAGCGCAGAACTCAGAGCACAAAGTGCAGAACTCAGAAGGCAGAGCACAGAGCGCAAAGTGTAGAGCGCAGAGCACAAAATGTTCTGCAGAGCGCAGAGCACAAAGCACAGAACTAAGAACGCAGAGCACAAAATGCAGAGCACAGAGCGCAAAGCGTAGAGCACAGAGCGCAAAACTCAGGGCACAAACTACAGACCGCAGAGTGCAGAGCACAGAGCGCAAAGCGTAGAGCACAGAGTGCAGAACTCAGAGCACAAAGCGCAGAGCACAAAGTGCAGAACACAGAACACAGAGCACAAAGCGCAGAACTAAGAAAGAAGAGCACAGAACACAGAACACAGAGCACAAAGTGCAGAACTCAGAAGGCAGAGCACAGAGTGCAAAGTGTAGAGCGCAGAACGCAGAGCACAAAATGTTCTGCAGAGCACAAAGCACAGAACTAAGAACGCAGAGCACAGAGCGCAAAGTGCAAAGCACAGAGTGTAGAGCACAGAGCGCAAAGTGTAGAGCACAGAACGCAGAGCACAAAACGTAAAGCACTGAGCGTACAGTGCAGAGCACAGACTTCAGAACACAGAACGTAGAGCACAACCGATAATTCACCGTCCTCTGTGCTCACATGAAAGCGCCATCACAGGCATTTCTAAGGCCTCTTTCACACTTCAGTCGTGCAACGTCAGTTAAAATCCGCCAAAGTGTGAAAATAGCGGATCCGCCAGAAAATATATCCACAGTGCCCCCATAATAACAGGATATCCACAGTGCCCCATAATAACAGTGATATCCACAGTGCTCCCATAATAACAGTGATATCCAAGTGCCCCAAAACAGTGATATCCACAGTGCCCCCATAATAACAGGATATCCACAGTGCCCCATAATAACAGTGATATCCACAGTGCCCCATAATAACAGTGATATCCACAGTGTCCCCATATAACAGTGATATCCACAGTGCCCCATAATAACAGTGATATCCACAGTGTCCCCATAATAACAGTGATATCCACAGTGCCCCCATAATAACAGTGATATCCACAGTGTCCCATAATAACAGTGATATCCACAGTGTCCCCATAATAACAGTGATATCCACAGTGTCCCCATAATAACAGTGATATCCACAGTGCCCCATAATAACAGTGATATCCACAGTGCCCCATAATAACAGTGATATCCACAGTGTCCCCATAATAACAGTGATATCCACAGTGCCCCCATAATAACAGTGATATCCACAGTGTCCCATAATAACAGTGATATCCACAGTGCCCCATAATAACAGTGATATCCACAGTGTCCCCATAATAACAGTGATATCCACAGTGCCCCCATAATAACAGTGATATCCACAGTGTCCCCATAATAACAGTGATATCCACAGTGTCCCCATAATAACAGTGATATCCACAGTGTCCCCATAATAACAGTGATATCCACAGTGCTCCCCTTAATAACAGTGATATCCACAGTGTCCCCATAATAACAGTGATATCCACAGTGTCCCCATAATAACAGTGATATCCACAGTGTCCCCATAATAACAGTGATATCCACAGTGCCCCCATAATAACAGTGATATCCACAGTGCCCCATAATAACAGTGATATCCACAGTGCCCCATAATAACAGTGATATCCACAGTGCCCATAATCGTATACCACAGTGCCCCATAATACAGTGATATCCACAGTGCCCCATAATAACAGTGATATCCACAGTGCCCATAATAACAGTGATATCCACAGTGCCCATAATAACAGTGATATCCCACAGTGCCCAATAACTGGATATCCACAGTGCCCATAATAACAGTGATATCCACAGTGCCCCATAATAACAGTGATATCCCAGTGCCCATAATAACAGTGATATCCACAGTGCCCATATAATAACAGTGATATCCACAGTGCCCCATAATAACAGTGATATCCACAGTGCCCCATAATAACAGTGATATCCACGTGCCCCATAATAACAGTGATATCCACAGTGCCCCATAATACAGTGATATCCACAGTGCCCCATAATAACAGTGATATCCACAGTGCCCCATAATACAGTGATATCCACAGTGCCCCATAATAACAGTGATATCCACAGTGCCCCATAATAACAGTGATATCCACAGTGCCCCATAATAACAGTGATATCCACGTGCCCCATAATAGTAACAGTGATATCACAGTGATCCTCCCATAATAACAGTGATATCCACAGTGCCCCATAATAACAGTGATATCCACAGTGCCCATAATAACAGTGATATCCACAGTGCCCCATATAACGGATATCACAGTGCCATATAACAGTGTATCCGTGCCCCATAATAACAGTGATATCCACAGTGTCCCCATAATAACAGTGATATCCACAGTGCCCCATAATAACAGTGATATCCACAGTGCCCCATAATAACAGTGATATCCCAGTGCCCATAATAACAGTGATATCCACAGTGCCCATATAACAGATATCCACAGTGCCCCATAATAACAGTGATATCCACAGTGCCCCATAATAACAGTGATATCCACAGTGCCCCATAATAACAGTGATATCCACAGTCCCCATAATAACAGTATATCCACAGTGCCCCATAATACAGTGATATCCACAGTGTCCCATAATAACAGTGATATCCACAGTGCCCCATAATAACATGATATCCACATGTCCCCATAATAACGTGATATCCACAGTGCCCCCATAATAACAGTGATATCCACAGTGCCCCATATAACAGTGATATCCACGTGCCCCATAATAACAGTGATATCCACAGTGCCCCATAATAACAGTGATATCCACAGTGCCCCCATATAACAGTGATATCCACAGTGCCCCATATAACAGTGATATCCACAGTGCCCCATAATAACAGTGATATCCACAGTGCCCCATAATAACAGTGATATCCACAGTGCCCATATAACAGTGATACACAGTGCCCCATAATACAGTGATATCCACAGTGTCCCATAATAACGTGATATCCACAGTGCCCCATAATAACAGTGATATCCACAGTGCCCCATAATAACAGTGATATCCACAGTGCCTCCATAATACAGTGAATCCACAGTGCCCAACAGTGATATCCACAGTGTCCCATAATAACAGTGATATCCACAGTGCCCCATAATAACAGTGATATCCACAGTGTCCCCCATAATAACAGTGATATCCACAGTGCCCCATAATAACAGTGATATCCACAGTGCCCCATAATAACAGTGATATCCACAGTGCCCCATAATAACAGTGATATCCACAGTGCCCCATAATAACAGTGATATCCACAGTGCCCCATAATAACAGTGATATCCACAGTGCCCCATAATAACAGTGTTAGTCCACCCCTAATAACAGTGATATCAGTGCATCGTGTCCCCATAATAACAGTGATATCCACAGTGTCCCCATAATAACAGTGATATCCACAGTGTCCCCATAATAACAGTGATATCCACAGTGCCCCATAATAACAGTGATATCCACAGTGCCCCATAATATCAGTGATATCCACAGTGCCCCCATAATAACAGTGATATCTCCCAAACAGTGTCCCCATAATAACAGTGATATCCACAGTGTCCCCATAATAACAGTGATATCCACAGTGCCCCATAATAACAGTGATATCCACAGTGCCCCATAATAACAGTGATATCCACAGTGCCCCATAATAACGGGATATCCAGTGCCCATAATACGATATCACAGTGCCCCATAATAACAGTGATATCCACAGTGGCCCCATAATAACAGGGATATCCACAGTGCCCCATAATAACAGTGATATCCACAGTGCCCCATAATAACAGTGATATCCACAGTGCCCCATAATAACAGTGATATCCACAGTGGCCCATAATAACAGGGATATCCACAGTGCCCCATAATAACAGTGATATCCACAGTGCCCCATAATAACAGTGATATCCACAGTGCCCCCATAATAACAGGGATATCCACAGTGCCCCCATAATAACAGGGATATCCACAGTGCCCCCATAATAACAGTGATATCCACAGTGTCCCCATAATAACAGTGATATCCACAGTGCCCCCATAATAACAGTGATATCCAGTGCCCCCATAGTAACAGTGATATCCACAGTGTCCCATAATAACAGTGATATCCACAGTGCCCCATAATAACAGTGATATCCACAGTGTCCCATAATAACAGTGATATCCACAGTGCCCCATAATAACAGTGATATCCACAGTCAGGGCCGGCTCCAGGTTTTTATGGGCCCCGGGCGAAGGAGCCTCAGTGGGCCCCTTTAACACAGACCACGATTCATGATGCTCAGATACTGAGAGAAATATGGGTATAGTACAATGCCAAACACTTCACTTCTTCCATTACGACTGATATCTATTGTAAATTGTACAATAGCTCAAAAACCGCCAAATCCTCACAGCGCACAGTACAGACCGGACAGTGCAGTCCTCCATACAATATTATGGGCACCACATAGTCTCCCTCTCATCACCCATATAATACCCCATGCAGGATGTCACCCCCCATATAATGCTCCATACAGATTACTGGACCCAAAATAATGCTCCATACAGGATACTGGTCCCAATATAATGCTCCATACAGAATACTGGACCCAAAATAATGCTCCATACAGAATAATGGACCCAATATAATGCTCCATACAGAATACTGGACCCAAAATAATGCTCCATACAGAATACTGGACCCAATATAATGCTCCATACAGAATACTGGACCCAAAATAATGCTCCATACAGAATACTGGACCCAAAATAATGCTCCATACAGAATACTGGACCCAAAATAATGCTCCATACAGAATACTGGACCCAATATAATGCTCCATACAGAATACTGGACCCAAAATAATGCTCCATACAGAATAATGGACCCAATATAATGCTCCATACAGGATACTGGTCCCCATATAATGCTCCATACAGAATACTGGACCCAAAATAATGCTCCATACAGAATACTGGACCCCATATAATGCTCCATACAGGATACTGGTCCCCATATAATGCTCCATACAAAATATGGAGCTCTCCTCTGCGCTGTACTGCGTTCTGCACTGTTACGGCTCAGGAAAGGGCGCTGTGGAAAGACTCCCCATTATCATCAATGCCTGCCCATCATCATCATCTCCTCCCCATCATCATCAATGCATGCCCATTATCATCAATGCCTGCCCATCATCATTATCGCCTCCCCATTATCATCAATGCCTGCCCATCATCATTATCGCCTCCCCAATATCATCAATGCCTGCCCATCATTATCATGGCCTCCCCATCATCATCAATGCCTGCCCATTATCATCAATGCATTGCCTGCCCATCATCACACACAGACAGCACACAAGCACTCTCTCACACAGGGCCGGCGTCAGCACCCGGCACACCCGGGCAAGTGCCGGGGCCCTGAGCAGGCTGGGGGGCCCACTCGCAGTCTGGCACCCCGAGCCCGTTAGCGGAGGAGAGCGGTGTCAGCGCCGCCGCTGGCCCCCCCGCTTGCTCAGGGCCCCGGCAGGAGCTGTCACAATACTTACCTCTCCCGTGCCTCCGCTGCCGCAGCTCCGGGCTCCAGGGGGCGCCGGCGCTTCCTCTCACAGCAGGCCGCTGAATGACATCATCATTCAGCGGCCGGCTGTGGCAGAGAGGGCGCGATCGCCAGACAGGTGAGATGTGTCGTGTGTGTGTATGTGTCTGTGTGTGTTTGTGTGTATGTAGTGCGGTGCTTTGTGTGTGTGTGTATGTGTATGTATGTATGTGAGAGAGTGCTTGTGTGCTGTCTGTGTGTGATGATGGGCAGGCAATGCATTGATGATAATGGGCAGGCATTGATGATGATGGGGAGGCCATGATAATGATGGGCAGGCATTGATGATATTGGGGAGGCGATAATGATGATGGGCAGGCATTGATGATAATGGGGAGGCGATAATGATGATGGGCAGGCATTGATGATAATGGGCATGCATTGATGATGATGGGGAGGAGATGATGATGGGCAGGCATTGATGATAATGGGGAGGCTTTCCACAGCGCCCTTTCCTGAGCCGTAACAGTGCAGAACGCAGTACAGCGCAGAGGAGAGCTCCATATTTTGTATGGAGCATTATATGGGACCAGTATCCTGTATGGAGCATTATATGGGGTCCAGTATTCTGTATGGAGCATTATTTTGGATCCAGTATTCTGTATGGAGCATTATATGGGGTCCAGTATTCTGTATGGAGCATTATTTTGGGTCCAGTATTCTGTATGGAGCATTATATTGGGTCCATTATTTTGTATGGAGCATTATATGGGGACCAGTATCCTGTATGGAGCATTATATTGGGTCCATTATTCTGTATGGAGCATTATTTTGGGTCCAGTATTCTGTATGGAGCATTATGTGGGGGATGGCGGGGTGACATCCTGCATGGGGTATTATATGGGTGATGAGAGGGAGACTATGTGGTGCCCATAATATTGTATGGAGGACTGTACTGGCCAGTCTGTACTGTGTGCTGTGAGGATTTGGCGGTTTTTGAGCTATTGTACAATTTACAATAGATATCACTCATGTAATGGAAGAAGAGAAGTGTTTGGCATTGTACTATACCATATTTCTCTGCATTATCTGTGCATCATGAATCGTGGTCTGTGTTAAAGGGGCCCACTGAGGCTCTTTCGCCCGGGGCCCATAAAAACCTGGAGCCGGCCCTGCTCTCACATACATACATACACATACACACAAAGCACCGCACTACATACACACAGACACACACAGACACATACACACACGACACATCTCACCTGTCTGGCGATCGCGCCCTCTCTGCCACAGCCGGCCGCTGAATGATGACGTCATTCAGCGGCCTGCTGTGAGAGGAAGCGCCGGCGCCCCCTGGAGCCCGGAGCTGCGGCAGCGAAGGCACGGGAGAGGTAAGTATTGTGACAGCTCCTGCCGGGGCCCTGAGCAAGCGGGGGGGGGGCCCAGCGGCGGCGCTGACACCGCTCTCCTCCGCTAACGGGCGCGGGGGTGCCAGATTGCGAGTGGGCCCCCCCGCCTGCTCAGGGCCCCGGCACTTGCCCGGGTGTGCCGGGTGCTGACGCCGGCCCTGTCCACAGTGCCCCCATAATAACAGCGATATCCACAGTGCCCCCATAATAACAATGATATCCACAGTGCCCCCATAATAACAGTGATATCCACAGTGCCCCCATAATAACAGTGATATCCACAGTGCCCCATAAGAACAGTGATATCCACAGTGTCCCCATAATAACAGTGATATCCACAGTGTCCCCATAATAACAGTGATATCCACAGTGCCCCCATAATAACAGCGATATCCACAGTGCCCCATAATAACAGTGATATCCACAGTGCCCTCATAATAACAGTGATATCCACAGTGTCCCCATAATAACAGTGATATCCACAGTGCCCTCATAATAACAGTGATATCCACAGTGCCCCCATAATAACAGCGATATCCACAGTGCCCCATAATAACAGTGATATCCACAGTGCCCCATAAGAACAGTGATATCCACAGTGTCCCCATAATAACAGTGATATCCACAGTGCCCCATAATAACAGTGATATCCACAGTGCCCCATAATAACAGTGATATCCACAGTGCCCCATAATAACAGTGATATCCACAGTGTCCCCATAATAACAGTGATATCCACAGTGCCCCATAATAACAGTGATATCCACAGTGCCCCATAATAACAGTGATATCCACAGTGTCCCATAATAACAGTGATATCCACAGTGCCCCATAATAACAGTGATATCCACAGTGCCCCATAATAACAGTGATATCCACAGTGTCCCCATAATAACAGTGATATCCACAGTGCCCCATAATAACAGTGATATCCACAGTGTCCCCATAATAACAGTGATATCCACAGTGCCCCATAATAACAGTGATATCCACAGTGCCCCATACAGTGATATCACATGCCCTATAACAGTGATATCCACAGTGCCCCATAATAACAGTGATATCCCATGCCTCCCATAATAACAGTGATATCCACAGTGCCTCCATAATAACAGTGATATCCACAGTGTCCCCATAATAACAGTGATATCCACAGTGCCCCATAATAACAGTGATATCCACAGTGTCCCCATAATAACAGTGATATCCACAGTGCCCCATAATAACAGTGATATCCACAGTGCCCCATAATAACAGGATATCCACAGTGTCCCCATAATAACAGTGATATCCACAGTGCCCCATAATAACAGTGATATCCACAGTGCCCCATAATAACAGTGATATCCACAGTGCCCATAATAACAGATATCCACAGTGCCCCATAATAACAGTGATATCCACAGTGCCCATCATAATACAGTGATATCCACAGTGTCCCCATAATAACAGCGATATCCACAGTGCCCCCATAATACAAGCGGATATCCACAGTGCCCCATAATAACAGCGATATCCACAGTGCCCCATAATAACAGTGATATCCACAGTGCCCCATAATACTAACAGTGATACATTCCACAGTGCCCCATAATAACAGTGATATCCACAGTGCCCCATAATAACAGTGATACACAGTGCCCATAATAACAGGATATCCACAGTGCCCCATAATAACAGGATATCCACAGTGCCCCCATAATAAGTACAAGTGATAATGCCACAGTGCCCCCATAATAACAGTGATATCCACAGTGCCCCATAATAACATGGATATCCACAGTGCCCCATTAAATAACCAGTGATACGTACCACAGTGCCCCATAATAACAGTGATATCCACAGTGCCCCATAATAACAGTGATATCCACAGTGCCCCATAATAACAGTGATATCCACAGTGCCCCCATAATAACAGTGATATCCTCACAGTGTCCGCCCATAATAACAGTGATATCCACAGTGCCCTCATAATAACAGTGATATCCACAGTGCCCCCATAATAACAGTGATATCACATGCATATACGTGACCACTGCCCTCATAAACAGTGATATCCACAGTGCCCCCATAATAACAGCGATATCCACAGTGCCCTCATAATAACAGTGTATATATACCACCAGTGCCCTCATAATAACAGTGATATCCACAGTGCCCCCATAATAACAGTGATATCCACAGTGCCCCATAATAACAGTGATATCCACAGTGTCTCATAATAACAGTGATATCCACAGTGCCCCATAATAACAGTGATATAATCCAACAAAGTGCCCCCATAATAACAGCGATATCCACAGTGCCCTCATAATAACAGTGATATCCACAGTGTCCCCATAATAACAGTGATATCCACAGTGCCCTCATAATAACAGTGATATCCACAGTGCCCCCATAATAACAGCGATATCCACAGTGCCCTCATAATAACAGCGATATCCACAGTGCCCCCATAATAACAGCGATATCCACAGTGCCCTCATAATAACAGTGATATCCACAGTGCCCCCATAATAACAGTGATATCCACAGTGCCCTCATAATAACAGTGATATCCACAGTGCCCCCATAATAACAGCGATATCCACAGTGCCCTCATAATAACAGTGATATCCACAGTGCCCCATAATAACAGTGATATCCACAGTGCCCCCCATAATAACAGTGATATCCACAGTGTCCTCATAATAACAGTGATATCCACAGTGCTCCATAATAACAGTGATATCCACAGTGTCCCATAATAACAGTGATATCCACAGTGCCCCATAATAACAGTGATATCCACAGTGCCCCCCATAATAACAGCGACATCTGTGAAAAGCTGTGATAGAAGGTTAGTGTGAGCAGCAATTGCCGCCATCTTGTTGGTCCGGGGTCACCCAGCTTTCCCGGGGCAGATGTCGACTGTAGGCCGGCGGTGCTGACATTACACAGGAGACCTCGCCCCAGTAATATGCGGCCATTACTTGTTTGTTACATGAGGCAGCGCTGGGTGTACAGAGCTTGGTGTGGATTAGGTGCGGTGGATTCCGCCTGTCCGCCCCCATCTTGTATTGTCAGGCACCTCGCAGGCTCGACCTCCTGAGTCACACTCCGAATTATACAGACCGTCCGCCATTACTCACACCTGCAGCGATTAACCCCTTCACTGTCAGGAAATATATCTATACTAGATGGAGGCCGGATGCTATTGCATCGGTAAGGCGGTAATGTCAGGATGGGGGCAGGCTTTGCAGCGTTGAGAATCTCTCCCCATGTGCTCACCCACCTATCCACTCTCTCTTTCCCCATGTGCTGACTTTCTCCATCTGTGCTCTCTTCTTTAACCTGTCTACCCCATGTACTGTCCCCCTTGTCTGCTGTCTCTCTCCTTCCTGTGCTGTGTTCTCCCCTCATGTGCTGTCCCCCTTGTCTGTTGTCTCTCTCCTTCCTGTGCTGTGTTCTCCCCTCATGTGCTGTCCCCCTTGTCTGTTGTCTCTCTCCTTCCTGTGTTGTGCTGTCCCCCTTGTCTGTTGTCTCTCTCCTTCCTGTGCTGTGTTCTCCCCTCATGTGCTCTCCCCCTTGTCTGCTGTCTCTCTCCTTCCTGTGCTGTGTTCTCCCCTCATGTGCTGTCCCCCTTGTCTGCTGTCTCTCTCCTTCCTGTGCTGTGTTCTCCCCTCATGTGCTGTCCCCCTTGTCTGCTGTCTCTCTCCTTCCTGTGCTGTGTTCTCCCCTCATGTGCTGTCCCCCTTGTCTGCTGTCTCTCTCCTTCCTGTGCTGTGTTCTCCCCTCATGTGCTCTCCCCCTTGTCTGCTGTCTCTCTCCTTCCTGTGCTGTGTTCTCCCCTCATGTGCTGTCCCCCTTGTCTGCTGTCTCTCTCCTTCCTGTGTTGTGTTCTCCCCTCATGTGCTGTCCCTCTTGTCTGCTGTCTCTCTCCTTCCTGTGCTGTGTTCTCCCCTCATGTGCTGTCCCCCTTGTCTGCTGTCTCTCTCCTTCCTGTGCTGTGTTCTCCCCTCATGTGCTGTCCCCCTTGTCTGCTGTCTCTCTCCTTCCTGTGTTGTGTTCTCCCCTCATGTGCTCTCCCCCTTGTCTGCTGTCTCTCTCCTTCCTGTGCTGTGTTCTTGTGTCGACCCGCCACCACAATTGTGGGTTACCAGGGCAATGGGGTACTCAGAGCCGAGCCCATGGAAGTCTATGGGGATTGTCACAGGTAGCTGTGGCTCGGTCTGTGGCCCTGGCGGTCTGGCGTATGTTGGGGATATATTTACAGGGGATAGGTTTATATACAGTTCGTGACGCCACCTGTAGTATTCTGGTAATTTGTACCAGCGCTGCTGTAGATCTCTGAGGGGATGGTGAGGCAGCTAGATGTCGGGTCCCCTACAGGTGGGACTCTTCCCTCAGGTCGGTAGTTAGGTAGGGATTGTGCAGGCATGCAATAATAACTCAGTCTCACACCGTCAGCGTCTTTCCATACCTTTACTTGTAAGATGTTCAAGCAGGTCCCAGGGAGGCTGATGGGGTTGGTGGAGGATGAGCTTTGAGGCAACAGCTAAGCAAGTTAGGGGCCTCCTTTACTGTCCAATGAAGATGAGTACGACCAGCCTGAAGCGTAGTCCCCTCTATGATTCCAGCTTATCCAAAGCTGTGCTTCCCAGTCAATTTAGTGTTAGGAGCCTTTCTATGAGGGAGCTGAATCCTTATTTTGTCCTGCAGAGACTCAAAGTCTTCACTTCCCCTGACCCCAGTTACGTACTGACTATAAGGGGTGTTTGCCGCGACCTAGGGTCCGGTAAATCTCTGGTTTTCTCTTCACTATGCTTGTAACAATAGTGATTCTTCGGTCCCCAGTAACCGGTAGCAATGTGCAGGACTCTTCCAAGCCAAACGCACTTTTCCAATAATCTTCCTTCCACTTTGCCCTTCGATTTGCTCAACTCTTAATAGATAGTTCAGTCTTTCTTCCAGTGGGGCACAGCTCTGACTAGACTAAGGTGAATTAGACCACCTGTACCAGCCTCCACGTTCTGAACTGCTGACAGACTTAAACTGGACACGTCTACTCTGTCCAAGGACAGGAAACTGACTGACTAGAAATCACTCCCTTCCACACCCCTGCTGGGTGTGTCAGAAGTGTACATGATGTCATGAAGAGACCTTAACTGTTACCTCTCCACTCATCCTCCTGGTATTGTGTACCAGGGCTACACATTCCCCCATGGTAAACGACAGCACTCCCGGGCTGTAAAATATAAAGAGACATTTTTGTTTATGCATGAAAACATTAACAATAACATTAATTCGTCCCATCCGGGAGGTGAGGATATCTTGAACGTTGCAAACAATAACATTATATATAGAAATACAAATATTAAATAGCATTCAATAAATATACGGTATACTTGTGAAGGACCCGCACCAAACCTTCAACGTAGGTCCTGGGTGGGCTGCAGGACATCCAAATGCAGACCTCACTCAGTGCCACACCACACGGGTTTTTGGTTCAGAGGTAAGTCAAGGTTTCATGTGAAACCATTAAAAAGGCACTTTAGTGCAACTATTTACAGGATACAGTTTTTGGGCTGGCTCAGTCCTCAGCCTCTGAGTCCATTGTTAAACGAAGACATAATAGGGAAAAACACATTTATATATATAGACTTTTACAATGTTCACATAAATTCGTTATAACTACTGCTGATATCTAATGGGTAATTTCCCTTTTGTGATTCTCTCTGATCTACGTGGTGTAGTTTCAGGTATATCAAGTTGCGATCTGTCTGCACTGCGTAACGGCAAACTATAGAACTGCCTTAATCTTTCTATGGATCTGGCAAGCGTACTGATGGCTGGGCGGTGTGAGTCAGCTTCACCAGGGGATCCCATAGTATGGGGCGCTGCTTCAGATGATCCATCTTGAGGTTCCACAGGTTGAGGTGTTGCTGGGATGGGTAACTCCTGAGCGGGCTCAACTGGCACCACAGGCACAACTGGAGGTAAAACTTCCTCTTGTGGCTGATAAAACTGCAACACTGGAATTATCACAGCATCTCCCAGTCGGGGCCAATCCGCAGGAAAATCTCACAGATCGGTGTGTATGACCTCTTCCTTTCTTTCTCCTTGATTGAGGACAGGGTTCTTTTCACAACGCTTTAAGTGTTCTGGACACAACTTCAAATGATCTCTGGACACAGTGGTTGTTGTTCTTCCTCCGTCTTTACTGACGACACAAACTTTTCTGTTGTCATATTTAGAATCTTGTATGACGTAGGGTTCTTGCTCCCACTGGTTATCCAGTTTGTGCATCTTCCTTTTTCTTTTTAATACTACCTCTCCAGGCATCAGAGGCTTGGCAGGAGCATTTCTGTTGTAAACATCTTCCTGTTTCTCCCGTGCCTTATTGAGACTTTCCTCCACACAGATTTGTACTCTTCTGTACTGCTCTTGCCGATTGACGTCCCAGTTTTCCACGGCATCGTCTGCCTCCGGTTCTACCACTCCAAGTTCTAAATCCATTGGTAGTTTTCCGGGCCTTGCTCTCATAAGATAGGCTGGAGTGCAGTTAGTTGAGCTTACAGGTATATGATTATACAAATCAACCAAATCAGGTAGTAAGTCCGGCCATCGATTCCTGTCTTCCAACGGTATGGATCTCAACAAGTCAAGGACAATATGGTTCATCTTTTCACAGAGACCGTTGGTTTGAGGGTGGTATGGTGTCGTTCTTATTTTCTTGCACCCGTACATATGACAGAATTCCTTGAATAAATCGGCTTCAAAAGCAGGTCCCTGATCGGTTAAGACTTGCTCCGGATACCCATGCGGTCTGCAGAAACTTGCTTGAAAGGTCTTCGCGGCCGTCACTGCGGTCTGGTCCTTAACTGGAACAACTACCAGAAATCTGGAGTAATGGTCCACCATGGTCAAGGCGTATGAGTATCCAGATCTACTTGGCGACAATTTGACGTGGTCCAGGGCCACAATCTCCAGAGGACGAGTCGTCCGGATAGGTTGCAGGGGTGCCTTCTGACTACCGTAGTCCTTTCTTCTGAGACCACAGGGTCCACAGTTCCGACACCACCTCTCGATGGAGCTGCGCATCCCTACCCAGTAGAACCGGCATCTCAACAGGGTCTCCAGCTTTCTCCAGCCAAAGTGTCCTGCTTGATCGTGGTACGCTTCCAACACCATTGGGACGTCTGCCTTGGGGACCACGATTTGCCAGACCATTTCATGGGTTCTGGGGTTGACGTATCTCCTGCACAACTTCTCACGGTATAGGAACAACCTGCTTTTCTCGTTCCACAGGAGCTTGGCTGACATAGGTGCATCCTTTTCCAAGGAGGAACCTTCCTGTTTTAACAACTCCTTGATGCGGCTGACCACTGGATCACTGTCCTGAGTCTCTTTCCAGCTGTGATGGGGTAAAGGATTTAATGTTGCACCATACTGCTTTCTGTGAACTCGATGCTCATGGACTACCCCATTTCGATGGAACGCGGGTAGCTCAATTTCTTCCAGGTCGTCCGATTCTTCTTCCGTATCAGAGTCATGCGGCCTTCGGGACAACGCATCAGCATTAGCATTCTTTCGACCTGCCCGGTACTTGATAGTAAACTGGTAATTGGACAACCGAGCCATCCAACGCTGTTCCATGGCACCCAGCTTGGCGGTTTCCAGGTGCGTTAACGGGTTGTTGTCTGTGTACGCCGTGAACTTATTGGAGGCCAGATAGTGCTTAAATCTTTCAGTAATGGCCCAGACCAGCGCCAGAAACTCCAGCTTGAAGCTGCTATAATTTTCCGGATTCCTCTCAGTTGGCCTGAGTTTTCTGCTAGCATAAGCGATGACTTTTTCTTGGCCATTCTGCTTCTGACTGAGAACTGCTCCCAGCCCTTCATTACTGGCGTCGGTGTACAACAGGAACGGTTGGCTGTAATCAGGATAGGTTAAGATCTCATCACCTGTCAGGATCTCTTTCATCTTTTGGAATGCTTCAGCCTGTTCTTTACCCCAATTAAAGGGAGGGTTTCTGCTCTTTAAGGATTGTCCTACCAGGAGGTCCTGTAAAGGAGCTGCCTTCTTCGTGTAATCTTTCACGAATCTCCTGTAGTAACCCGTTAGTCCCAGGAACTGTCGCACTTCCTTAAGGTTTTTCGGCTCCGGCCACTTCTGGATGGCGGTGACTTTCTCTGGGTCCGGCGCTACTCCTTCCGAACTGACGATGTGCCCCAAGTATTGTACCTTCTGTTTGAGTAGATGGCATTTTGAGGGTTTTAATTTCATCCCGTACCTGGACAGGGACTCGAATACTTCTGCCAGGTGCTTCAGATGGTCCTCATAAGTCTTGGAATACACGATGACGTCGTCTAGGTATAGCAGCACGGTTTCAAAATTGAGATGTCCCAGACAATTTTCCATCACTCTCTGAAATGTTCCTGGGGCACTACTGAGCCCAAACGGCATTCTGTCGAACTCACAGAGCCCCATTGGGGTGGTGAAAGCCGTTTTCTCACGATCCTCCTCAGCCACAGCCACTTGCCAGTAACCACTAGTCAGATCAAGGGTAGAAAAGTAGTTAGCCGTTTTCAGAGCAGCTAATGATTCCTCTATGCGTGGTAGCGGGTATGCATCCTTGTGTGTTATGCGGTTCACCTGCCTGTAATCCACACACATTCTCATACTACCATCTTTCTTTTTAACCAGAACTAGAGGGGCTGCCCAGGGGCTACAACTATCCTTATCACCCCAGCTTTCTTCATATCATTCAACATTTCTTTAGCTTTCTGATAATGAGCTGGAGGTATGGGCCTATACCGCTCTTTGATGGGAGGATGACTGCCTGTAGGGATATGATGTTGTACTCCCTTAATTGTCCCAAAATCAAGTGGATTTTTGCTAAACACTTGGGCGTACTCTTGCACCACCCGTAATACCCCTTGCTTCTGGTGAGCGGGAGTGGTGTCCGTCCCAACATGGAGTTGCTGACACCATTCCGCCACCTGAGTTGCTGGGTCATTGTCCTCCTCTATTTGACAGGAGTCTAAGGATCAGCCGGGAGAATAGAATTATTATCCAAAAGCATGAAGTTTAGCAATGGTTGCTAACCCGGGGGAAAAATTTTCCTCATCCTCTCCCAATTGAGGGAAAACCCTTTCCGGTACCCCTTCCCCTTACCACCCCTTTCTCTCCTCTAGAAATCTAAGTGTGGTCTATGTTTGAATGGTGGGGTTCACTACAGCTTGGAAAATTTTTTCCCCTAGGGCCTATGGCTGCCCCGCACCAATGATCATTTCATCATTGGGGTATCACAAAAGGACTGGTCAGTGGGCCCCAACCCTTACCAA
>JARQOD010000005.1:539245367-539261947 GCA_033576555.1 Oophaga sylvatica | reverse complement strand
CTGTCCCGCCGCGTAAGGGGCCTGCCCCCTCCCGCGAAAAGGGGCTGCTCCCTGCCGCGTAAGGGCCTGCTCCCTGCCGCGTAAGAGGCCTGCCCCCCTCCCGCGAAAGGGGCCTTCCGCCGTAGTGCCCCCTGCCCTTTTGGGGGGTGCTCCCTGCCCGTGGGAGGCTGCTCCCTGCCCGTGGGAGGCTGCTCCTTGCCGTGGAGGCTGGCTCCTGCCGTGGGAGGCTGCTCCTTTTTCTCGGAAGGTGCCTGTCCTGCGGTAGAGGCCTGCTCCTGCCGCGTAAGGAGGCTTCTCCCTGCCGCGTAAGGCTAGCTCCTGTCCGCGTAAGAGGCCTGCTCCCTGCCGCGTAAGAGGCCTGCTCCCTGCCGCGTAAGAGGCCTGCTCCCTGCCGGCGTAAGAGGCCTGCTCCTGCCGGTAGGAGGCTGCTCTCCTGCGGTAAGAGCCTGCTCCCTGCCGGCGTAGAGGCTGCTCCCTGCGCGTAGAGGCTGCTCCCTGCCGCGTAGAGGCCTGCTCCCTGCCGCGTAGAGTCGCTTCCTGTCCTGTGGGAGCTGCTCCCTGCCTGTGGGAGGCTGCTCCTGTCCTGTGGAGGCTGCTCCCTTGTCCTGTGGAGGCTGCTCCTGTCCTGTGGGATGGCTGCTCTGTCCTAGTGGGAGGCTGCTCCTTGTCCTGTGGGAGAGCTGCTCCTTGTCCTGTGGAGGCTGCTGTCTGCCCTGTAGGAGGCCTGCTGTCTGTCCTGTGGAGGCTACTCTCTGTCCTGTAGGAGGCCTGCTCCTGCCCTGTAGGAGACCTGCTCTCCTGTCCTGTAGGAGGCTGCTCCTGTCCTGTAGGAGGACTGCTCCCTGCCCTGTAGGAGAGCTGCTCTCTGCCCTGTAGGAGGCCTGCTCCCTGCCCTGTAGGAGGCTGCTCTTGCCTGTAGGAGGCCTGCTCCTGCCCTGTAGGAGGCCTGCTCCCTGCCCCTGTAGGAGGCTGCTCCTGCCCTGTAGGAGCTGCTCCTGCCCTGTAGGAGGCTGCTCTCTGCCTGTAGGAGGCTGACTCCTGCCCTGTAGGAGCTGCTCCCTGCCCTGTAGGAGCCTGCTCCTGCCCTGTAGGAGGCCTGCTCACTGCCCTGTAGGAGGCTGCTCCTGCCCTGTAGGAGGCCTGCTCCCTGCCTGTAGGAGGCCTGCTCCCTGCCCTGTAGGAGGCCTGCTCCCTGCCCTGTAGGAGGCCTGCTCCCTGCCCTGTAGGAGGCCTGCTCCCTGCCCTGTAGGAGGCCTGCTCCCTGCCCTGTAGGAGGCCTGCTCCCTGCCCTGTAGGAGGCTGCTCTCTGCCTGTAGGAGACCATAGCATCTATGGGCACGCTGCATAAACAGGGAGCTTTCCCGCCCTTATTTGTGTCCTTATATCCCGGTGTAGAGGAGGTGGCCGATCTTCCAGGATTTGTCAGGTGGACGATAGGATCAGGTCTGGGGTCTATTACTGGTGTAACTGAGGGGCTATTTAACCCTTTGGTGCTCACGAACATAATGAAGCAAATTTATATTTATTGCAAACCAGGAATGATGCCTCATCGTCATCACCGGATGATGGATGATATGGGTCAACTATAGGGAACCTGTTACACGATCATCCCTAAAACACCGCCGCAGTGTGATACTGGATGAATCAATAATTAAGAAACACTACCAGTGAACAGTCAAGGGGGCGGTGCCGGTCTCCGGGAGTCATGCGGCCGTGTCATTATAATCCAGCCTCAGTGACATTCTGCACAGCAAGGCGAGGTGCGCCTCCATATCTGCAAACTGCGCGGTGACAGAGGCTGCTGGAGCTGGACTCTGATGTCAGGACCTCATGTCTCTGGGGGAGTCCAGTGGGCGGTCCCAGGATCCTGGAGTCCTGCTGTCCTGGCATTGCAGTCCAGCTCCGGATTCATCGAGTACATATGATCTGCACATCAGCTGGAGCGGAGTTGTAATGGCAGGACTGCATGACTCTGTAGGAGTCATGTGGGCGGTCCCATTCTCCTCTGGAGTCATATCATCCTTGAATTGTAATCTCAGCCTCTTGGCATCTGATGTGTATGCAGATGATTCTGGACCCATGCATCTCGCTTTACTGCGCATGCGGGAACTGAAGTCTATTGCCAAGACTACATGACTCTGTAGGAGTCAAGTGGGCGGTCCCAGTCTCCTTTGGAGATTGTAATCTCGGTCTAATAACATCTGATACATGCGCACTGCACAGATGGTGCTGGAGCTACATTGTGATGCCAGGACTGCAGGAGACAAGCTCCGCCCCCTTGGCTCTTCAAGGTAGCATGCTTTACTTTATTACTTAGTTTCCATCTCCATCCATTATAAGACTATGGCGGCGGTTTAGGGCTGATATTTTAGATGACGTGTTCCCTTTAAGATCTATAATGATGTGATTAATAACAATTATTTCGGCGCTGGGTGACCACAATTGTTTTTTTTAACCCTTTAGGACGCTAACGAGGACCCGGGAGAAGATGTCGCTCTGCTCTCGGTCAGCTTTGAAGACGCAGAAGCTACACAAGTGTTCCCCAAACTCTTCCTGTCCCCCCGAGTTGAGCAGTAAGTGGAACCAGTACAGTTAAAGGGATTGTCCAGAACGAAGGGTTGTGTCGGCTATTACTGCTCACCAGTGATATGGAAGATGAGCGGCAATACCACAACTATCCTGTAGTCAGAAGTGTCACCATGTTTTTCTAAGCCTGGACAACCCCTTTTACATAATTGATACTTGGGTCTGCTTTCATGTGTGATTTTGGAGTGATTTCTCCTTTAAGAGAGGGGGGTGAGTGTGTCCTCTGTGAGTGCTTCCTCCCCCCATTCTGCACTTTTGATGAATTCATGCTCTTGTTCTGCTTGTACAAAGCAGTCAGAGCTGCAGTGTAGAGCATGGGGGATGGACTGAGCCGCAGCCTGAGCTTCTGGGGGGTTTCAGACCATCTCAGTCTCCAATGATCAATGCAGCCAAGTTGGACTCTGTGATCTTGGCAGCAGTGTAAAGCATGGAGGATGTAGAAAGATGCAGCCTGAGCTTTTGAGGCATTGTAGACCTAATCTGGAGTATCTGATGTTATCAGTGTCCTGGTGAGGGGGATTGTTAAATATAACCCCCTTTCTGACATCGGACGTAATATTCCGTCCATGTGACCTGGGCCTATTTGACCAGGTACGGATCATTACGTCATCGCGGTGGGTGTGCGGGCGATCACCACCGGGTGTCAGCTGATTCTGACAGCGGACACCGGCACTAGGTGCCAGGAGCGAACACGATGATCACAGCATTCCGGAAGCCGGCACAGGGCTGACAGCCCCTCTGCCCTTGGATCGGAGACCCCGTGGCGTGACGCGGGGTCCCAATCGTTGCCATGGGGACACATAGAGCAGCTTGTGATGAGCTGGAGGGGGGTTTCAGACCACCTCAGACCCCATTAACCAGCAAAGCTGAAGTCACAGAACATAGTGACATCCACGTGAACTGTCGCTGTAGTGTAAAGCATGGTGGAGGACAAAACCACATATAAAGCATGATGGAGGACAAAGCCACATGTAAAGCATGGTGGAGGACAAAGCCACATGTAAAGCATGGTGGAGGACAAAGCCACATGTAAAGCATGGTGGAGGACAAAGCCACATGTAAAGCATGATAGAGGACAAAGCCACATGTAAAGCATGTAGGAGGACAAAGCCACATGTAAAGCATGATAGAGGACAAAGCCACATGTAAAGCATGTAGAGGACAAAGCCACATGTAAAGCATGGTGGAGGACAAAGCCACATGTAAAGCATGGTGGAGGACAAAGCCACATGTAAAGCATGGTAGAGGACAAAGCCACATGTAAAGCATGTGGAGGACAAAGCCACATGTAAAGCATGATGGAGGACAAAGCCACATGTAAAGCATGGTGGAGGACAAAGCCACATGTAAAGCATGGTGGAGGACAAAGCCACATGTAAAGCATGGTGGAGGACAAAGCCACATGTAAAGCATGATAGAGGACAAAGCCACATGTAAAGCATGGTGGAGGACAAAGCCACATGTAAAGCATGATAGAGGACAAAGCCACATGTAAAGCATGGTGGAGGACAAAGCCACATGTAAAGCATGGTGGAGGACAAAGCCACATGTAAAGCATGGTGGAGGACAAAGCCACATGTAAAGCATGGTGGAGGACAAAGCCACATGTAAAGCATGGTGGAGGACAAAGCCACATGTAAAGCATGGTGGAGGACAAAGCCACATGTAAAGCATGGTGGAGGACAAAGCCACATGTAAAGCATGGTGGAGGACAAAGCCACATGTAAAGCATGGTGGAGGACAAAGCCACATGTAAAGCATGATAGAGGACAAAGCCACATGTAAAGCATGGTGGAGGACAAAGCCACATGTAAAGCATGATAGAGGACAAAGCCACATGTAAAGCATGGTGGAGGACAAAGCCACATGTAAAGCATGGTGGAGGACAAAGCCACATGTAAAGCATGTGGAGGACAAGCCACATGTAAAGCATGGTGGAGGACAAAGCCACATGTAAAGCATGGTGGAGGACAAAGCCACATGTAAAGCATGGTGGAGGACAAAGCCACATGTAAAGCATGGTGGAGGACAAATCCACATGTAAAGCATGGTGGAGGACAAAGCCACAGACTAGTGACCCCAATACACACTGGACTATAGTGTTCCGATCCCACCTAAATGAGCAGGAGCAGCTGACAGTCTTATTTTGTATGGGGGGCTCCCAAAGTTTGATGTCACTGCTGGACCCCTGATGTGGTTCAGGCCGCTCTCCCCTAATACAGGTCTGGGAGTCGGGGTAGAGAGCTGACTAATGTGTATGGCAGGCGGAGGACGTCACACATCCTCAGACCCCGATAACCAGTGCAGCGCTGCTGGAGTCACAGATCATAGCAGTATCCAAATGGCACATAGCTTTAAGGCTGTGACCCCAGTAGGTGACTTGGCTCCATGTTTGGGCCCCTAGGGCCCGGCTCCTCTGGTTTTGCCGGTTGCACGGTGACCCTGGCGTTACAGGACTCGGGCGTTTCAGGAACATCCAGCGATTTTATGAAGTTGCAATAAATCCTGCTCCAACCGCAGAGAACAAAGGCCGTTCTTGTGTAACGCTCCTGCGGACGGCGTCTTCAGAACCCGGGGTTTTGTGTTCGGGGAAACGATCCTGGTCACTCGCCAGCTCCACCGACTTCTCGCCGTCCCCCGTTAACCCTACTAGTGCCGACTCCCTGTGCCTTTACCTGCAGGTCTGCAGCAGGGGTCTCTAGTCATCGCACTGACACCCAGAGCCTGAGGGTCCATTGTATCCAATCCTCGGTGACATGCGTCTGCTGTCCTGAGAGTTTGCTACAATGTATCGCATGTGACATTTATCAGCCCGTTGACTGCAGCTGAGGGTCCGTTACAGTAGCATCCAGTGTAGACATCCTCTGTGAGTTCACATCAAGCATCCTGATGGTTTGCTGCAGCGTCTACGTCCTCGGAGACTTCTGGGGGTTTGTTTGGCCCCTGATCCATTCACCTCCTCCCATTTGTAACCAATTTCCAGATAAAACAACCTGCACTGATACACTGTAACAAACCACATCAGGAAAGCTGTTGATTTTTGCTCACAGAGGATTGTTTAGACTGGATACTATTGTAACAGACCCTCAGCTGTGACTCGTTCATTAGTCAATCAGCTGATAATTGTCACCTGCACCGATACATTGTAGCAAACAGTCAGGAAAGCTGTGGGATTCCGCTGACAGAGGATTGTCTGCACTGGATGCAATTGTCACAGACCCTCAGCAGTGAGAAGCTGAAGGTGCGCAGACTTCAGGGTGCATGTACTCTGATGGCAAGCAGGGCTCCTGCAGAGGTTGGGGATACGCAGGGGCGGTGTGTTCTGCCTGCTGCTTCCCTGGCTGTCGCTGGCAGGCAGGCCGGCATTTGTAGGCTGCATCAATGTCATCAGACTGCTGCCTGCTGCTTTACTAGGGACAAGTGACGTCACCGAGCGCAGCAGGGGCGGCGGCCGAGTGGGGGGCACCAGCCCTGTCCTTGGCAATAAACCGAGATTCTGCAAAAAGAAGATGATCTGCAAACTATGTGCCCAGAGAACTACACTGCTTGCTGTCAGTGAATGGGACCTGCTTGCGGTCAGTGTCTGTGAACGCTGCTTGCTGTCAGTGAATGGAAACACTACTTGCGGTCAGTGAACGGGAACACTGCTTGCGGTCAGTGTCTGGGAACACTGCTTGCGGTCAGTGTCTGGGAACACTGCTTGCGGTCAGTGAATGGGAACACTGCTTGCTGTCAGTGTCTGGGAACACCCAGTGATTTGCTGATCGTCACCACGCTGACCGAGGGGCCGCACATTAGGAAATGTAGTGTACATGGCTGAGCGGGGGGCTGTTTGTGACCCCCCCCATCCATCCCCTGATGGTCAGTGGTCGTCTTCATGATACAAAACCCTTTTACTGAAACACAGCAAAACAAACGTATAAAAATACTCTGTTGTAAAAAAAAGCAACAGTAGACGGCAAGTGCTGGTAAAAAGATGTTAAAACACGGTATTTAACTAATCAGGGACTGCTCTGATACGGGTATGCCTTGACGTTTGGTAGAGCGGCTTAGTATACATTTTTTGCAAAAAAAACGTATCAACCAAATACCCTGTGTTTTATCATCTTTTTACCAGCACTTGCTGTCTACTGCTTTTATACGATTGTTTTGCTGTGTTTTTCTGTGTTTCAGTCTTCTGGTGGTGTGAACAATGTCCCTACAGGCTTGTTCACTGTGTGCATGGCTCATGTGTTTGTATAAAACCCTTTTACTGCAGCCTGAAAGGGGAAGGAAAATAAATGATATTGATCAGGAGATTGGTGGTCTAGTGATCGGTGCTGTCAGAGACCCCTTTAAGGCATAGGGGGCTCCTCTTCTTGTCTTCCCTGCCATGAGGCGGCTCAGAGGTCACTTGTCCTGGGATGACCTGGAGCAGTGAGCTGTCTGTAACTTCTGAGTTGGTGGCCGCACTGTATATAGAGAATATGGAGAGAAATACTTCATGGTGACTCCTGTGGTTCCCTGAGGAGCACCGGCCACCTGCAGGTGAACGCTGCATTGTATATACCGCACAGGTATCAGGATCAGCACAAAAATCTCCTGAAACACTCTGTGCTGCTACGTCCTCTCCGAAGTTGAGCACACTCCTCCTGAAATCCTCTGCTGCTAGGGATCCTGCTCCTTTCACAATGAGGTTTTCACTCTGTTCCTCCCACAAGGTCAGCACACTCCTCTCCTGACATACTCTGTGCTGCTGCTGAGTGTTTCCTCCCACTATGCATCTACCAGAGAAAGGACCTGCACTTACATGGCAGCTATCCATAGGTGGCACAAGTGAGACACTGGAGGAGACCCTATCTGCATACTTGTCTCCCAGGATGCATTGCCGCATAGAAAATACCATACTGGTGAATTAAAGGCAGAAAGGAGGCGGCCCATAAGAGCTTCCGGTCCGTCCAATCACTTCTCAGCATTTTGGCTCAGATAAAGCGTAGTAACTGTCGTTATCAGCGCATGATGGGCACATCCAGATGAGGTGTGGTATGTCGTTATCAGCGCAGGGTGGGCGCATCCAGATAAGGTGTGGTACCTGTCGTTACCAGTGCAGGGTGGGCACATCCAGATGAGGTGTGGAATCTGTCGTTATCAGTGCAAGGTGGACACATCCAGATAAGGTGTGGTACCTGTCATTATCCGTGCAGGGTAGGCACATCCAGATGAGGTGTGGTACCTTTCATTATCAGCGCAGGTTGGGCACATCCAGATAAGGTGTGATACCTGTCGTTATCAGTGCAGGGTGGGCACATCCAGATGAGGTGTGATACCTGTCATTATCAGTGCAGGGTGGGCACATCCAGATAAGGTGTGATACCTGTCATTATCCGTGCAGGGTGAGCACATCCAGATGAGGTGTGGTACCTTTCATTATCAGCGCAGGGTGGGCACATCCAGATAAGGTGTGTATACCTGTGAGTTTATCAAATGCAGGGTGGGCACATCCAGATAGGTGTGATACCTGTCGTTATCATCAGTGCAGGGTGGGCTACATCAGATAAGGTGTGATACCTGTCATTATCAGTGCAGGGTGGGCACATCCAGATAAGGTGTGATACCTGTCATTATCAGTGCAGGGTGGGCACATCCAGATAAGGTGTGATACCTGTCATTATCAGTGCAGGGTGGGCACATCCAGATGAGGTTGGTATCTGTCGTTACCAGTGCAGGGTGGGCACATCCAGAAGAGGTGTAGTGTCTGTCATTACCAGTGCAGGGTGGGCACATCCAGATGAGGTGTGGTACCTGTCATTATCAGTGCAGGGTGGGCGCATCCAGATAAAGTGTGATACCTCTCGTTATCAGCGCATGATGGGCACATCCAGATGAGGTGTGGTATGTCGTTATCAGTGCAAGGTGGACACATCCAGATAAGGTGTGGTACCTGTCATTATCCGTGCAGGGTGGGCACATCCAGATGAGGTGTGGTACCTTTCATTATCAGCGCAGGTTGGGCACATCCAGATAAGGTGTGATACCTGTCGTTATCAGTGCAGGGTGGGCACATCCAGATGAGGTGTGATACCTGTCATCAGTGCAGGGTGGGCACATCCAGATAAGGTGTGATACCTGTCATTATCCGTGCAGGGTGGGCACATCCAGATGAGGTGTGGTACCTTTCATTATCAGCGCAGGGTGGGCACATCCAGATGAGGTGTGGTATCTGTCGTTACCAGTGCAGGGTGGGCACATCCAGAAGAGGTGTAGTGTCTGTCATTACCAGTGCAGGGTGGGCACATCCAGATGAGGTGTGGTACCTGTCATTATCAGTGCAGGGTGGGCGCATCCAGATAAAGTGTGATACCTGTCGTTATCAGCGCATGATGGGCACATCCAGATGAGGTGTGGTATGTCGTTATCAGCGCAGGGTGGGCGCATCCAGATAAGGTGTGGTACCTGTCGTTACCAGTGCAGGGTGGGCACATCCAGATAAGGTGTGGTATCTGTCATTACCAGTGCAGGGTGGGTACATCCAGATGAGGTGTGGTATCTGTCGTTATCAGTGCAGGGTGGGCACATCCAGATGAGGTGTGGTACCTGCCGTTATCAGTGCAGGGTGGGCACATCCAGATAAGGTGTAGTACCTGCCGTTATCAGTGCAGGGTGGGCACATCCAGATGAGGTGTAGTACCTGCCGTTATCAGTGCAAGGTGGGCGCATCCAGATAAGGTGTAGTACCAGGGTGTACGGGGTCGGAATAGCACCGCTCTTTACACCATTTAGTGGCCATTCTTGGTGCTACAGCTCAGTTCCTATTTAAGTAACCGTGATCTGAACTGCAGTACCAAGAACGGCCACTACGTGATGAAGTGTTTCTGCTGTGTACCTTGTGTACTCCCGGTGGTGACAGCTGATAATGGGGGTCCTGGGTGTTGGACCCCCACATGTCTGATGTTGAGGACCTACCCTGAGGCCGGGTCATCATTATCTTAGTTCTGGACAGCACCTTTAAGGTCGCATAACCCAAGCCTGAGACTCGTGACTTCTCCTGGCACCAGCACTTTATGCTTTGCACTTTTATGCTGAGATCAAAGTGAAACCACAAGAGCTGCATTCTTTCATCCATCGCAAGGAAGAGTAAACAGAAATAATTCAGCGAGACTGATCTCAGCGCCTGGGAAATGAAATGGGGATCTGGCAGCCGCTCCCGCCCTCGTGTTCCTCTTTACGGGATTTGGGGAGATAACTGTATAATAAATATTGTCATGGTTGAGGGATATTTATTGGGGGATGAATATACAGACGTTCACAGGCACATCTGGTAAAGGATGGGGGGCGACTTATCGAGATCCGGGCTGTCAGGTCGGCCCGGGGGTGCGGGACGTGCCGTGCTCCCAGTCTGGGACACCTTCCAGAAATGGTTTTCAGAGCGTAGACTCAGCACTTTTCTTCCCTGTCCTACAAGCTGGGAAACACAAAACACCACACCTTAAAATGTTCTACCCCGAAGAACAAGCCAGCGGCGAAAAAAGCCGAAGCGCTCCCACCCCTCCCCCGGCTGAGATGGGAATGAGCAACGTTTCACTCAAAATGTCAGCAGGACGGTATCCGACACAAACATTGAGGCTGTGATCCCGACCCACGGCTTCATGGCTGCCATCAGCAGAGCGTTAAATGGCCGGATCCCCCCAGTTATAAGGGTTCATATGAAACTGTCCTATAGACGACACCAGACCGCCATGGAGGGATCACTACTGAAATACTCTGTGCTGCATTGGTAGCTTCTGCGGGGTCAAGATCTGAGAACATTTCCAGATTAAAGGGAAACTCTGAAGATTCCTATAAATGAGAACTGTGTCCAGAGCCAACAATGTCAACAAGAGCAGAACTAGTAATGTGTTTTGGGGCGTCTCACATCTCCCCTGATAGAAGATGTCAGCGAAACGCAGATCGCGCATGTCTGATTTCAGTATGCTTAATCCTTGTCAGCCACAGACGGAGGGACAGGCAAGTGAACAGGAAGACTGAGGGGCACCTGGAGGAAGATGGAGGGGCGCCTGGAGGAAGACTGAGGGGCACCTGGAGGAAGATGGAGGGGCGCCTGGAGGAAGACTGAGGGGAGCCTGGAGGAAGACTGAGGGGAGCCTGGAGGAAGACTGAGGGGCAGCTGGAGGAAGACTGAGGGTCACCTGGAGGAAGACCGAGGGGCTCCTGGAGGTAGACCGAGGGGCTCCTGGAGGTAGACCGAGGGGCTCCTGGAGGTAGACCGCGGGGCGCCTGAGGGGCTCCTGGAGGTAGACCGAGGGGCGCCTGGAGGAAGACTGCGGGGCGCCTGGAGGAAGACTGAGGGTCACCTGGAGGAAGACGGAGGGGCGCCTGGAGGAAGCCTGATGGCACCTGGAGGAAGCCTGAGGGCACCTGGATGAAGCCTGAGGGGCACCTGGAGGAAGCCTGAGGGTCACCTGGAGGAAGACAGAGGGGAGCCTGGAGGAAGACCGAGGGGAGCCTGGTGGAAGACCGAGGGTCGCCTGGAGGAAGACCGAGGGTCGCATGGAGGAAGACCGAGGGTCGCATGGAGGAAGACCGAGGGTCGCCTGGAGGAAGACCGAGGGGCGCCTGGAGGAAGACTGAGGGGAGCCTGGATGAAGACCGAGGGGCAGCTGGAGGAAGACTGAGGGGCAGCTGGAGGAAGACTGAGGGGCAGCTGGAGGAAGACTGAGGGGCAGCTGGAGAAGACTGAGGGGCAGCTGGAGGAAGACTGAGGGGCAGCTGGAGGAAGACTGAGGGCAGCTGGAGGAAGACTGAGGGGCAGCTGGAGGAAGACTGAGGGCAGCTGGAGGAAGACTGAGGGGCAGCTGGAGGAAGACTGAGGGGCAGCTGGAGGAAGACTGCGGGGCGCCTGGAGGAAGACTGAGGGTCACCTGGAGGAAGACGGAGGGCGCCTGGAGGAAGCCTGATGGCACCTGGAGGAAGCCTGAGGGCACCTGGATGAAGCCTGAGGGGCACCTGGAGGAAGCCTGAGGTCACCTGGGGGAAGACAGAGGGGAGCCTGGAGGAAGACCGAGGGGAGCCTGGTGGAAGACCGAGGGTCGCTGGAGGAAGACCGAGGTCGCCTGGAGGAAGACCGAGGTCGCCTGGAGGAAGGCTGAGGGGAGCCTGGATGAAGACTGAGGGGCAGCTGGAGGAAGACTGAGGGGCAGCTGGAGGAAGACTGAGGGGCAGCTGGAGGAAGACTGAGGGGCAGCTGGAGGAAGACTGAGGGGCAGCTGGAGGAAGACTGAGGGGCAGCTGGAGGAAGACTGAGGGGCAGCTGGAGGAAGACTGAGGGGCAGCTGGAGGAAGACTGAGGGCAGCTGGAGGAAGACTGAGGGGCAGCTGGAGGAAGACCGAGGGGCAGCTGGAGGAAGACCGAGGGGCAGCTGGAGGAAGACCGAGGGTCACCTGGAGGAAGACCGAGGGTCACCTGGAGGAAGACCGAGGGGCTCCTGGAGGTAGACCGAGGGGAGCCTGGTGGAAGACCGAGGGGAGCCTGGAGGAAGACCGAGGGTCACCTGGAGGAAGACCGAGGGGCTCCTGGAGGAAGACCGAGGGGAGCCTGGAGGAAGACCGAGGGTCACCTGGAGGAAGACCGAGGGTCGCCTGGAGGAAGGCCGAGGGGCGCCTGGAGGAAGGCTGAGGGGAGCCTGGATGAAGACTGAGGGGCAGCTGGAGGAAGACTGAGGGGCAGCTGGAGGAAGACTGAGGGGCAGCTGGAGGAAGACTGAGGGGCAGCTGGAGGAAGACTGAGGGGCAGCTGGAGGAAGACTGAGGGCAGCTGGAGGAAGACTGAGGGGCAGCTGGAGGAAGACTGAGGGGCAGCTGGAGGAAGACTGAGGGGCAGCTGGAGGAAGACTGAGGGGCAGCTGGAGGAAGACGAGGGGCAGCTGGAGGAAGACGAGGGGCAGCTGGAGGAAGACCGAGGGCAGCTGGAGGAAGACCGAGGGTCACCTGGAGGAAGACCGAGGGTCACCTGGAGGAAGACCGAGGGGAGCCTGGTGGAAGACCGAGGGTCACCTGGAGGAAGACCGAGGGTCACCTGGAGGAAGACCGAGGGGCTCCTGGAGGAAGACGAGGGGAGCCTGGAGGAAGACCGAGGGTCACCTGGAGGAAGACCGAGGGTCGCCCGGAGGAAGCCGAGGGAGCCTGGATGAAGACTGAGGGCAGCTGGATGAAGACTGAGGGGCAGCTGGAGGAAGACTGAGGGCAGCTGGAGGAAGACTGAGGGCAGCTGGAGGAAGACTGAGGGGCAGCTGGAGGAAGACTGAGGGGCAGCTGGAGGAAGACTGAGGGGCAGCTGGAGGAAGACTGAGGGGCAGCTGGAGGAAGACGAGGGGCAGCTGGAGAAGACTGAGGGGCAGCTGGAGGAAGACTGAGGGGCAGCTGGAGGAAGACTGAGGGGCAGCTGGAGGAAGACTGAGGGGCAGCTGGAGGAAGACTGAGGGGCAGCTGGAGAAGACTGAGGGGCAGCTGGAGGAAGACGGAGGGGCAGCTGGAGGAAGACGGAGGGGCAGCTGGAGGAAGACGGAGGGGCAGCTGGAGGAAGACGGAGGGGCAGCTGGAGGAAGACGGAGGGGCAGCTGGAGGAAGACCGAGGGGCTGCTGGAGGAAGACCGAGGGGCTGCTGGAGAAAGACCGAGGGGCTGCTGGAGAAAGACCGAGGGCTGCTGGAGAAAGACGAGGGGCTGCTGGAGAAAGACCGAGGGCTGCTGGAGAAAGACTGAGGGCCCAGATGGGCTTTTTGTGATGGCCCAGTGTGTCCCAGTGCTATCCATGAAATTCCAGTCCATCTCTCGCATCCTCAGCATAGAATGAGTTAATCAGTGCTCCTCATCCCTCTCTGGATATTTTCACTGGTGTTTAGTTGCTGGGAAATCCCAGACAAAGTGCATGCTGTATACACAACTGGTGTCTGCTGGACCAGTGCAGCCCCTTACTGGAAAGAGCTCCTTGTCTACTGGTAGATCCGGGACCTTCTTTGTTTAGAGCCTGGTCCACCGCTGACCGGCCGCACTTCTGCTCTGTCTCCGAACTGTCTGCCCTTATATCAGGGCCTCCCAAGCTGTGGCTCTCCGTATGGTGAAAACTACTACCCCCAGCATCCCCGCTACACCACCACATCACTGCTACATGTCATAGTGTGCACTGACTGTGCTGGGAGATTTGTGTCGGAGGGCTTTTGGGGTCCACTCAGGTGCGACTACAACGAAATTACATAGCCACTCTCTGTAAACTGTCAGAATGGCAAGCAGAGGGCGCTACATCCCACATAATACAGACCGATGTGAGCCCCCCTATTGTAGAGGTTCTGCAGCAGCTGAGGCTGTATATCCCTCTTCCCATGCCATCAGGCTGCATGTTATACCTATGTAGTCCTAGGATTAGAGAACGGCTGCCCATCTTCTTCGCTGTCATCCCTCGCAATCCCCGCATACTCGTGCATGCTCAGTTGAGCTGAGCGTGCATGTGCTCTGTAATTGAGTTAATAAGTACCTGCAGACATCTCTGGCGCCAGCTGATGAGGCATATTGAAATCTAACAGCCCTATTCTTCCCTCCCCCAACATTTACCGTTGGGACTAGTAGGAGACCCTCCTGACCATCAATCAAGCTGATATCAATGACCTATCCTAAAGGCAGATAATATATAATTTCCAGACCGCCCCTTTAAGGTTATGAAGCGAGATCTCGCTGCATCTCAGCCTATTTTATTTTCCTATAATGTGGCTGTGTTACCATGGGGGGGACCGAGGTTCCCATTGTGCTGTGAGCAGCCGCCGCCCGCGCTGCGGTCATTTTGGCTCTGCCATTACACTATGGCCTGTGACGTGCACAGCCGCTATACAGTGAGCCGCACTAGAGTCTCCGCTATTCCTGTGCGCTCTCCCTGGTGTGATGGTAAGAGCTGCGCCACATGCACGGACAAGCAGACCACCACCCCAAACTGAAGCTTCATCCCTCTTCTCCCCCAGTCATTGTTATGTTCAGATATCATACGCTTCACCCCCCACCGGCCCCTGTGGCCCCAGCACAGTAACGAGGAGCTGCTGACATTTTCTGCAGCTTTAGGAGCAGTGAGAGTCACCAGTGTGTCAATCAGGCAGTGATATCAGGGTCTCTGCCCCCGTCAGTGACACTCATGGCCACCTCTACTAATGGCCTACTCGATTACATCTGCGGCAATGGTTCGTGAGCCCTGGCATTCCGGAGTGAAGAGGGTTTGCCCGAGTAATTTTTTTCCATGTTGTATGGTCCACTTTCACACATCCCTGGTGTCTAGTGAGTTAATAATTAGACTTCTTGCATTCTGGAAGCTAAGGATCATCATACTAATAGTAAGTGTCTAGTGAGATTACAATCCTATCCTTGGCATCCAGCATATCCCTGGTGTCTAGTGGGCAGTAACTATATCCTTGGTATCTAGACGGTAATAACTACTTCCCAGGTGTCTTGTAGGTAATAAATACATCCCTGGTGTATTGTGGGTAATAACTATATCCCTGGTATCTAGTGGGTAATACATATATCCCTGGTATCTAGTGGGTAATACATATATCCCTGGTATCTAGTGGGTAATACATATATCCCTGGTGTCTAGTGGGTAATACATATATCCCTGGTATCTAGTGGGTAATACATATATCCCTGGTATCTAGTGGGTAATACATATATCCCTGGTGTCTAGTGGGTAATACATATATCCCTGGTATCTAGTGGGTAATACATATATCCCTGGTGTCTAGTGGGTAATACATATATCCCTGGTATCTAGTGGGTAATACATATATCCCTGGTATCTAGTGGGTAATACATATATCCCTGGTGTCTAGTGGGTAATACATATATCCCTGGTGTCTTATGGGTAATGGCTACATTACTGGTATCTACTGGGTAATAACTATATCCCTGGTGTCTTGTGGGTAATAATTATTTATATCCTTGGTGTCTAGTGCGTAATAACTACATCCCTTGTGGGTAATAACCACATCCCTGGTGTCTAGTGGGTAATGACTATATCCCTGGTTTCTAGTGGGTAACAATTATATCCCTGGTGTCTAGTGGGTAATGACTATATCCCTGGTGTCTTGTGGGTACTAATCTCATACATGTCTCGCAGTTCCTTGATGTCTTGGTTTAGTAATGACTTGGGCTCTCCTTCCTAGTCTCGGTGGGTACACATTGCTAACCCTGGAGTCTAGTGGTTTAGTAATTTTTATCCTTGGTCACTAGTGGGTAATAACTTTCAGGAGATATTTTATCCTTTGGTGACTGCTCCACCGTTCCCAGAAGAATAATGTCACAGTGAAGGTTTGATGCAGCCATTACCCCCAGGACGTGTCCCTGAAGCCCAGCAGGGCTGAGGTGAACCCAGAGTGTCGGGATTACAAGGAGTTGGTGACGTCCCCTGGATCTGCTGTAAATCCGCTGTTTGATATCAATTCTTTTTCATGAGTCGGCACTTGTAATAACGAGCCCAGCTTATTATAGATGACACGTTAACCCCTTAATGCACACTCATCCTCTTTGCATTGCTGCTGCGTACCAAGAGCTGAAGAGGCCGCACAGAGGCCGAGATGATGGCCGCTTCTCCACATTGTATATGGAGATCTCTGCTCATCAGACTCGGAGATGTTGGGAGGAGTAGTTAGGGATGACACAGATACGCTTTCATAGCTCCCACTTTACCACTACAAATCTTTTTTTTTTTGGAGCTTCCACAATTCACAGAAGCGCAGCAGATTTGAGTGCAGCTCTGGATGTGACTGGAGTCATAGTTGGGTAGTGCTGCCTGTAAGGAGGTGGTAGTATGGCTGTGTTGCCTGTGAGTAGGTGGCACTATGGCCGCGTTGCCTGTGAGTAGGAGGCACTATGGCCGCGTTGCCTGTGAGTAGGAGGCACTATGGCCGCGTTGCCTGTGAGTAGGTGGCACTATGGCCGCGTTGCCTGTGAGTAGGTGGCACTATGGCCGCGTTGTCTGTGAGC
>JARQOD010000005.1:539203746-539245267 GCA_033576555.1 Oophaga sylvatica | reverse complement strand
CAGTGACTCCCCCAGAGAATTTTGAGGGGCAGCTCTGGAGTAAAAAGGATGTAAATAGGTCAGTAATGGGGTTTATAACAATACTGCCCAGCAGAATTGAGTGCAGCTTGGGGATAATACGGTTAACCAGGTTTTTTAATGTAATTATGTACACTGACTGCACCCCGAAAAGGGGGGTGCCCCTCTGGGGATTAAGGAGTAACTCAGGCAGAAAGTTTTTAAATTTCAAAATGACGCACCCGCAAAAAGTGATGCAGTCTGGGGATTAAAAACGGATTAACCCGATAGTAATTTTAAAAATTTTTTCACAGGGGCACCCCAAAAATTTGGTTTTTCCCCTGGGGGATAAAACAGGGGGAAAAAAAGGAAACGTAAAAGAAAAGTAAAATTTTTCACAGGACTGCACCCCAAATAGAGTGCAGCTCTGGGTATAATAAGGTGAAAATCAGGGTCAGTAAGTAATTATTACACTTTCCCAACCCGAATATGATGCCTCTGGGGTTTAAAACAGGGGTAAATCAGGGCAGTAATTAATGTATTTCACTTAAATGCAAACCCCAAAAAAAAGGGAATGCACTTTGGAATAAACAGGATTTAACTAAAAAGTTTTAAAATGAAGTAAACCCCCAAAAGGGGGACCCAAAAAAAAAAAAACAAATAAATGGGGGGGGAGCTCTGGGTATAATACAGGGTTAAAAAGATCAGAAAGTAAATGTACACGTACTCACCAAAAAATTGGTGCAGCTTGGGTATAAAACAAAGGGGTTATAGGGTCAGTAAAAGTTTTTCAAAAGAAAAAGCCCGAAATAGTGAGTGAGCTCTGGGGAAAATACGATTAATCAGATTTTAATTTAAAAAATGTAACATGACTCCTAGCCCCCAAAAATGATGCAGCTCGGGTATAAACAGGATTTTTAAAGGAACATAATGTAATTTTTCACAGTGATGCCCCCAGAAAGTGAGTGCGCTCGGGTTTAAAACAGGATTAATCAGGGTCAAAATAATTTTAAATTTCCATTTACTCCCCCAGCAGAATATGGTTGAGCCGGGGTATAAACAGGGGAAAACCCGGGAATAATGTTAAAGTATTAAAAGGACTGCACCCGCGTATGAGTACAGTTTGGGGGGGGTTAATACAGGATGTTTCCCGGTCATTAAAAGTAATTATTACACAGTGACTCCCAGCAGAATGTGATGAGCTTGGGGTATAAACAGGGTTAACCAGGATCATAAAAAAATACACAGGGCTGCACCAGCAAAATGAGTGCACTCGAAATATAATACAGGGGTAACTCCCCCAAAATAATTTGTACACTGACGCCCCAGAAAAAATGAGTGACTCTGAAATAATCAGGGGGGGAAAACCCGGTCTTTAAAGTATGTCCAGGGCGCACCACAGAATAGTGAGGACTCTGGGTATAAAAAGGGAATAGGACAAAAGGTAAATAAAAAGTATGTAACAGTGACTGCCCCAGCAAATAGTAGGCACCTTGGAGTAAAACAGGATGAACTCGGTCAGTAATGTTAAACACATGCTGCCCCAAAATAGTGGTGCGCTCGGAGTATAAACGGATTAATCAGGATCAGAATTTTTACACATACTCCCCGCAAATAGGAGTGCAGCTCTGGTTAAACAAGTAACCGGGATCAAAAAATTTGTATGTAACGTATTTCAAAACAAATAGTGATGCAGCTCGGGGGTATAAAAAGGGATTAATCAGATCAAATGTAATGTATGTACACAGTGACTGCACCAAAAAAATTAGGCCTCTGGGTATAAAAAGGAAAATCAGGTCATTTAAGTATTACAAAGGACTGCACCAGCAAAAGTGAGTGCAGCTCGGGAGTAAATACAGATTAACTCGGGATCAAAATGTATTACACTGACTCACCCAGAATATGATGCAGCTCTGGTATAAAAAGGGATGTAACCGGATCAGAAATTAATGTATGTACACGGGACTGAAACCACAAATAGTGAGTGCAGCTCTGGGTATAATAGGGGATGTAACTGGGGATCACTAATGTAAGTATTAAATGTGCACCACAAAAAGGGGTGCAGCCTGAGTATAATACGGTTTTCTCAGGAAAAGTAATTAATTTTAAACATCTGGCCAAAATTTTTTGGATGAAAAATAAATTTTTAAAAAAGTTACTGCTTCATTTTTTAATGGCAATTTGCATTACCCCAAAAATTTATAAAATATTTAACAGAAATTTTGCAAAGTAATATTTGGCAAAAAAGAATTTTATCCCCCAAAAACTTTAAAACATCTTGCGCCCCCTTTTAAAAGGGGCCCAACCCTTTTCAGTATTCTCCATTAACACGTGTGGTGTTGATAGGACTGGCTGGAGATAAACTGTCATGTTTTAATAAGAATGACACCACGGGCACATTAAAAAGGAGGGGGGCTTGCATATTTTTTATCTTTGTTACCACGGTTTCTCTAAAAAACACTGCAGTCATCTTTTCAATGAAAAAAAGGGCCCTTTTCGGGAAATATCGGAGCTAAAAGATTGCACCTCAGTTAAAAAATCTATGATATCAAAATTTTAAGGAGGAGGTTCCATTGTTCCCAAAAAAAGGTCCAGGGGCCCAAGAAAAAAACCAAACGCCGGGGCCGTCTTTTAAAAAGGGTTTTTTTAGCTGCGGGATTGGGCTCCGCGTGCAGATTTTCCGGGAAAGGCAGGGGGAGTTTTGATGTCTCAGCACGTAGGCGGGGCCTTGGACAAGGGGGGCTAAGGGGGGCAGCAAAGAAGCCCTTTTCCCAGAAAAAACACAGGACAGATGATTCTGAAAAAGGACGGGCGTGCTGTGAGGAGGGGGAAAGTTATTTTCTTGAAAAACCCCTTTTCGTTTTTGGGCACAAAAAAAAGCTCTTCGGAGAAGACAAGGGGAGCGCTACCCCAGTCTTGTCTCAGCCAACTTTTTAACATCCTGAAACATTCATGGGGGGTGCTTCCCCTAGGAAATGGGGCTCTTCACAGCTTGCTAAAACACACCATGAATAAAAAAAAGTACAAAATTTCCCTTTAAAAGAGCCTTCCCCAACCCTCCAAGAGCATTTTTGGCGTTAACAATGCCTTTTCCAGCTTATGGAGCCCTTTTGCCATAAAGAAAAGGTAAAAATAAATGGCTCAGGGAACAAACATAGAGATTTTGGCTCCAGGCCGGAAATCCCCAGATTTTTTCCCTTGAGAACTTGTGGCAATCATCAAAGACGGGTGACAAAAAAAAACCAAAAATTCGACAAAATGAAAGCTTGTTTTTGAAGAATGGTGCTTAGTCAGTTTGGGGCCGAATTGATTGAGGCGCCAGGAAATTGCAGGGTTGAAAAGAAGGGGAAAAATGAAAAAATTTTTATTTTCTGCATAACTCATTCTAACTGTAATATACTTTTTTTCTCATATGTTTGCATTATATTTCTTCTGGTAAAAACATTTCAAAACCACATAAAAACCAAGGGGGAAAAACTTGAAAAATAATTTTGCTGCGATGAAGGAAAGAGCCACAGTATTATTTTTTGATGGGGAGGCGGGCCCCGATCAGGATGTTACCTCAGATCAAAAGAGTGATGACTGGCTGGGGCCCCCCAGCTCGGGTTCCAAAACACTCCATCTAAATTTGAGGTCCGAGGAAAGGGGTGCTAAAGAGCTCCTCAAAAATTTTATTTTTAAATTCGGCAGGGGGTTTTGGCACTAGTTGGTCTAGAGGTTTTCGGGGAAAAAGCGCTGCTGTACCCAAAACCCTTCCCCCTTGGGGGATCTGTATTTATCAAATCCCTGCAAACCTTGCCGGCCCTGGGGGGGGGGGAGAGCTTCTTGGCGGAACGCAAACCCAAATGCGGGCATGCGTTTTTCGCCCCCGGGGGGAACATGGCACGCGCCAGAAACCCTGGGGTCCCCCCTTGGGGCCCCTTTGGTGGGAGTCTCCCCCCAAAATTTTAATAATAATTTTGTGGTGCTTTAAGTCCTGAATGAGCGGCTATTCTAAGTCAGCGTTACTATTCAGTATGCGTCAGCGCTGCGTGACAGGGTAATACATTAATTCGTAGCTTCACCTCTGTGCGCGCTACTACATGAATTCAAAAGCTTAGCGCTGCGTGACAGCGCACTACATGTAATGTCATATGCTTCGCCTACTGTGACAGCGCTACTAATGTATGCAGTAAGCTTCAAAACGCTGCTGTGCAGCGCTAAAATGTAATGTCGTAAGCTTCAGCCTGCTGTGACAGCGTTACACATTAAATGTCAGTTTCACGCGCTTTACGCGCTACTACATGTAATGTCTTATGCTTTGCGCTACTGTGACGCGCTACACAGAAGATGGGTGTTTTTTTGTCCCGCAGTACGCAGGACAGAGAGGGAGCGAGCGGGGGGGTTCCGCTAATTTTTTGGGCTAGCAGGGGCTGGTTCTATCCCGTTTTTTGACAGGAACCCCGGGCTGGGGCTTTTCTCCGCGCCCCCTCACGGGGGCGGCCATTTCAGGCCCTGGGCCCGGGGACCGTCCCCTCCTCATATAGCCCACCCACTGGGTGAGTTGGTTCCTCCCCCGCACGCAGCGTTCCAAAACCCCTGCAGCGCAGTCTCATCGAGCATAAAAATTGGGGGGGGCTACAATTTTTTAATTTGGGATTTTAAAATTTTTAACCCCTTATTATTTCAACCGGCTAAATTTGCTGACTGAATACCGTGGGGTAACTTGTTTGGGGGGAGCGTTAACCCTTCAGCGTTTGAAAAAAAAAAAAAAAAAAAAAACCCATGTTTTTTGCGGGTTTTACCGCTTTGACTGCCATACGATGAACAGTCTAACAGATTCAGATGCCGCGGACCGTCCCAGTGCCTTTGGGGGCAATCAGATAGCAACCCTTTTAAACACGTCTAGCGGGGGGTCGAAGCGGGGGGAAAAATTGTGATATCGCTCGATTCGATTAATAACTTATCTGACCTTTTAGGTCAATATTGCTGCTAATTCCTCTCAGAGGAAGCGACGCAGGCCGTTACCGGCCTCTACACGAGCGAGTCAGATGTATCTGATATTGGGCAGAGTTCCCCTTTATATTCGGATGGAGAAATATCCGATTCAGATGCGGACGAGCCGCAGGGGCGTTCCTCTATGACGAAGCGTACGGAGGCATTAATTGAAACCATGAGAGATATACTACAGTTACCGAGGAGGTAACTATCGTCCTGGTAAATCAGCACGCATGTTCCAGGAGTCCCGTGCTTCGCGCACAACATGCCAGCTCGGATGAGCTTAATGGTGTGATAGAGGAGGAACGTCTATGTCCAGATAAGCGTTTTCATGGAACGCATTTCTTTGATACACTTTATCCTTGCTCTACGGAGTTAAAGGCTAATTGGACTTCTGCTCCTGAAGTGGATGTGTCTTTGTCTCACTTAGTACATCCTCTCTACTCCCCATTAAGGGAAAGCGAGCTTACAGAGCCTTTGGATAGAAAGGCAGAATTGGCGGCAAAAGCAAGCTATGAGGCTGCGGTCATGGATTTCGAGCAGTGCTAGGATCCATGTGTGCTGCTAGAGCTTCTCTAAGCTGGTTGGCACGTCTGAAGACGGAGTTGCAAAATGAATTCTCCGTTATCCTGAGATACGGCATCTCTGCTGGCCAAAGCGCAAGCTTCAGCGGTACACAGTCAGAAGAGCTTTATGGCTCAGACATGGGCCGGGACGCAGTTTCCAAACAAGGGTTGTTGGCCTTACCTTACAAGGGTGGCCATCTTTTTGGATCCGACCTCACAGAGCTGATTTCCAAGGCTAAAGGCAAAGAATCAGCATTACCACAGCGAAGGGCCATGCCTCGGTGTCCAGTAAGCCTGGTGTTTATTAGTGGTCGCGGTCCTTTCGGGGCCGAGGACGATCTAGTCACTCCTCGTGGGGATCGGGTCGTCCTTCTTTCTCAGGAAAGAAATCCTCTCAGAAAACTCGTACTCCCTGAAGCAGAGTTTCCGCCAGAACAAGCGGGAACTTGACAAGAAAACCGCAAAGTCGGATTGACGCCAGGGTCCACTCGAGGATTCTCGAGTGGGGGGTCGCCTGCTTCTTTTCAAGGAGACTTGATGGCTCGCGTTCCAGATTCCTGGGTAACGCGGATAGTGTCGGCAGGCTATTTCATAGAGTTTGCTTCTCAACCCCAAATGTTTTTTGTCAATCTCGCGTTCCGTCGGAACCCGAGCTTGTTGTCGCTCTACAGCGAGAGGTCGAATCGCTACTACAAAAGGGTGTAGTGATACCGGTTCCGTCAGAGGACCGAGGGAAAGGTTTTTATTCCAACCTTTTTATAGTTCCCAAAAAGGAGAACAAATTTCGACCGATTCTGGATCTCAAGCGATTGAACCGGCATGTCCATGCCCGGAAATTTCGCATGGAGTCGCTTCGTTCCGTTGTGGCAGCTCTGTCACAGAACGATTTTCTGTGTCAATCGACAATCGCGACGCCTATTTGCATATTCCCATCGAAGGCTCATCAGCGCTTTCTTCGATTTGCCATAGGTCAGAATCATTACCATTCGTGCTCTGCCGTTCGGCTTAGCCTCAGCGCCAAGGGTCTTTACAAAAATTCTGGCGCCCCTCATGGCACTCCTTCGAAGACAGGGGATTACATTCTCCCTTATCTGGACGATCTTTTGATCGTGGCTTCCTCGGAGGAGGAGATGTTGACGGCTCGGATTTGTCTCTTCAGTTTTCTGAAAGACTTCGGTTGGCGTCAATTGGGAGATGTCGTCCCTGGAACCATCGAGGACAATTCTCTTTTTGGGAATGCATCTCGACACGTTTCGGTCGGTAGTTTTCCCTACCACCAGACAAACAGTCATGTCTTCTTCGACATGTACAGATTATGACATCCTCAAGCAATGTCCCTACGGAAGTGTATGCGTCTTCTGGGACTGATGGTGGCGTCCATGGAGGCAATTCCTTTTGCCCAGTTCCACTCCAGACTCTTCAAAGGTTCATCTTGATCGATGGAACCATCGCAATCGCTGGATTGCAGTGTCACCATTTCTCGCGCGGTCGGGATTCTCTAGAATGGTGGTTACGTCCAGGGGCATCTCCCTGGGGAAGTCTTCCTCCCTCTGAAGTGGTCAGTCATAACCACCGATGCCACCTGACGGGCTGGGGGGTGTTTGGAAACAATCCTGGATTCAGGGGTATGGTCACCGGATGATCTGTGCTTCCGATCAACATCCTGGAATTGAGGGCGATTTTTTCTTTGCCTCCAACATTGGACGGTCCCTTTGAGCGGTCTGCCAGTCCGTGTGCAGACAGACAATGCGACGGCTGTCGCGTATATCAATCACCAAGGTGGGACAAGGATTCCAGACTCATGGTAGAGGTGTCCCGAATTCTGATTTGGGCAGAGGCCAATGTGCCAGCCATTTCGGCGATTCACATTCCAGGGTTCAGAATATTACAGCGGACTTTCTCAGTCGCAGAAGGATGATCCCGGGATGGAGCCTCCATCCGGAAGTCTTTGCACTACTGTGCTCTCGCTGGGGAACCCCCCAAGTGGATTTGATGGCTTCCAGTCCAATGCCAAGTTACCGACATTCATGTCCAGGTACAAGGACCCGAAGGCGGTGGGGGTGGATGCTCTAGTGGCTCAGTGGATCATTCAAGCTGATCTATGTATTCCCGCCGATATCCTTACTTCCTCTAGTGCTGCGTCGGATCAGACTAGAGAGAATTCCAGCTATTCTGATAGCTCCAGACTGGCCAAGAAGGGTGTGGTTCTCGACAATAATGTCGCTGTTGGCGGCACCTCCGTTTCCACTCCCTCTTCAACAGGACTTGTTGAGTCAGGGCCCATTTGTCATCCGGACTTGATGTCCCTGCGTTTGACGGCGTGGCTCTTGAGACCGAGATCTTGACCCTAGAGGTTTTTTTTTTTCAGCCGAGGTCATTGCTACCCTTCGTGCTGCAAGATGTCCGGCTACTTCTAGGATTTACCACAAAATTTGGGAAACCTTCTTTTCGTGGTGTTTGGGGTCTTCTCGGAACCCGAGAAAATTTTCCATTCCCAACCTGTTGGCTTTTCTGCAGCATGGGCTAGACAAGGTTTGGCAGTCAGCACTCTGAAAGGTCAGATTTCTGCTCTGTCCTTATTATTCCGGAGAACCATTGCTTCGAATAGAGACGTGATCTCTTTTTTCCGAGGTATCTCTCGTAAGTTTCCGCCGCGGAAGGCACCCGTGTCTCCTTGGCGGCTCAACCTTGTTTTGGAGGCTCTTCAGCATAAACCTTTTGAACCTATGGTTTCTGCTAGCCTTTCTTTACTTTCTTGGAAGGTGGCTTTCCTTGTTGCAGTCACTTCCTTGAGGAGAGTTTCTGAATTGGCAGCTCTTTCTTGCTCGCCTCCTTTTCTGGAGTTTTTTCCGGATCGTGTAGTGCTTCGCACTCGGGGTGATTTTTTTACCTAAAGTGGTGTCACAATTTCATGTTAACCAGGATATTGTGTTGCCTTCACTCTGTCCGGATCCGAAGAATACGAAAGAGCGAGATTTACACACATTGGATTTAGTGCGGGCCTTGAAGTTTTATCTATCTATTACTCAAGGTTTTCGTAAGACGGACTCCCTGTTTGTGGTTCCGGCAGGTCGTCGGCGGGTCAACGAGCTTCCAAGGGTCCTATAGCTCGTTGGATCCGGTCAGCTATTTTGGAAGCTTACCGTCTTCGGGGTGAAATCTTGCCCGATTAAGATTCGAGCCCCTTTCCACGAGAGCTGTGGCTTCATCGTGGGCTTTTCATCAAGGTGCTTCGGCAGTGCAGCTTTGCCGAGTGGCGACTTGGCGCTCTGTCCACACGTTTACAAGATTTTATAAAGTGGACGTCAGTGCTTCCGCTGATGCAGCCCTCGGACGTAGGGTCCTGCAGGCAGCTGTAGTTTAAAGTTCTGGATGAACTTGTGTTTAGCGCTGGTTGCGTTTTGTTGTTAAGGTTGTTGGGTTTCTGCCTTTTGTTGGTTTTTTCCCACCCTTATTTTGAACTGCTTTGGGACGTCCCATCAGTAATGAATACTGTGGCTCTCTTCCTTCATCTGCAGCTGAAACACGGATTTTGGTAAAGACTTACCTGTAAAATCCTTTTCAGCGAAGGAAGGAAGAGAGACACAGCACCCTCCCACGGCAGAAGTGTGTTGATGTTTTCAGATGCAGCGCGACCCTTATCTGATAGCGATTATCTGGGCTGAGGTCAGCGCGCTAAGGCTCTGTTCCAGCATCGCCAGCTCATCGCAGTAGTCAGGTTCCGTGAGTAGTACCTGGAACTCTGTGGTTTTTGGCTTTATTTGCATGCATAACCTGTATCCTTGTGTTTTTTTCTCTGAAGTTCCTTCAAAGGGGTTAGTTGCTCCGCTGGTGATCTTGGCTCTTTTCCTAAAAGCTTTGATACGACTGGAGCTGAGTAGGAGGAGCCCGAGCTGGAGGGGCCAGCCAGTCATCACTCTTTTGATCTGAGGTAACATCCTGATCTGGGGCTCCGCCTACCCATCATAATGAATACTGTGTCTCTCTTCCTTCCTTCGCTGAAAAGGATTTTACAGTAAGTCTTTACCAAAATCCGTGTATTTGTGTCATTCTCAAAACTTTTGGCCATGACTGTACACAGTGACTGCACCACAGAATAGTGAGTGCAGCTCTGGAGTATAATACAGGATGTAACTCAGGATCAGTAATGTAATGTATGTACACATGACTGCACCAGCAGAATAGTGAGTGCAGCTCTGGAGTATAATACAGAGGTAACTCAGGATCAGTAATGTAATGTATGTACACAGTGACTGCACCAGCAGAAAAGTGAGTGCAGCTCTGGAGTATAATACAGGAGGTAACTCCATTTTCCCGCAGATCACTGGCAGCGCCGCCGCACACCATTTTCCCGCAGATCACTGGCAGCGCCGCCGCGCTCCATTTACCCGCAGATCACTGGCAGCGCCGCCGCGTTCCATTTTCCCACGATCACTGGCAGCGCCGCCGCGCTCCATTTTCCCACCGATCACTGGCAGCGCCGCCGCGCTCCATTTTCCCGCAAATCACTGGCAGCGCCGCCGCGCTCCTTTTCCCGCAGATCACTGGCAGCGCCGCCACGCTCCATTTTCCCGCAGATCACTGCAGGCCAGCGCCTGCTCGCCCGACTCCATTTCCCGCAGTTCACTGGCAGCGCCACCGGCTCCATTTCCCGCAGATCACTGGCAGCGCCGCCATGCTCCATTTTCCCGCATTCACTGGCAGCGCCACCGCGCTCCATTTTCCCGCAGATCACTGGCAGCGCCGCCGCGCTCCATTTTCCCGCAGATCACTGGCAGCGCCACCGGCTCCATTTTCCCGCAGATCACTGGCAGCGCCGCTCGCCTCCATTTTCCCCGCAGTTCACTGGCAGCGCCACCGGCTCCATTTTCCCGCAGATCACTGGCAGCACCGCCGCACGCTCCATTTGTCCCGCAGATCACTGGCAGCGCCGCCGCACTCCATGTTCCCGCAGTCACTGGCAGCGCCACCGTGCTCCATTTTCCCGCAGATCACTGGCAGCGCCGCCCATGCTCCATTTTCCCGCAGTCACTGGCAGCGCCCATCCGCGCTCGGCTCATTTTCCCGCAGATCACTGGCAGCGCCGCCGCGCTCCATGTTCCCGCAGATCACTGGCAGCGCCACCGTGCTCCATTTTCCCGCAGATCACTGGCAGCGCCGCTGCGCTCCATTTTCCCGCAGTTCACTGGCAGCGCCACCGCGCTCCATTTTCCCGCAGATCACTGGCAGCACCGCCACGCTCCATTTTCCCGCAGATCACTGGCAGCGCCACAGTACTCCATGTTCCCGCAGATCACTGGCAGCGCTCCTCAGACGTGCCCCTCCACGGTTCTAATTTATTCTGTACAGTGTCCGCGCAGCAGAGGAAATCCAGCTCTCCGCTGCCAGAAAAAACACATGACATGGTCTTCCCCGGCGCCTGCCAAGTTCACAGAGAACGTCTCAAGAAAAATCTGGGTCAGACTGCGGCCGAGAAATGGAAAACTGAACCATGTTGTCCCCGAGATTTACTGTTCCTTGGACAATGTCGCCGGTGTTTCCGACCCACAGAGTTTATATGGCTGGCGTCCTCATCAACAACGTGCCACCTGCGGGGGGCGCTCGGCCAGGAGTCCGTACAATCCATATATGAAGCTCTGTCCTTTTAAGGATGTATTGGACAATTGCTTAAAGAGCAATCCCCACTCCTTTGGATGTCACTGGGTTGTTTGTAAACTCTTATGCCGCCACTTCATAGCTTTATTCTTGTGGCCCAACGATCCCAGACTCCTGATAAGAAGGACTTCTTCATGTGTCTTCTGATCCCCTCCTTAGGTGCAGTACGTCATCCAGGGGTACCACAAAAGACGGGAGTACATAGCTGCTTTCCTCAGCCATTTTGGAACGTGAGTACATTTTCATCCTTCATTCTCTGTAATGTGTTTTCTCCGGGCTTGAAGTCCACATTTCATTATAGAAAGCCCCTTCATAGTTCTGTCAGTTGAATTTTTCTATCTATGTCTCTATCATTTACAAAGAGATACAGGAGAGTAGTACTATCTGTGCTTACACTATTTAAATAGAGAGGCAGTACTATCTGTGCTTACACTAAATAGAGAGCCAGAGGGCAGTACTATCTGTGCTTACACTATTTAAATAGAGAGCCAGAGAGGCAGTACTATCTGTGCTTACACTATTTAAATAGAGAGGCAGTACTATCTGTGCTTACACTAAATAGAGAGCCAGAGGGCAGTACTATCTGTGCTTACACTATTTAAATAGAGAGCCAGAGAGGCAGTACTATCTGTGCTTACACTATTTAAATAGAGAGCCAGAGAGGCAGTACTATCTGTGCTTACACTATTTAAATAGAGATACAGGAGAGCAGTACTATCTGTGCTTACACATTTAAATAGAGAGCCAAAGGGCAGTGCTATCTGTGCTTACACTATTTAAATAGAGAGCCAGAGAGGCAGTACTATCTGTGCTTACACTATTTAAATAGAGAGCCAGAGGGCAGTACTATCTGTGCTTACACTATTTAAATAGAGAGCCAGAGAGGCAGTACTATCTGTGCTTACACTATTTAAATAGAGTACTGCCTGTCTGGCTCTATCTGTGCTTACACTATTTAAATAGAGATACAGGAGAGCAGTACTATCTGTGCTTACACTATTTAAATAGAGAGGCGTACTAGCTGTGCTTACACTATTTAAATAGAGATACAGGAGAGCAGTACTATCTGTGCTTACACTATTTAAATAGAGAGGCGTACTACTGTGCTTACACTATTTAAATAGAGATACAGGAGAGCAGTACTATCTGTGCTTACACTATTTAAATAGAGAGGCGTACTAGCTGTGCTTACACTATTTAAATAGAGATACAGGAGAGCAGTACTATCTGTGCTTACACTATTTAAATAGAGAGGCGTACTAGCTGTGCTTACACTATTTAAATAGAGATACAGGAGAGCAGTAGTATCTGTGCTAGCATTTACAGGCAGGGACAGAGATGCAGTAGGATCTGTGCCTACAGAATATACTAAAATTTGAGAGTTCTCATTGGTTGATGACTATTAATGGCAAACTGAAGAGACAGTAACAAATTGCAAGTTTTTGAGACTTATCAGGTCTCTTCATCAGGCATTGCACTGAGTAGTCTCTAAAGCTTGCAATTTGTTACCATCTTTTCAGTTCACCATTAATCGTTATCAACCACTGAGGACTCTCATATCTTAACATTTTTTACGGGCTAATTTGGTGTAAAGATACGGTATATATTTTAAATATACAGAATATCCTGGGAGAAACAGGGAGACAGTACTATCTGTGCCTACAGCATATACCAAGAGAGATAGGGAGTCAGTAGTAACTATCTAAATAATATAAAAGGAGAGGCAGGTAGGTAGTACTATCAGTTTATACGGATTTACATGGGAAACAAGAAGAAAGTACAATCTGTTTTTGCATAATTTTCAGGAATATTTATAACCTGTAACCACAACATTTATAGGGAGTAGCTGGGAGGCAGTACTGTCAGTGCCTCCATCATTTGTAGGGAGAGACATTTCTATTTAGGCTTGCATAATTCATATAGAGAGACAGGGAGGCAGTACTATCTGTTCCTACTTCATTAAATAGACAGGGAGTCAGTACTATCTGTGCCAAGGTCATATATAGAGACAGAGAGAGTCAGTAATATCTGTGCCTACATCATTATTTAAAGAGACAGGGAAGTAGTACTATCTGTGCTTAGCTTACATCATTATATATAGAGACAGGGAGGCAGTACTTTCTGTGCCTACATCATTATATAAAGAGACAGGGAGACAGTACTATCTGTGCCTACATCATTATATATAGAGACAGGGAGGCTGTACTATCTGTGCCTACATCATTATATATGGAGACAGGGAGGCAGTACTATCTGTGCCTACTTCATTATTATATATAGAGACAGGGAGGCAGTACTATCTGTGCCTACTACATAAGGCAGTACTATCAGTGCCTATGTCCTGGTATACATCACTATATGTGTTACTCCGCTTTCCCAGACTCCTGAATATCAGATTTCCCACAGCTGAGGTGTAAGAACCTGGCAGATCATCTGTTATCCGGGGGTCCCACGGGGCCGCTGTCCTGCAGGGCTGCCCAGGGTGTCAGGGGATTGAAGCCCCCGTATGATCACCCATAGATGTGATCATGATGGTTTATACAGATCATAGGATCACCGTGAGGAATCCACGGTATTACATGAGCTGTGGACGTGGCGGCGCGGCATCGGCACAGACTCCCTTGTGGCCAATGAAGGACCCAGGTGCCGCTGCATTGCCGCTGCGTCCTGATGGGTGTAGTTGTCCTAACCGATTGTTCTTCTCTGTCGGCAGGGGGTGGTGGAGTACGACGCAGAGGGCTTCACAAAGCTCACCCTGCTACTGACATGGAAAGACTTCTGCTTCCTGGTGCACAGTGAGTATAACGCCGCCGCACCTCCACCCCTCGCCTCCTGTGATTCTGTGATTGAGGGGATCAGCGCAGACCCCCGTCCTCTCATGTCCTCCCACCCTAAAGATATCTATGTATGGACTGCACACTGCAAATCCCCCCTTACAGGAGCGACCCCACTACCCTGCCGGTGCAGAGAGGAGACGTGTGGAGTGCTCCACCCTGACACCCGGAGTGCACCCAGACCCTCACAGGCGCACCTCCACCCCTCGCCTCCTGTGATTGAGGGGATCAACGCAGACCCCTGTCCTCTCATGTCCTCCCACCCTAAAGATATCTGTATGTATGGACAGCACACTGCAAATCCCCCCTTACAGGAGCGACCCCACTACCCTGCGGGTGCAGAGAGGAGACGTGTGGAGTGCTCCACCCTGACACCCGGAGTGCACCCAGACCCTCACATCTGCACCTCCATGCCTCGCCTCCTGTGATTGAGGGGATCAGCGCAGACCCCCGTCCTCTCATGTCCTCCCACCCTAAAGATATCTGTATGTATGGACTGCACACCCGGAGTGCACCCAGACCCTCACAGCCGCACCTGCGCTCCCCCATACATGCACCGCAGACGATGGGTGGATGAGCTACATCTTTCCATTCCCACACCCAGGGAATCGCGGGACATGGAGCTTGTGTTTGGGGCTTGTTTTCATTGTCATGGAGACTTGGATCCTATAATGCCTGGGATACCAGATGAAGAGGTGAACACGAGGCCGAAGGCGGCTGCCCGAGCCCCCACAAATCTGAGGGAACCAGCAACTGGATGGAGAGACCGTACGCTCGCCCCTGCACCCCCACAATCGTACTCCCGCCCCTGCGCCCCCCCCACAATCGTGCTCTGCCCCTGCGCCCCTTATATCATATGCTCGCCCCTGCGCCCCTCATAATCGTTCTCTCGCCCCTGCGCCTCTTATATCATACGCTCGCCCCTGTGCCCCCCACAATCGTACTCTCGCCCCTGCGCCCCCCACAATCGTACTCCGCCCCTGTGCCCCTTATATCGTACTCTCGCCCCTGTGCACCCCACAATCGTACTCCCGCCCCTGCGCCCCTTATATCGTGCTCTCGCCCCTGCGCCCCTTATATCGTACTCTCGCCCCTGCGCCCCTTATATCGTACTCTCGCCCCTGCGCCCCTTATATCGTACTCTCGACCCTGCACCCCTTATATCGTACTCTCGCCCCTGCGCTCCTTATATCGTACTCTCACCCTCACCCCTTAAATCGTACCCTCACCCCTGCGCCCCTTATATCGTACCCTCGCCTCTGCGCCCCTTATATCATACGCTCGCCCCTGTGCCCCCACAATCGTACTCTCGCCCCTGCGCCCCCCACAATCGTACTCCCGCCCCTGTACCCCTTATATCGTACTCTCGCCCCTGCGCCCCCTATATCGTACTCTCACCCCTGCGCCCCTTATATTGTACTCTCACCCCTGTGCCCCTTATATAGTACTCTCACCCCTGCGCCCCTTATATAGTACTCTCGCCCCTGCGCCCCCTATATCATACTCTCACCCCTGCGCCCCTTATATCGCACTCTCACCATTTTTATCGTACTCTCGCTCCTGCGCCCCTGATATAGTACTCTCACCCCTGTGCCCCTTATATTGTACTCCCGCCCCTGTGCCCCTTATATTGTACTCTCGCCCCTGCGCCCCTACAATCGTACTCCTGCCCCTGTGCCCCTTATATCGTACTCTCGCCCCTGTGCCCCTACAATCGTACTCCCGCCCCTGCGCCCCTTATATCATACTCTCGCCCCTGCGCCCCTTATACTTCTGCCCCTGTGCCCCTTATATCGTACTCTCGCCCCTGTGCCCCTACAATCCTCCTCTCGCCCATGCACCCCCCCACAATCCTCCTCTTGCCCCTGTGCAACCCCACAATCCTCCTCTCGCGCCTTCACCCTCCCCCCCACAATCCTCCTCTCGACCCTGCGCCCCCCCACAATCCTCCTCTCGTACCTGCACCCTCCCCCCACAATCCTCCTCTCGCCCCTGCATCCCCCACAATCCTCCTCTCGCCCCTGCGCCCCGCCACAATCCTCCTCTCGCCCCTGTACCCCCCCACAATCCTCCTCTCGTCCCTGTACCCCCCACAATCCTCCTCTCGCACCTGCGCCCCCCCACAATCCTCCTCTTGCCCCTGTGCAACCCCACAATCCTCCTCTCGCGCCTTCACCCTCCCCCCCACAATCCTCCTCTCGACCCTGCGCCCCCCCCCCCCACAATCCTCCTCTCGTACCTGCACCCTCCCCCCACAATCCTCCTCTCGCCCCTGCATCCCCCACAATCCTCCTCTCGCCCCTGCGCCCCGCCACAATCCTCCTCTCGCCCCTGTACCCCCCCACAATCCTCCTCTCGTCCCTGTACCCCCCACAATCCTCCTCTCGCACCTGCGCCCCCCCACAATCCTCCTCTCGCCCCTGCGCCCCCCCACAATCCTCCTCTTGCCCCTGTGCCCCCCACAATCCTCCTCTTGCCCCTGTGCCCCCCCCACAATCCTCCTCTCGCGCCTGCGCCCTCCCCACACAATCCTCCTTTCGCCTCTGCGGCCCCCACAATCTTCCTCGCGCCGCCTCACAATCCTCCTCTTGCACCTGCGACCCCCCCCCATCTTCTTCTCGCCCCTGCGCCCCCCCACAATCCTCCTCTCGCGCCTGAGCCCGCCCACAAGCCTCCTCGTTCCCCCCCATAATCCTCCTCTCGCCCCTGCACCCCCCACAATCCTCCTCTCACCCCTGCACCCCCCACAATTCTCCTTTCGCCCCTGCACCCCCCACAATACTCCTTTCGCCCCTGTGCCCCCCCACAATCCTCTTGCCCCTGTGCCCCCCCACAATCCTCTCACGCCTGCGCCCTCCCCACACAATCCTCCTTTCGCCTCTGCGCCCCCCACAATCCTCCTTGCGCCGCCTCACAATCCTCCTCTTGCACCTGCGACCCCCCCCAATCTTCCTCTCGCCCCTGCGCCCCCCCACAATCCTCCTCTCGTGCCTGAGTCCGCCCACAAGCCTCCTCGTTCCCCCCCACAATCCTCCTCTCGCCCCTGCACCCCCCACAATCCTCCTCTCGCCCCTGCACCCCCCACAATTCTCCTCTCGCCCCTGCACCCCCCACAATCCTCCTCTCGCCCCTGCACCCCCCACAATTCTCCTTTCGCCCCTGCACCCCCCACAATACTCCTTTCGCCCCTGCACCCCCCCACAATCCTCTTGCCCCTGTGCCCCCCCACAATCCTCTCACGCCTGCGCCCTCCCCACACAATCCTCCTTTCGCCTCTGCGCCCCCCACAATCCTCCTTGCGCCGCCTCACAATCCTCCTCTTGCACCTGCGACCCCCCCCAATCTTCCTCTCGCCCCTGCGCCCCCCCACAATCCTCCTCTCGTGCCTGAGTCCGCCCACAAGCCTCCTCGTTCCCCCCCACAATCCTCCTCTCGCCCCTGCACCCCCCACAATCCTCCTCTCGCCCCTGCACCCCCCACAATCCTCCTCTCGCCCCTGCACCCCCCACAATCCTCCTCTCGCCCCTGCACCCCCCACAATTCTCCTTTCGCCCCTGCACCCCTCCACAATCCTCCTCTCGCCCCTGCACCCCCCACAATCCTCCTCTCGCCCCTGCACCCCCCACAATCCTCCTCTCGCCCCTGCACCCCCCACAATCCTCCTCTCGCCCCTGCACCCCCCACAATTCTCCTTTCGCCCCTGCACCCCTCCACAATCCTCCTCTCGCCCCTGCACCCCCCACAATCCTCCTCTCGCCCCTGCACCCCTTATTTCTGGGCTCAGCCTTTCTTGCTGTGGTTCCTTATCAGACACAATCTTTACATTTTTTGCTTTCCAGCCATGTTAACTCTTTGTTGTCCGGAGGTGTCGGCTGTAACTTTCCACAGCAGTAATGCTCCGCTCCTGTCACCCACAGCAGGTCTGCAGAAAGTCTCCAAATCCGCCCCAACATTTTCTATTTTAATTTTTTTTTTCTATTTCTATATCCAGTCCACTGACTGGAATTCCTGAGACCGTAGTCCGCCTTGTTACTTTTACCTGCAAAGCTTCAATTATTGGTGTCAATAGAATTTCCTCTAGGAAAATGTAACAGAAGATGATTTTACCCACAAAAGAAGAAGCGTCCGCATCAGAGTGTCCGCAGAGATGGCTGAATGATCGTTACCAGTAATTGTCCTGTTAGGGTCCCGTCACACTCTTCAATGTCCCAGCGATCCCACCAACGATCCGACGTGGATAGGATCGCTGGGACATCGTTAGCTGATCGCTGGTGAGCTGTCACATGGGCAGACTCACCAGCGATCAGGACCAGCGAGCACGGTGGTATCCAATGTACACATCGGGTAACTAAGCACCGCGTGGCACCTAGTTACCCGATATGTACCCTGGATACCAGCTCTCAGCGCTCTACAGCAGAAGCTGGGAGCTGGTAACCAGGGTACATATCGGGTAACTAGGCGCTGCGCGGTGCTTAGTTACCCGATGTGTACATTGGATGCCAGATCGTTGATCTCCCGCTGTTACACGCAGTGATGCGCGCAGGCCAGCGGGAGACTAACGATGAAAAAATGTTCCAGGACATTCAGCGACGATCAGCGATACCCAGCAGGGGGCTGGTCGAGCTGCGTGTCACACTAAGCGACATCGCTGGCTAGGTCGCTGTTGCGTCACAAAATCGGTGACACTTCAGCGATCTCGCTTAGTGTGACGGGGGCTTTACTGCAGATTTCTGACTATACGGTGAAAGATGCCTGTAGAAGATGCTGCTCTAGACCACCAGGGGATCCTGTACCCTAGCCCACCAGGGGATCCTGTACCCTATACCACCAGGAAGGCAGAATTCTAGTCAATAAAGTCCCTAGCCCACCAGGAAAGCCCGTACCCTAGCCCACCAGGAAAGCCCGGACCCTAGCCCACCAGGAAAGCTCGGACCCTAGCCCACCAAGAAAGCCCGGACCCTAGCCCACCAGGAAAGTCCGTGACCCTAGCCCACCAGGAAAGTCCGGACCCTAGCCCACCAGGAAAGTCCGGACCCTAGCCCACCAGAGATAAGTCCTGACCCTAGCCCACCTGGGGAGCCTGTAAACTAGACCACCAGTGAAGGCAATATTCTAGTCAATAAAGATCCTAGACAACCAAGGGAGCCTGTACCCTAGACCACCAGGGAAGTTGAGAATGTAGGCCTACAGGAAAGACAATACAATAGACAACCTGGGTATTAAGGACCCTAGACACTCAGGGGAGCCTGTACACTAGACCACCAGGGAAGTGAGGACCCTAGACCACCTTAAAGCTGGTGTTAACTTTTTTACCACTCTGCACAAGACCATACCACCCAAGACTAACAGAGCAGCTTAGAGAAAACTTTCTACTACTCTAGACCACCAGGGGAGATGTATTTTAAACCTTTTTAACACTGGCTTACGAAGAAGCCAACAATAAAACCTCCACTTCTCTAAGCTACTAGGGATTCTAGCATAAACTCTTAGCACACTAAGCCACCAAGGAAGCCAGTCATAAACGTCCCACTACCCTAGACTACCAGGGATGCTGGCATAGACTGTTTACTACTCTACCACCAAGGAAGTGAACAGTATACCATCCACTACCCTGGACCACCAGAGATGCTGACATTAACCCAGACCACCAAAGAAGCCAGTCATAAACGTCCCACTACCCTAGACTACCAGGGATGCTGGCATAGAATGATTACTACTCTACCACCAAGGAAGTGAACAGTATACCATCCACTACCCTGGACCACCAGAGATGCTGACATTAACCCAGACCACCAAAGAAGCCAGTCATAAACGTCCCACTACCCTAGACCACCAGGGATGCTGGCATAGACTGTTTACTACTCTACCACCAAGGAAGTGAACAGTATACCATCCACTACCCTGGACCACCAGAGATGCTGACATTAACCCAGACCACCAAAGAAGCCAGTCATAAACGTCCCACTACCCTAGACTACCAGGGATGCTGGCATAGAATGATTACTACTCTACCACCAAGGAAGTGAACAGTATACCATCCACTACCCTGGACCACCAGAGAAGCCAACAATACACCCCCCACTATCCTAGACCACCAGGGATGCTGGCATTAACTATTTACCACCTGAAACCACCATGGAAGCTAACAAATAACTTTCCACTGCCCTAGATCACCCGGGAAGCTTCCTAATAAGAAAGACAACAAACCCTCCACTACTCTAGACCACCAGGGATGCCTGCAATTAACACCATAGACCACCAATGAAGCTAGCATTGAATTACCCTATCCTAACTAAACTACCTTACACCACCAGGGATGCTGGTATTAACAAAGAATTCAAGAATAAAAGCTCAACTACCCTAGGCCACCAGGGACAAATCAATCAAGTTTAGATAATAGAAACTAGCAATTTTCACATCTTCTGTTACGTAAACTTGATTACGTCTTGTAGTGTGAAAAGAAAAATGAGCAATCAAGCTTTCCCCCCCAAAAAAAAGAAAGTTTGGAGCCCACGAAGTGGAAGAGTTTTGCCGTAGAATTCTTGGCCGGCGCAGATCCTCTCGGTGTTGCTGCAGCTTCTCGTGTGTCGCTCACCTATCCTCTTACTATATGATGTGACAGTTCACATGACGGTTATATAAACACGCTACGCTGCGCCGCCGGCTCCTGATAGCGGGTGAATCACCACTACAGCTGGGCTATTATTAGGCCCCAAGTGTCGTGTGCTGCCATAAAAAGCCGCAGCTCAGATAAAAGCATTGTAATCGCTCCAGAAGCAGCGGCGCTGCATGAGTAAGCAGCGGCAGGGCATGAGTAAGCAGCGGGGTCTGATGCCACTTTCCCTCCTGTGCAGACATTAGTCATCAGTCATTGTCTATAGACAGCTGTGAGTCAGCGAGGTGATGAAACAAGTCCGGCCGGCCGTGTACTGTGGTACCCCCTCAGCTAGCTCCAGAATTGGAGAAAACAGCGCCACACCTCTCCACAGGTCACGTACGGTATTGCAGCCTTTCACTTTAATAGTGCTGACCTGCAATACCAGACACAGCCTTAAGGAATGCTGGGAGTTGTAGTTTATTAACAGCTGGATAGAAGAGAACATGCTGTGTGCTGACTCTGAACCAGCTGAATGATTGCAGCTCTGAAGCTGCAGAATGGTGAGTCCAGCTCTGAAGAATAGCGGTGGATTCACACACAGCAGATTTCTACAAGCTGCAGCCACATTTACCATAAGGCCGGCGTCACACTGGCGACATAATCGGACGACTGCAATGCGATGAAAAATCGTATTGCAGTCGGACCTATGTTAATCTATGGAGCAGCTCCCAGTATCCGATTTTTTGTGGTCCGTTTTAATCGTCCGTGTGCAATCGCAGCATGCTGCCACTGTCACCGATTGTGGGTCGACTATCGCCAATGCAAGTCTAAGGGAGCGATGAAAAATCTGATTACAAACGGACCACACTGTGTGACTTGCGATTAAATCGCATCGGTGTCCTTTAGAAAAGCCGGCAATTCATCCCCGGCTATACTGTAAAATCACACTGACAGCTTTAATAAAGAATCGAATCAATAGATATACACACATTAGAATACATATATATATATATACATGTCATTGTGACATGTATATATATATATATTTATAGTTCTTACACTTCTACATACTGTATTAGCCGCTCATTCAATTGCCGGCTTCTGTGAAATCACAGAAGCCGACATGAAATGATACATTGTTTCCACACAGTTAACCATATAATTTCTTTTTTTTTTATATATGGTATTAAGTTAATATTACATAAGTATATGTGTGCAAAATTTCAGACATGTAGGGGTTAATTAAAAGTGTAAATTCGTTGTTAAAAATTAATTATTTTTTACAACGAATTTACACCTTTAATTAACCCCTACATGTCTAAAATTTTGCACACATATACTTATGTAATATTAACTTAATACCATATATAAAAAAAAAAAAAAAATTATATGGTTAACTGTGTGGAAACAATGTATCATTTCATGTCGGCTTCTGTGATTTCACAGAAGCCGGCAATTGAATGAGCGGCTAATACAGTATGTAGAAGTCTAGGAACTATAAATATATGTATATATATATGTCACAATGACATGTATATATATATATATATATATATATGTGTGTTCTATGTGTATATATCTATTCTTTCTTTTGTGATTTTAATACTATTCTTTTGGATCCATTATATGTCAGTTTTGCAAGCCTGCGAGAAAATCTCGCAAGTCGGATGAAAATCGGATGTTACAAGGTACACACACATGCGATTAAATCGCATCTTTGAAGGAAAATCGGATGCCAGAAGGATGTGTGATGTTTTGATTTTGTTCCGATTGTCGACGGTCTAAAACGGACCGATTTTTTGTCGTTGTGTGTGACGCCGGCCTAACAGCGGCTGCAGCATTATCTGCTGGGACCACAGGTCTCCTCATTGGTGATGGCTGCTGTGCTTTTGTTTCCCGCCATACTTTACACTGCAGTTCCTTTTCCTCCATCATGTGAATATATTATGTGGCTCTTCTGTGCCGCCTCCGCGGCTCCTGCCCTGTATTACTCTAATGCATTTTATGCTGATACGGTTTCCTGTGGATTTCCATAGAGAGAATGTGACTGTGTCCCGGGGGGTGTAATGGCCCCAAATCTGCACAGAGGGTCCTATCTGATGCCCGCTGGAATTTATGGGACCGAGGTGGTCTCTCTGGTTCCCCACTGTTATTGTCATCCCAGAAGATCCTAACAGAGGGCCCCATTTTGGAGGACGGGATCCCTGCTCTAATGATTAATTACCCGGGACCCATGATATCGACGGTCTAAGCAGCGTCTCGATTGTGGGTTCTCTATTGCCCCTCACCTAAAATCCTTACTAAAAAAAATTGTTCTGGAGTCACCCCCTTCTGTAGACAATAGCCACTACCCAGCTTTCCCAGGCCCCCGAGGGGCCAGTGTGACTACATGCAGGACCCTTGCACATTATGCGACTCCAGCTCTGCTGCCTTGTCTGTTGGTTTCAGAGGTCGTCATTCTTCACACTGTTAATCAGTGACCGCAACTCAGCTGCGCTGTCTGAGGTTGTGGTTGAAGCTGAATGCCCTCTTGCTTTACACTGCAGCTCTGCTCCTTTAGAGGAGTCGCTGTAATCAGTGACTGCAGCTCAGCTGCGCTGTCTGAGGTTGTGGTTGAAGCTGCTTGCTCTCATGCTTTACACTGCAGCTCTGCTTCTTTAGAGGAGTTGCTGTAATCAGTGACTGCAGCTCAGCTGCGCTGTCTGAGGTTGTGGGTGAAGCTGAATGCCCTCATTCTTTACACTGCAGCTCTGCTCTTTAGAGGAGTCGCTGTAATCAGTGACTGCAGCTCAGCTGTGCTGTCTGAGGTTGTGGTTGAAGCTGATTGCTCTTATGCTTTACACTGCAGCTCTGCTTCTTTAGAGGAGACACTGTAATCAGTGACTGCAGCTCAGCTGCGCTGTCTGAGGTTGTGGTTGAAGCTGAATGCCCTCATTCTTTACACTGCAGCTCTGCTCCTTTAGAGGAGTCGCTGTAATCAGTGACTGCAGCTCAGCTGTGCTGTCTGAGGTTGTGGGTGAAGCTGAATGCCTCTATTCTTTACACTGCAGCTCTGCTCCTTTAGAGGAGTCGCTGTAATCAGTGACTGCAGCTCAGCTGTGCTGTCTGAGGTTGTGGTTGAAGCTGATTGCTCTCATGCTTTACACTGCAGCTCTGCTTCTTTAGAGGAGACACTGTAATCAGTGACTGCAGCTCAGCTGCGCTGTCTGAGGTTGTGGTTGAAGCTGAATGCCCTCATTCTTTACACTGCAGCTCTGCTCCTTTAGAGGAGTCGCTGTAATCAGTGACTGCAGCTCAGCTGTGCTGTCTGAGGTTGTGGTTGAAGCTGATTGCTCTCATGCTTTACACTGCAGCTCTGCTTCTTTAGAGGAGACACTGTAATCAGTGACTGCAGCTCAGCTGCGCTGTCTGAGGTTGTGGTTGAAGCTGCTTGCTCTCATGCTTTACACTGCAGCTCTGCTTCTTTAGAGGAGACACTGTAATCATTGACTGCAGCTCAGCTGCGCTGTCTGAGGTTGTGGTTGAAGCTGCTTGCTCTCATGCTTTACACTGCAGCTCTGCTTCTTTAGAGGAGTCGCTGTAATCAGTGACTGCAGCTCAGCTGCGCTGTCTGAGGTTGTGGTTGAAGCTGAATGCCCTCATTCTTTACACTGCAGCTCTGCTTCTTTAGAGGAGTCGCTGTAATCAGTGACTGCAGCTCAGCTGCGCTGTCTGAGGTTGTGGTTGAAGCTGCTTGCCTCTTGCTTTACACTGCAGCTCTGCTTCTTTAGAGGAGCACTGTAATCAGTGACTGCAGCTCAGCTGCGCTGTCTGAGGTTGTGGTTGAAGCTGCTTGCTCTCATGCTTTACACTGCACTCTGCTTCTTTAGGAGTCGCTGTAATCATGACTGCAGCTCACTGCGCATGTCTGAGTTGTGGTTGAAGCTGAATGCCCTCATTCTTTACACTGCAGCTCTGCTTCTTTAAGGAACACTGTAATCATTGACTGCAAGTTCAGCTGCGCTGTCTGAGGTTGTGGTTGAAGCTGCTTGCTCTCATGCTTTACACTGCAGCTCTGCTTCTTTAGAGGAGACGCTGTAATCATTGACTGCAGTTCAGCTGCGCTGTCTGAGGTTGTGGTTGAAGCTGCTTGCTCTCATGCTTTACACTGCAGCTCTGCTCTTTAGAGGAGACGCTGTAATCATGACTGCAGTTCAGCTGCGCTGTCTGAGGTTGTGGTTGAAGCTGAATGCCCTCTTCTTTACACTGCAGCTCTGCTTCTTTAGAGGAGACACTGTAATCATTGACTGCAGTTCAGCTGCGCTGTCTGAGGTTGTGGTTGAAGCTGAATGCCCTCTTGCTTTACACTGCAGCTCTGCTCCTTTAGAGGAGTTTCTGTAATCAGTGACTCCAGCTCGGTTGCAGTGTCTGCTGGTGGCAGAGGTGGTCAGAGAGGCAGCGTATGTGTTGTCAGAGGCTCGAGTGTTCTGTCCGTCAGTCATGTATTCTCCAGATGTGGTGCTCGCATGCAGTTACAGGAATCGCTCCGGGTCCCAGCAGTGGCCGCCACACGCTTCTACTGATGAGATGATTTCCTTGCAGCTCATCACGTTTCCTGAGACCTGGAATCGTCCCTGATAATCCAGCTGTCAGTCCTACTTCCAGGAGGGGCCGTCACCCAGCACTCCCATAGCCCTGCAGGAACAGGCAGAGCTGGGTGACCACCCCGGGCGGCCATATTGCTTTCTCATCTGATACGTGACAGCCGTGCTCTCCGGGCCCCCGTGCCTGGCAGAGCCCTGCACCCAGGGGAGTCGGATTAGGCTTCTCCCGTGTTTGGTGGTTTCCTTATCTGTTTTGCCTGGTTACTATTTGCACTGGTTTTCTTCTAAATAGAAAGTGGCCCGAGACTCTGCCAAGAATTGTAAGGTGCAGATAAAGGAGCGAGTACCACCCAGGGTGGCCCAAGGGCATACAGATCGGGGTCATCACTCCTGCCACGAAAGCCGTGGACAGATCCATTACACCACGGACCCCATTAACTATAATTAGCATCTGGTGAGTCTCCATCATGGTGGCCGACGTTTAACTGCATTTATTACGAAATCTTAGATGGCTCCGCTAGGAGTCACCAGCGACACGTTACAAGGCCGGGCACCGATAACCGGACCAGTAGAAGTCACAGCAGCCACTTATTCCCCCCAATGATCACAGCATTCACTTCTACCCCCCAATAGTCACTGCAGCCACTTATTCTCCCCCCTAATGGTCACAGCAGTTTCCCTCCAATTATTTACAGCAGGTCCCCTGTCATAACCTTCCAAGTAGTAGCAGCAGGTTCCCCATCAAGCTCTTTGCAGTAGTCACGCAATCTACCCTCCCCCAACTACTCAAACAAGGTCCCTCTGCAACCTCCCTAGGAGTCACAGCAGTCCCTCTCCCCACCCTCCTCCAAGTGGTCACAGCAGTTCCCTCATCATAACCTCCCCAGTATTCACAATAGCCTCTTCCCTCAACTTAGCCTTCACCACCCCTTCCCCCAATATTCTCAGCAAGGTCCCCCCATTATAACCTCCTCAGTAGTCACAGCAGCCCCACCCACCCATAGTCACAGCAGTGTCCCCTGTCATCTCCCCAGTAGTCACAGCAGTGTTCACCGCTGTAATAACCTCCCCAGTAGTCACAGCAGTGTCGACGGTCTTGCCCTCCCCAGAAGTCACAGCAGTGTCCCCTGTTATACCCTCCCCAGTAGTCACAGCAGTGTCCCCTGTCATACCCTCCCCAGTAGTCACAGCAGTGTCCCCTGTTATCTCTTCCCCAGTAGTCACTACAGTGTCCCCTGTTATACCCTCCCCAGTAGTCACTACAGTGTCCCCTGTTATATCCTCCCAGTATCACAGCAGTGTCCCTTCTTACCCTCCCCAGTAATCACAGCAGTGACCCCTGTCATACCCTCCCCAGTAATTACAGCAGTGTCCTCTGTCATACCCTCCCCAGTAATTACAGCAGTGTCCTCTGTCATACCTCCCTACGCAGTTAACTTATACAGCAGTGTCCCATCATCACCTCCTCCCCAGTAGTCACAGCAGTGTCCCCTGTCATACCCTCCCCAGTAGTCACAGCAGTGTCCTCTGTCATACTCTCCCCAGTATCACAGCAGTGTCCCATCATCACCTCCTCCCCAGTAGTCACAGCAGTGTCCCCTGTCATACCCTCCCCAGTAGTCACAGCAGTGTCCCTGTCATCTCCCCAGTAGTCACAGCAGTGTTCACCGCTGTAATAACCTCCCCAGTAGTCACATCAGTGTCCACGTCTTGCCCTCTCCCCAGAAGTCACAGCAGTGTCCCCTGTTATAACCTCCCCAGTAGTCACTACAGTGTCCCCTGTTTATACCCTCCCAGTAATCACGCAGATACCCTTCTTACCCTCCCCAGTAATCACAGCAGGGACCCCTGTCATCCCCTCCCAGTCATCACGCAGTGCCCTGTCATCCCCTCCTCAGTCCCAGTAGTCACAGAAGTGTCCCCTGTCATACCCTTCCCAGTAGTCACAGCAGTGACTCGTCATCTCCTCCCCAGTAGTCGCAGCAGTGACCCCTGTCATACCCTCCCCAGTAGTCACAGCATGTCCCCCTGTCATCTCCTCCCAAGTAGTTGCAGCAGTGACCCTGTCATCCCATCCCCAGTAGTCACAGCAGTGTCCCCTGTTATTCTTCTCCCAGTAGTCACTACAGTGTTCCGTTATATCCTCCCCAGTAATCACAGCAGATACCCTTCTTACTCTCCCCAGTAATCACAGCAATGACCCCTGTCATCCCTCCTCAGTCTCCAGTAGCACAGCAGTGTCCCCTGTCATACCCTCCCCAGTAATTACAGCAGTGTCCTCTGTATACCCCCCAGTAATCACAGCAGTTCCCCTGTCATACCCTCCTCAGTCCTCAGTAATCACAGCAGTGTCCCCTGTTATTACTCTCCCCAGTAATTACAGCAGTGTCCCCTGTCATACTCTCCCCAGTAATTACAGCAGTGTCCCCTGTCATACTCTCCCCAGTAATTACAGCAGTGTCCCCTGTCATACTCTCCCCAGTAATTACAGCAGTGTCCCATCATCATCTCCTCCCCAGTAGTCACTGCAGTGTCCCCTGTCATACCCCCTCAGTCCCCAGTAATCACAGCAGTGTCCCCTGTTATATCCTCCCAAGTAGTCACAGTAGTGTCCCATCATCTCCTCCCCAGTAGTCACAGCAGTGTCCCCTGTCATCCCTTCCCCAGTAGTCACAGCAGTGTCCCCTGTTATACCCTTCCCAGTAGTCACAGCAGTGTCCCCTGTATATCCTCCCGAGTAGTCACAGCAGTGTCCCCTGTTATATCCTCGAGTAGTCACAGCAGTGTCCCCTGTCATACCCTTCCTAGTAGTCACAGCAGTGTCCCCTGTTATATCCTCCCGAGTAGTCACAGCAGTGTCCCCTGTTATATCCTCTCGAGTAGTCACAGCAGTGTCCCCTGTCATACCCTTCCTAGTAGTCATAGCAGTGTCCCCTGTCATATCTCTCCCAGTAGTCACAGCAGTGTCCACTGTCATACCTCCCCAGTAGTCACAGCAGTGTCCCTCATCTCCTCCCCAGTAGTCACAGCAGTGTCCCCTGTCATCCTTCCCCAGTAGTCACAGCAGTGTCCCTGTCATACCCTTCCCAGTAGTGACAGCAGTGTCCCCTGTTATATCCTTCCCAGTAGTCACAGCAGTGTCCCCTGTTATATCCTCCCGAGTAGTCACAGCAGTGTCCCCTGTCATACCCTTCCCAGTAGTCACAGCAGTGTCCCCTGTTATATCCTCCCGAGTAGTCACAGCAGTGTCCCCTGTTATATCCTCCCAGTAGTCACAGCAGTGTCCCCTGTCTATCCCTTCCCAGTAGTCACAGCAGTGTCCCCTGTCATACCCTTCCCAGTAGTCACAGCAGTGTCCCCTGTTATATCCTTCCCAGTAGTCACAGCAGTGTCCCCTGTTATATCCTTCCCAGTAGTCACAGCAGTGTCCCCTGTTATATCCTCCCGAGTAGTCACAGCAGTGTCCCCTGTCATCCCTTCCCAGTAGTCACAGCAGTGTCCCCTGTTATATCCTTCCCAGTAGTCACAGCAGTGTCCCCTGTTATACCCTTCCCAGTAGTCACAGCAGTGTCCCCTGTTATATCCTTCCCAGTAGTCACAGCAGTGTCCCCTGTTATATCCTTCCCAGTAGTCACAGCAGTGTCCCCTGTTATATCCTCCCGAGTAGTCACAGCAGTGTCCCCTGTCATCCCTTCCCCAGTAGTCACAGCAGTGTCCCCTGTTATATCCTTCCCAGTAGTCACAGCAGTGTCCCCTGTTATACCCTTCCCAGTAGTCACAGCAGTGTCCCCTGTTATATCCTTCCCAGTAGTCACAGCAGTTTCCCCTGTTATATCCTCCCGAGTAGTCACAGCAGTGTCCCTTGTTGTACCCTCCCCAGCACTGATTTCACTGGAAGCCTTCAGTACTGGTTGATTTACGGTCTGGCACCTATCTTTCTCTGCTCCCACCCCTCACGTGCCCCCTATACTCGCCCCGGGTGCCCCTGCGGTCAGACATCAGATGTGATTGGCTCCGGTCTGATCCTTGTTCTCTGTAGAAGAATGAAGCAGATAAAACTACAGCAGGAATGACTCGCCCTGTGTCGCCCCCAGCGTCTCCCTCCCCTGTCCTGTCCTCTGGTAACCCCGACATGGTGCACAGTGAGGCGGCACGCTAACGCACAGCCTTCCCCACAGTGACCTGGAAACACCCCGGCCGCCGCTCATTGCCGATTCTTCTGTACTTGTAAACAGCTCGGTATAGAATGTGCTGCATGGCATGTGTGCCGCCACTCACCCACGGGTGATTCAGGGTGACTTCCTGCCTGAATTCCAGGCACGGCTGATAGTAACTCGCTCCATGCTGCTGTGCGTGCTGCCTCCGCAGATGACTGTCTGCAGGGGTCCTGCCCGCTCTCAATCTGCGGCAAAATCCGCACAGAAAATCTGCAGCCAGTCCTAAGTGACGGGGATTTCTCTGCCACATACGGCTGGGGACGTGCCGCCAGGTTTCCCCGCACTAAACCACATACGCCAATTTCTCAGACGCAGTCATGGGGAATTTGTGGAGTCCTGAGCCCAAAAGGAAGATGGTTTTACACAAACCCCGGCTACAAGTGGAGAATTCCGGTAATTTTGTGGTGGAGCCAGAACGCCCCTAAGTTTCCAACACAACTTTAGGTAACCCCCTCTCTTATCCCTCCAAATGATGAGGATGATGTTCCCTACTCATGTGAACGGCACAAAGGTCTCCAGGGCAGCGTGAAATGCGCATGCTCCAACCTTTGGGCGTATGCTGATAGTGCGGGGTTCACAGTGTTATATGCCAGTACTGTAGCATCGAGGACGGCTCGCCCATCGGACCAATATCCGATCATTTAGGCAATCTGCAGCATCTAAATTTATCTCTTGAGATAGGTAAATGGTTATTTATCTGCCGTGTTGTAGAAAAGTATTTGCCCCCGTTTACTTGATTAATTTAATAGAAAAATCCAAACTAAACTTAGAAAACAGATTTGTATAACAGTTTATTGAAGGAAACAAGTCGTCCAACACCAACCAGCTATAGAGATAAGTTACTGCCCCCTGAACGCTCACGGTCACAGGCAGAGAGAGACTGCTGCTGATCCACGCTACTGTCACAGGCAGAGAGAGACTGCAGCCGCATCCCCTCCACTGTCACAGGCAGAGACTGCAGCCGCATCCCCTCCACTGTCACAGGCAGAGACTGCAGCCGCATCCCCTCCACTGTCACAGGCAGAGACTGCAGCCACATCCCCTCCACTGTCACAGGCAGAGACTGCAGCCGCATCCCCTCCACTGTCATAGGCAGAGACTGCAGCCGCATCCCCTCCACTGTCACAGGCAGAGAGAGACTGCAGCCGCATCCCCTCCACTGTCATAGGCAGAGAGAGACTGCAGCCGCATCCCTCCACTGTCATAGGCAGAGAGAGACTGCAGCCGCATCCCCTCCACTGTCACAGGCAGAGACTGCAGCCGCATCCCCTCCACTGTCACAGGCAGAGACTGCAGCCGCATCCCCTCCACTGTCACAGGCAGAGACTGCAGCCGCATCCCCTCCACTGTCACAGGCAGAGACTGCAGCCGCATCCCCTCCACTGTCACAGGCAGAGACTGCAGCCGCATCCCCTCCACTGTCACAGGCAGAGACTGCAGCCGCATCCCTCCACTGTCACAGGCAGAGACTGCAGCCGCATCCCCTCCACTGTCACAGGCAGAGACTGCAGCCACATCCCCTCCACTGTCACAGGCAGAGAGAGACTGCAGCCTCATCCCCTACACTGTCACAGGCAGAGACTGCAGCCACATCCCCTCCACTGTCACAGGCAGAGAGAGACTGCAGCCTCATCCCCTACACTGTCACAGGCAGAGAGAGACTGCAGCCGCATCCCCTCCACTGTCACAGGCAGAGACTGCAGCCGCATCCCCTCCACTGTCACAGGCAGAGACTGCAGCCGCATCCCCTTCACTGTCACAGGCAGAGACTGCAGCTGCATCCCCTCTACTGTCACAGGCAGAGAGAGACTGCTGCTTATCTACGCTACTGTCCCAGGCAGAGAGACTGCAGCTGCATCCCCTCCACTGTCACAGGCAGAGAGAGACTGCAGCCGCATCCCCTCCACTGTCACAGGCAGAGAGACTGCAGCCGCATCCCCTCCACTGTCACAGGCAGAGAGAGAGATTGCAGCTGCTTCCCCTCCATTGTCACAGGCAGAGAGAGACTGCAGCTTATCCACCCCACTGTAGCACGCAGAGAGAGACTGCAGCTGGATCCCCTCCACTGTCACAGGCAGAGAGAGACTGCAGCTGGATCCCCTCCACTGTCACAGGCAGAGAGAGACTGCAGCCGCATCCTCCTCCGCTGTCACAGGCACAGACAGACTGCAGCCGCATCCCCTCCACTGTCCCAGGCAGAGAGATTGCAGCTGCTTCCCCTCCATTGTCACAGGCAGAGAGAGACTGCAGCTTATCCACCCCACTGTAGCACGCAGAGAGAGACTGCAGCTGGATCCCCTCCACTGTCACAGGCAGAGAGAGACTGCAGCTGGATCCCCCTCCACTGTCACAGGCAGAGAGAGACTGCAGCCGCATCCTCCTCCGCTGTCACAGGCACAGACAGACTGCAGCCGCATCCCCCTCCACTGTCACAGGCACAGACAGACTGCAGCCGCATCCCCCTCCACTGTCACAGGCACAGACACTGCAGCTGCATCCCCCTCCATTGTCCCAGGCAGAGAGACTGCAGCCGCATCCCCTCCACTGTCACAGGCAGAGAGACTACAGCCGTATCCTCCACTGTCACAGGCAGAGAGACTGCAGCCGCATCCTCCTCCACTGTCACAGGCAGAGAGACTGTAGCCGCATCCCCTCCACTGTCACAGGCAGAGAGACTGCAGCCGCATCCCCTCCACTATCACAGACAGAGAGACTGCAGCCGCATCCCCTCCAATGTCACAGGCAGAGAGACTGCAGCCGCATCCTCATCCACTGTCACAGGCAGAGAGACTGCAGCCGCATCCTCCTCCACTGTCACAGGCAGAGAGACTGCAGCCGCATCCCCTCCACTGTCACAGGCAGAGAGACTGCAGCCGCATCCCCTCCACTGTCACAGGCAGAGAGAGACTGCAGCTGCATCCCTTCCACTGTCACAGGCAGAGAGGCTGCAGCCGCATCCCCTCCACTGTCACAGGCAGAGAGAGACTGCAGCCGCATCCTCCTCCACTGTCACAGGCAGAGAGAGACTGCAGCCGCATCCCCTCCACTGTCACAGGCACAGACACTGCAGCCGCATCCCTCCACTGTCACAGGCAGAGAGAGACTGCAGCCGCATCCCCTCCACTGTCACAGGCAGAGAGACTGCAGCCGCATCCCCCTCCTCCCTCTTTTCTGTGTTTTCATTTACTGTGTCCTTTTCACTGGACATTTGAGCAAAGCTCCTGATGATGACCGGTTCACGCTAATGCCTGGATGTCTCTGATGTCTGGTGATCAGTCCTCTGGACTATGGAGGAGTTTGGCTGACTGTTATTTTTGCAGAATTCCTGTAATTCCGCCATATTGGAAACATTTGACGTAAGGGGTTAATAAACGTTCTCTCCATCGCTCTGGCTGTTAGTTTAATTCTCTCTCTGTCATTCAGGGCTGAATTTAGGCTGGAAGGAGAGTATTCAGGCATAATTATAGCATGGGTGGACCCCCGCGATCGCTTGTCTTCTGTTCCTGCAGCCACAGAACCATGGCTCAGTGAGTATAACTGGAGCAGCGGTCAAGAGTGCAGTGAATGAAGCTTGTGACGCTGATGGAAGTAGCCAGGTATAGAGCTCCGTCTTCTCCACCAGCGTTGTAGACATGTTTCACCCCCGCTCTCTCCTATCTTCTCCTGGCTGTAGTTGCGGCTCAGAGAAAACTTGACCGCTGCAGCCAATCCATGACTGCTGACTGACTGCAGCAGTCACTTGACATCCCCTGCTCAAGGATGAATTGAGGAGGCCATTGTCAGCAGGGCCACAGCCGGCCTCGGAGGTGTTATGTAGGTGCATCGCGGTGACATCTTGTCCCTGGTAGGAGACATTCTGCTTCAGGAGACGGCAGTAATTATCAGTCATTAATTAGCTGCACGGTTTTCAGGCAATAGAAAGCGTCCGTGAAGGTCGGAGGGAGGACGCCGTGTCTGTGCCGCCGAGGGTCACCTTGTACGCTCCGATAACTGCGGGGCCGCAGGTAACAACATGATGGAAAAATACCCGCAGTGGGATTGCTGGAATATATAGTCTTCTCCAGTCACATCCAAAGCTGATCAGAGTAGTGGTGGCGCTCAGGTGCAGGGCTTCACCGCCGTGTCTGTAGGGGCCGCACCTGTATGGATTTTTTAGCTAATCTTTTAGGTTTGCGTCTGTCAGGCTGATGTCAATGCTTTTCAGAGGGTAATTTCTCATGCAGCTTTGGGTGTGATTGGAGCAGTGGACGGGTGCAGAATGACTGGATGCAGCGTTTCAGGTTAGTGTTTGGTCGTAGTTCTGTGTCCGGACACTGGAAGCTGCAGCTCTCTCCCCCCTCTCCCAGCACCGTCTACCCCAGCAGTGAATTAGCTGCTCGCACCCAGGGAGGCGCTGGTTGTGATCTTGTCCAGTAGGGGGCAGAGCGATCTGTGCAGTAAGGAGATGCGTTGGGCGTCCTCACATCTTCCGTCTGTGTCTTTGCAGTTGACCTTCCTCTGTACTTCCCTCGGGATCAGCCCATGCTGACGTTCCAGTCCGTCTACCACTTCACCAACAGCGGGCAGCTGTATTCACAGGCCCAGAAGAACTATCCGTACAGCCCTCGCTGGGATGGCAACGAGATGGCAAAGAGAGCAAAGTAAGAATCCAATATACCGCCCCTTTAATGTTTATTGTTTGCTTTAAAGGGGTTGTCCAGGAGTGCGACCATTAGGAAAGGTCATCACTGTCCAATCAGCTGCCTGCGCTGTGTAGCAGTCGTTCTTGGTACTGCAGCTCGTCTTCCATTAAAGTGAAGGGTGGCTGAGCTGGAGTGCGTACCTCCGGCAGCTCCAGGATCAACCAGGTGTCGGACCCCCAACGATCTGATATTGATGACACAGACTAAGGAATATCTCCGTTCTAGACAATCCCTTTAATTCTTGGTATGAAAGTCGTCCTCTTCTGTCACATTGTTACAAATTCTGCTCATCTGTCCCCTCCATGGGGTGCAAAACCGAGATTTTCATACTCCTGATTGCAAATCTGCTTGTTAAAGGGATCTCCGCTTGTTAAAGGGCCCTCTGCTTTGGACAGTCCCTTAGACCTATCGTTAATGTGTAAAATCGTAGCATTTTCACACGTGGGAACATAATCTTGGTGCACACAGCTCAGCTCGCCCGCCTCCACCGCCAGTGGACCCTTATCAATCAGTGGTCTGTAGCAGTAAGTGTTCAGTTTCCCTACAGCGCCCCCGCAGGGGAGATGAAGCATTGCACTGTGCTGAGCAGAGGACTTCTCTAGACTTGAGCTCCCCTTTAAGGCAGGCACACAACCCTCCTCTCTCCAGGCAGATGCGGCGTCAGTGTCTCTGTATCGCTGGGTGGCAATCACTATGTAATGGCTGTCACCCAGCTTTTCCAGGATGGGATGTTCCTAGGAATACGCACGAGTGGTCGCTAATCCTAGGGGTCACTGACCTGAGCTAGGTGCGCCTCCCCCAATGGGGCTGCTGAGACACCGCAGGAACACACCTGCAGCTGAGCCCTGAGCTCCACCATCCCCCACGGGACTGATTTGCCCCTTTAAGGTTTTCTTATTACATATTAAGTGTAATTGCTCTTTGTAGTGATGGAGCCGCCGCTCGTGCGAGGAAGCATCTGTGTGTAATTTCATGTACCAGGACCCTCTGCCAGCAAACTGCATGCACGGTGCCCGGGCCTATGGGTTAATTTGCTGACAGATGCAACAGCGCGAGGGTTAATGAGGGCAGACGGCCTCCGACATCACACGGCACTAATCCGGAGCCTGCGGGGATCTGCCCGCCACCGCCCTGGAAATGCCCACCAGGGGGCTACGGCCTGACCCTACACCTCAGTGCGGGTTTACCCTCCCTGGCATTACGGGGTTAATGCTGCAGTCCGGGGGCCCCTCGTAGGAGCTTTCAGGCTGATGGCTTCTTCCCCTGCAGATGTGAAGCTGTACAAGTCCCCTACAAGTCGCGTCTCGTGCCTGCGAAGCGTATAATTACGCCGCGCTCTGACAGCGCTATTTTAGAAGCGGCTTTCACTTCCATAAAGCTCCAGGAGGAGAAGAAGATTAGGCCTTAATTATATCGTCTCCATTGTATCACTGATAGCCTTCACCCATAATCCTCCACTTTACATGACACTAATACGGGCTGTGCGCCCCCGCGCCTCCACAACAAAGCCGGGCCCAAGATTCCCTTACATGCTATTTCTGTTTTTGCATTTTATTTATTTATTTTGCACTTGCGATTTTTGCTGTTCAAAAAATTTGCAGTCCGGTCACAAGCGAGTCGTTGTTAGCCCAGTCGGCAATACGTCTGCTGGCTGTCAGTCTGTAGGAGCTTTCACCTACAGTCATGGCCAAAAGTTTTGAGAATGACACAAATATTAATTTTTACAAAGTCTACTGCTTCACTTTTTCTAATGGCAATTTGCATATACTCCAGAATGTTATAAAGAGTGATCAGCTTAACAGCAATTACTTGTAAAGTCAATATTTGGCTAGAAAATGAACTTTATCCTCCAAAACACATTTCAACATCATTGCAGCCCTGCCTTAAAAGGACCAGCTAACCTCTTTTCAGTGATTGCTCCATTAACACAGGTGTGGGTGTTGATGAGGACATGGCTGCAGATCAATCAGTCATGATTAAGTAAGAATGACACCACTGGACACTTTAAAAGGAGGCTGGTGCTTGGCATCATTGTTTCTCTTCTGTTAACCATGGTTATCTCTAAAGAAACACGTGCAGTCATCATTGTAATGCATAAAAATGGCCTAACAGGGAAGAGTATCGCAGCTAGAAAGATTGCACCTCAGTCAACAATCTATCGCATCATCAAGAACTTCAAGGAGAGAGGTTCCATTGTTGCCAAAAAGGCTTCAGGGCACCCAAGAAAGACCAGCAAGCGCCAGGACCGTCTCTTAAAAGTGTTTCAGCTGCGGGATCGGCTACCAGCAGTGCAGAGCTTGCTCAGGAATGGCAGCAGGCAGGTGTGAGTGCATCTGCACGCACTGTGAGGCGGAGACTCTTGGAGCAAGGCCTGGTCTCAAGGAGGGCAGCAAAGAAGCCACTTCTCTCCAGAAAAAACATCATGGACAGACTGATAATCTGCAAAAGGTACAGGCAGTGGACTGCTGAGGACTGGGGTAAAGTTATTTTCTCTGAAAAAATCCCCTTTTCGATTGTTTGGGACATCAGGAAAACGCCTCATTCGGAGAAGACAAGGTGAGCGCTACCACCAGTCTTGTCTCATGCCAACTGTTAAGCATCCTGAAACCATTCATGTGTGGGGTTGCTTCTCAGCCAAGGAATCGGCTCTCTCACAGTCTTGCCTAAAAACACAGCCATGAATAAAGAATGGTACCAGAATGTCCTCCGAGAGCAACTTCTCCCAACCCTCCAAGAGCAGTTTGGCGATCAACAATGCCTTTTCCAGCATGATGGAGCACCTTGCCATAAAGCAAAGGTGATAACTAAATGGCTCAGGAACAAAACATAGAGATTTTGGGTCCATGGCCTGGAAACTCCCCAGATCTTAAACCCATTGAGAACTTGTGGTCAATCATCAAGAGACGGGTGGACAAACAAAAACCTAAAAATTCTGACAAAATGAAAGCATTGATTGTGCAAGAATGGACTGCTATCAGTCAGGATTTGGTCCAGAAGTTGATTGAGAGCATGCCAGGGAGAATTGCAGAGGTCCTGAAGAAGAAGGGTCAACACTGCAAATATTGACTTGCTGCATTAACTCATGCTAACTGTCAAGATAAGCTTTTGTTACTCATGTTTGCAATTATTATATTTCTGTCTGTGATAAAAACATCTGTCAAACACACATAAAAACCAGAGGGCAGCAGATCATGTGAAAATATAATATTTGTGTCATTCTCAAAACTTTTGGCCGTGACTGTACACTGAGGATGTGGCTGCTGATCTGCAGCAGAGCCCCGAACTGTCTGCACCGCAAGGAGGAAACCTGCGCTGACCGCGCCATGCGATCGGGGAACAATCCTTCACAGATGCCGCTGTCGTCCCACAGGTAATAGACCCTGATTGCCACAGAAGTAATGGAAGCGATCAAAGGATCGCAGGCTCAAGGCCCCTAGGGGACTAAATAACAAAAAAAAGTAATTTAAAAAAGTTTTAAAAAACTAAAAACAAACCTAAAGTTTGAGACATCCTCCTTTTCCCCACTACTAAAAAAAAATATTTTGGCGTCTCCACATCCAGAATTGTCCGATCTATCAACGTATAATTCCGCATACCTAATCCATGCAATAGACCTACATCAGAGCGCCCAGATTCCTGTCCCTCGATGACCCCACCTTCCAGAAGAATGCCGCACGAGCGATCAGAGCGTCGCGTAGATCCCGTAACGGCCACAGCGGCCGTCGTACGGCGACGTCAGCGGGAAGGGGACATCGGTTACAGGTCTCGGAGAAGGGGAGGAAACTTGGCCAGGGCAAGAAGGGGTTAATCTAAAGCCACATGATATGCCCCTAGAGCAGCGGTGTGGCTGTGCATGCTGGAGTTGTAGTTTCTCCAGGGAGGCGCTGCTTTCGCAGTTCTGTTTTTTCCCCGTCTTGCTCGGACTTGTCCCGAGACCTGGAAAACTTGTTTGTGATTACACCGAACACCCAAAACAACCTGTTCTTGGCGGCGTGACAGGAGGGTTTGCCCCGTCCCAGCCGCGGACGCCGTGTTCACCACTGCTGGTTATGTTTGTGAGCTAACCCTCAGACGCGGCTCGGGGCCCCTCCCGGGAGCTCATGAGGGTCCGCCGATGTCACCGATCTTATATATCGGGTCCCGGGAGACCAAAACGTCTGGATACAGACTGGTCGGACATCGTCTGTGCTTGTCCTGGTCAATAAAGCTTGGAAAACTTAAAGGGAATCTCCATTAAGTGAACAGCGCCGTGGTCACACATGAGACATAGGACCCCCATTATTGTGCTCGGTGGGAGACTCAGTAATCAGACGTTAATCAGCTACACTGCGGAGAGGTTATATATGTGGTTTATGGGATAATGGGGACGCAGCTCTGGAGGTGACTGGAGATAAGACATGATTAACAGCAGAATAGTGATGCAGCTCTGGAGGGCTGAGGATAAGACATGATGTAACAGCAGAATAGTGACTGCAGCTCTGGAGGTGATGGAGGATAAGACATGATGTAACAGCAGAATAGTGAGTGCAGCTCTGGAGGTGACTGGAGGATAAGACATGATGTAACAGCAGAATAGTGAGTGCAGCTCTGGAGATAAAATGAGTAACAGCAAAAGTGAGTGCAGCTCTGGAGGATAACATGATGTAACAGCAGAATAATGACCGCATCTCTGGAGGTGACTGGAGGATGAGACATGATTAACAGCAGAATAATGACCGCAGCTCTGGGGTGACTGGAGATGACATGATGTAACAGCAAATAGTGAGTGCAGCTCTGGAGGTGACTGGAGGATAGACATGATGTAACAGCAGAATAGTGAGTGCAGCTCTGGAGATAAACATGATGTAACAGCAGAATAGTGAGTGCACTCGGAGATAAGACATGATGTAACAGCAGAATAATGACCGCATCTCTGGAGTGACTGAGATGAACATGAGAACAGCAAAAATGACCGCAGCTGGAGGTGACTGGAGGATGAGACATGATGTAACAGCAGAATAGTGAGTGCAGCTCTGGAGGTGACTGGAGGATGAGACATGATGTAACAGCAGAATAATGACCGCAGCTCGGAGTGACTGAGGAGAGACTGATGTAAAGCATAATAGTGAGTGCAGCTCTGAGGTACTGAGATGAGACATGATGTAACAGCAGAATAATGACCGAGCTCTGGAGGTGACTGAGAGAGACTGAGTAACAGCGAATAGGAGTGCAGCTCGGAGTGACTGAGGATAAGACATGATGTAACAGCAGAATAATGACCGCAGCTCTGGAGTGACTGGAGGATAGACATGATGTAACAGCAGAATAATGACCGCAGCTCTGGAGGTGACTGGAGGATAAGACATGATGTAACAGCAGAATAGTGAGTGCAGCTCTGGAGGTGACTGGAGGATAAGACATGATGTAACCGCAGAATAATGACCGCAGCTCTGGAGGTGACTGGAGGATAAGACATGATGTAACTTTAGAATAGTGACCGCAGCTCTGGAGGTGACTGGAGGATAAGACATGATTTAACTTTAGAATAGTGACCGCAGCTCTGGAGTGACTGGAGGATAAGACATGATGCAATTTTAGAATGACCACAGCTCTGGAGGTGACTGGAGGATAAGACATGATTTAACTTAGAATAGTGACCACAGCTCTGGAGGGACTGGAGGATAAGACATGATGTAACAGCAGAATAGTGACCTCAACTCTGGAGGTGACTGGAGGATAAGACTTAGTAACTTTAGAATAGTGACTGCAGCTCAGGAGGTGACTGAAGGATAAGACATGATGTAACAACAGAATAATGACCGCAGCTCTGCAGGTGACTGGAGGATAGGAAATGATGTAACTTTAGAATAGTGACCGCAGCTCTGGAGGTGACTGGAGCACAAGGCATTCTCTCATTTTGCATGTCCCTTGTGTGGTTATTGCTCGGTGACGCGGCCGGTCCTATATAGTCCGGTCCTATATATAGACTCTCTGCTCGTTATGTATCGAGGTCACGTGACAGAGTGAACCTATATTAACAAATCACAAGTGTGCGATCATCCGACCGGAGTGGAGCCGGCGCCGTAACGCCACCACACCCGGACCGTGCGCCCCTGATAAAGATGGATGGGGGTGGTGCGCCCCAGAAGACGAGAAAGTACCGAGATCATAGAAACTTCATACCCCGAAAAAGACCGAGATAGAAAGCAGCACGGAAACCCACTCCGGACAAGATCCCAGAGCAAATCAGCGCCACACGGAGGAAAGCAGCGGCCGCACGTCTTCATCATTGCATGCCGAGTTTCCTTCAGCCCCCGTGTCTAACCTCAGCCCCTCACCTCAGTATTTAATGTCTGCCCCACTGCCCCCCATGTATAACCTCAGCCCTCACCTCAGGGTGTAATGTCTGCCCCACTGCCCCCCATGTATAACCTCAGCCCCTCACCTCAGGGTGTAATGTCCGCCCCCCTGCCCCCCATGTATAACCTCAGCCCCTCACCTCAGGTATATAATGTCTGCCCCACTGCCCCCCATGTATAACCCCAGCCCCTCACCTCATGTGTGTAATGTCCGCCCCACTGCCCCCCATGTATAACCTCAGCCCCTCACCTCAGGGGTGTAATGTCCACCCCACTGCCCCCCATGTATAACCTCAGCCCTCACCTCAGGGGGTAATGTCTGCCCCACTGCCCCCCATGTATAACCTCAGCCCCTCACCTCAGGGGTGTAATGTCCGCCCCACTGCCCCATGTATAACCTCAGCCCTCACCTCAGGGGTGTAAATGTCTGCCCCACTGCCCCCCATGTATAACCTCAGCCCCTCACCTCAGGGGTGAATATCTGCCCCACGCCCCCCATGTACAACCTCAGCCCCTCACCTCAGGGTGTAATGTCCGCCCCACTGCCCCCCATGTATAACCTCAGCCCCTCACCTCAGGTGTGTAATGTCCACCCCACTGCCCCCCATGTATAACCTCAGCCCCTCACCTCAGTGTGTAATGTCCGCCCCACTGCCCCCCATTATAACCTCACCCCTCACCTCGTGTGTAATGTCCGCCCCACTGCCCCCCATGTATAACCTCAGCCCCTCACCTCAGGGGTGTAATGTCCGCCCCACTGCCCCCCATGTATAACCTCAGCCCTCACCTCAGGGGTGTAATGTCTGCCCCACTGCCCCCCATGTATAACCTCAGCCCCTCACCTCAGATGTGTAATCTTCGCCCCATTGCCCCCCATGTATAACCTCAGCCCCTCACCTCAGGTGTAATGTCTGCCCCACTGACCCCCATGTATAATCTCAGCCCCTCACCTCAGGGGGGTAATGTCCGCCCCATGCCCCCCATGTATAACCTCAACCCCTCACCTCAGGGGGGTAATGTCCGCCCCATTGCCCCCCCCCCCCATGTATAACCTCAGCCCCTCACCTCAGGGTG
>JARQOD010000005.1:539169389-539203646 GCA_033576555.1 Oophaga sylvatica | reverse complement strand
CGATATTACTGGGAGAGACACACAGACCTCACATCTGGCCTATATTACTGGGAGAGACACACAGACCTCACATCCAGCCTATATTACTGGGAAAGACACACAGATCTCACATCCAGCCTATATTACTGGGAGAGACGCACAGACCTCACATCCAGCCTATATTACTGGGAGATACACAGACCTCACATCCAGCCTATATTACTAGGAGAGACACACAGAGCTCACATCCAACCTATATTACTGGGAGAGACACACAGAGCTCACATCCAACCTATATTACTAGGAGAGACACACAGAGCTCACATCCAGCCTATATTACTAGGAGAGACACACAGAGCTCACATCCAGCCTATATTACTAGGAGAGACACACAGAGCTCACATCCAGCCTATATTACTGGGACAGACGCACAGACCTCACATCCAGCCTATATTACTGGGAGATACACAGACCTCACATCCAGCCTATATTACTAGGAGAGACACACAGAGCTCACATCCAACCTATATTACTGGGAGAGACACACAGACCTCACATCCAATCTATATTACTAGGAGAGACACACAGACCTCACATCCAGCCTATATTACTGGGAGAGACACACAGATCTCACATCCAGCCTATATTACTGGGAAAGACACACATACCTCACATCCAGCCTATATTACTGGGAGACACACAGAGCTCACATCCAGCCTATATTACTGGGAGATACACAGACCTCACATCCAGCCTATATTACTAGGAGAGACACACAGACCTCACATCCAGCCTATTGTAATGTATGTAGTACAGTTCATATAGCGTCTTGTGCTTGGGTGCGATGAAAACACAGGAGTCACAGGTTTGATATAGAAAAGTCCTGTATTACTTCATACAAGTTGGCAGAAATAGTCACACAGTTTGCAGACACAGAAACAGGAGACACAGCAGGCCAGAGTAATCTAAGCTCAGCAATCACTCTCCAATACAGATTCAGGATCTTCTTCTCTGTTACCGTAAGTCCATGCAAACGTGGGTCTTTCAAAGAGCAGGGTTCAGAGTCCACAAGTGCTTCAGAGCTCCTCAGTAGGAATAGCTGGAGTACAAGGTCCAAGGCTTACAGGAGTCAAGTCACAGGTTCACTGCAGGTTAGATTCTGAAGCACTGATTGCTCAGCTGTGGCTGCTTAAGAAGCAAAGGAGAGAATCAGGGCGGGAACATGCAAGCTGGAAACTCCATTTTGACTGAGGGCAAGATAGCTGCAGCAAGACAGAAAGTAAAATGGCTGACAAACAAACTGAGTTTCAGGAATATATACATAGAACCTTACACCTATATTACTAGGAGAGACACACAGACCTCACATCCAGCCTATATTATTGGGAGAGACACACAGACCTCACATCCAGCCTATATTACTGGGAGACACACAGACCTCACATCCAGTCTATATTACTGGGAAAGACACACAGACCTCACATCCAGTCTATATTACTGGAGAGACACACAGACCTCACATCCAGGCTATATTACTGGGAGAGACACACAGACCTCACATCCAGCCTATATTACTGGGAGAGACACATAGACCTCACATCCAGCCTATATTACTGGGAGAGACACACAGACCTCACATCCAGCCTATATTACTGGGAGAGACACACAGACCTCACATCCAGCCTATATTACTGGGAGATACACAGACCTCACATCCAGCCTATATTACTGGGAGACACACAGACCTCACATCCAGCCTATATTACTAGGAGAGACACACAGAGCTCACATCCAGCCTATATTACTGAGAGACACACAGACCTCACATCCAGCCTATATTACTAGGAGAGACACACAGACCTCATATCCAGCCTATATTACTGGGAGAGACACACACACCTCACATCCAGCCTATATTACTGGGAGACACACAGATCTCACATCCAGCCTATATTATTAGGAGAGACACACAGACCTCACATCGAGCCTATATTACTGGGAGATACACAGACCTCACATCCAGCCTATATTACTGGGAGACACACAGACCTCACATCCAGCCTATATTACTAGGAGAGACACACAGAGCTCACATCCAGCCTATATTACTGAGAGACACACAGACCTCACATCCAGCCTATATTACTAGGAGAGACACACAGAGCTCACATCCAGCCTATATTACTGGGAGACACACAGACCTCACATCCAGCCTATATTACTGGGAGAGACACACAGACCTGACATCCAGCCTATATTACTAGGAGAGACACACAGAGCTCACATCCAGCCTATATTACTGGGAGACACACAGACCTCACATCCAGCCTATATTACTAGGAGAGACACACAAACCTCATATCCAGCCTATATTACTAGGAGAGACACACAGACCTCACATCCAGCCTATATTACTGGGAGACACACACACCTCACATCCAGCCTATATTATTAGGAGAGACACACAGACCTCACATCCAGCCTATATTACTGGGAGACACACAGATCTCACATCCAGCCTATATTATTAGGAGAGACACACAGACCTCACATCCAGCCTATATTACTAGGAGAGACACACAGAGCTCACATCCAGCCTATATTACTGGGAGACACACAGAGCTCACATCCAGCCTATATTACTGGCAGAGACGCACAGACCTCACGTCCAGCCTATATTACTGGGAGAGACGCACAGACCTCACATCCAGCCTATATTACTAGGAGAGACACACAGAGCTCACATCCAGCCTATATTACTGGGAGAGAAACACAGAGAGCTCACATCCAGCCTATATTACTGGGAGAGACACACAGATCTCACATCCAGCCTATATTACTGGGAGAGACACACAGACCTCACATCCAGCCTATATTACTGGGAGATACACAGACCTCACATCCAGCCTATATTACTAGGAGAGAACACACAGACCTCACATCCAGCCTATATTACTGGGAGAGAAACACAGAGAGCTGTTATGATTCGGTAGCTGAGGAGTGTAGGCAAAAAGGCAATACACCAGAGCAGTTGGAATCTATGAGATTGCAGTACCCTGACTAACCACCACAACTAGAGGCAGCCGTGGAGCGTTCCTACGTTGATCCTAGACGCCTCGTCACAGCCTGAGAAACTAACTACACCTAAAGATAGAAAATAGGAAAGCTATCTGCCCCGGAGCAGAACCCCAAAGATAATAGAAAGCCCCCAAACATGTAATGGCGGTTAGACAAGACAAAATACTGACACAGACAGAAAATAGTATGAGCAAACGCTGGGGCCCAAACTAACTAAATAGAAAAGGATAGGAAGGGTACTTACTGCAATCCCAGAAAACCCTGAAAAGCACCAACTCTACTAATTTCAAAACCACCTGAGATCACACGACCTCTACCACCTAAATTAGCTCTCTGGTGTAACAAAATCAAAACAGCAGCCACTGAAAAAACTGGAAAAAGCAAAAGTACAAACATCAGTGGCTGAACTAAACTGAGAGGGCAAAAGCCCCCTGAGGGGACCCAGAAGGCCCCCACAGAAGTGTAGGACAAAATGCAAAAATCAAGCACAGAAACAAAAAGAAGAAAATGTCATCTGTTAGAAGGAGATGCAGACACGACACAGCAGGCTACAAGGGAAACTGGAATCAAGGATTCAGACCAGAACAATTGATCACGGCAACCCTGATGGGAAGGTGACTCCCTTATATAAGACCAGTCAGTAACACCTGATTCCCAGTCCTCACAATCTTCACTGAACAGACCAGTACCGCTTGTAACCACTAGAGGGAGCCTCTGCTCAGAACTCATCTCAAACCCATTCACAACAGAGAGCTCACATCCAGCCTATATTACTGGGAGAGACACACAGATCTCACATCCAGCCTATATTACTGGGAGAGACACACAGACCTCACATCCAGCCTATATTACTGGGAGATACACAGACCTCACATCCAGCCTATATTACTAGGAGAGACACACAGAGCTCACATCCAGCCTATATTACTGGGAGAGATACACAGAGCTCACATCCAGCCTATATTACTGGGAGAGACACACAGACCTCACATCCAGTCTATATTACTGGGAGAGACACACAGACCTCACATCCAGCCTATATTACTAGGAGAGACACACAGAGCTCACATCCAGCCTATATTACTGGGAGAGACACACAGAGCTCACATCCAGCCTATATTACTGGGAGATACACAGACCTCACATCCAGCCTATATTACTGGGAGAGCACACAGACCTCACATCCAGCCTATATTACTGGGAGAGACACACAGACCTCACATCCAGCCTATATTACTAGGAGAGACACACAGAGCTCACATCCAGCCTATATTACTGGGAGAGACACACAGACCTCACATCCAGTCTATATTACTGGGAGAGACACACAGAGCTCACATCCAGCCTATATTACTGGGAGAGACACACAGATCTCACATCCAGCCTATATTACTGGGAGAGACACACAGACCTCACATCCAGCCTATATTACTGGGAGATACACAGACCTCACATCCAGCCTATATTACTAGGAGAGACACACAGACCTCACATCCAGCCTATATTACCGGGAGAGACACACAGAGCTCACATCCAGGCTTTATTACTGGGAGAGACACACAGACCTCACATCCAGCCTATATTAATGGGAGATACACAGACCTCACATCCAGCCTATATTACTAGGAGAGACACACAGACCTCACATCCAGCCTATATTACTGGGAGAGACACACAGAGCTCACATCCAGCCTATATTACTAGGAGAGACACACAGAGCTCACATCCAGCCTATATTACTGGGAGACACACAGACCTCACATCCAGCCTATATTACTGGGAGAGACACACAGACATCATATCAGCCTATATTACAGGGAGAGACACACAGACCTCACATCCAGCCTATATTACTGGGAGATACACAGATCTCACATCCAGCCTATATTACTAGGAGAGACACACAGAGCTCACATCCAGCCTATATTACTGGGAGAGACACACAGACCTCACATCCAGCCTATATTACTGGGAGATACACAGACCTCACATCCAGCCTATATTACTAGGAGAGACACACAGACCTCACATCCAGCCTATATTACCGGGAGAGACACACAGAGCTCACATCCAGGCTTTATTACTGGGAGAGACACACAGACCTCACATCCAGCCTATATTAATGGGAGATACACAGACCTCACATCCAGCCTATATTACTAGGAGAGACACACAGACCTCACATCCAGCCTATATTACTGGGAGAGACACACAGAGCTCACATCCAGCCTATATTACTAGGAGAGACACACAGAGCTCACATCCAGCCTATATTACTGGGAGACACACAGACCTCACATCCAGCCTATATTACTGGGAGAGACACACAGACATCATATCAGCCTATATTACAGGGAGAGACACACAGACCTCACATCCAGCCTATATTACTGGGAGATACACAGATCTCACATCCAGCCTATATTACTAGGAGAGACACACAGAGCTCACATCCAGCCTATATTACTGGGAGAGACACACAGACCTCACATCCAGCCTATATTACTGGGAGATACACAGACCTCACATCCAGCCTATATTACTAGGAGAGACACACAGACCTCACATCCAGCCTATATTACTGGGAGAGACACACAGAGCTCACATCCAGTCTATATTACTAGGAGAGACACACAGAGCTCACATCCAGCCTATATTACTGGGAGACACACAGACCTCACATCCAGCCTATATTACTGCGGAGAAACTAGAGCTCCCAGTATTCATGTGGATGTCAGGACATGATAAGAGTTGTAGATTCACTGCAGGCTGGAGCGGCTTCATGCAGTCCTTACTGCCATTTGGGTATTCTGTTCATGAACCCAGAAGGATCAAGATGAGCCATAGATAAAATATATTTATATTACCGTGCAATACTGGTCAGTACCATGCAGTTTCTGTAGATGTGTGACACAGATGTGACCGCGCTGCTGATGTGTGCACCACGGTCTAGCTGTTTCCTCCTTTCTCATGTCAATCCGTCATCTTATACCAAGTGAGAGAGAGGTGAGCGGGTTCAGGGCAGGTAACTGATTCATCACTGACTGTATGACAGGAGCCCCGAGGCTCAGACAAGAGCAACATCATCATCAGCAGCAGCAGCCGGTGTAAGCAAAGCGCCCAATGTCTACTCCACAATCACCCTGCCCCCCACCATGGGCGAGACTGGGGTCACCGCGCGTCACCACCTCTGATAGCGAGACCTGAGCAAAAGTGTTACTATTATACATTATTAGTTCTCTATTATCCATCTATTGTCTATCTATTATCTATCTATCTATTATCTGTCTAATAATCTATCTAATAATCTATCTATCTATCTAATAAACTATTATCTATTTATCTAATAATCTATCTATTATCTATCTATCTATTGTTCTATGTCATTTCTTCTGTATATTTCCCATATTAGGACATTTGATCCCGGATATTTCCATTCGGTGGATCATGTGGAATAGACAGATATTTCCTCCTGTTCTATAAATTCCTTCATATGAATTCCCCGTGTGATCGGCCGCAGACTATAAATACCCGGCTCCCTCACCACTTCACCACTTCCTCAAGTTTAAGGTTATGGGTCTTTATCATTAGGAAAAGGCCTTGTGACAGCAGAACTGAGGGCGCAGGGTGCGGCCCCCCGCTCGGCCCGGGCACATCTGCTGCAGATGCCGACGTCACATGAAGGGCTATATGTAGAAACAGGCGGCCGGTGGATGGAAGGCTCGTGGTCCAGGAGGAAGGTCAGCGAGGGTGCACAGCAAGGGTTAAACAGGACGTTTCTAAGAAAATTAGAGGGTTTTTTGTTCCTTTTTTTAAAGGGCAAAATTAAAAATAATCTGATGTGTGACATCTTAGGAACCGCAGTGACCTCGGTCCATATCACAGCCCAATAATGATCATATTATGGATGTTAGTGACGGATCAGACGTTTGTTCTGAGCTCTGTCATTTCTGGTTCTGTTCTTGTGAATTTTTATGCATTCAGAATATGAGAAATGTCACTTGGTAACAGAACAGACCCTGGCACCTCTGTGCCATGTACCCCCATATCAGAGCCAGGTGTATTAGTGCCCGATAATAATCAGATATTAGTGCCCATATAACGGTACTGTGCACCCCGATAATTATACCATCCTGGGCCATAATACTACATCTACCAAGGCCTATCGCATATTGTAGTGCCGGTCACATAAGTACCCACATAATTATATCATCTATATCAGGAACCATATAAAGATACTATTATATCACACCTATATCACAGTGCCATTACATGTGGGGCTAGAAACCAGCCCCGGTAGCATAGAAAGTTGAACCGAGAAACAGGTATGGATTCAAGGATCGAGATAAAAGAGCAGCCTAAGGTTAAATGATATATTTAATAGCCTTAAGGGCACACTAGACACTACACTATATACAGTCATGGCCAAAAGTTTTGAGAATGACACAAATATTAATTTTTACAAAGTCTACTGCTTCACTTTTTCTAATGGCAATTTGCATATACTCCAGAATGTTATAAAGAGTGATCAGCTTAACAGCAATTACTTGAAAGTAATATTTGGCTAGAAAATGAACTTTATCCCCCAAAACACATTTCAACATCATTGCAGCCCTGCCTTAAAAGGACCAGCTAACTCTTTTCAGTGATTGCTCCATTAACACAGGTGTGGTGTTGATGAGGACATGGCTGGAGATCAATCTGTCATGATTAAGAATGACACCACTGGACACTTTAAAAGGAGGCTGGTGCTTGGCATCATTGTTTCTCTTCTGTTACCATGGTTATCTCTAAAGAAACACGTGCAGTCATCATTGCAATGCACAAAAATGGCCTAACAGGGAAGAGTATCGCAGCTAGAAAGATTGCACCTCAGTCAACAATCTATCGCATCATCAAGAACTTCAAGGAGAGAGGTTCCATTGTTGCCAAAAAGGCTTCAGGGCGCCCAAGAAAGACCAAGCGCCAGGACCGTCTCTTAAAAGTGTTTCAGCTGCAGGATCAGGCTACCAGAGTGCAGAGCTTGCTCAGGAATGGCAGCAGGCAGGTGTGAGTGCATCTGCACGCACTGTGAGGCGGAGACTCTTGGAGCAAGGCCTGGTCTCAAGGAGGGCAGCAAAGAAGCCACTTCTCTCCAGAAAAAACATCATGGACAGACTGATATTCTGCAAAAGGTACAGGCAGTGGACTGCTGAGGACTGGGGTAAAGTTATTTTCTCTGATGAATCCCCTTTTCGATTGTTTGGACATCAGGAAAAGCCTCATTCGGAGAAGACAAGGTGAGCGCTCCACCAGTCTTGTCTCATGCCAACTGTTAAGCATCCTGAAACCATTCATGTGTGGGGTTGCTTCTCAGCCAAGGGAATCGGCTCTCTCACAGTCTTACCTAAAAACACAGCCATGAATAAAGAATGGTACCAGAATGTCCTCCAAGAGCAACTTCTCCCAACTCTCCAAGAGCAGTTTGGCGATCAACAATGCCTTTTCCAGCATGATGGAGCACCTTGCCATAAAGCAAAGGTGATAACTAAATGGCTCAGGGAACAAAACATAGAGATTTTGGGTCCATGGCCTGGAAACTCCCCAGATCTTAATCCCATTGAGAACTTGTGGTCAATCATCAAGAGACGGGTGGACAAACAAAAACCTAAAAATTCTGACAAAATGAAAGCATTTATTGTGCAAGAATGGACTGCTATCAGTCAGGATTTGGTCCAGAAGTTGATTGAGAGCATGCCAGGGAGAATTGCAGAGGTCCTGAAGAAGAAGGGTCAACACTGCAAATATTGACTTGCTGCATTAACTCATTCTAACTGTCAATATAAGCTTTTGTTACTCATGTTTGCAATTATTATATTTCTGTCTGTGATAAAAACATCTGTCAAACACACATAAAAACCAGAGGGCAGCAGATCATGTGAAAATATAATATTTGTGTCATTCTCAAAACTTTTGGCCATGACTGTACACGCTGGTTACACATATACAATGGTCAACTATGCAAGTACAAATAGCGGTATGACAAAAGATATAAGCAGAATATATGGGTCAGTTACCAGTAGATGAAAGGTCGACTTTTGGGGGAAGGGGCTGCCACATGGGAGGCTTGTGGTCCCCTCTATTCTTTGACTTCTCCTAACATGATATCTTGTCGCAACCTCCCCAGAGTAAAAGCAATAGACCATGCTTTACAAGAGCATTGAACCCATTTGGGTCACTCCCCTCCTGTCCTTTGGGCTGAACCTTAATCCACTGCCCTTGCCTCTGGCAGCTAAAAACTCAAAACCTGTGATGAGTCATAACTCCTTATTGGACAGTCCTAGGGAGAGATTTTGCTGCCATCGGATCTGGCCGGGCTCCTGCTACACGTTAAGACCAAACACACCTTTGCTATCTGGTTTCTACTGGCTCTCAATACCCATGGGTATGTATCTCAATATCTATGGGTGCTAGAATGGGTTGAGACCCAGACGGGCGTTCGCCATGTTCTTGGGATCTTGGAAATAATCACGATGTATGGCTGGGATGTACAGTATCTCCATAACTCCTTATGGAATCATAGCTGACTCAACAAAGCAGTTTAGACGGCATGGTATCCACATGTCAAGGAAGACTTTTATTCTGAGCTTAGATGGCGCCCATTCACAACCTCCCCTCGTCAGGATAACCCATTGGCATTACCATGGTCACAGCCCTTCTTGTGGCAAATGGCGAAGTGGTACTGCTGGAGTGCAAGGCTTTTGTTCTGAGCTTACCTGGCTCAAGGTGTGAGATCTGTCACTCACAGCCTTTTGATGCTTGACCCCCCCTGCTTCTGCAAGCTGCACACTGAAGGGGGTTTTATAGTCCCATGCCACTGGGATACAAACGATTGGCGCCAATATTATAAAACCACGTATATAAGAAGCCATATAATGATACCATCTATATAAGTAGATATAATGCTATGTATATTATTACCCACGGTATATCATAGTGCACTTCTTAGTGCTCAGATGATGATAATAATAATCTTTATTTTTATATAGCGCTAGCATATTCCACAGCGCTTTACAGTTTCCACACATTATTGTCGCTGTCCTCGATGGGGCTCACAATCTAGATTCCCTATCAGCATGTCTTTGGAATATGGGAGGAAACTGGAGTACCCGGAGGAAACCCACCAAACACGGGGAGAACATACAAACTCCTTGCAGATGTTGTCCTTGGTGGGATTCGAACCCAGGACTCCAGCGCTGCAATGCTATCCACTGAGCCACTGTGCTGCCCCGATGATAATGCCATCTACATAAAGAATCATATAATGATACTATTATATTAAACCTATATCACAGTTTCAATCATTAGTGCCCATATAATAACACCATATTTATTGGGAGCCATATAACGGTACTGTGCACACATCATCTATATTAGGATCCATATTATGATATGTCTACTACAGCCTATATCATATCAGAGCTGGCAGAGCGTTACAATGTGACACATCCTGTTTTCTATTATCACCACTACTGAGATGAAAACTGAAACATTACAGAAGTCGCCAGACTGCAGTCTGGACCCTCCAGCATCAGCCCGGACCCCAAAATCAGTCTGGACCCCCATCAGCCCAGAACCTAAATCTGATGAGTAATGATGCCACACGTTAGCACACAGTTCAGTTCACCAGTTTCCCTCTCTGCAGGCTTGTTCTCTAATAATTAGTTGTCTCTGAGCTGGTGAGTGGACACAAGCTGATATAATGTCTCACATACACAGCACACAGACTTAATGGATTCCTGCTCTCCAGTCTCTATGTAGTACATGTTCAGAAGCAGAGTCATGGAAGATATTAAACAGCATTACTGAGCGGTGGAGCTGTGAATTCAGCACTGGTAGTGAGTTAAATACTGGAAAGCAGAAGCACAGAGGACATTTTACAACAGTACTAGGCACTGTAGCGGCGAATCCAGCTGTGGCATGAGATAAAACACTTACTAGAAAGCAGCAATTTGAAGGACATTTTACAGCAGTATGGGCATTATAGATGTGAATCCCAGCTCTGGGGAGAGAAAAATCACTTACTAGAAACTATAAAGCAGCAAAGCAGCAGCAGTGCACAGAGGAGAATAAACAGCAGCATTGAGCAGTATAGCTGTAAATCTCTAGTCCCTTGGTGAGCTAAAGCACTTGCTAGAAAGAAGCAGCTTGGAGGACAGTTTACACCAGTACTGGCCATTGTAGCTGTGAAGCTATCTCTGTGGAGAGATAAATTACTGGAAACTATAAAGCAGCAGTGGGAGCAAAGATGAGAATATACAGCATTACTGAGCAGTGTAGCTGTAAATCTAGTTCCTTGGTGAGGTAAAGCACTCGCTAGAAAGCTGCAGCTTGGAGGACATTTTTCAGCAATATCGGGCATTGTAGTTTTGAATCCAACTCTGGGGAGAGATAAATCACTTACTAGAAACTATAAAGCAGGAGCTAAGAGGATAACATACAGCAGTACTAAGCAGTGTAGCTGTAAATCTATCTCTGGGGAGAGATAAATTACTGGAAACTATAAAGCTGCAGCAGGAGCAAAGAAGAGAATATACAGCAGTATATATATATATGTATATTTACAGTGTAGCTGTAAATCTAGTTCCTTGATGAGCTAAAACACTTACTATAAAACAGCAACTTGGAGGACAATTGACACCAGTTCTGGACATTGTAGCTTTGAATCCAGCTCTGAAGAGAAATAAATCATCTACTGGAACCTATAAAGCAGCAGGAGCAAAGAGGAAAATACACAGCAGTACTAAGCAGTGTAGCTGTAAATCTAGCTACTCTGTTAGCTAAAACACTTACCGTACTAAAAAATAACAACCTGTACTTTATTTTCCTCACTCTGCGCCTCCCTTCTGTATAGTTTGTCTAATGGCAGTCCATTTTGTTGTTACCAAAACAGATTTTAGCATTTTTTTTCCAGTGAATGATGAGATCAGGAGGTGAAGCAATAGAAGTGGCTCATACAGTGGATACGGAAAGTATTCAGACCCCTTTAAATTTTTCACTCTTCGTTTCATTGCAGCCATTTGGTAAATTAAAAAAAAGTTCATTTTTTTCTCATTAATGTACACTCTGCACCCCATCTTTACTGAAAACAGAAATGTAGAAATTTTTGCAAATTTATAAAAAAACAACTGAAATCTCACATGGTCATAAGTATTCAGCCCCTTTGCTCAGACACTCATATTTACTCACATGCTGTCCATTTCCTTGTGATCCTCGTTGAGATGTTTCTACTCCTTCATTGGAGTCAGCTGTGTGTAATTAAACTGATAGGACTTGATTTGTAAAGGCGCACACCTGTCTATATAAGACCTCACAGCTCACAGTGCATGTCAGACCAAATGAGAATCATGAGGTCAAAGGAACTGGCCAAGGAGCTCAGAGACAGAATTGTGGCAAGGCACAGATCTGACCAAGGTTACAAAATATTTTTTTTATATTCGTGTGTACTATGGAGTTATGCATTAGTGCACACAGCTCAGATGTCAGATAGATGAATAGGCCGATTTTGGTTGGTTTTTGGTTGAACAAATGCACGCTCAGCAGAACTGACTGGAATCAATCAAGCTTTTTGGATTATTAAATGTCAGATTATAGGAATTTCACTGTAATTTGAGCCAACCTCAATATAATCAAATTATCAGAGCGATTATGGTGTAAATTACGGAGAGCAGAAAATATTCTGTCTGTAAATCTTCTGCCCAGACACATACGTCATATACTGCAAGAAAATATGTGCCCCCTTAGGGCTCCTCCAGGGTAATAATCAGGGAGGAATGAGAACTTCTCTGCAGAACAGGCTGATGTCACTAGAAAGACTGGTCACATGTAATACGTGTCATGATGGAAGCATGACATCATCACTGACAATGTGTCACAACAGAAATGTGATGACATCATATGTGTGTAACAACAGAAACACAATGACATCATCATTGAGTGTAATAATAGAAACGTGATGACATCATCATTGAGTGTAATAATAGAAACGTGATGACATCATCATTGAGTGTAATAATAGAAACGTGATGACATCATCATTGAGTGTAATAATAGAAACGTGATGACATCATATGTGTGTCACAATAGAAACGTGATGACATCATCATTGAGTGTAATAATAGAAACGTGATGACATCAGCATTGAGTGTAATAATAGAAATGTGATGACATCATATGTGTGTCACAATAGAAACGTGATGACATCATCATTGAGTGTAATAATAGAAACGTGATGACATCATCATTGAGTGTAATAATAGAAACGTGATGACATCATCATTGAGTGTAATAATAGAAACGTGATGACATCATCATTGAGTGTAATAATAGAAACGTGATGACATCATCATTGAGTGTAATAATAGAAACGTGATGACATCATCATTGAGTGTAATAATAGAAACGTGATGACATCATCATTGAGTGTAATAATAGAAACGTGATGACATCATCATTGAGTGTAATAATAGAAACGTGATGACATCATCATTGAGTGTAATAATAGAAACGTGATGACATCATCATTGAGTGTAATAATAGAAACGTGATGACATCATATGTGTGTCACAATAGAAACGTGATGACATCATCATTGAGTGTAATAATAGAAACGTGATGACATCAGCATTGAGTGTAATAATAGAAATGTGATGACATCATATGTGTGTCACAATAGAAACGTGATGACATCATCATTGAGTGTAATAATAGAAACGTGATGACATCATCATTGAGTGTAATAATAGAAACGTGATGACATCATCATTGAGTGTAATAATAGAAACGTGATGACATCATCATTGAGTGTAATAATAGAAACGTGATGACATCATCATTGAGTGTAATAATAGAAACGTGATGACATCATCATTGAGTGTAATAATAGAAACGTGATGACATCATCATTGAGTGTAATAATAGAAACGTGATGACATCATCATTGAGTGTAATAATAGAAACGTGATGACATCATCATTGAGTGTAATAATAGAAACGTGATGACATCATCATTGAGTGTAATAATAGAAATGTGATGACATCATATGTGTGTCACAATAGAAACGTGATGACATCATCATTGAGTGTAATAATAGCGACGTGATGACATCATCATTGAGTGTAATAATAGCGACGTGATGACATCATCATTGAGTGTAATAATAGAAGCGTGATGACATCATCATTGAGTGTAATAATAGAAGCGTGATGACATCATCGAGTGTAATAATAGCGACGTGATGACATCATCATTGAGTGTAATAATAGCGACGTGATTACATCATCATTGAGTGTAATAATAGAAGCGTGATGACATCATCATTGAGTGTAATAATAGAAGCGTGATTACATCATCATTGAGTGTAATAATAGAAGCGTGATGACATCATCATTGAGTGTAATAATAGAAGCGTGATGACATCATCATTGAGTGTAATAATAGAAGCGTGATGACATCATCATACTCTTTTCAGCATACGTGACAACTTTTAGGCGTCTTTTGATGTCTTGGAGGTTATTGGCCGCGGATCCCGTGACCAGACCCCCTAATTTCAGGGCCCCCATTCTGCGCTCCGTACTTACGTCTGGACACCAAAGCTCTGTCCAATGATGGAACTTCTGATTATCACACGCAAGAAACCTTTCAGGGACGCTGCTTTCTGTGAAGCTTCGGCGGCACCCAGCAATCCTTTCCGGAAGGTCTCCCCGTCTTTTTTTGCGGCAGCTTTGTAAACATTTTCTAGGTTATCAAAGGGTAAGATGAAAGGAAGTGCGTCGACAGACTCAGACTACAAATCGCTTTGTTTGTAGTCTGTCACTATGGAGACACACTGGTCTGCAGGAGAGCTGTATACACAAAACGGCAGAAGACGTTTCATCAAGACTATTTCTGAAATGATTATTCATTTTCATTCATAGGGGAAATATAAATAAATAAAATCAAAGCATTTAACCCAATGGGGAAAATAAACTTTTCTCTGGCTTGAAATGCAGCCGGCGTGCTCTCTGCTTTCCCAGACTCCTGAATGGCAGATCCGCATAGAACAGCGGCGATTCCTCACCAATGGCGGAATACCTGGAAGATTCCTGTTCAGGAGTCTCGGAGAGGTGAGTGGCGGCACTTCGCAGCAGCCGCAGCGCTGCTGGGTGACACAGTTTCTCTCATCCTCCCGGTTTGGCGTCGGAGTCCAGTTTATCCTGTTCGTCCAATCATCAGGAGAATTTTAATGACGGTATTCATAGGAAATGTATCCGGTCCGCAGGGCTCAGGTATGTGCAGTGGGTGGAGAGGCCGAGAGTCAGCGCTCAGGTATACGAAGCATGCGGCAGGTATGTAATACCGTAACTGTGCACGCGTCCTCACGCTCCTACACGTTTATCTCACACATCAGGGGGAAGCATGGTGTAAGCGCATCACCGTGAGGTCTTAGGCTGCTTTCTCACATCAGTTTTTTTCCGTCAGGCATGATCCGGCTATTTTTTTTAAAACCGGATCCGGTGGTAGATTTACCGCCGGATCCGTTTTTTTCTCATTGACTTGTATTAGTGCTGGATCGCGCCGCATGGCCTCCCGTTTTTTTCCGTCTTTTTGCCGGCAAAAATTTTAATTCCGGTGTCTGGAAAAAACGTCTCTAGTAAAGTTTTTTGACTGCTGCAAAAAAACGGATAGCGCCAGATGCGACGCTTCCGGCTTTTTGCTACAATGGAAATCTATGGGCGCCGGAATGCGCTGGATCTGGAAAAAGACGGATCCGGTCACCGGATCCAGTTTTCTAGTCTGAGCATGCTCAGATCCAATTGGCCAGCCCCCAGGAACCGGATCCATCGTAAAACGGATAAGAAAACGGACGAAACGGATGGAAAACTGATGAAACGGATCCGTTTCATCAGTTTTTCACAATTTACGCTGGATCTGTTTTTTCTAAAAATAGCCGGATCCTGCCTGACGGAAAAAAACTGTGTGAAAGGAGCCTTAGAATGGAAGACATGCCGGGTGTACCCCATAAATGCCACATATGCCCCTATACAGTAAGAGCCTAATCCTCCGATGTCCCCATAAGTGTCACACAGGCCCCCATACAGTAAGAGCCTATTCCTCCGATGTCCCCATAAGTGTCACACATGCCTCCATACAGTAAGAGCCTATTCCTCCGATGTCCCCATAAGTGTCACATATGCCCCTATACAGTAAGAGCCTAATCCTCCGATGTCCCCATAAGTGTCACACATGCCCCCATACAGTAAGAGCCTAATCCTCCGATGTCCCCATAAGTGTCACACATGCCCCCATACAGTAAGAGCCTATTCCTCTGATGTCCCATAATTCCACATGCCCTATACAGTAAGAGCCTAATCTCGTGATGTCCCCATAAGTGTCACTATGCCCCCATACAGTAAGAGCTAATCCTCCGATTCCCATAATGCACAATGCCCCCTATACAGTAAGAGCCTATTCTCGATTCCCATAGTGTCACAACTCCCCTACAGTAAGACCTATCTCTGATGTCACCATAATAGAGCCACTATGCCCCTATCAACAGATAATGCCTATCCTCCGATGTCCCCATAAGTGTCACACATGCCCCCATTACAGTAATGAGCCTAATCCTCAGATGTCCCCATAAGTGTCACAATGCCCATACAGTAAGAGCCTAATCACTGATGTCCCCATAAGTGCCACATATGCTCCATACAGTAAGAGCCTAATCTCCGATGTCCCCATAAATGCCACATATGCCCCTATACAGTAAGAGCCTAATCCTCCGATGTCCCCATAAGTGTCACACATGCCCCCATACAGTAAGAGCCTATTCCTCCGATGTCCCCATAAGTGTCACACATCCCCATACAGTAAGAGCCTAATCCTCGATGTCCCCATAAATGCCACATATGCCCCTATACAGTAAGAGCCTAATCCTCCGATGTCCCCATAAGTGTCACACATGCCCCCATACAGTAAAGCCTAATCCTCGATGTCCCCATAAGTGTCACACATGCCCCCATAACAGTAAGAGCCTAATCCTCCGATGTCCCCATAAGTGTCACACATGCCCCATACAGTAAGAGCCTAATCCTCGATGTCCCCATAATGTCACAATGCCCCATACAGTAAGAGCCTAATCCTCTGATGTCCCCATAAATGCCACATATGCCCCTATACAGTAAGAGCCTAATCCTCCGATGTCCCATAATGTCCACATATGCCCCTATACAGTAAGAGCCTAATCCTCTGATGTCCCCATAAGTGTCACACATGCCCCATACAGTAAGAGCCTAATCCTCCGATGTCCCCATAAGTGTCACACATGCCCCCATACAGTAAGAGCCTAATCCTCGATGTCCCCATAAGTGTCACACATGCCCCCATACATAAGAGCCTAATCATCTGATGTCCCCATAAGTGTCACACAATGCCCCATACAGTAAGAGCCTAATCCTCTGATGTCCCCATAAATGCCACATATGCCCCTATACAGTAAGAGCCTAATCCTCCGATGTCCCCATAAGTGTCACACAGTGCCCCCATACAGTAAGAGCCTATATCCTCCGATGTCCCCATAAGTGTCACACATTGCCCCCATACAGTAAGAGCCTAATCCTCTGATGTCCCCATAAATGCCACATATGCCCCTATACAGTAAGAGCCTAATCCTCCGATGTCCCCATAAGTGTCACACATGCCCCCATACAGTAAGAGCCTAATCATCTGATGTCCCCATAATGTCACACATGCCCCATACAGTAAGAGCCTAATCCTCGATGTCCCCATAAATGCCACAATGCCCCATACAGTAAGAGCCTAATCCTCCGATGTCCCCATAAGTGTCACACATTGCCCCATACAGTAAGAGCCTAATCCTCTGATGTCCCCATAAATGCCACATATGCCCCTATACAGTAAGAGCCTAATCCTCTGATGTCCCCATAAATGCCACATATGCCCCTATACAGTAAGAGCCTAACCCTCTGATGTCCCCATAAGTGTACACATGCCCCCATACAGTAAGAGCCTAATCTCTGATGTCCCCATAAGTGTCACACATGCCCCCATACAGTAAGAGCCTAATCCTCTGATGTCCCCATAAGTGTCCACATGCCCCTACGTAGAGCCAATCCTGATCCCCAATGTCCCAGCCCCATACAGTAAGAGCCTAATCATCCGATGTCCCCATAAGTGTCCACACATGCCCCATACAGTAAGAGCCTAATCCTCTGATGTCCCCATAAATGGTCACACATTGCCCCATACAGTAAGAGCCTAATCACTGATGTCCCCATAAGTGTCACACATGCCCCCATACAGTAAGAGCCTAATCATCTGATGTCCCATAAATGTCACAATGCCCCTATACAGTAAGAGCCTAATCTCGATGTCCCCATAAGTGTCACACATGCCCCCATACAGTAAGAGCCTATTCCTCCGATGTCCCCATAAGTGTCACACATTCCCCCATACAGTAAGAGCCTAATCCTCTGATGTCCCCATAAATGCCACATATGCCCCATACAGTAAGAGCCTAATCCTCGATGTCCCCATAATGCCACATGCCCCCATACAGTAAAGCCTAATCCTCTGATGTCCCCATAATGCCACATATGCCCCATACAGTAAGAGCCTAATCATCTGATGTCCCCATAAGTGTTACACATGCCCCCATACAGTAAGAGCCTAATCATCTGATGTCCCCATAAGATGCCACAATGCCCCTATACAGTAAGAGCCTAATCATCTGATGTCCCCATAAGTGTTACACATGCCCCCATAGAGTAAGAGCCTAATCCTCTGATGTCCCCATAAGTGTCACACATGCCCCATACAGTAAGAGCCTAATCATCTGATGTCCCCATAAGTGTCACACATGCCCCCATACAGTAAGAGCCTAATCCATCAGATGTCCCCATAAGTGTCACACATGCCCCCATACAGTAAGAGCCTAATCATCTGATGTCCCCATAAGTGTCACACATGCCCCCATACAGTAAGAGCCTAATCATCTGATGTCCCCATAAGTGTCACACATGCCCCCATACAGTAAGAGCCTCATCCATCGATGTCCCCATAAGTGTCACACATGCCCCATACAGTAAGAGCCTAATCCTCTCGATGTCCCCATAAGTGTCACACATGCCCCATAGAGTAAGCGCCTCATCCTCTGAGTTCCTGATGAATGACCTCATTAGTGCCATAGATTCCCCAATATGAATCTAACAGGTTTTACTCGCAATCTGTTGTGGGTCTTCACTTCTGTGTATTGAAAGCAACTTAGAAAGGAAACCTTCTACCCTGAAATGTATCGGTCTTTCATCCACAGTTTCTCGCCTCTCCAGAATTACTTGTGGGACAGTGAGGCTTTGTCTCACATCATCCTGGTGGTCTGGGGTAGTCCTCATGTTCTGAGGTCTTGGAGAGGTTAGTGGATTCTTCCCAGATGATCCCAGACATTGGAAGTGTTACTTCAGGGAAAACTGATACATTGTGTTAGTCTCGGTGCGGGTTCCGCAGGGGCGGAGCATGAGAAGGATTCTTGCACGCCTGTGTCTGATGCCAGGGTCATGCTCCACCCCTGCGCTCGGTAAAACACAATGTATCAGTTTTGCCTGGAGTGTCCCTTTAAATGTTTCACCTCTATAGGGTTTCATTCTCCAGCTAAGGATGGCGGAGACACTTCTTAATACCTGGTCTGACCCTCCCCTGAGGCTATGTTCACACTTAGGTTTTTCCTGCTCTCCTGGCCTTGCTGAGTTTTTGTTGTCTCTTGTGCATGCTGATAAAGTTTAGTGCCCCTCAAAAATCATGATGCAACTTCCTTAAGGTTTTTGCACCAAAAACGCAGCAAAACCTTGATACTGGTGTTTTTTCCTGCGTTTTTACACTTATTGCTTTCTATGGGTGAAAAAAAAACACTGAAAAAATGATGAAAGAAGTGACATGCTGCAGTTTTGCAAATCAGTCAGGAAATAAAAACCGATGTGTGTGCAGAGATTGCTGAACTGTCAGAGCCTTTGCTGGTCCTGTAGAACACAGCTTAAAATGTTCATAAAAAAAAGCAACAAAAACGCAGCGTGTGAACACAGCCTAATAAATCTCAGGAGTGGCATTTGTGAACCCCAATACTCCACAGGCACAGGGTGGGCTCACCTGTATGATCTGTGGCCAGTGCCGGATTGTCGGATGTGCCCCCCGCTGTCCCTCACCCATGAAGAGACACGTGCGCAGAGTTTTCGCTCAGTTTTTCATTTCCTGCGCGGTTTCCTGCCGCCTTCACATTAGTCAGTGCCGGGTTTGGAGCAGTTTCCATCAGAAGTGACCGGCGGCCTCCTCAGACATCGATGGGACGAGTCTTCAGATATTTCAGGCGTTTTTCATTTTAATTCATCCAGCGCCAAAAAATCCTCGAAAAACTCAGAGTGCAGATACCCGTAAGGCCGGGGTCACACTAGCGAGTGCAATGCGAGTCTCTCGCCTCAATACCCGGCACTGCCGCCGGCGCACTGCATAGAAATACATGGAGCCGGACACTCCGGTCCCAAGCGCCGCGGCAGTGCCGGGTATTGAGGCGAGAGACTTGCGGGTGCGGCCCCGGCCTAAGGCCGGAGTCACACTACCGTATAATACGGACGAGTGCTAGGCGATAAAAAAAATCGCCTAGCACTCGTCCCAATGTTATTCTATGGGGCAGCTCCCATCAGCCGATTTTTTCTCACGCGTTTTATACGCGCGAGTGAAATCGCAGCATGCTGCGATTGTACGCGTATCTCGGCTCAGAATCGCCAATGCAAGTCTATGGTGCGATAAAAAAACGGACATCACACGGACCATCAGTGTGACTTGCGAGAAATACGCACACATTTTCCTCATTACAGCCCATTGAGCCATTAAATTCAAAGGGGAAAAGCAGTGAGAAATGAAAAGCCATACGGACGCCATACGCATGCCACACGGATCCTGACATGCGAGGAAATCGCATCCTCGCATTGAAAACGGATAACATACGGATCAACATACGGAGAACAGTTGTGCGATTATCGCATTACAAAATCGGAACATTTTTTTAAACGTTCTGTGTGACTCCAGGCTAAGATGGAGTTACTGGCCCCAGGAAACGTCGGGGATCGCTCCTTGCTTACGCGCTGTACGTCACGGAGCATCCGAGGTCAGCGGGACGAGCGGGAGTTTTCCTCCGGAGCCTCTTATACAGGAGAGAACAGGAATCCCAAATCTCACTGTACAAATAAACGCTGCGTCTGTGTGAAATAATGTGCTCTTCACGTGAAGGACGCGATGTCCTGGCTGCACAGCTCCGCTTCCTCCTGGCCGCCCGCCAGCCTCCCCGCACCGCGCTCACCGGCCGCCATCGCCACACAGAAGCGCCTTCTTGTCCTCAGATGGAATCTGACGGAAACATTATCACCCCGATACTATGTATCCCCAGCTGATCTCTACTCCCTGGACATGTAGGCGTTAAACAGGGACAAGAGTGGGGCTGAGCCAGTATCTAACCTCATGCTGTGTGATACTGTCTGCTGAGCTGTGTATCTAATCCTTTCCTGTGTGATACTGTATGCTGAGCTGTGTATCTAATCCTTTCTTGTGTGATACTGTATGCTGAGCTGTGTATCTAATCCTCTCATGTGATACCGTCTGCTGAGCCATGTATCTAATCCTCTCCTGTGTGATACTGTATGCTGAGCTGTGTATCTAATCCCATCATGTGGGAAACTGTGAAAAAACACCGTGAGCACAGCCGTAGAAGGTGCTTAGGTTAGGTTCCAAAACCATACAATGTGAAATATAAACCAAGCACTCAACTTAAATTTTACGATGATTTATTGTAGTATTCCAAAAGAAAAAAAAAAGAAAAACGTTTCGGTCACAGAACGACCTTCATCAGTTATGTGTTGCCCTACTCTCACAGCACATTAGCTCCGATTGGCAGTCCTATACGGACTCCAGACATCTATCTCATAGTCTCCTGTTCCTCTTACTTTTGGAGACATACTCTGCATTTACTCAACACGTAACTGATGAAGGTCGTTCTGTGACCGAAACGTTTTTCTTTTTTTTGGAATACTACAATAAATCATCATAAAATTTAAGTTGAGTGCTAGGTTTATATTTCACATGTGTGATACAGTCTGCTGAGCCGGGTATCTAATCTCATCATGTATGATACTGACTGCTGAGCCGGGTATCTAATCCCATCACGAGTGAAACGGCTGTGCTGTGTATCTAATCTCAACATGTGTGATACTGTCTGCTGAGCTGTGTATCTAATATCATGTGTGATGCTATGTACTAAGCTGTATATCTAATCCTATCCTGTGTGATACTGTCTGATGAGCCGTGTATCTAATCCTATCCTGTGTGATATTGTCTGCTGAGCCGTGTATCTAATCCTATCCTGTGTGATACTGTCTACTGAGCCATGTATCTAATCCTATCCTGTGTGATACCGTCTGCTGAGCTGTGTATCTAATCCTATCCTGTGTGATACTGACTGCTGAGCTGTGTATCTAATCCTATCCTGTGTGATACTGTCTGCTGAGCCGTGTATCTAATCCTCTCCTGTGTGATACTGTCTGCTGAGCCGTGTATCTAATCCTATCCTGTGTGATACTGTCTGCTGAGCTGTGTATCTAATCCTATCCTGTGTGATACTGTCTGCTGAGCCGTGTATCTAATCCTATCCTGTGTGATACTGTCTGCTGAGCCGTGTATCTAATCCTCTCCTGTGTGATACTGTCTGCTGAGCCGTGTATCTAATCCTCTCCTGTGTGATACAGTCTGCTGAGCCGCGTATCTAATCCTATCCTGTGTGATACTGTCTGCTGTGCCGTGTATCTAATCCTATCCTGTGTGATACTGTCTGCTGAGCCCTGTATCTAATCCTATCCTGTGTGACACTGTCTGCTGACCTGTGTATCTAATCCTATATAGTTTGAATGCTATGTACTGAGCTGTGTATCTAATCCTATCCTGTGTGATAATGACTGCTGAGACGTGTATCTAATCCTATCCTGTGTGATACTGTCTGCTGAGCCGTGTATCTAATCCTATCCTGTGTGATACTGACTGCTGAGCTGTGTATCTAATCCTCTCCTGTGTGATACTGATGTCTTGACCCGCACCACAATTGTGGTTTACCAGAGCAATGGGGTACTCAGAGCCGAGCCCATGGAAGTCTATGGGGTTGTCACAGGTAGCGCTGGCTCGGTCTGTGGCCCTGGCGGTCAGGCGTATGTTGGGGGGAATATTTACAGGGGATAGGTATATATACAGTTCGTGACGCCACCTGTAGTTCTCTGATCACTAAGACCAGCGCTGCTGTAGATCTCTGAGGGGATGGTGAGGCAGCTAGATGTCGGGTCCCCTACAGGTGGGACTCTTCCCTCAGGTCGATAGTTATGGTGGGGTTGTGCAGGGATGCAATCAAATAACTCAGTCTCACACATAGAAGCTTCTTTCCATACCTTTTACTTCAAGTTGTTCAGGCAGGTCCCAGGGAGGCTGTTCGGGGTGGATGAATGCACGTAGCGGTAACAGTTGAGCAGGTTACAGGCCTCCTTCTCTTTCCAAATGATGAGTGAGTCCAAGCTTGCCTGTAGCTAAGTTAACTCTATAGTTTTCAGCTTTTCCCACTAGCTGTACTGCCCGGCCGGTTTTGTGATAGAGCCTTATAAGTGGTGAACTAAGTACTTTCTTTTGCCGCGCGCCGGACTCAGAAGTCTTGTTCTCCTGACTCGGTTACGTACTGGCACTCTGAGGGCGGCTTTCTGCAACCTAAGGTCCAGTAAGACTCTGGCTTTTCTATCACTATGCCTGGAGCTATAGTGACGCTTCGGTCCCCAGTGACCGGTGACAATGTGCAGGATAATCCGATCCTTAAGGCACTTCTGAATCCTTCCCACTATGCCCTTCGCCCTGCTTCTGCTTTCAATGTAGCACTGAAGCGTGAAGATAGAAAGTCAGTTTTCTTCCTTGGTCTCACTGAGTAACTCTCAGTTTCCTCAAAGTTCAGACTGAGTAAAAGGTAACTCTGACTAGACTCGGGATGATAACTAGTCATCCGTTACTAGACTCCACTTCGTTGAATTGGCAGGAACTAATCTTCTGCTCACCCAGAGCTCTGACAGGAATCCTCACTGTCTAAGAAGAACTAGCCCTGACTGCTCTGTACGATGACAGGAAGCTAGACTGACTCTCTCCTGTGCTACACGTCACTCCCCTATACACCCCTGTGGGTGTGTCTGAAGTGTGAGTGTCAAGCTTTAACTGTTACCTTACTGTGCATTCTCCAGATCCTGTGTGCCTTACATACCAGGGCTACACATTCCCCCTTGGTAAAATACAGCACTCCCGGGCTGTGAAATACAAGAAGACATTTTGTTTTTCATTAACAATAAACATTAACTCTTCCCATCCGGGAGGTACGGGTTTCTTGAACGTTGCATTATAACAATAGGCATAGAAAAATACAAAATACTAAATAGACATTTTCATATAAATAGATGACAATATTCTTGTGAAGGACCCGCACCAAACCTTCAACGTGGGTCCTGGGTGGGCTGCAGGACTTCTGGCTGCAGACCTCGCTCAGTGCCACACCACACGGGTTTTATGTTCAGAGGTAGTTTGTGGTTCCATGTAAAACCAATATTATGCACCGAAGCGCAACTATGTACAGGATACAGTTTTTGGGCTGGCTCAGTCCTCAGCCACGCAGTCTCTTATAAGACACATTTTCAAATAATTCACATTATATCAGATTCTATTTACTCAAATAGAGTATTCCCTATAAACTTGGTGCAAATAGGCGACCACTTATCACATAAATACCATAAAGTGCAAAAACTCTCTTTATCTGCTTACCCAGCCGGGCATTCTATTTTTGGCAAAATATGCAAACATTATATACTCGTATCAACGGTGCAAACTATTTTCACTTTTATAAAAACTTATATACATCTTCTCAGCTGCGGTAAATCCTGTCTGGGTCCTACCGTTCTTCACATTTTCTTGCAGGCTTCCATTATACTTTCCATCCCGGGGCTGGAACAATACGATGATCCTTAGATCCCATGACCAACAAGTCGTGACCTGCGATCAGGGTTTGGGTCGCTACAGTCCTCGTGCGAACCGCTTGGGGCACGCCGGGCGCTTTCTCCTTGTGAGACGCTGTCTGCGTCGCTGTAATAACCACTTTCTCTCGTGATGCAGAAATAGTCGTCGTGCGCGACTTCGTGTAGACCGCTGATTGCGATGTGGAATGGTTCGCAGGTTGCGATGTAGTAGGAGGACAAGGTAGTGAAGAGTACGCAGGGGGCGCTTCCAACTGTGATATACTCTCCTGGGGCGATGCCGGGGCACGGCCAGATGCAGCGGAAGCTCGGGACTGTGATGCGCTGGCAATGGTGACGTTACCTGCGTCGGGACGGGGTCACGGACGATTGTGACATTAAGGGCATACCATCCCTTCATACCCCAGTGCCGTGTATAGGTTACTATGTCCCCATTGATTAGGTCCCTCCCGGGATGGCCTTGCGGTAGGTGGGATTCTACGTCCCTGCGACTGACAAAGACCCCTGGGTAGAGGCCCGGTTCTCTAATGAAGCCCCAGCCCTTCCGGAGCTGGAATCTGTCACACACCCCTGCCGCCGCGGTTCCCTTAGAGTACCTTTTTCCCGGCGGATACTTTCCTTATCCGCGACGAGCTCTGCATGCTGCCGCTGTCGGTTGCGCTGAGCCTCCTGTTCTTCCTCCTGCCGGCGTCGCTGTTCCTCTTCGCGACGCTGCCACTCACGTTCCCACTGGGCGGTGTAGGCGACGTCATCCAGGCGCGCCATCTCATCCCAGTCGACGTCTGGTAATGATGGACAGGACCCCTCCGGTGTCCCTACCGGGGATCGATCATCTGCTGCGGCCTCCTGGCCGGGCGGGCATTCCGGAACTGGCGGTACCTCCTCAACCTCCCTCGCTTCCACCGCTCCATCGGTAGGTTCAGGGTCGGTCCTTTTGGGGGTAGCCTCCGGTTGCTCCTTAGCCTTGGGCAGCAGAAGTTTCGGTAACTCAAATCGTGGGGGGTCGTCGAGGGGAGAGAACACCGCGTCCCACAGCCGCCGCTGTATCAGGGTACGCCGGCGTCTCTCGATCTCTTCCATGCCAGGTTGTTGCGAAATCATCTTCTTCAACCTCGCATTTTCCTCTCCAATCTCCAGCAAGGCTTGCTGTAGGTGCAGGACCACAGATGGTTCTGGTTCTAGTGGCAGCTTGGCTGGGGAACGGGGCCTGCCTTCCACCGCTTCCCTGCTCGGCTGCACACGTCCTGCCTCCATGATGTTCCAGAACAGTCTCTCTTCTTCTAGAGCCGTCTGGTCTCTTCCGTGGAGGCGGGGTTTGCGTCTCCTCCTCTTCGCAGGGAAGGTGAAGAGGAGGCGGACCTCCTTTGCTGTAGGGCAGGATCGCATATTGTAATAGCACTTTGAGAGGGCAGGCATTCTCTTCGCGCCACAGGGGGGCACACGCCATCACGAATCCACGCCCACCTTCTTCTCCAGCGCCTGAGGGCGCGAATTTGGCGGCAAAATGGCGGATTTTAGCGCCAAAAAATAGCAAACAGTCCTTTTCCACAAAAACACCTCCACAGGCACACAGGGCTTGCAATTTTGCGAGTTTCGCATCCTGTTCGTGACGCCAAGTTTGTTTTGACCCGCACCACAATTGTGGTTTACCAGAGCAATGGGGTACTCAGAGCCGAGCCCATGGAAGTCTATGGGGTTGTCACAGGTAGCGCTGGCTCGGTCTGTGGCCCTGGCGGTCAGGCGTATGTTGGGGGGGAATATTTACAGGGGATAGGTATATATACAGTTCGTGACGCCACCTGTAGTTCTCTGATCACTAAGACCAGCGCTGCTGTAGATCTCTGAGGGGATGGTGAGGCAGCTAGATGTCGGGTCCCCTACAGGTGGGACTCTTCCCTCAGGTCGATAGTTATGGTGGGGTTGTGCAGGGATGCAATCAAATAACTCAGTCTCACACATAGAAGCTTCTTTCCATACCTTTTACTTCAAGTTGTTCAGGCAGGTCCAGGAGGCTGTTCGGGGTGGATGAATGCACGTAGCGGTAACAGTTGAGCAGGTTACAGGCCTCCTTCTCTTTCCAAATGATGAGTGAGTCCAAGCTTGCCTGTAGCTAAGTTAACTCTATAGTTTTCAGCTTTTCCCACTAGCTGTACTGCCCGGCCGGTTTTGTGATAGAGCCTTATAAGTGGTGAACTAAGTACTTTCTTTTGCCGCGCGCCGGACTCAGAAGTCTTGTTCTCCTGACTCGGTTACGTACTGGCACTCTAAGGGCGGCTTTCTGCAACCTGGCTCTAGCTTGGCAGCGAAGTTTTCGTAACTCAATCTGGGGTCTCGAGGGAAGGACCTCGGTCCCACGACCCGCTGTACAGTCGCCGGGTAATCTCGATCCTTCAGGGCAGTTGTTGAATCCTTCTCCAATCCTTCGCCCTTTCTGCTTCCAATCTAGCATGAAGCTTGTGTAGATAGGAAAGTCGTTGTTCTTCCTTGGCTGGGGAACCTCTTCCAGCTTTGCTCCTCAAAGTTCCAGATGAGTTCAGAAAGCTACTTCTTGACTGACTCGTGGACTTGCGATACTCTCTTCCGTACTAGACGACTCCTTGCTTGTAATTGGCAGGAACGCATATTTAATAGCCACTAGAGGGACAGGATTCCTCACAGTCAAAGAACAGAATCTTAGCCCTGACGCGATTGTAGCGATGCGGAAGCAAATGAACGTCCTTGTCACAATAACACTCCCATGACACCTGCAATTTGGAGTTGCATCGTCGTGACAAGTTGTTTTTGACCCGCACCACAATTGTGGTTTACCAGAGCAATGGGGTACTCAGAGCCGAGCCCATGGAAGTCTATGGGGTTGTCACAGGTAGCGCTGGCTCGGTCTGTGGCCCTGGCGGTCAGGCGTATGTTGGGGGGTATATTTACAGGGGATAGGTATATATACAGTTCGTGACGCCACCTGTAGTTCTCTGATCACTAAGACCAGCGCTGCTGTAGATCTCTGAGGGGATGGTGAGGCAGCTAGATGTCGGGTCCCCTACAGGTGGGACTCTTCCCTCAGGTCGATAGTTATGGTGGGGTTGTGCAGGGATGCAATCAAATAACTCAGTCTCACACATAGAAGCTTCTTTCCATACCTTTTACTTCAAGTTGTTCAGGCAGGTCCCAGGGAGGCTGTTCGGGGTGGATGAATGCACGTAGCGGTAACAGTTGAGCAGGTTACAGGCCTCCTTCTCTTTCCAAATGATGAGTGAGTCCAAGCTTGCCTGTAGCTAAGTTAACTCTATAGTTTTCAGCTTTTCCCACTAGCTGTACTGCCCGGCCGGTTTTGTGATAGAGCCTTATAAGTGGTGAACTAAGTACTTTCTTTTGCGCGCGCCGGACTCAGAAGTCTTGTTCTCCTGACTCGGTTACGTACTGGCACTCTAAGGGCGGCTTTCTGCAACCTAAGGTCCAGTAAGACTCTGGCTTTTCTATCACTATACCTGGAGCTATAGTGACGCTTCGGTCCCCAGTGACCGGTGACAATGTGCAGGATAATCCGATCCTTAAGGCACTTCTGAATCCTTCCCACTATGCCCTTCGCCCTGCTTCTGCTTTCAATGTAGCACTGAAGCGTGAAGATAGAAAGTCAGTTTTCTTCCTTGGTCTCACTGAGTAACTCTCAGTTTCCTCAAAGTTCAGACTGAGTAAAAGGTAACTCTGACTAGACTCGGGATGATAACTAGTCATCCGTTACTAGACTCCACTTCGTTGAATTGGCAGGAACTAATCTTCTGCTCACCCAGAGCTCTGACAGGAATCCTCACTGTCTAAGAAGAACTAGCCCTGACTGCTCTGTACGATGACAGGAAGCTAGACTGACTCTCTCCTGTGCTACACGTCACTCCCCTATACACCCCTGTGGGTGTGGTCTGAAGTGTAAGTGTCTTGACCCGCACCACAATTGTGGTTTACCAGAGCAATGGGGTACTCAGAGCCGAGCCCATGGAAGTCTATGGGGTTGTCACAGGTAGCGCTGGCTCGGTCTGTGGCCCTGGCGGTCAGGCGTATGTTGGGGGGTATATTTACAGGGGATAGGTATATATACAGTTCGTGACGCCACCTGTAGTTCTCTGATCACTAAGACCAGCGCTGCTGTAGATCTCTGAGGGGATGGTGAGGCAGCTAGATGTCGGGTCCCCTACAGGTGGGACTCTTCCTCAGGTCGATAGTTATGGTGGGGTTGTGCAGGGATGCAATCAAATAACTCAGTCTCACACATAGAAGCTTCTTTCCATACCTTTTACTTCAAGTTGTTCAGGCAGGTCCCAGGAGGCTGTTCGGGGTGGATGAATGCACGTAGCGGTAACAGTTGAGCAGGTTACAGGCCTCCTTCTCTTTCCAAATGATGAGTGAGTCCAAGCTTGCCTGTAGCTAAGTTAACTCTATAGTTTTCAGCTTTTCCCACTAGCTGTACTGCCCGGCCGGTTTTGTGATAGAGCCTTATAAGTGGTGAACTAAGTACTTTCTTTTGCACGCGCCGGACTCAGAAGTCTTGTTCTCCTGACTCGGTTACGTACTGGCACTCTAAGGGCGGCTTTCTGCAACCTAAGGTCCAGTAAGACTCTGGCTTTTCTATCACTATACCTGGAGCTATAGTGACGCTTCGGTCCCCAGTGACCGGTGACAATGTGCAGGATAATCCGATCCTTAAGGCACTTCTGAATCCTTCCCACTATGCCCTTCGCCCTGCTTCTGCTTTCAATGTAGCACTGAAGCGTGAAGATAGAAAGTCAGTTTCCTTCCTTGGTCTCACTGAGTAACTCTCAGTTTCCTCAAAGTTCAGACTGAGTAAAAGGTAACTCTGACTAGACTCGGGATGATAACTAGTCATCCGTTACTAGACTCCACTTCGTTGAATTGGCAGGAACTAATCTTCTGCTCACCCAGAGCTCTGACAGGAATCCTCACTGTCTGAGAAGAACTAGCCCTGACTGCTCTGTACGATGACAGGAAGCTAGACTGACTCCCTCCTGTGCTACACGTCACTCCCCTATACACCCCTGTGGGTGTGTCTGAAGTGTAAGTGAGTGTCAAGCTTTAACTGTTACCTTACTGTGCATTCTCCAGATCCTGTGTGCCTTACATACCAGGGCTACACACTGATTGCTGAGCTGTGTATCTAATCCTTTCCTGTGTGATAATGTCTGCTGAGCTGTGTATCTAATCCTATCCTGTGTGATACTGTCTGCTGAGCCGTGTATCTAATCCTCTCCTGTGTGATACTGTCTGCTGAGCCGTGTATCTAATCCTATCCTGTGTGATACTGTCTGCTGAGCCGTGTATCTAATCCTCTCCTGTGTGATACAGTCTGCTGAGCCGTGTATCTAATCCTATCCTGTGTGATACTGACTGCTGAGCCGTGTATCTAATCCTATCCTCTGTGATACTGACTGCTGAGCTGTGTATCTAATCCTCTCCTGTGTGATACTGACTGCTGAGATGTGTATCTAATCCTCTCCTGTGTGATACTGTCTGCTGAGCTGTGTATCTAATCCTATCCTGTGTGATACTGTCTGCTGAGCCGTGTATCTAATCCTCTCCTGTGTGATACAGTCTGCTGAGCCGTGTATCTAATCCTATCCTGTGTGATACTGACTGCTGAGCCGTGTATCTAATCCTATCCTGTGTGATACTGACTGCTGAGCTGTGTATCTAATCCTCTCCTGTGTGATACTGACTGCTGAGATGTGTATCTAATCCTCTCCTGTGTGATACTGTCTGCTGAGCTGTGTATCTAATCCTATCCTGTGTGATACTGTCTGCTGAGCTGTGTATCTAATCCTATCCTGTGCGATACTGTCTGCTGAGCTGTGTAGCTAAGCTGGTGTGATACAGCCTCAGTAGTTGTGCTTTAGTAGTCAGCGGTCATTGTTTCTCTCTCCACGGCTCATGGGCGCCTGTATATCTCTATTTATATAATTGTCTTGTAATGTTTTCATTTCCTGTTCTGTCCAGATGTCACCGTATCCCAGAATTCCTAGCGGAGGAAGTTCACCGACCGCCATATTGGGACACCCAAGTGATGGGTGTCTCAATATGGAAACTGCTGCTGGTACCAACCTATTGCGCGGTACCACCAGCGGAACACCGTCGCACCACACACACACTTTCTATACGCCGTACGCACCACACACACACAGTCACACTCACGCACCCTCTTGCGCGGTACCACCAGTGGAACACCGTTGCGAACACGCTGCCGCCGGGATCAGCCGAATGATTCACTGACTGCCGCCATATTTGTACAGGAGCGCATGCACAGTTTTAATGTGACCGCCGTTATCTGTCTGCACGAAGATGGCGGCGGTTTGATTTATTGCGCCTACGCGAATTACGAGCAGGTGCAGTGAATCATTCGGCTGATTCCGACGGCGGATGCGCGACGTGTCTGCAGGCAGAGGAAGCCGGTCACATTAAAGGGGTTTTCCTGAAAGTTCATTTTAAAAATTGTCTGTGTCTGACCGTGTATGCAGCAGACCACATCTCCTGGGCCGAGGAGGAAGCAAAAGACAATGCTGACTTTACAGCAGGGGATCACAGAGGAGTCATTTTGTGAGGTAAAATATTCACTGACTGTTTTTAAAAAATATTTTACCTCACAAAATGAATCCTCTGTGATCCCCTGCTGTAATGTCAGTATTGTCTTTTGCTTCCTCCCCTGCCCAGGAGCTGTGGTATAGCACATGGGGTACACAGGTCAAAGAAGAGATTACATGAGAGAAGAAGACAGCAGATGGGGGAGAGAGAAAGCACACAGGGGTGAGAGACACAGAGCACAGAGGGGAGACAGCTCAAATGGGACAGCACATGAGGGAGAACACAGCACAGGAAGGAGAGAGACAGCAGACAAGGGGGATAGCACATGAGGGGAGAACACAGCACAGGAAGGAGAGACAGCAGACAAGGGGGACAGCACATGAGGGGAGAACACAGCACAGGAAGGAGAGAGACAGCAGACAAATGGGACAGCACATGAGGGGAGAACACAGCACAGGAAGGAGAGAGAGCAGACAAGGGGGATAGCACATGAGGGGAGAACACAGCACAGGAAGGAGAGAGACAGCAGACAAGGGAGACAGCACATGAGGGGAGAACACAGCACAGGAAGGAGAGAGACAGCAGACAAATGGGACAGCACATGAGGGGAGAACACAGCACAGGAAGGAGAGAGAGCAGACAAGGGGGATAGCACATGAGGGGAGAACACAGCACAGGAAGGAGAGAGACAGCAGACAAGGGGACAGCACATGAGGGGAGAACACAGCACAGGAAGGAGAGAGACAGCAGACAAGGGGGACAGCACATGAGGGGAGAACACAGCACAGGAAGGAGAGAGACAGCAGACAAGGGGGACAGCACATGAGGGGAGAACACAGCACAGGAAGGAGAGAGACAGCAGACAAGGGACAGCACATGAGGGGAGAACACAGCACAGGAAGGAGAGAGACAGCAGACAAGGGGATAGCACATGAGGGGAGAACACAGCACAGGAAGGACAGAGACAGCAGACAAGGGGGACAGCACATGAGGGGAGAACACAGCACAGGAAGGAGAGAGACAGCAGACAAGGGGGACAGCACATGAGGGGAGAACACAGCACAGGAAAAAGAGAGACAGCAGACAAGGGGGATAGCACATGAGGGGAGAACACAGGAAGGAGAAAGACAGCAGACAAGGGGACAGCACATGAGAGGAGAACACAGCACAGGAAGGAGAGAGGCAGCAGACAAGGGGACAGCACATGAGGGGAGAACACAGGAAGGAGAAAGACAGCAGACAAGGGGACAGCACATGAGGAGGAGAACACAGCACAGGAAAGAGAGGCAGCAGACAAGGGGGACAGCACATGAGGGAGAACACAGTACAGGAAGGAGAGAGACAGCAGACAAGGGGACAGCACATGAGGGGAGAACATAGCACAGGAAGAAGAGAGACAGCAGACAAGGGGACCGCACATGAGGGGAGGACACAGCACAGGAAGGAGAGAGACAGCAGACAAGGGGGACAGCACATGAGGGGAGAACACAGCACAGGAAGGAGAGAGACAGCAGACAAGGGGACAGCACATGAGAGGAGAACACAGCACAGGAAGGAGAGAGACAGCAGACAAGGGGGACAGCACATGAGGGGAGAACACAGCACAGGAAGGAGAGAGACAGCAGACAAGGGGAGAGCACATGAGGGGAGAACACAGGAAGGAGAGAGACAGCAGACAAGGGGACAGCACATGAGGGGAGAACATAGCACAGGAAGGAGAGAGACAGCAGACAAGGGGGACAGCACATGAGGGGAGAACACAGCACAGGAAAGAGAGAGACAGCAGACAAGAGGGACAGCACATGAGGGAGAAACACAGCACAGGAAGGAGAGAGACAGCAGACAAGGGGGACAGCACATGAGGGGAGAACACAACACAGGAAGGAGAGAGACAGCAGACAAGGGGACAGCACATGAGGGGAGAACACAGCACAGGAAGGAGAGAGACAGCAGACAAGGGGGACAGCACATGAGGGGAAACACAGGAAGGAGAGAGACAGCAGACAAGGGGGACAGCACATGAGGGGAGAACACAGGAAGGAGAGAGACAGCAGACAAGGGGGAGAGCACATGAGGGAGAACATAGCACAGGAAGGAGAGAGACAGCAGACAAGGGGGACAGCACATGAGGGGAGAACACAGCACAGGAAAGAGAGAGACAGCAGATAAGAGGGACAGCACATGAGGGGAGAACACAGCAAAGGAAGAGAGAGACAGCAGACAAGAGGGACAGCACATGAGGGGAGAACACGCACGGGAAGGAGAGAGACAGCCGACAAGGGGGACAGCACATGAGGGGAGAACACAGCAGGGAAGGAGAGAGACAGCAGACAAGGGGGAGAGCACATGAGGGAGAAACAACACAGGAAGGAGAGAGACAGCAGACAAGGGGGACAGCACAAGAGGGGAGAACACAGCACAGGAAGGAGAGAGACAGCAGACAAGGGGGACAGCACATGAGGGGAGAACACAGCACAGGAAGGAGAGAGACAGCAGACAAGGGGG
>JARQOD010000005.1:539077138-539169289 GCA_033576555.1 Oophaga sylvatica | reverse complement strand
AAATGGCAGAGAAACATCAGGCTGCCGTAGAACAGGAGCAGAAGTGAATCTCTGCTTAAGTTCCTGAAATGCAGAGACTGCCTCATTAGGCCAATTCACCACATCAGAACCCTTTCTGGTCAAATCAGTTAATGGTTTAACAATAACCGAGAAATTACCAATAAATTTACGATAAAAATTGGCAAAACCCAAAAATCTCTGAAGAGCCTTTAATGAAGTAGGTTGGACCCAATCACAGATGGCCTGAACCTTGACCGGGTCCATTTCAATAACAGATGGGGACAAAATGAATCCCAGAAATGAGATCCTCTGTACGCCAAAAAGACACTTTGAGCCCTTCACATACAGAGCATTCTCTCTCAAAATCTGGAATACAGTTCGAACATGTTTCACATGAGAGTCCCAGTCATTAGAAAAAATCAAGATATCATCCAAATAAACAATCAGAAATTTGTCCACAAAATCCCTGAAAATGTCATTCATGAAGGACTGGAAGACGGAAGGAGCATTAGTGAGCCCAAAGGGCATCACTAGGTACTCAAAATGCCCTTCAGGGGTATTGAATGCCGTCTTCCATTCATCCCCGTGCTTAATGCGAATAAGGTTATACGCCCCCCTGAGGTCAAGATTGGTAAACCAAGTAGCGTTTTTCACCCTGGAAAACAGGTCAGAAATCAAGGGTAACGGGTATTGATATTTCACAGTAATATTGTTCAAGAGACGATAATCAATACACGGCCTTAATGAACCATCTTTTTTGGCCACAAAGAAAAAACCGGCACCTAAGGGTGAAGAGGATGGTCTGATATGACCCTTCTCCAATGATTCCTTGATATAAGACCGCATAGCGTCATGTTCAGGTACAGACAAGTTAAAAAGGCGACCTTTAGGGAATTTACTACCCGGCACTAATTCAATAGCGCAGTCATAGCTCCTATGGGGAGGCAAGGATGCAGATTTACTTTCGCTAAACACATCAGAAAAATCAATCAAAAAGTCAGGAACATCCTGAGCCTGGGGGGAGGCAGAAAAAACAGGAGTGTTGGTATTAACACATTGGCAGCCCCAACTGGTTACAGACACAGATTTCCAATCCAAAACAGGATTATGAGACTGTAACCAAGGGAAACCCAGCACGATAATGTCATGCAGATTATACAGAACCAAAAATTTGCAGCACTCCTGGTGATCAGGTTCAACCCTCATTATCACCTGAGTAGAAAACTGGGGTTTATTCTCAGCCAAAGGGGTAGAATCGATCCCCAGTAGGGGAATAGACTTCTGTAGGGGTATCAAGGGAAACCCACAACGTTTAGCAAAATCATAATCCATCAGGTTAATAGCTGCTCCAGAATCAACGAAAGCCTGAGCAGAAAATGAGGACAGAGAGCATATCAGAGTGACAGTTAACAAAAACTTAGTCTGAACACTACCCAAGACAACTGAGCGTGCAAAACGTCTTCCCCGCTTAGGGCAGACTGAAATAGCATGAGAGGCATCACCACAGTAGAAACATAACCCATTGCGTTTTCGAAACTCATGACGCTGTGCCCCAGAAGCCACTCTATCACACTGCATGGGTTCAGAAGCTGGTTCACAAGGCAACACTATTCCACGCATACCTCTACGCTCACGCAATTTAAATCACTAATGACATAGAATCATTGAGACCAGAGGGGACAGGGAATCCCACCATAACATCCTTTACATTATCTGACAGCCCCTTCCGAAAAAGGGCCGCCAAAGCGTCGTCATTCCACTTGGTCAGGACTGCCCACCTACGGAATCTCTGACAGTATAACTCAGCGTCATCAAGCCCCTGATTTAATGCCAACAAGGCTTTTTCAGCTTGATCAGTGACATTAGGCTCATCGTACAATAACCCCAAAGCCTGAAAAAATGCATCAACATCACTCAAAACAGGATCCCCAGGTGTCAGGGAAAAAGCCCAATCCTGAGGATCGCCGCGCAGGAGAGAGATGATAATTTGAACCTGCTGCGCTGCGTTCCCTGAGGACTTAGATTTTAAGGCAAAAAACAATTTACAATTATTTTTGAAATTCTGAAACTTAGCTCGATCCCCTAAAAACAAATCTGGCATGGGAATCCTAGGTTCCACAACAGGCAACCTAGCAAGATAGGTAGCAATACTCCGAACCTCAGCGGCAAGGTGATCCACACGGCCAGACAACTGTGCAAACTCCATTGAGAGAAAAGATCCTCCCCAGCACCCAGAGATACAGAGGGAAAAAAATGCAACAAACAGAAAAATACGAATTTTGGTAAGAACTTACCTGTAAAATTCTTTTCAGCAAAGGAAGCAAGGGGGACACTTCATTACTTTTGGGTAGGGCGGAGCCAGATAGTAGGACTAACCTCAGGTTCTAAAAATGGGTGTTGTCCGGCCCCTCCGGCTCTGGCTCCTCCTGCCGTACACTCCAGTTTTGTACACAAGCTAAGGAGAAAGAAATCACCAGCGGAGTGCCATAACCAATCTGAAAGGGTTCAAAAGACCAAAGTTATGCACATAACATGAATACCACACAGCTCAGGTACCACTCACAAAACCTGACCACTGCGATGAGCTGGCGATGCCGGAAAGAGCCGTAGAGCGCTGACCTCAGCTCAGAAACTCACTTATCAGAGCGAGCCGCGCTGCATCTGAAACAACACCTTCTGCCTTATGGGAGGGAGAAGTGTCCCCCTTGCTTCCTTTGCTGAAAAGAATTTTACAGGTAAGTTCTTACCAAAATTTGTATTTCAGCTGCAGATGGAAGCAAGGGGGACACTTCATTACTTCTGGGATGTCCCAAAGCAGTACAAAAACAAGGGTGGGAAAAAACCTTAAACAGGCAGAAGCCAACACCTTGATACATGCGCAACAGGCGCAACATAAACTTAACTAGAAGTTTTCAAAATACAGCCGCCTGAAGGACTCTGCGTCCTAAGGCCGCATCAGCGGAGGCACTGACGTCCACCTTATAAAACTTTGTAAAGGTGTGAACAGAACGCCAAGTCGCTGCTCGACAGAGCTGGACTGCCGAAGCCCCTTGATGAAGGGCCCACGAAGAGCCCACAGCTCTCGTGGAATGAGCCAGAATATTAATCGGGCAAGGTTCGTCCATAACACGGTAAGCTTCCAAAATAGCTGACCGGATCCAACGAGCTATAGTATCTTTAGAAGCTCGTTGACCACGACGACGACCTGCTGGAATCACAAAAAGAGAATCCGACTTCCGGAAACTCTGCGTAACTGACAAGTAAAACTTCAATGCCCGCACTAAGTCCAATGAGTGCAAGGCCCGCTCCTTCGCATTCTTTGGTTCTGAACAAAGCGAAGGCAACACAATATCTTGATTGACATGGAATTGAGATACCCCTTTAGGGAGAAAATCATGTTGCGTGCGAAGAACAACACGATCCGGGAAGAATTCCAAGAAAGGTGGCGAACATGAAAGAGCCGCCAACTCGGAAACCCGTCTCAAGGAAGTGACCGCCACTAGGAAGGCAACCTTCCAAGAAAGCAAAGAAAGATTAATAGCATCCATAGGCTCGAAAGGAGCACTTTGAAGAGCTTTCAAAACCAGATTAAGCCGCCAAGGCGACACAGGAGTTTTCCTTGGAGGAAACTGACGGGCTACTCCACGAAAAAAGGCACATACGTCCCTACGCGAGGCAATAGCTTTACGAAAAAGCACCGACAGGGCAGACACCTGACCCTTCAGGGTACTGATTGCCAAACCCTTATCCAGCCCGTGCTGCAAAAAAACCAACAAGTTGGGTAATGAAAATTTCTTTGGATTCCTGGAAGAACCCAAACACCATGAAAAGAAGGATTCCCAAATCCTGTAGTAAATCCTAGTTGTAGCTGGACTTCTTGACGCTCTCATGGTGGCAATGACCTTTTCTGAAAACCCTTGACGGGTTAAAATCTCGGTCTCAAGAGCCAAGCCGTCAAACGCAGAGACCTCAGGCCCGGATGACACACGGGACCCTGAGTGAGCAAGTCCGGTCGAAGAGGCAGAGGAAAAGGAGGCGCCGCCAGAAGCGACATCAGCGTGGAAAACCACGTCCTTCTCGGCCAATCTGGGGCTATCAGAATAGCCGGAACCCTCTCCAGCCTGACCCGACGTAACACAAGCGGCAGCAAGGATATCGGTGGGAACACATAAACCAGCTGGTATTGGCTCCACGGAACCACCAGCGCATCCACTTCCACCGCGGTCGGATCCCTGTATCTGGACATGAAAGTTGGTAACTTGGCATTGATCCTGGAGGCCATCAAGTCTACTTGAGGAGTCCCCCATCGGGAGCACAGAAGTGCAAAGATTTCCGGATGAAGACTCCATTCTCCTGAATCCATCCTCTCTCGGCTGAGAAAGTCTGCCTGGATATTCTGAACTCCTGGTATGTGAATCGCAGAAATGGCCGGCACATGAGCCTCGGCCCATATCAGAATCCGAGATACCTCCGACATGAGTCTGGAGCTCCTCGTCCCGCCTTGATGGTTGATATACGCAACCGCCGTAGAGTTGTCCGTCTGAACACGAACTGGTAATCCGCTCAAAGGGACCGTCCAATGTTGGAGGCAAAGAAAAATTGCCCTCAATTCCAGGATGTTGATCGGTAACACCGATTCTTCCGGTGACCAAACTCCCTGAATCCAGAGCTTGTTCCAAACTCCCCCCCAGCCCGTCAGGCTGGCATCGGTGGTCAAGACCGACCATGACAGGGGAAGAAAAGATTTTCCCAGGAAAAACCGTTCCGGACGTAACCACCAGTCCAGAGACTCTCGCACTTTGCGGGAGATTAAAACCCTGCAATCCAGTGTTTCCTGTGCACGATTCCATCTCTTCAAAATGAAGCTTTGAAGCGTTCTGCAATGGAACTGAGCAAACGGAAGAGCTTCCATCGAAGCGACCATTAACCCCAGAAGGCGCATACATCTTCGAAGGGATACTGTCGTTGAGGACTGCACAGTCCGTGCCAGACAATGGATACTGGTTTGCTTGTCCTTTGGCAGAAAAACTACCACTTTCGCTGTGTCGAAAATCATGCCCAAAAACAGGATTGACTGAGAAGGCTCCAGGGATGACTTCTCCCAGTTGATCAGCCACCCGAAATCCTCCAGGAGCTGAAGGGATAAATCGCGAGCCGTCACTGCCTCCTCCTTTGAGGATGCCACAATCAGAAGATCGTCCAGATAAGGAAGTATCATGATCCCTTGTCTCCGAAGCACTGCCATAAGAGGTGCCAGCACCTTTGTAAAAACTCGGGGTGCCGAAGCCAACCCGAAAGGGAGGGCCACAAACTGGTAATGGTCCTGACCTATGGCAAAGCGCAGAAAGCGCTGATGAGATCTTCCGATGGGAACGTGTAAATAGGCGTCGCGAATATCTATGGACACCAGAAAATTGTTCTGTGACAGGGCAGTCACCACTGAGCGAAGCGACTCCATGCGGAACTTTTGGGTGTAAACATGCCGATTTAACCTCTTGAGATCCAGAATGGGACGAAACTTTCCCTCCTTTTTGGGGACCACAAAGAGGTTGGAATAAAATCCCCTTCCCCGGTCTTCCGGAGGAACTGACACTACTACACCCTTCTGTAGTAAGGAATCGACTTCCTGCCGCAGAGCGGTCAATAAGTCGGGATCTGACGGAACGCGAGACTGACAGAATCTTTCTGGAGGGCGAGAGAGAAACTCTATGAAATAGCCTGCCGACATTATTCGTGTCACCCAGGAGTCTGAGACGCGGGAGACCCAAACTGCTTGAAACAGGAGCAGGCGCCTCCCCACTCGAGAATCCTCGAGTGAACTTCTGGCGTCAGTCCGTTTTGGCGGGCTTTTTGTCAGATTCCCGCTTGTCATTGCGCGGGTATTGTTTCCAAGAAGCGTTAGACTTTTGGGAAGACTTTTTCCCTGAAAAGGTGGGACGACCCGATCCCCAAGAAGAGTGACCGGCTCGCCCCCTGCCACGAAAAAACCGCCGGTTACCGTAGGAACCGGTCCTGCCAAAAGCAGCCGTAGCTGCCCTACGCTGAGGCAACGCTGACTCCTTAGCCTTGGCCTTAGCAATCAATTCCGTGAGGTCAGAGCCGAAAAGCTGACCACCTTTGTAAGGCAAAGATAGCAAACCTTGTTTGGAGACCGCATCTCCAGTCCACTGTTTAAGCCACAACGCTCTTCTAACAGTGATTGTAGAAGCCTGAGCTCTGGATATTAGAGAAGCCATATCCAAAAGAGCGTCACAGACATATTGGTCTGATTCTTCTATTAACTTAATGATCTCATCTATTGCCTGTAAAGACGACCCATCTTGCAGGGATATCCGCAGGTGAGCTGTCCAACCCATGGAAGCTCTAGAAGCACAATAGGAAGATAAAGCCACTCTAAAGGCCTGACCAGCAGCTTCATAGCCGGCCTTGGCTGCCATCTCTGACTTTTTGTCCAGCGCATCCTGCAAAGTAGCTTTCCCTTTGACGGGAAGCATAGTAGCTTTGTTAAGCTTAGATAAAGAAATATCCACCTCAGGGGACGGAATCCAGCTAGCAAATAGGTCTGCTGGACAAGGATACAAGGTTTCAAACAACCTTGTCCCCTGAAAACGCTTATCTGGACAAACGCGTTCCTTTTCTACTTTCTTAGAAAACTCACTCATAGCTGGCATCGCTAAACGTGATCTTTGCGACCCATGGTACCATCTGGGTATACCTTCATCATCATTCATCTCCTCAGGTACTTGCAGTACCTCTCGTATGGCCCTGACAAAAGCATCTACACGGCCCGACAAGGAAGCAGAGTGCTCCTGAAAATCCTCTCTGCCCGAATCAGAACATTCTCCCTCAGAAACTGAAGGAGAACTCCCCCTCGCAGACAAATCTGAGTCACTTAGTGGGGAGGGCATAGCAATCCTGGGACGCTTTTTGCTATGAGAAGGTCTAGAGGATACCCACTGACCCAAAAGGTCAGAAAGCCCACTAATAGCAGTAGCGAGCATATCAAACTTGGCATCATAGCGACCTCCAATAGCAGCGCTAGAAGGCGCAGAGGATTCCATCGTGTCAGAAACGCGGGGCTGGTCCTGGAGAGGACGAGGAAGACGATCAGCCTCCTGACTCAAATCTGACATGCCGGTTATTGAGATGGTATAGTGATGAGAATAACCAGAGCAGTGTGGTCTCACATGGTCTCACACAGTAGCAAAACGCTGAAGGGTTAACTTCTTTTAAAGCAAAAGAATACCCCAGCAGTGAAAAACGGCGCCCCCCCCCCCCCCCCCGCTGCAGACAGCTCACAGACCGTTACTGAGGGATACAATGTCCCAGTGATCAGAAAACTGCAGCGCTGCGCTAGAGAGCGCAAACAGCAAAAACAAATGCTGCGGGAGGCTAAAGGGTTAAGCTGCTACCTAAGCGATAGCAGCGACTCACCCGGCTGGCTTGGTGTTGTCTCAAATGCCTGTGTACAGAAACGGAGGAGAGGAGACCAGGAGAGCTGTAATGGCTGCCGCAGAGAGCAGGAAGAGAAGGAGCCAGTCACTTCCTGTAATCAGAAAGCCGGGAAAGCCCGAAGCCACGCCCCCTCTCTGCTCAGTCAAAAAAGTGCGGGAAATCTTTTGCACTCCTCTCCCTGTACACTGTAACGGCGCTGCAGCGCCGAAAACATATTAAATAAAAAATGGCTCTCTCCTTTTTTTTTTTTTTTTTTTTTTAAAATGCCCAATCATGAGAAAATAGTGGGAAACACCAATAACAGTCAGCGCTGTCACCGCAGACGCTGTAATCACTCGCACATATCAAAATATAATGCAGAGTACTCACCAGCCAAAAACGCCACAGGGACCCTCCACGGATATGTGACGCTGTGCCCATTGCTTCCCCATGAGGACAAGGAACGCAGTGACCCAGAACATGGTGTGCATCCTGTCAGGGATAGCCACCTCTTCCCCCCGGGCCGGCAAGAAAATGCAATGACCACCATTTAGGGAATACATTTCTGCCAGGGGAGAGGATGGGGTCCAGCAGCGCCGGTACCCCTGATCCTCTAGACATAAAGTCCAGGACCCTGTCCGAGTAAAATAATAAACTCTTCTGAGGTGATTTCTGAGGAGCTGCATTAGCAGCCGTCCTTCCTACTTGGACCTCAAGTCGAAACTGGAGTGTACGGCAGGAGGAGCCAGAGCCGGAGGGGCCGGACAACACCCATTTTTAGAACCTGAGGTTAGTCCTACTATCTGGCGCCGCCCTACCCAGAAGTAATGAAGTGTCCCCCTTGCTTCCATCTGCAGCTGAAATATCTCTGACAACTCTGACAACCTTTTTTCTTTCACAATATTTTTTCCCTTCTGTGAGTACCATACAATTTTCAATTTTTTTGGCCGGTGATACTGTTATGTTTCGGTAGCTGAGGAGTGCAGGTAAAAAGGCAATACACCAGAGCAGTTGGAATCTATGAGATTGCAGTACCCTGACTAACCACCACAACTAGAGGCAGCCGTGGAGCGTTCCTACGTTGGTCCTAGACGCCTCGTCACAGCCTGAGAAACTAACTACACCTAAAGATAGATATAGGAAAGCTATCTGCCCCGGAGCAGAACCCCAAAGATAATAGAAAGCCCCCAAACAAGTAATGGCGGTTAGACAAGATGAAATACAGACACAGACAGAAAATAGTATGAGCTAACGTTGGGGCCCAAACTAACTAAATAGAAAAGGATAGGAAGGGTACTTACTGCAATCCCAGAAAACCCTGAAAAGCACCAACTCTACTAATTTCAAAATACCTGAGATCACACGACCTCTTCCACCTAAATTAGTTCTCTGGTGTAACAAAATCAAAACAGCAGCCACTGAAAAAACTGGAAAAAGCAAAAGTACAAACATCAGTGGCTGAACTAAACTGAGAGGGCAAAAGCCCCCGGAGGGGACCCTGAAGGCCCCCACAGAAGTGCAGGACAAAATGCAAAAATATAGCACAAAAACAAAAAGAAGAAAATGTCTTATCTGTTAGCAGGAGATGCAGACACGACACAGCAGGCTACAAGGGAAACAGGAATGAAGGATTCAGACCAGAACAATTGATCACCGGCAACCCTGATGGGAAGGTGACTCCCTTATATAAGACCAGTCAGTAACACCTGATTCCCAGTCCTCACAATCTTCACTGGACAGACCAGCACCGCTTGTAACCACCAGAGGAAGCCTCTGCTCAGAACTCATCTCAAACCCATTCACAACAGGATCCCCAAATTACCTCCTTTTCGTTTTGGCGGTGAACGTGAGAAATTCAGGGGATTTATTAATCAATGCAATTTATTTTTCTCTGCACATGCTTCACAATTTCCCACTGAACGATCCAAAGTGCTTACTATAATCATGTTGCTTACCAATAAGGCTTTGATGTGGGCAAACCCTCTGATTGAGACTGAGGATGATTGTTTGAATCACCTTGATGCTTTTATTTCAGCCATGGGGCAGGTGTTTGATGACCCCAATCGAGGTGCAACAGCTGAAGCAGCCATGTTAACTTTGCGCCAAGGTAAGCGTTCAGTAGCCGAATATGCCCTGGATTTCAGGAGATGGGCTCTTGATACCACTTGGGACACTTCCGCTAAAAAATCTATTTTTCGGAAAGGGTTGTCTCCACTGATTAAGGATGAACTTGCTCGTGCCGACCCTCCCACTGCGTTAGGTGACTTTATTAACTATTGTATCCGTATTGATGCTCGTCTGACTGAACGCAGACAAGAGAGATGGTTCGAAAATAATCGCACTAACCTTTTACTGCCTCCCTCCTCAGCTAGGAAACCTTTGAGTAGGATCACAAGGGAACCAGAACCTGAACCCATGCAGGTGGACTCTTTACAAAGACGGGTTAGTGATGCACGCAAAGAACATCGTATAAAGGAAAATCTATGTTTCTACTGTGGTAAGTCAGGGCACTTCATTATAAACTGCCCCAGCCGTTCTCGTAAGACTACTGCAGCAGTCATTCACTGTGAGTGTTGCGAGAGGAGCTCTGTCATGTCCGAGCCTCAGGCTCCAGAGAGATCTGCTGCAAGAGATCTTGATTTCTCGGACTTAAACTCTGTTAGTTCTGGGGACGATGACGGTATAAACGCTGCAATTTTTCAAGTTTCCTCAGCGGTGTCCCAGCTGAGTTATAAAAGAAACAGTTCTCATTGCTTCCTTTCCATCAAACTCTGGGTGGACTCAGTCTGGGTGTCTAGCTCTGCTATGATCGACTCAGGAGCAAGTGAAATTTTATGGATATCTCCTTTGCTCTGAAACAGGGGATACGTTCAGTGAAGAAGGCTACTCCAGTACAGATGGAGACTGTGGATGGCTCTCTACTGACTTCTGGACCAGTGGATCAAGAAACAGAGCCTTTGAGGGTCCTTATGGGTAAAGATCATCAGGAGAAAATGTCTTTTTTGCTTATCTCTTCTCCCCACTTTCCCATTATTCTAGGGCTACCATGGCTGCAGGCGCAGAATCCTACGATTAACTGGGAGACCAAGGAATTACACTTTCCGGAGAAACAGAATGAGTCAAGGAGTTTCAGCTTGCTCTGTTCCTAAAGGAACCATGTCAGTCCCTGAACTACCAGCTGTATACCAGGACTATGTGGATTTATGTGACAAGAAGAACGCTGATCAGCTTCCTCCTCACCGTCCATATGATTGTCCAATTGAATTATTGCCTGGAGCCGAGATACCTTTTGGTAAGATCTACCCCCTAGCGGGGCCCGAGCTAAAAGCTTTGAAGGATTATATAGACGAAAATTTAGCCAAGGGCTTCATACGCCCCTCTTCATCTCCCGCAGGTGCACCCATCTTCTTTGTGAAGAAGAAAGATGGATCTCTGAGACCCTGCATAGACTATAGGGAACTCAATAAGGTTACTATTAGAAACCGTTATCCATTGCCTTTAATCCCTGAGTTGTTGGAGAGAGTGCGGCATGCCAAAATTTTCTCTAAACTGGATCTCCGTGGGGCCTATAACTTGGTCCGTATTAGACCTGGGGATGAATGGAAGACTGCTTTCAGGTCACGCTATGGACACTTTGAATATCTAGTTATGCCTTTTGGTCTGAGTACCGCCCCAGCCACTTTCCAACACTTCGTGAATGATATCTTCAGGGATCTCCTAGATACATTTGTGGTGATTTATCTGGATGATATTCTAATTTTTTCTAACTCCACAGAGGAACATCATGGACATGTGAGAATGGTCTTAGAACGCCTAAGACAAAACCATCTCTACATCAAACTTGAAAAATGTGAATTCCATAGGACCGAAATTCAATTTCTGGGGTATGTATTATCTACGCAAGGGATTAGTATGGATGGAAGCAAGACCCAAGCCATCAAGGATTGGCCAATTCCTAGAAATGTGAAGGAGGTGCAGCGTTTCATCGGGTTTGCCAACTTCTATAGACGTTTCATTAAGAATTTTTCTGAGGTAGTGTCACCTATCACCCAACTTACCCGGAAACAGTCTAGGTTCTCCTGGACCCCGCAAGCTCAGGAAGCATTTTCCTGTTTAAAGGATAAATTTACCACCGCACCTATCTTAGTACATCCCAACCCCGAGCTTGCCTTCATAATAGAGGTGGATGCTTCAGACTGTGCTGTTGGAGCTATACTCTCTCAGAGAACAGGTGAGAAGAATGTCTTGCATCCCTGTGCCTTCTTTTCCCAGCAGTTGTCTTCGGCTGAGAGGAACGATGTGGGCAATAGAGAATTGTTGGCCATTATTGCCGCCTTCAAGGAATGGAGACACCTTCTTCAGGGAGCTGCACAGCAAATAGTCGTCCTGACAGACCATCGTAACCTTGAATTTATCAGGTCGGCTAAGTGCCTGACTCCTCGCCAGGCTCGCTGGAATCTTTTCCTAAACCAATTTAATTTTGTCATTTCTTATAGACCAGGATCGCGCAATGGAAAGGCTGATGCACTCTCTAGGATTCATTCAGCAGAGACACGTCCACTTACTCCTCCTAAGACTATTCTTCCTGACTCTAGATTCCTGGGAGTGATTCATAATCAAGACCTACTTAAGGACATCAAGGAAGCATACCATGCGGATTCTTTGTTGGCTCAACCCCCAAGGGACGTAAGTCTTGTCTTTAAGAATGGTGTGTGGATTCAGGGACAACGTCTGTATATACCTGAAACAGTCAGATTGAGAGTATTGCAACTCATCCACGATTCCAAGATAGCCGGGCATATAGGGGAATTCTAAAGACACAAGAATTTCTTTCTCGTTTCTTTTGGTGGCCCACTTACAGGAAAGATGTCTTAAACTATGTCACTTCATGTGAAGTCTGTGCAAGATGCAAAACACCTCGCTCCTCACCAACTGGTCTGTTGCAACCTCTTCCCACCCCGTCCCGCCCGTGGGGATCCATTTCTATGGACTTCATTGTGGAGTTACCAACCTCTCAAGGGAAGAACACCATTCTAGTGGTGGTTGACCGTCTAACAAAGGCAGCTCATTTTATCCCTTGTGTCGGCTTACCCACTGCAAAACAGACATCAGACTTGATGATTAAGAATGTGTTTCGCTTACATGGAGTACCGGATGAGGTCATTTCGGATCGAGGGGTGCAATTCACTTCAAGGTTTTGGCAAAATTTCTGTGCAGCATTGGACATTAAAGTAAGCCTTTCTTCTGCTTTTCATCCCCAGACTAATGGACAGACAGAACGAACCAATCAGACCCTGGAGCAGTATCTCCGCTGTTTTATCTGCCACCTACAGGATGATTGGGTGGATCTACTTCCACTGGCTGAGTTCTCTTATAACAACTCTCAGAGCGCCTCCACTAAGCAGTCTCCTTTTTACTCCAATCTAGGTTATCATCCTAACATTCTTCCTCGATTTCCCATAGATACGCCCTTGCCGGCAGTGGCTGAAAGAATCACTTCTTTACAAAAGAATATGGATCTTCTAAAGGAAAATCTAGAATTGGCTCAGGAAAGGTACAAGAAAGCAGCAGATAAATTTCGTAAACCTGCACCAGCTTTCAAGGTAGGAGATTTGGTCTGGCTGTCAACCAGAAATCTTAAATTAAAGATTCCATCGTCTAAATTGGGACATAAGTACATTGGACCTTATAAGATCAATAAGATTATAAGTGCTGTTGCTTGTCGTCTTCAACTGCCCAGAACTATGAGAATCCACCCTGTCTTTCATGTATCCCTACTAAAGGCTGCAACACCCAATACGTTTCCTGGACGTTCTTCTCCTTGCCCTGACCCAGTGCTGGTCGATGGTCAGGAAGAATTTATGGTGGAAAGGATTCTAGATTCCAGGTTGTACAGAAATCAGTTGCAATATTTGATTAAATGGCAGGGCTACCCAGTGGAGGACAACTCATGGGAACCAGTCAATAATGTAAATGCTCCTCGCCTGCTCCGCCAGTTTCATCAGAGGTACCCTGACAAGCCTGGTCTGAGGTCATCCGGAGGTTGTCCCTAAGGGGGGAGTAATGTAAGGTTCTTTGTCTCTGTTGACATGTTCCTTGAAACTCAGTTTTCCGTCGGCCATTTTGCTTTCTGTCTTTCTGCAGCTCTTGCCCTCAGTTAATATGGAGTTTCCAGTTTTCATGTTCCCGCCCTGATTCTTCCCTCTTGCTTCTTAAGCAGCCTCAGCTGAACAATCAGTGCTCCTGAATCAAGCCTCAGTCAGTCTGTGACCTGACTTCTGGAAACCTTGGACTTGTACTCCAGCTATTCCCTACTGAGGAACCTTGGAACACTTTTGGACTCTGGAAACCTGCTGTTTGGTGAATCCATGTTTGCAGAGGAATTACGGTACAGAGAAGAGATCCTGAACCTGCTTTGGAGATTTATTGTAGTGCTTGAAGTTACTCTGGCCTGCTGTGTCTCCTGTCGCTGTTCCTGCAAACTGTGTGAACTTTTCAGCATGCTTGTATGAAGTAATACAAGTCATTTCATATCAACCTGTGTCTCCTGTGTTTTCCTCGCACCCAAGCACAAGACGCTATAGGAACTGTACACTATACATGACATAAGATGACGGTCATCCCTGTCAGTGGAGAGTCGTTTTCGCCCTCGGCCGGTCTGTAGCTTTGTTGTCCCAATGTTTGCTGCTTGACCTTGTTGTAATGGAGTGCCATCTTAGAAATTTTAAGGATGGAGGCAACATGACGCTCACTGTATCCCTCTGCTAGTAAAGCCAGAATTCAGCCCTTCTTTTCCTCACTCAAGACTTTTCTTCTCAACTCCTTTGGCATGGTTAAAAGTTATTTTTTCATTCCTATTACTTTTGGGATATTCCTAGCACTTGTTTTGCCATCCAGCTTGTTCTATTGCAAGAGGATTGTGAACACCACAGCAGTGTTTTATACTTTCCTTTGTTAAATAAGATTTGGTTCAGGTGATCACCTAATCAAAAGCACATTAAGTAGAATGAGGTGAACTCTGGCTGGAATTCAACTGACTCTGGAATGGAATGGCTGTCAGATAAAACTGTGCAGTGATCTCTTCATTTTTGCCAGAGCCATATACTTTGAAGATCTGGGATGAGCCGGCTGGGGATTATAGCAGGAGACCAGACTAGTCCGGTGTCACCAATCTTTAAAACGCGACCTCTCCCACGCAGCCGCTCCACTCTTTCCGGGCCCAGCTACAGTTGATTGATGGGACTCTCCCTTGAGTGTATATAGGAAGAGACCTCTCTGACCTTTCCTGGCACCTGAGCACGGCAGTACTCTGCTCTTCCCTCAACAGGGCAGAACAGTGCGCGTGCGCAGGGGCCACGACGGGAAGAAGAGGACGTCTTCGCTACAAGATGGGAGGCGCCGGACCGGACCCGGACCGCCCCTGGGTGAGTATAATCTAACTCGCTTTTCTTCTCTTTCAGGTCAGATCGGGGGCTTATCTACAGAATGCTGTAGATAAGTCCCTGATGGCGGTGGCCGCAGCTTATAGTCGAAAAATGGGGTGACAAATTCCCATTAAGACAAGCAAAGTTTTCTCCCATCTTAATAAGAAGTTCACGGACGTAAAATGAGCCAGATTTATAGGGGGCTCACGCCTCTTAATAAATACGGAACAGCACTTGATGAGCATGCACCTGAAAGCCTGATCTGGCTGGCGTATCTGTGCAGTATAATGTATGCCACTTTCTTCCGTTAATCACGGTACACGTGGTGCCCTGCTCCTACAGCAAATCTCCAACCACATTTCAGGAACATTGTAAAATACTATGTGACGGTATTTGGTTATTATTACATGGACGCTGTGCGGTACTATTATTTGTGCATTATGTTTAAGTATTATTTGTATAATATTACATAAGCACCATATGGGTGTACTATTTAGGCATTAGTTTTAGATTACTCTATGGTATTATTTAGACATTATTTGTCCATTGTATATCAGTATTATTTGGGCATTATACCATGGGTGCGAAGTGGTGGTATTAATTGTGCATGTGTACCAGTATTATTTGAGTAATATTACATGTGTCCTATATGGGTGTACTATTTGGGAAGGAGTTTGCGGTCACTGTACAGTGGTATTGTTTAGGTATTATTTGAGCATGAATATCAGTATTATTTGGATACTGATACATGGGCACTATATGGTTGTACTATTTGGGCATTACTATATGGGTGCGGTACAGTGGTATTACATGGGAACTATATGGGTGTATTATTTGGGCATTATTATATGGGTGCAGAATGGTGGTATTACATGGGCACTATATGGGAGTATTATTTGAGCATCTATTTATATAATCGTCTTATCCTGTCAGTCTGTCCAGGAAATCCCGCGTCGCTGATTGGTCCGGCCGCGGCCAATCAGCGACGCAGGGTTAACTCTGCCCATGTGGTCATGTGACTCACCAACTGCCCATGATGTACTGAACATTTTTGTCAGTTACAGTGTCTGATGTACTTCTGTCACGTTTACTGAACACGGGTAATACACAGTGACATGAGGTAATACACAGGTGACATGAGGTAATACATAAGTAACATAAGGTAATACACAGTAAAATGAGGTAATATACAGTAACATGAGGTAATACACAGTAATATGAAGTAATACACAGGTAACATGAGGTAATATGAGGTAATATACGGTAACATGAGGTAATACACAGCAATATGAGGTAATACACAGTGACATGAGGTAATACACAGGTGACATGAGGTAATACATAAGTAACATAAGGTAATACACAGTAAAATGAGGTAATATACAGTAACATGAGGTAATACACAGTAATATGAGGTAATACACAGGTAATATACGGTAATATGAGGTAATATACGGTAACATGAGGTAATACAATTATATGAGGTAATACACAGTGACATGAGGTAATACACAGTAACATCAGCGACGCAGGGCTAACTCTGCCCATGTGGTCATGTGACTCACCAACTGCCCATGATGTACTGAACATGTTTTGTCAGTCACAGTGTCTGCTGTACTTCTGTCACGTTTACTGAACACGGGTAATACACAGTGACATGAGGTTATACACAGGTGACATGAGGTAATACATAAGTAACATAAGGTAATATACAGTAACATGAGGTAATACACAGTAATATGAGTTAAAACACAGTAATATGAGGTAATACACAGGTAACATGAGGTAATATACGGTAACATGAGGTAATACACAGTAATATGAGTGTGAGACAGTGAAGGGGTGTGTGCTGGACGGCGTGTATATCTCCCCCAGGTTTCTTAGCTGGGGCGCATAAAATAGGTTGTCAGTGCGGTGTTCATTCCATTCCTATCTGGGACAGGTTTTCAGTGCAACCCGGAGTGAACACAGCTGCTTAATTAGGCAGCCATAAGTACCTGCTTGAGAAGTTCAGAGGGGGCTCTATCTCTCAGTCTGGATCTGACTTCAGACGCCATTGGAGCCTCATGTGAGCTGCACGCTGGTAACTACTGAACATATGTGTTGTTTTGGGCACAGGCTATTAGAGTCTGGACCCGGATAGAAAGGGTAATCTATCTAAGTGTAATTAGTGGCGGGACACGCCTAGGCTTTATGTTTATGATTTTGTTTTAATTTATGTTCTGTTTGCTGTGGACTTTAATAAAACTGGTTGCGGCCAGTTTTTAACAGAACCACTGTCTGTGAATGGTCTCTTTATGCCACTCCGTCTCCCCAAGACGGCGATCCCAGAGCTAAATCCCCTGAAAAGCTTACAATTGGTGCTTGAATGCTGGGGCAGCACAGTGGCTGAAGACTTTGAAAAAAAAAAAAAAAAAAAAAAAAGGTGTCTGCACCGCAAAACTGAACTTATTGTGGAGAAGACTGTGAAGTGTATATGTCTTGGGTGAAGGCTGTCAGCCAGCCCAAGATGTCCGGCAGTATGGAGGAGCTCGTTAAGCAGCTGGCCCAGAACCAGCAGGCCATGCAGCAGCAACATCAGCAGGCCATGCAGCAACATCAGCAGGCCATGCAGCAACAACAGCAGGCCATGCAGCAACAACACCTAGAGGCCCAGCGGAGCCAGCAGCAACAGCAGGAAACCAACCGGTTGTTACTGGAGCAGGTTGCAGCACTAAAAAAAACTCCTAGCACCTCGTCCCCGAATGAAGACGCCGGGTTACCGGCATTATCCGCTGTAAAGAAGGCGGTAAAACAGACTCTGCAGAAGATGACGCCTCATGACGATGTGGAGGCATATCTGGCTATATTTGAGAGACTGGCAGAGAAGGAGAATCTGCCACAATCTGAATGGGCTATGGTGGTCGCGCCCTATCTGACTGGGGAACCCCAAAAAGCCTATTTTGATCTCAGCGAGCAGGACAGCAAAAACTATACTAAGTTGAAAGCGGAGATTCTTGCCCGCCTGGGTGTGACGAGGGCAGTCCGTGCCAGGAGAGTCCATAACTGGAGATACAGGCGAGACAAGCCTGCTCGCTCACAAATGTATGACTTGATTTCTTTGGTAAAAAAGTGGTTGGAACCTGACGTCAGCACCCCTGCCCAAATGGTTGAAAAGGTGGTGCTGGACCGGTACATCTGGGCCCTTCCCCCTGAGGTCCAGCTCTGGGTCGGACAGGGAGACCCCAAAGATGCCGATCAACTGGTCAGCCTAATAGAAAGGTATTTCGCCACCAAAGACTATCTACGTGACCAGCCGTCCGAGCGATCATCAGTTCGGAATACCCGGCCTCCGTCATCTTCCGGTAAGAGGGTTCCAGCTGTGGGGGCAAGGGGGCTGTTGATAGTCCGGGTCAGCCCCGAGGGGACATGTATGAGCGGAAGGGTGATACTTACCTACCAGGAGAACCCAGACCTAGGAAGGTCTCCCCGTCTGAACACCCTGACCTGAGACAGTGTTGGAGATGCCGTGAACAAGGTCATATTTCAGCCAATTGTCCACTAGTGGGGGAACCTATGGACTGTGACGCTGGACAGTCTCTCTCGTTCCTCGCCGAGCCCGTGTGCGTGGCCACCCTAGTCGAGGAGACTGGCCCACAGCTGTGTCAGGTCGTGATAAATGGGTGCCCAGTACAGGCCCTACTCGACTCAGGAAGTCGAGTGACTCTAATACATGCTAGTCTGGCTGATGGGAACTTCGTCACAGATAGGTACCTAAGCGTTGTGTGCATACATGGAGACGTCAAAGTCTACCCAGTAACCTCCTCAGACTTCGTCACAAAACTCGGGGAGATCTCATATGAAGTGGGGGTAGTGAAGAACTTGATGCATCCCGCCATATTGGGTCGTGACTTTCCCCTGTTTTGGGGTCTTTGGAAAAAAAATGTTTCTGCTGGACAGTGTGATGAAGCTCCTACTGAGGGTGCGCAGTCCCGAGGGGTGGAACACAAGGCTAGTGGGCCGTTAAACTTATGTGATGACCATGATAATGATGATGATCATGATAATGATGATGACCATGATAATGATGCTGATGCTGATAGTAATCATGATAATGATATTGATAATGATGATGACTGTAAAAAAAATGATGAATTTCCATTTCAGGTGATGTTGGGGGAGGGGGAGGATGTTTCTCTAGAACAGAATGTCCCTGACCTACCGGTGTCCCGTGGCAATTTTGGGAGTGAGCAATTGCAAGACCCCACTCTTAAACATGCCAGGGAGAATATAACTGTTCTGAATGAGATCCCACAAGAGCCCGGCTCTGATGAAAAATTTCCCCATTTTGCCATGAACAATGACCTGCTGTATAGGGTCACTAAAGTAAAGGGAGAGGCCGTGAGTCAGCTCCTGGTACCTAAGTCATATAGAAGTATGGTGTTAGGTTTGTCCCATAACCACGTGCTGGGTGGGCACCTGGGGATGGACAAAACCCAGGAAAGAATTCTTCAGAGGTTTTACTGGCCCGGGGTTTATCGAGATGTGGAGGATTATTGTAAAACCTGCCCCTCGTGTCAGATAAATGCTCCGGTGTCTCACTTCCGGAGTCCATTAATCCCGCTGCCGGTTATAGAAATCCCCTTTGAAAGGGTAGCAATGGACTTGGTAGGTCCTATTGTAAAATCAGCCAGGGGACACCAATACATCTTAGTTGTCCTTGATTATGCAACCCGGTACCCCGAGGCGGTCCCTTTAAGAAATATGGCATCTAAAAATATTGCACGGGAACTGTTTCATATGTTTTCCAGGACAGGAATTCCTAAAGAGATCCTCACGGACCAAGGCACACCTTTTATGTCCAAAGTGATGAAGGAACTGTGTAAGTTGCTTAAAATCTCGCACATTCGGACATCTGTGTATCACCCCCAGACGGATGGTTGGTTGAACGTTTTAATAAAACATTAAAACATATGTTAAAGAAAGCAGTAGAGAAAGATGGGAGGGACTGGGACTACCGGTTACCCTACTTATTGTTTTCGGTCAGAGAGGTTCCCCAGGCCTCTACGGGATTTTCTCCCTTTGAGTTGGTGTATGGTCGGCATCCGCGGGGCTTGCTGGACATAGCATTTCTGTCCTTGAAAATGGCTTTGTGTCAAAGACCAGTTCTGGTCACCCCTAATTTCAGGGAAGAGTTTCTTGTTCAAACTGATGCCTCTAAGGTGGGGTTAGGGGCGGTGTTATCACAGGTCGTGAAGGGTGAAGAACACCCAGTCCTGTATCTAAGTCGAAAAATGACACCGGCTGAACAAAATTATGCCATTGTGGAGCGAGAGTGCCTCGCAATCAAATGGGCGCTGGACTCCCTACGGTATTACCTCTTGGGTAGGAGATTTAAATTGCAATCAGACCATGCTCCTCTGACATGGATGAAGCAGAACAAGGAAAGGAATGCCAGGGTGACAAGGTGGTTCCTTTCACTTCAAGAGTTCAATTTCTCGGTTGAGCATAGACCTGGGAAATTACAGGGTAATGCTGATGCCTTGTCCAGAGTTCACTGTCTCTTCGGAATTTCTGACCAGTCCTCCGGTCTGGAGAAGAGGGGGGGGATATGTGAGACAGTGAAGGGGTGTGTGCTGGACGGCGTGTATATCTCCCCCAGGTTTCTTAGCTGGGGCGCATAAAATAGGTTGTCAGTGCGGTGTTCATTCCATTCCTATCTGGGACAGGTTTTCAGTGCAACCCGGAGTGAACACAGCTGCTTAATTAGGCAGCCATAAGTACCTGCTTGAGAAGTTCAGAGGGGGCTCTATCTCTCAGTCTGGATCTGACTTCAGACACCATTGGAGCCTCATGTGAGCTGCACGCTGGTAACTACTGAACATATGTGTTGTTTTGGGCACAGGCTATTAGAGTCTGGACCCGGATAGAAAGGGTAATCTATCTAAGTGTAATTAGTGGCGGGACACGCCTAGGCTTTATGTTTATGATTTTGTTTTAATTTATGTTCTGTTTGCTGTGGACTTTAATAAAACTGGTTGCGGCCAGTTTTTAACAGAACCACTGTCTGTGAATGGTCTCTTTATGCCACTCTGTCTCCCCAAGACGGCGATCCCAGAGCTAAATCCCCTGAAAAGCTTACAATGAGGTAATACACAGTAACATGAGGTAATACAGTGACATGAGGTAATACACAGGTAACATGAGGTAATATACAGTAACATGTGGTAATATACAGTAACATGAGGTAATACACAGTAAAATGAGGTAATATACAGTAAATATATGAAGAGGTAATACACAGTGACATGGGGTAATACACAGTAACATCTATCTAATGTATATAATCGTCTTATCCCTTCTGTCTGTCTGTCTTTCTGTCCAGGAAATCCAGGGGGAGCGCAGCTGATCACATCACTGACCGCTCCTGGCACATTAACCCCTGGCACACCGCGATCAAACATGACACAGGGGAGCATCGCGCAGGGAGGGGCTCCCTGCGTGCTCCCGAGACCTCAGAACAGCGCGATGTGATCGCGCCGTTCTGAGGCCTTCATCCCTGCAAGGCCCCGGAACCAAGATGGCCGCCTGGTCCTGCAGGGAGGCGGCTTCCTCAGTGCCTGCTGAGGAAGCCTGCAGCACTGCCAGTGAGATCGCTGGTCTCACAGAGTGCTGTACTGTAATGTCCCACCCTGGGACAAAGTAAAAAAGTTAAAAAAATAAAAATAACAAGTGTAAAAAAAAATTCCAAAATAAAGGAAAAAAAAAAAGAAACCCCAATAATTTAATTTCTTCCTGTAAATAAAAAAAACAAAACAATAAAAGTACACATATTTGGTATCGCCGCGTCCGTAACAACCCGCACTATAGAACTGTCCCACTAGTTAACCCCTTTAGTGAACCCATTAAAAAAAATAAAAAAACAAAGCAAAAAATCAATGCATTATCATCATACCGCCGAACAAAAAGTGGAATAACACGCGATCAAAAAGACTGATATAAATAAACATGGTACCGCTGAAAACGACATCTTGTCCCGCAAGAAACGAGCCACCATACAGCATCATCAGCGAAAAAATAAAAAAGTTATAGCTCGCAGAATAAAGCGATGCAAAAATAATTATTTTTTATATAAAATTGTCTTTATTGTATAAAAGCGCCAAAACATAAAAAAATGATATAAATGAGGTAACCGTACTAACCTGAAGAATAAAACTGCTTTATCAATTAAACCACACGCGGTACGGTATAAACGCCTCCCCCAAAAGAAATTAATGAATTGCTGATTTTTGTTCATTCTAACTTCCCAAAAATCGAAATAAAAAGCGATCAAAAAATGTCACGTGCTCAAAAATGGTACCAATAAAAACGTCAACTCGTACCGCAAAAAATAAGACCTCACATGACTCTGTGGGCCACAATATGCAACAATTTTTTGCAATAAAAAGAGTCTTTTAGCGTGTGACAGCTGCCAATCATAAAAACCCGCTATAAATAGTAAATCAAACCCCCCTTTATCACCCCCTTAGTTAGGGAAAAATAATAAAATTAAAAAATTTATTTATTTCCATTTTCCAATTAGGGTTAGGGTTGCGGCTAAAGTTAGGGTTAGAGTTGGTGCTAAAGTTAGGATTAGGGCTATAGGGTTAGGGGTGTGTTAGGGTTAGGTTTGTGGTTAGGGTTATGGCTAGGGATGGGACTAGGGTTAGGGGTGTGTTGGGATTAGGGTTAGAGTTAGAATTGGGGGGTTTCCACTGTTTAGGCACATCAGGGGCTCTCCAAATGTGACATGGCATCTGATCTAAATTCCAGCCAATTCTGCGTTGAAAAAGTCAAACGGTGCTCCTTCCCTTCTGAGCTCTGCCATGCGCCCAAACAGTAGTTTACCCCCACATATGGGGTATCAGCATACTCAGGACAAATTGCACAATAACTCTTGGGGTCCAATTTCTTCTGTTACCCTTGGTAAAATAAAAAATTGGGGGCGAAAATATAATTTTTGTAAAAAAAAATGATTTTTTTGTTTTTACGGCTGTACGTTATAAACTTCTGTGAAGCACTTGGGGCTTCATAGCGCTCACCACACATCTAGATAAGTTCCTTGTGGGGTCTATTTCCAAAATGGGGTCACTTGTGGGCGGTTTCCACTGTTTAGGCACATCAGGGGCTCTACAAATGTAACATGACGCCCGCAGACCATTCCATCAAAGTCTGCAATCCAAAACGTCACTACTTCGCTTCCGAGCCCCGACGTGTGCCCATACAGTAGTTTTCTCCCACATATTGGGTATCAGCGTACTCAGGACAAATTGGACAACTTTTGGGGTCCAATTTCTCCTGCTACCCTTGTGAAAATAAATTATTGGGGGCAAAAAAAATCATTTTTGTAAAAAAAAAAGATTTTTTATTTTTACGGCTGTACGTTATAAACTTCTGTGAAGCACTTCTGGGTTCAAAGTGCTCACCACACATCTAGATAAGTTCCTTGGGGGGTCTATTTTCCAAAATGGGGTCACTTGTGGGGGGTTCCACTGTTTAGGCACATCAGGGGCTCTTCAAATGCGACGTGACGCCCGCAGACCATGCCATCAAAGTCTGCAATCCAAAACGTCACTACTTCCCTTCCGAGCCCCAACGTGTGCCCATACAGTAGTTTTCTCCCACATATTGGGTATCAGCGTACTCAGGACAAATTGGACAACAACTTTTGGGGTCCAATTTCTCCTGTTACCTTTGTGAAAATAAAATATTGGGGTGAAAATATCATTTTTGTAAAAAAAAAAAAAAGATTTTTTATTTTTACGGCTGTACGTTATAAACTTCAGTGAAGCACTTTGGGGTTCAAAGTGCTCACCACACATCTAGATAAGTTCCTTGGGGGGGGTCTATTTTCCAAAATGCGGTCACTTGTGGGGGGTTTCTACTGTTTAGGCACATCAGGGGCTCTCCAAATGTGATATGACTCCCGCAGACCATTCCATCAAAGTCTGCAATCCAAAACGTCACTACTTCCATTCCGAGCCCTGACGTGTGCCCATACAGTAGTTTTCTCCCACATATGGGGTATCAGCGTACTCAGGACAAATTGGACAACAACTTTTGGGGTCCAATTTCTCCTGTTACCCTTGGGAAAATAAAAAGTTGGGGACTAAAAGATCATGTTTGTGGAAAAAAATATTTTTTTATTTTCATGCTCGGGCGTTATAAACTTTAGTGAAACACCTGGGGGTTCAAAGTTCTCACCACACATCTAGATAAGTTCCTTGATGGGTCTAGTTTCCAAAATGGTGTCATTTGTGGGGGGTTTCCACTGTTTAAGCAGATCAGGAGTTCTCCAAACACGACATGGCATCCAGCCAATTCTGCGTTGAAAAAGTAAAACGGCGCTCCTTCCCTTCCAAACTCTGCCATGCACCCAAACAGTGGTTTACCCCCACATATGGGGTATCAGCGTACCCAGGACAAATTGCACAATAACTTTTGAGGTCTTGTTACCCTTGGGAAAATAAAAATTGGGGTGAAAGGATCATTTTTGTGGAAAAAATATGATTTTTTAATTTTACGGCTCTACGTTATAAACTTGTGTAAAGCACTTGGGGGTTCAAATTGCTCACCACAGATCTAGATAAGTTCCTTAGGGGGTCTAGTTTCCAAAATGGGGTCACTTGTTGGGGGTTTCCACTGTTTAGGCACATCAGGGGCTCTCCAAATGCAACATGGCGTCCAATCTCAATTCCAGCCAATTTTGGTTGGAAAAAGTCAAATGGTGCTCCTTCCATTCCGAGCTCTGCCGTGCGCCCAAACATTGGTTCCCCCCCACATATGTGGTATCAGCGTACTCAGGACAAATTGGACAACAACTTTTGTGGTCCAATTTCTCCTGTTACCCTTGGGAAAATAAAAAATTGGTGACTAAGAGATCATTTTTGTGGGAAAAAAATAGGATTTTTTATTTTCATGCCCGGGCATTATAAACTTACAGTATGTGAAGCACTTGGGGGTTCAAAGTGCTCACCAAAGATCTAGATAAGTTCCTTAGGGGGTCTAGCTTCCAAAATGGGGTCACTTGTGGGGGATTTCCACTGTTTAGGCACATCTGGGGCACTGCAAACGGAACATGACCCCCATCAACGTGTGAATTCCAAAACGTTATTACTTCCTTTCCAAGCCCTGCCGTGCACCCAAACAGTCCCCACCCACCCCCACATATTTGGTATCAGCTTACTCAGGACAAATTGGACAACTTTTGGGGTCCAATTTCCTTGGGAAAAATCTAAAATTTGGAACTAAAAAATCATTTTTGTGGAAAATTGTTTTGTTTTTTTTTTCACACCCAGGCATTATAAACTTTTGTGAAACACTTGGGGGTTCAAAGTGCTCACAACAGATCTGGAGAAGTTCCATAGGGGGTCTAGTTTCCAAAATGGTGTTACTTGTGGGGGTGTTTCCACTGTTTAGGCGCATCAGGGGCTCTCCAAACGCGACATGGCGTCCAATCTCAATTCCAGCCAATTTTGGTTTGAAAAAGTCAAACTACGCTCCTTCCCTTACGAGCTCTGCCGTGCGCACAAACAGTGGTTTTCCCCCACATATGGGGTATTGGCGTACTCAGGAGAAATTGCACAACAACTTTATCTGTTCATTTTCTTCTTTTACCCTTGTGAAAATAAAAAAGTTGGTAAAAGATCATTTTTGTGACTAAAAAGTTAAATATTAATTTTTTCCTTCCACGTTGCTTCAGCTCCTGTGAAGCACCTGAAGGGTTAATAAACTTATTGAATGTGGTTTTGAGTACCTTGAGGGGTGCAGTTTTTAGAATGGTGTCACTTGTGGGTATTTTCTGCCATATAGACCCCTCAAAGTGACTTCAAATGTGAGGTGGTCCCTAAAAAAAATGGCTTTGTAAATTTTGTTGTAAAAATGAGAAATCGCTGGTCAACTTTTAACCCTTATAATTTCCTAACAAAAAAAAATTTTGGTTCCAAAATTGTGCGGATGTAAAGTAGACATGTGGGAAATGTTATTTATTAACTATTTTGTGTGACATATTTCTCTGTTTTGAGAATAAAAATTAAGTTTGAAAATTGCACAATTTTCAAAATTTTCACCATATTTACGTTTTTTTTAAAAATAAACGCAAGTTATATCGAATAAATTTTACCATCAAAGTGAAGTACAATATGTCAAGAGAAAACAATCTCAGAATCGTGAAGATCCGTTGAAGCGTTCCAGAGTTATAACCTCATAAAGAGACAGTGGTCAGAATTGTAAAAATTGGCGCAGTCATTAACGTGCCAACCACCCTTGGGGGTTAAGGGGTTAAATTTGGCGCCAAAATCGCTGATTGGTCGCGGGCGGTGGCCGCGACCAATCAGCAGAGAGGTGTTTAAGTTTGGCGCCAATATCGCTGATTGGTCGCTAATGATAATGTATATATTTTACCCGAAAAATCCTGTGTATTCATTGCATTATTCTTAAATCTTCATAAATAAACTACATACATATTCTAGAATACCCGATGCGTTAGAATCGGGTCACCATCTAGTTGTTATATAGGTGCAGTATGGTGGTATTACATGGGCACTATATGGGAGTATTATTTGAGCATTGTTATATGGGTGCAGTATTGTGGTATTACAGGGGTACTATATGGGAGTATTATATGGGTGTAGTACGGTGGTATTACATGGTCACTATATGGAAGTATTATTTGAGCATTGTTATATGGGTGCAGTATGGTGGTATTACAGGGGCACTATATAGGTGCAGTACAGTGGTATTTCATGGGCACTATATAGGAGTAATATTTGAGCATTGTTATATGGGTGTGGTATAGTAGTATTACATGTACACTATATGGATGCACAATTTGGGCATTATTATATGGGTGCGGTACAGTGGTATTATTTGGGCATTATTATATGGGTGCAGTATGGTGGTATTACAGGGGCACTATATGGGAGTATTATTTGAGCATTGTTATATAGGTGTAGTATGGTGGTATTACATGGGCACTATATGGGAGTGTGAGGTCGGGACCGCCACCATCTTAGATAGGGCCTGTACCAGCCTCCATTTTGTCAGTTCACAGAGCCACAGATTGCTAACTACACAGGGCCTATTAGCATATCCAGTACGACCGGTTTTGATGTCCACTATGAATCAAAAGGGCTTTAATATGCTAATTGGTTTAGGCCAGTGTCTGAATGGGATGGTCATTGGTATGTTGAATGGCTCGGACTCAGGCCAGTGTTTCCTGCTCCATATGAATTGCAGGCCAGTTAATATGCGTGCTTCAAAGCAAAGGGGAAGGGCCTAGCAGGTTTAAGAGCTGTAGCCAGGAACAGGCTGCTCTGAATCCATTTTACACACAGAAGCCAAGAAGATGGTCTAGTAAGGGCCAAAAGAAAAAGGATTTGTCTTGCCAAGGGAGCAGCCGCACATGCTTTGGGGACTGTCCAGCAACTGAAGACTGTTACCTGGGGATCGCAGAGCTCCTTGCCTCCCCATGACCATACAACCCGGTAATATTGATCTATAGCTTATACCTTTAAACCTTGTACATTATCGTTGTATTTTTTCTCTGACTGCAAATCCATTGTAATTACGTTGTATAGCTTTACTGTATATTTCTGTAATTATCTAGTGCGCCCTTAAGGCGATTAAACCATAAAATTAATCTGGGGCTGATGCTTTTACTCTGATCACGAATCTTAGAATACCCAATGGGTAACAGGACACCCTCCCCGGCGGCCATTTGCTCTAGGTGCAGTTCCCTTACTGACCTGAGAGACAAAGGGGGCGCCGGAGAGCTGTACCTGTGGAGTTACGTCCCATTGGTGACGTGGGAGGAAGGGGGTCGTCCCTCACATTTGGTAGCGGCGGTGGGATCAGAAGCTGTGATACCCGGGCTACCGTGTGGCGGTCGGCTTAGTTCCTCACAGGGAGTATTATTTGAGCATTGTTATATGGGTGTAGTATGGCGGTATTACATGGGCACTAAATGGGAGTAATATTTGAGCATTGTTATATAGGTGTAGTATGGTGGTATTACATGGGCACTATATGGGAATATTATTTGAGCATTGTTATATGGGTGCAGTATGGTGGTATTGCAGGGGTACTATATGGGAGTATTATATGGGTGTGGTACGGTGGTATTACATGGGCACTATATGGGAGTATTATTTGAGCATTGTTATATGGGTGCAGTATGGTGGTATTACAGGGGCACTATATGGGAGTATTATTTGAGCATTGTTATATGGGTGCAGTATGGTGGTATTACAGGGGCACTATATGGGAGTATTATTTGAGCATTGTTATATAGGTGAAGTATGGTGGTATTACAGGGGCACTATATGGGAGTAATATTTAAGCATTGTTATATAGGTGTAGTATGGTGGTATTACATGGGCACTATATGGGAATATTATTTGAGCATTGTTATATGGGTGCAGTATGGTGGTATTACAGGGGTACTATATGGGAGTATTATATGGGTGTGGTACGGTGGTATTACATGGGCACTATATGGGAGTAATATTTGAGCATTGTTATATGGGTGTAGTATGGCGGTATTACATGGGCACTAAATGGGTGCATTACAGTGGTATTTCATGTGCACTATATAGGAGTAATATTTGAGCATTGTTACATGGGTGCAGTATGGTGGTATTACAGGGGTACTATATGGGAGTATTATATGGGTGTGGTACGGTGGTATTACATGGGCACTATATGGGAGTAATATTTGAGCATTGTTATATGGGTGTAGTATGGCGGTATTACATGGGCACTAAATGGGTGCATTACAGTGGTATTTCATGTGCACTATATAGGAGTAATATTTGAGCATTGTTATATGGGTGCAGTATGGTGGTATTACAGGGGTACTATATGGGAGTATTATATGGGTGTGGTACGGTGGTATTACATGGGCACTATATGGGAGTAATATTTGAGCATTGTTATATGGGTGTAGTATGGCGGTATTACATGGGCACTAAATGGGTGCATTACAGTGGTATTTCATGGGCACTATATGGGAGTATTATTTGAGCATTGTTATATGGGTGCAGTATGGTGGTATTACAAGAGCACTATATGGGAGTATTATTTGAGCATTGTTATATAGGTGCAGTATGGTGGTATTACAGGGGCACTATATGGGAGTAATATTTGAGCATTGTTATATAGGTGTAGTATGGTGGTATTACATGGGCACTATATGGGAATATTATTTGAGCATTGTTATATGGGTGCAGTATGGTGGTATTACAGGGGTACTATTGGGAGTATTATATGGGTGTGGTACGGTGGTATTACATGGGCACTATATGGGAGTAATATTTGAGCATTGTTATATGGGTGTAGTATGGCGGTATTACATGGGCACTAAATGGGTGCATTACAGTGGTATTTCATGTGCACTATATAGGAGTAATATTTGAGCATTGTTATATGGGTGCAGTATGGTGGTATTACAGGGGCACTATATGGGAGTATTATTTGAGCATCGTTATATGGGTGCAGTATGGTGGTATTACAGGGGCACTATATGGGAGTATTATTTGAGCATTGTTATATGGGTGCAGTATGGTGGTATTACAGGGGTACTATATGGAGTAATATATGGGTGTGGAACGGTGGTATTACAGGGGCACTATATGTAATATTTGAGCATTGTTATATGGGTGCAGTATGGCGGTATTACATGGGCACTAAATGGGTGCATTACAGTGGTATTTCATGGGCACTATATAGGAGTAATATTTGAGCATTGTTATAAGGGTGCGGTATAGTAGTATTACATGTGCACCATATGGATGCACTATTTTGGCATTATTATATGGGTGCGGTACAGTGGTATTATTTGGGCATTATTATATGGGTGCAGTATGGTGGTATTACAGGGGCACTACATGGGAGTCTTATATGGGTGTGGTACGGTGGTATTACATGGGCACTATATGGGAGTAATATTTGAGCATTGTTATATGGGTGCAGTATGGTGGTATTACAGGGGAACTATATGGGAGTATTATTTGAGCATTGTTATATAGGTGCAGTATGGTGGTATTACAGGAGCACTATAAGGGAGTAATATTTGAGCATTGTTATATCTGTGCAGTATGGCGGTATTACATGGGCACTATATGGGTGCAGTACAGTGGTATTTCATGGGCACTATATAGGAGTAATATTTGAGCATCGTTATACGGGTGCGGTATAGTAGTATGACATGTGCACTATATGGATGCACTATTTGGGCAGTAATTTGAGGCCACTGTATTATTTGGGTAGCACTATGTGGGCTTATTCTGGCAGTATTAACCATTATAAAACATGGCGGACCCCCTCACATTATGCCCAGGGGTCTCCACCGGCCTCACAGACACTACACCTTCCAGCATGAATGACCCATCTTGAATCTGTTCTGTTCATTCTCTGGAATGAGATTCCGCTGAAGCCATTGTGGGGAAAGCTGACAATAAACACCACCAGACAAGGCGCGCAGCCTCCGCAGGTGTCAGCCAGGCTGTCCAGGCCCCTGATTGGTTGGTTGTATACCAGAGATGCCATCCCTTTAAGTATTCAGAGCAGATTTGCCATTCAGGTGCTCGGGGAAGCTGGGTGACACCTCCTGTGAGGGCGGCCATATTGCTTTCACACAGCTTTTCCAGAAGCAGAAATAGCAAAGCATAGAACTCTAGAAGGTGCAGGGACGTAAATGAATCTTAACGCTTATGTCACTGCTTATCTCGCGATACAACCTCTGACGACACAAGTCGCGGCTGGACTCGAAGACTCCGACTATTCCGACGACAGAACGGCGCCGGCCTGATGGGAGAACATGAGGAACTGAATCTACCAATCAGATGCGGTATTAGCAACCAATCAGCTACGGCAAGCATCAACTGCTGGCCAATGAGAGGCGCGTCTTCGCTGTCCCCCAGTTACTTCTGGACTCCTGTTGCTGTGTGAAGAGCCGGGCAAAAGAGGCGGGAAAGAGATGGCGCAAATGTTTTCTTCTGGCCGCCATATTGTTTTAGTCAATTGACGCAGTTTTTTGGCTTTTAATACTGATTTAATAATACTAAATAAACATGGCAGTTATTAATTACAAGAGATGATACAGCTATGTATTTTATGTAGAGATTTCAGAAAATTACTTCTTTTTAGCCCCTCAGTAGGGATTTTGACAGGAATATGTGCAGCAAATCAATGTTATGCGCATAATGTGGGTATAAAATACAATATATGTAAGGCACAAAGGAAAAAATATCTATCATGAAAAAATTGCCTGATTTTTGGCAAATATAGGCTAAAGCTAAAGGAAAACACCTCAGCAACACGCCACATCCGTGAGGCTGCGCACACGATATACGTATATTATACTCTCATAATGTCCGTCCGTTCTTGTAATTCGGTTCCATCTTGTTTTTTTCAGTCAAAATACCCAGATTATGGCTGAAAATCCCGACATAACCACAACTTTGGTGACGGATGCAGCATTAGAGACGCGTCTGTATTGACGCCGTTCTCTTGTGGTAAAAATGAGCGAGTAACACGATTCTCCGGGTCACTACGATGACGGCGATACCCCCAAAAATTCAGACGTTTGTAAGAAAAAAAAAATGGCGTCAACATTTTTCGAAAGCAGTTACGGTTTTATTTTTACATCGATGGCGCTAGTGACGGGCTTGTTATTTTGCGCACCGACTTCACGGGTTTATTAATACTGATTTGATGATAAGAATAACATTTTTATCTCTTATTGCGGTATTTTTTTAACCCCCTTCACCCCTGCTGTCGATTTTCCTTTTTTTTTTTCATTTTAGCTTTTTGCTCCCCTTCTTCCCAGAGGCATAACTTCTCTATTTATCCATCAAAATAGACGTATCAGGGCTGTTTTTTTTTTGCGGATGAGTTATAAGTTTAAATTACACCATTAATTTTACCATATCGTGTACTGGAAAACGTGAAAAAAAATCCTAATGTTGTGAAATTGCAATTCCACAATTGTTTTTTTTTTTTTTTTTTTATATATACTGTGTTCACTGAATGGTAAAACTGACCTGACAATATGATTGTCCAGGTCGGTTCGAGTACGCAGATACCAAACATGTATAGATTTTTATTTTTGAAGCGGTGAAAAAAAATTACAAAATTTTGTATGACAAAATGTTTTTGCATTTGCCGCCATTTTCCAAGACCTTTAGCGTCTCCATTTTTCAGCATTTGAGGCTGGGTGAGGGCTTATTTTTTGCGCCCTGAGCGGACTTTTTTATTCATACCATTTTGGGGTAAATACATGTTTTTTTTATTAGCTTTTATTGCATTTTATTGCAAAATCTGGCATTTTCATTTTTTTTTTCTTGTTTCAACCGTTTATCGATCAGATTAATTTACTTTAGATTTTGCTAGATCGGACATTTCTGAAAGCAGCGATACCAAATGTGTCTATTTCATTTTTTTTATTGTTTTATTTTTAATGAGGCAAATAAGGAGGTGATTAGAACTTGTTTTTTAATATTTTTCTAAACTTTTTTTTATATTTTTATTTTTACTTTTTCTAAGTTTAATAATCTCTTTAGGAGACTTGAAGCTGCGATCGTCCAATCCACAGGCAGGCGTTCACAGATGGCTCGTAATGACAGACACGGGGGTCTTCTGCAGACCCCCGGTTGTCATGACAACACATTGTCAGCCTGCGATCACGAGATTTATGACACAGTTGCGGCCATCGCATGTTAAATGCAGCGGTCAGTGATTGACAGCAGCATTTAACTGTTTAACAGGCGTGGGCCCTTAGCTCTTAGAGGCACTTGATGGCTGATCAGATTAGCCATCAAGTGCGGGGAAAGATGCGGGCTCAGCGTCGGAGCCCTCATCAAAGGTAAAGACAAGGCCAATTATGTAAATATACGCCATCAGTTAAGGAGGAGTGGTTAAAAAAACGCATATTTTATAGTGCTTATTTAAGGGGTTAATTAATTATATATTTTGATTTATTGGTCTTTTACAGTCATGGCAAAGACTGGCAATACCAAATATGTTTATTTATTTATCAGTAATGAATGGGATTCTAATTTTTTTTGTATTTAATTTTTTTTTTAACATAATTTTATATAGTAAAGGTCGCAAACTTCTATGATCCTCGGCATATAGAGGACCAAGATGGCAGCAATAAGGGATCTTCAGCTGCAGAGGGAGCATATGCCCCGAGTGCAGCGAAAAGGGGCCACAGTTGGGCCGCCTAATGTGGCGGTCAGAAGTGTCTCCCCCGATGGGAGTCGGCCGTATTCACAGAAGCTGCAACACGCCGTCTCCCAGTGAACAAATGTACTCGCACAATGGCAGCAGGCCACGCAACTGCTATGGGGCCCATGAGCCGGAGGGCTCGGTGTCAACTGTTCCACCTGCTCAGGCCGGAGAAGCGGTGGAACGAGGAGAGGTGAGTATTGTATTTATTCTTTTAAATCAGTGACTGGTCGTCATAATAGATTATGGAGGACCATGGGGTGCATTATATTGTATGGAGGACCATGGGGTGCATTATATTGTATGGAGGACCATGAGGGGTGCATTATATTGTATGGAGGACCATGAGGGTGCATTATATTGTAAGGAGGACCATGAGGGGTGCATTATATTGTATGGAGGACCATGAGGGTGCATTATATTGTAAGGAAGACCATGAGGGGTGCATTATATTGTATGGAGGACCATGAGGGTGCATTATATTGAATGGAAGACCATGAGGGGTGCATTATATTGTATGGAGGACCATGAGGGGTGCATTATATTGTATGGAGGACCATGAGGGGTGCATTATATTGTATGGAGGACCATGGGGGTGCATTATATTGTATGGAGGACCATGAGGGTGCATTATATTGTAAGGAGGACCATGAGGGGTGCATTATATTGTATGGAGGACCATGGGGTGCATTATATTGTATGGAGGACCATGAGGGGTGCATTATATTGTATGGAGGACCATGGGGTGCATTATATTGTATGGAGGACCATGGGGTGCATTATATTGTATGGAGGACCATGAGGGTGCATTATATTGAATGGAGGACCATGAGGGTGCATTATATTGTATGGAGGACCATGAGGGTGCATTATATTGTATGGAGGACCATGGGGGGTGCATTATATTGTATGGAGGACCATGGGGTGCATTATATTGTATGGAGGACCATGGGGGTGCATTATATTGTATGGAGGACCATGAGGGTGCATTATATTGTATGGAGGATCATGGGGTGCATTATATTGTAATGGAGGACCATGAGGGGTGCATTATATTGTATGGAGGACCATGAGGGTGCATTATATTGTATGGAGGACCATGGGGTGCATTATATTGTATGGAGGACCATGGGGGGTGCATTATATTGTATGGAGGACCATGGGGGTGCATTATATTGTATGGAGGACCATGGGGTGCATTATATTGTATGGAGGACCATGGGGGTGCATTATATTGTATGGAGGACCATGGGGGTGCATTATATTGTATGGAGGACCAGGGGTGCATATAGTGACGGGACCATGGGGGTGCATTATATTGTATGGAGGACCATGGGGGGTGCATTATATTGTATGGAGGACCATGGAGGGTGCATTATATTGTATGGAGGACCATGATGGGTGCATTATATTGTATGGAGGACCATGAGGGTGCATTATATTGTATGGAGGACCATGGAGGGTGCATTATATTGTATGGAGGACCATGTGCGGTGCATTATATTGTATGGAGGACCATGGGGGGTGCATTATATTGTATGGAGGACCATGGGGGGTGCATTATATTGTATGGAGGACCAGTGCGGTGTGCATTATATTTAGGAGGACCATGAGGGTGCATTATATTGTATGGAGGACCATGGGGGTGCATTATATTGTATGGAGGACCATGGGGTGCATTATATTGTATGGAGGACCATGGGGGTGCATTATATTGTATGGAGGACCATGGGGGTGCATTATAGTGTATGGAGGACCATGGGGTGCATTATATGTACGGAGGACCATGGGGGTGCATTATATTGTATGGAGGACCATGAGGGTGCATTATATTGTATGGAGGACCATGGGAGTGCATTATATTGTATGGAGGACCATGAGGGTGTATTATATTGTATGGAGGACCATGGGGGTGCATTATATTGTATGGAGGACCATGAGGGTGCATTATATTGTATGGAGGACCATGAGGGGTGCATTATATTGTATGGAGGACCATGGGGTGCATTATATTGTATGGAGGATCATGGGGTGCATTATATTGTATGGAGGACCATGGGGGTGCATTATATTGTATGGAGGACCATGAGGGTGCATTATATTGTATGGAGGACCATGGGGTGCATTATATTGTAGGAGGACCATGGGGGGTGCATTATATTGTATGGAGGACCATGGGGGGTGCATTATATTGTATGGAGGACCATGGGGTGCATTATATTGTATGGAGGACCATGGGGGTGCATTATATTGTATGGAGGATCATGGGGGTGCATTATATTGTATGGAGGACCATGGGGTGCATTAAGTGTACGGAGGACCATGGGGTGTGCATTATATTGTATGGAGGACCATGGGGGGTGCATTATATTGTATGGAGGACCATGAGGGTGCATTATATTGTATGGAGGACCATGAGGGTGCATTATATTGTATGGAGGACCATGAGGGTGCATTATATTGTATGGAGGACCATGGAGGGTGCATTATATTGTATGGAGGACCATGGGGTGCATTATATTGTATGGAGGACCATGGGGGGTGCATTATATTGTATGGAGGACCATGGGGGGTGCATTATATTGTATGGAGGACCATGTGGGTGTGCATTATATTGTATGGAGGACCATGAGGGTGCATTATATTGTATGGAGGACCATGGGGGTGCATTATATTGTATGGAGGACCATGGGGTGCATTATATTGTATGGAGGACCATGGGGGTGCATTATATTGTATGGAGGACCATGGGGGGTCATTATAGTGTTGGAGGACCATGGGGTGCATTTATAGTGTACGGAGGACCATGGGGGTGCATTATATTGTATGGAGGACCATGAGGGTGCATTATATTGATATGGGGACCATGAGGGTGCATTATATTGTAGGGGGACATGAGGGTGTATTATATTGTATGGAGGACCATGGGGGTGCATTATATTGTATGGAGGACCATGAGGGTGCATTATATTGTATGGAGGACCATGGGTGCATTATATTGAATGGAGGACCATGAGGGTGCATTATATGTATGGAGGACATGGGGGTGCATTATATTGTATGGAGGACCATGAGGGTGCATTATATATGTATGGAGGACCATGGGATGCATTATATTGTATGGAGGACCATGAGGGTGCATTATATTGTATGGAGGACCATGGGGTGCATTATATTGAATGGAGGACCATGAGGGTGCATTATATTGTATGGAGGACCATGGGGGTGCATTATATTGTATGGAGGACCATGAGGGTGCATTATATTGTATGGAGGACCATGGTGCATATGAGAGACATGAGGTGCATTATATCGTATGGAGGACCATGGGGGTGCATTATATTTATGGCGCCATGGGTGTGCATTATATTGTATCGAGGACCATGGGGTGTGCATTATAATTGTATGGAGGACCATGTGCGGTGTGCATTATATTGTATGGAGGACTATGCGGTGTGCATTATATTGTATGGAGGACCACAAGGAGTGCATTATATTGTATGGAGGGACCATTGACGCAAGTACAATTGAAGCTCTGACAGCCAGCATGATCAAGTGATGTGATCACTCTGCTAGCGTAACTCGCCAGTGCGCAGAAGCATAAAAAACGATTTATGGTAAGTGCTCCAAACTAGTGGAGCTGAAAACACCAAAGATTTAATGGGGGGGATTTATTGTAGGGGGGGAGATTTACTGTGCTGTGGGGAAATTTACTGTGTGTGGAGAGATTTACTGTGTGTGTGGGGAGATTTACTATGTGTGTGGGGGAGATTTACTGTGTGTGGGGTAGATTACTATGTGGGGGAAAATTAGAGTGTGTTTGGGAAGAGATTTAGTGTAACGGGGAAGATTTGAGAACACAAGTTTGGAGAGCAAGGAAGGGACAGCTGCAGACACAATATGAGGAGCAAGAGGAGAGATGGGGAATGTATGAGAAAACAGTATGGGAGATGGGTGCAGACACAGTATGGTGAATGGGAGGATGAGTGGGATCCCAGTATGTGTAAGGTTCTGTGTATCTGTTTCTGAAACTCAGTTTGTTCGTCGGCCATTTTGCTTTCTGTTTTGCTGCAGCTATCTTGCCCTCAGTCAAAATGGAGTTTTCCAGCTTGCATGTTCCCGCCCTGATTCTCTCCGTTTGCTTCTTAAACAGCCACAGCTGAGCAATCAGTGCTTCAGAATCTAGCCTGCAGTGAACCTGTGTTCTGACTCCTGAAGCCTTGGACCTTGTACTCCAGCCATTCCTACTGAGGAACTCTGAAGCACTTGTGGACTCTGAACTCTGCTCTTGAGAGCCTCACGTTTGCATGGACTTGCGGTAACAGAGAAGAAGATCTGAATCTGTTGTGGAGAGTTATTGCTGAGCTTAGATTACTCTGGCCTGCTGTGTCTCCTGCTTCTGTGTTTGCAACCTGTGTGTTTATTTTTGCCAATTTGTATGAAGCAATACAAGACTTTCTTTATCAACCTGTGTCTCAAGTATTTTCATCGCACCCAAGCACAAGACGCTATATGAACTGTACCACATACATTACAAGATTCTGAAGCCAAACGTTAGTGTCTGCTGGGTCTGGAAAGGCTTGTCTGCTGTACTGTGGATATCGGATGTCCGGTTGTACTTTCTGTGATGACAGTGGTTGTGACTTCACAACCATTCCAGGTGAGCAATTCCCTTAAGTTTTTTTTTTCTGCAGTGTTATCACAGGTAAACACTATTGTTTTTTTTTTTTCTCTTCTCTTTTTGTCTGCTGAAACTCTGGATATCAGATGTCTGGTTGAAAGCTTTCTGTGATGATAGTGGTTGTGACTTCTCACAACCATTCCAGGTGAGCAGTTCCCTTAAAGTTTTTTCTTTCTTCAGTGTTGCCACAGGTGAACACTATTGTTTTTTTTTTTTTTTCTCCTCTTCTTCCAGTATCCTGTCTTAAAAGATCTGGAAAATGGAGGCCCGCATAAAGGAACTTTGCGGAGTGACTGATAATATCCTTGCAGATTTGCAGAATATAAAGACCCGTTTTACAAATCTTCAGGACCTAAATAATCACAATTTGCAAGTGGTTGGACAGACTACCCAGGATTTGCGAGCCAGGATTGAGGTTCTGGAGGGGCGAGTCCAGGCTCCTGCCGTGGCCCCGAGTTCTGGGATTCCCAAGTTGCCCCCTTTTCGTTTTGGTGGTGAACGTGAAAAATTCAGGGGATTTGTTAATCAATGCAATCTTTTTTTTTTCTGCACATGCTTCACAATTTCCTACTGAACGATCTAAGGTGCTTACTATAATTATGTTGCTTACCAACAAGGCTTTGATGTGGGCAAACCCTCTGATTGAGACTGAGGATGATTGTTTGAATCACCTTGATGATTTTATTTCAGCCATGGGGCAGGTGTTTGATGACCCCAATCGAGGTGCAACAGCTGAAGCAGCCATGTTAGCTTTGCGCCAAGGTAAGCACTCGGTAGCTGAATATGCCTTGGATTTCAGGAGATGGGCCCTTGATACCACCTGGGACAATTCCGCCAAAAAATCTATTTTTCGAAAGGGGTTATCCCCACTGATTAAGGATGAACTTGCTCGTGCCGACCCTCCCACTGCGTTAGGTGACTTTATTAACTACTGCATCCGTATTGATACTCGTTTAACTGAACGCAGGCAAGAGAGATGGTTCGAAAGCAATCGTACTAACCTTTTCCTACCTTCCTCTCCAGCTAAGGAACCTTTGAATAGAATTACACGGGAACCTGAACCTGAACCCATGCAGGTAGACTCTTTACTACGACGGGTTAGTGATGCACGCAAGGAACATCGTTTTAAGGAGAATCTATGTTTCTATTGTGGTAAGTCAGGGCACTTCATTATAAACTGCCCCAGCCGTTCTCGTAAGACTACTGCAGCACTCATTCATTGTGAGTGTTGCGAGAGGGGATCTGTCAGGTCCGAGCCTCAGGCTCCAGAGAGATCTGCAGCAACAGATCTTGATTTCTCGGACTTAAACTCCGTTACCTCTGAGGACGTTGACTGTGTAAACGCTGCCATTTTTCAAGTTTCTTCAGCGGTGTCCCAGCTGAGTTGTAAGAAAAACAATTCTCATTGCTTTCTCTCCATCAAACTCTGGGTTGACTCAGCTTGGGTGTCTAGCTCTGCTATGATCGACTCAGGGGCAAGTGGAAATTTTATGGATGTCTCCTTTGCTCTGAAACAGGGAATACGTTCAGTGAAGAAGGCTACTCCAGTACAGATGGAAACTGTGGATGGCTCCCTGCTGACCTCTGGACCAGTGGATCAGGAAACAGAGCCTTTGAGGGTTCTTATGGGTAAAGATCATCAAGAGAAACTGTCCTTTATGCTTATCTCTTCTCCCCACTTTCCCATTATTCTAGGGCTACCATGGCTGCAGGCTCAGAATCCTACCATTAACTGGGAGACCAAGGAATTACACTTTCCAGAGAAACAGATGAGTCCAAAAGTTTCAGCTTGCTCTGTTCCTAAAGGAATCATGTCAGTCCCTGAACTACCAGCTGTATACCAGGACTATGTGGATTTGTGACAAGAAGAACGCTGACCAGCTTCCTCCTCACCGTCCATATGATTGTCCAATTGAATTATTGCCTGGAGCAGAGATACCTTTTGGTAAGATCTACCCCCTGGCGGGGCCCGAGCTGAAGGCTTTAAAAGAGTACATAGACGAAAATCTAGCCAAGGGCTTCATACGCCCCTCTTCATCTCCTGCAGGGGCACCCATATTCTTTGTAAAGAAGAAAGATGGATCCCTGAGACCATGCGTAGACTATAGGGAACTCAATAAGGTTACTATTAGAAACCGTTATCCATTGCCTTTAATCCCTGAGTTATTGGAGAGAGTGCGACATGCCAAAATTTTTTCTAAACTAGATCTTCGTGGGGCCTATAACTTAGTCCGTATTAGACCTGGGGATGAATGGAAGACTGCATTCAGGTCACGCTATGGACAACTTTGAATATCTAGTTATGCCTTTTGGTCTGAGTACCGCCCCAGCCACTTTCCAACACTTGGTGAATGACATCTTCAGGGATCTCCTGGATACATTCGTGGTAATTTATTTGGATGATATTTTAATTTTTTCTAACTCCACAGAGGAACATCATGGACATGTGAGAATGGTCTTGGAACGTCTAAGACAAAATCATCTTTACATCAAGCTTGAAAAGTGTGAATTCCATAAGACCGAAATTCAATTTCTGGGGTATGTACTGTCTACACAAGGAATTAGTATGGATGGAAGTAAAACCCAAGCCATCAATGATTGGCCAAGTCCTAGAAATGTGAAGGAGGTACAGCGCTTCATCGGGTTTGCAAACTTCTATAGACGTTTCATTAGAAATTTCTCTGAGGTAGTGTCACCTATCACCCAACTTACCCGGAAAGAGTCTAAGTTCTCCTGGACTCCCCAAACCCAGGAAGCATTTTCCCGTCTAAAAGATAAATTTACCACTGCACCTATCCTAGTACATCCCAACCCAGAGCTTGCCTTCATAATAGAGGTGGATGCTTCAGACTGTGCCGTGGGAGCTATACTCTCTCAGAGAACAGGTGAGAAGAATGTCTTGCATCCCTGTGCCTTCTTTTCCCAGCAGTTGTCTTCGGCTGAAAAGAACTACGATGTGGGCAATAGAGAGTTGTTGGCCATTATTGCGCCTTCAAAGAATGGAGACACCTTCTTCAAGGAGCTGCACAGCAAATAGTTGTTCTGACAGACCATCGTAATCTTGAGTTTATCAGGTCGGCTAAGTGCCTGACTCCTCGCCAGGCTCGCTGGAATCTTTTCTTAAACCAATTTAATTTTATTATTTCTTATAGACCAGGATCGCGCAATGGAAAGGCTGATGCACTCTCTAGGATTTACTCAGCAGAGACACGTCCAATTACTCCTCCTAAGACTATTCTTCCTGACTCTAGATTCCTAGGAGTGATTCATCATCAAGACCTAATTAAAGACATCAAGGAAGCATACCATGCGGATTCTTTTTTGGCTCAACCCCAAGGGACGTAAGTCTTGTCTTTAAGAATGGTGTGTGGATTCTGGGACAACGTCTGTATATACCTGAAACAGTCAGATTGAGAGTATTGCAACTCATTCACGATTCCAAAATAGCCGGGCATAGAGGAATTCTAAAGACACAGGAATTTCTTTCTCGTTTCTTTTGGTGGCCCACTTGTAGGAAGGATGTTTTGGACTATGTCACTTCGTGTGAGGTTTGTGCAAGATGCAAAACACCTCGCTCTTCACCAACTGGTCTGTTACAGCCTCTTCCCACCCCGTCCCGCCCGTGGGGATCCATTTCTATGGACTTCATTGTGGAATTACCAACCTCTCAAGGGAAGAACACTATTCTAGTGGTGGTTGACCGTCTAACAAAGGCAGCTCATTTTATCCCTTGTGTCGGCTTACCCACTGCAAAACAGACATCAGATTTGATGATTAAAGATGTGTTTCGCTTACATGGAGTACCTGATGAGGTTATTTCGGATCGAGGGGTGCAATTCACTTCTAGGTTTTGGCAAAATTTCTGTGCAGCATTGGACATTAAAGTAAACCTTTCTTCTGCTTTTCATCCCCAGACTAATGGACAAACCGAACGAACCAATCAAACCCTGGAGCAGTATCTCCGCTGCTTTATCTGCCACCTACAGGATGATTGGGTGGATCTACTTCCATTGGCTGAGTTCTCTTACAACAACTCTCAGAGTGCCTCCACTAAACAGTCTCCTTTTTACTCTAATCTAGGTTATCATCCTAACATTCTACCACGATTTCCCATAGAGACGCCTTTGCCAGCAGTGGCTGAAAGAGTCACGACTTTACAGAAGAATATGGATCTTCTAAAGGAGAATCTGGAATCGGCTCAGGAAAGGTACAAGAAGGCAGCAGATAAATTTCGTAAACCTGCACCAGCTTTTAAGGTAGGAGACCTGGTCTGGCTGTCAACCAGAAATCTTAAGTTAAGGATTCCATCGTCTAAGTTGGGACATAAGTACATTGGACCCTATAAAATCAGTAAAATTATAAGTGCCGTTGCTTGTCGTCTTCAATTGCCCAGAACTATGAGAATCCACCCTGTCTTTCATGTATCCCTACTAAAGGCTGCGACACCCAATACGTTTCCTGGACGTTCTTCTCCTTGTCCTGACCCAGTGCTAGTCGATGGTCAGGAGGAATTTGTGGTGGAAAGGATTTTAGATTCCAGGTTGTATAGAAATCAGTTACAATATCTGATTAAATGGCAGGGCTACCCAGTGGAGGACAACTCATGGGAGCCAGTCAATAACGTTAATGCTCCTCGCTTGCTCCGTCAGTTTCATCAGAGGTACCCACACAAGCCTGGTCTGAGGTCATCCGGAGGTTGTCCCTAAGGGGGGAGTAATGTAAGGTTCTGTGTATCTGTTTCTGAAACTCAGTTTGTTCGTCGGCCATTTTGCTTTCTGTTTTGCTGCAGCTATCTTGCCCTCAGTCAAAATGGAGTTTTCCAGCTTGCATGTTCCCGCCCTGATTCTCTCCGTTTGCTTCTTAAACAGCCACAGCTGAGCAATCAGTGCTTCAGAATCTAGCCTGCAGTGAACCTGTGTTCTGACTCCTGAAGCCTTGGACCTTGTACTCCAGCCATTCCTACTGAGGAACTCTGAAGCACTTGTGGACTCTGAACTCTGCTCTTGAGAGCCTCACGTTTGCATGGACTTGCGGTAACAGAGAAGAAGATCTGAATCTGTTGTGGAGAGTTATTGCTGAGCTTAGATTACTCTGGCCTGCTGTGTCTCCTGCTTCTGTGTTTGCAACCTGTGTGTTTATTTTTGCCAATTTGTATGAAGCAATACAAGACTTTCTTTATCAACCTGTGTCTCAAGTATTTTCATCGCACCCAAGCACAAGACGCTATATGAACTGTACCACATACATTACAGTATGGTGAATGGGGGGGATGGGTGCGGACACAATATGATGAGTGGGGGGGGGTGCAGACAGTATGAGGACCGAGGGGATAATGTCTGCGGACACAGTATGGGAAGCTATGGTGATAGGATGGGTGCGGACACAGTATAGAGAGTTGGGGGAATTTGTGAGGAGGCAGTATGGAGTGAGAGGGCAAATGTATGAGTAGAGAGGGGGAAACGTGAGACTATTGAGGGGAATAGTCTGAGGAGACACTATGGGGGAAGAAAAGTGTGAATGGGCACAGAATAGAGACTGATCAGTGGAGTTAGGGAGCATGGAGGGGACAGTGTAAGGTCACAGCCAGGAGGTAGCAGTATACCACGGAGGGGCGTATGATAAGGGGGCACAGTATAGAAACTGGGCCCTATAGTGATACTGATTAATTCTCATATAGTTATTTATGCTAGGAGCATTGTCCAGGTTTATGATGAGTCTGCAGTCATTCTATGTGACTGCAGACTTCTGAATTCTCACAGCGCTCACTGCACGCTGTCAGGATTCTCTGGTGCCAGTGATTTGCAGACATGCGGTCACGTGCCAACTAGACATGCGTGGCCTCACTCAATGAAAATGAATTGAGCAAGGCCCGGCACGTCTAGTCGGAAGGCGACCAGAAGTATACAAATCATATACCTGTGCAAGGGAGAATCCTAAAAGGGTGCAGTGTATGCACTGTGAGAACTCAGAAGCTGCAGTCACCTATAGTGACTGCAGACTTCATCTCAAACCTGGACACACCCTGTAATTATAAAATTAAGTCCTGTAGCCAATCCTAATAGCGCGTAATATCCTCACTGTCAGGATTCAGCTCTGCAGGTTCCAGCAGTCAGCACATGGCCACGTCACTCATGCGATTTTCATACTTACGGTCAGGTGACATTGAGCTTCTCTTTCTGCTTCCCTCAGTTTTTCACAGAACATTGAGAGAATCAGGGAGAGCAGATCGTTTTTTTCTTCGGACAGCTTCGTTCAGACTGTTTTTTTATCTAGAGGCGACCTTGTCTTGGAAAAGCTTGGCTGGTCCAGCTGCATCTTAAAGCCGCATTGTGCACGTAGCCCAAGGGTTCCTCATGTTGTCTGGTAGCTGTAGCATCATTCTATTTGATACATGTTCATTCTTGGTTAGTTCCCCCATCGCCGGGGCCAGCAGATGGCGCTAAATCCTTTCTGATAATTCTATGCCGCTCTCCTAACATCTCGTTAGCGATCTCAATAACGACGCAAGCTAATGAGATCGTTTGTGAGATCTCTTTTAGGTCGCTAGTAGCTGCCAAACAGGAGATCTCATAAACAACTCATCAGCGGTCAGCGATCTCTTTAACGACTTTGGCGGTCGTTAGGATCTGTCATTAGCATGTACTGAGCGCTTCTGATTCATAGGAATTTCCAGCATCGCTCCTGCTCTCTGCGTCCTGCTAGCCTGCTTTGCAACTGCTGCGATCCTCTCTGTGATGCAAAAGAGAACTTACAGATATTTGCGATCCACTCCGTGACGCTAAACCCATATGCGTCACAAACGAGGTCGTTCGCAAAAGGTGCCAAACAGCGATATAGGCTCACCAGCGGGACGCCAACGACCAAAAAACAGTCCAGAACTCTAGTGAGCGATCAACGAGATCACAGCAGGGGCCACATCGTTGCTACATGCCACACACAACGAGGTCGCTAACGAGATCGCAAAATAGTGACGTTTTAGTGATCTCGTTTGCGATCTCGTTTGCGATCTCGTTTAGTGTGGCATACCCTTGTGTGGCAGTACCTTAAGTGGGCAGACTCTGATACTACGGGCATAGTCACTCAGAATTTTTTTTTTTCCTTTGCTACATTTTATTGAAGTGGTCAAATTCCAGTATTAATACATGACAATGCATAAAATATCTGCCCCAAGTGAGTTATTTTAGGAAGCTTTTTCATCTTTTCCAACGAAAAAAACCACCTAAGAAAAGCTCAGACATTTCTGGCATCAAAACGTTGGAAGTAGAACTTGTACGATAATTAACACTACAACTCAGGCCCTGATTCATCAAGGTGTTTTAACCAGAATTCTCACATAAAGAAACCTTTAAAATTCATGACATTTTGCAACACAAAGTTGTGAAAAATTAGCAACTTTTGGCACTATTAAGCCGATTTTGTTCAATTCTGCCAAAGTGGGAGAACGCGGCAATTTCGTGTGGGACTGTTGTGTTAGGGTCAGGAGACTCGCAGCCGTTCCGGAAAGCGCAGTTCATATACACTGCTCAAAATAATAAAGGGAACACAAACAACACAATGTAACACAAGTCAATCACACTTCTGTGAAATCATCCTGTACAGTTATGAAGCAACACTGACTATGAATCAATTTCTCCTGCTGTTGTACAAATGGAACAGACAACAGATAGAAATTATAGGAAATTAGCAAGACAACCGCCAAAAAAGGAGCAGTTCTGCAGGGGGTGACCACAGACCATTTCTCTGTTCTCATCCTTTTTGGCTGTGGTGTTGGATACTTTTGCATTTTGTCATTGCTCTCACTCCTAGAGGTACTGTACAGTAGCATAAGGCGGTGTCTACAACCCACAGAAATTGCTCAGGTAATGCAGCTCAGAATGGCCTATCAATGCGAGCTGTGGCAAGAAGTGTAGCTGTGTCTGTTAGCACAGTGTCCAGAGCAAGGAGCAGATACCAGAAGACAGGCCAGTACACCAGGAGACATGGAAGGGGCCGTAGGAGGGCAACAACCCAGCAGCAGGACCGCTACTTCCTCCTGTGTGCAAGGAAAAGCGCCAGAGCCCTGCAAAATGGCCTCCAGCAGGCCACTAACATCCATGCGTGCTCAAACTGTCAGAAGCAGACTCCATGAGGGTGGTATGAGTGCCCGACGTCTACGAGTGGGTGTTGTGCTTATAGCCCAAAATTGTGCAGGGCAATTGGCATTTACCTGAGAACACCAAGATTGGCGATTCGACATTGGGGCCCTGTGCTCTTCACAGATGAGAACAGGTTCACATTGAGCACGTGACAGATGTGCAGAGTCTGGAGACTTCTGCCGAGCACATGGAACTTTCTCAACAAAGTATCCCAACTGCCAATAGGTACCGGGATGAGATCCTCAGACCCATTGTGAGACCATATGCTGCTGCACTGGGCCCCGGGTTCCTCCTAATGCAGGACAATGCTAGGCTTCATGTGACAGAAGTGTCAGCAGTTCCTGCATGATGAAGACATTGATGCTATGGACTGGCCCACACGTTCCCCAGACCTGAATCCAATCGATCACATCAGGGCCATCATGTCTCGTTCCACCCACCAACGTCACATTGCACCACAGACTGTCCAGGAGTTGACTGATGCTTTAATCTAAGTCTGGGAGGAGATCCCTCAGAACATACGCTGCCTCATTAGGACCATGCCCAGGCGTTGTAGGGAGATCATACAGGCACATGGAGTCCACACACGCTACTGAGCATCATTCAATTATTGTGAGGCATTTCCACTGAAGTTGGATCAGCCTGTAATTTGATTTTCCACTTTGATTTTGAGTATCATTCCAAATCCAGACCTCCATGTGATTTTGATTTATTATTATTATTTATTTCTATAGCACCATTGATTCCATGGTGCTGTACATGAGAAGGGGTTACATACAAATTACAGGTATCACTTACAGTAAACAAACTAACAATGACAGACTGATACAGAGGGGAGAAGACCCGGCCCTTTCGGGCTTACATTCTACAGGATTGTGAGGCAGGAGACAGCAGGTCGGGGGGTTGCAGCAGTTCCGGTGTTGGTTGAGGCAATATCTCCGGTAGTGGTGAGGAGGTAGCAGGGTCATTGCGGGCTGTAGGCTTTCCTGAAGAGATGGGTTTTCAGGTTCCGTCTGAAGGATCCGAATGTGTTTGATAGTCGGACGTGTTGGGGCAAAGAATTCTGGAGGATGGGGGATATTCGGGAGAAGTCTTGGAGGCGGTTGGGTGAGGAGCGAATAAGTGTGGAGGAGAGAAGGATGTCTTGGGAGGATCGGAGATTACGTGAGGGAAGATATCGGGAGATTAGTTCAGAGATATAAGGAGACAGATTATAGATGGCCTTGTAGGTCAGTATTAGTAATTTGAACTGGATACCCTGAGGGAATGGGAGCCAGTGAAGAGATTTGCAGAGGGGAGAAGCGGAGGAGTAGCGAGGTGAATTAGTCGTGCAGCAGAGTTAAGGATGGACTGGAGAGGTGTGAGGGTGTTAGCAGGGAGGCCAGAGAAAAGGGTGTTGCAGTAGTCGAGGCGGGAGATGATGAGGGCGTGCACAATCATTTTAGTAGATTGAGGGTTTGAGGAAAGGACGGATTCTTGAAATATTTTTGAGCTGGAGGCGACAGGAGGTAGAAAGAGCTTGGATGTGCGGTTTGAAGGACAGGGCAGAGTCAAGGGTTACTCCGAGGCAGCGGACTTCTGGTACGGGGGAAAGCGTGATATCGTTAATTGTGATAGATAGGTCAGGTAAGGAAGATCTGTGGGATGGGGGAAAGATTATGAGTTCAGATTTGTCCACATTGAGTTTGAGGAAGCGGGAGGAGAAGAAGGAGGATATGGCTGATAGACACTCCGGGATTCTGGATAGCAGAGAGGTGATGTCTGGGCCAGAGAGGTAGATCTGAGTGTCATCAGCATACAGGTGGTATTGGAATCCGTGGGACTTTATGAGTTGCCCCAGGCCAAGTGTATAGATTGAGAAGAGTAGGGGTCCTAGAACAGAGCCTTGGGGGACTCCAACAGAGAGAGGGTGGGACGAGGAGGTAGTGTGGGAGTGGGAGACGCTGAATGTGGTGTTGGAAAGGTATGAGGAGATCCAGGAAAGGGCGAGGTCTTTGACGCCAAAGGAGGAAAGAATCTGTAGTAGAAGGCAGTGGTCAACTGTGTCAAAAGCAGAGGACATGTCAAGAAGCAGGAGTATAGAGTATTGTCCGTTTGCTTTGGCTGTAAGTAGGTCATTAGTAATTTTGGTCAGGGCTGTCTCAGTGGAGTGATGGGGGCGGAAACCAGATTGTAGAGTGTCAAAGAGCAAGTTAGAAGAGAAGTGGTAGGAAAGCTCAGCGTGGACATGCAGCTCCAGGAGTTTGGAAGCAAATGGGAGCAGCGATATTGGGCGATAGCTGGACATAGCGGTTGGGTCGAGGGTTGGCTTTTTAAGGATAGGCGTGATTGTGGCATGCTTGAAAGCAGAAGGGAAGGTACCGGAAGTTAGTGATAGGTTGAAGAGGTGGGTTAGGGATGGAATAATAGTGGTGGTGAGGTTGGGGAGGAGGTGGGTTGGGATGGGGTCAAGTGCACAGGTTGTGAGGTGCGATTTGGAGAGAAGACAATTAAGCTCCCCTTCAGTTATGTTGGAGAGGGAGGTTATGGGGTTGGGGCATTGGTCTGGTATACAAAGTGGTTGAGGTGGTTGAACAATGAAGACTTGCCTTGTTTGGTCGATCTTATTTTTGAAGTGTGTGGCAAAGTCCTCAGCAGAGATGAGGGAGGTAGGAGGGGGCAGTGGTGGGCGGAGGAGGGAGTTAAAAGTTTTGAATAACTGTTTGGGGTTGTAGGATAGGGAAGATACGAGGGTTGTGAAGTAGGCCTGTTTAGCAGAGGTGAGGGCAGATTTGAAAGAGAGTGTTGCTTGTTTGAATGCAGTGAAGTCGTCTTGTGAATTTGTTTTTTTCCAACGCCGCTCTGTAATCCTGGACACTTGCCGGAGCTTTTTAGTGGTGTTGATTTAGTGCTCCCTTTATTTTTTTGAGCAGTGTATATCACCTGTGAAAGTTGGACATGTAAAATCAGCAGTATAATCGTCACATATGTATACGACCATTGGAGAAGTTCAGGGTGCTGTTTTCGGCTTATTTTTGTATTGCCATTTTCTTTTGTTGATTTGCTTTCTCCGACCTCCTGAGCTGCAGATCTAGAGCTCAATAGGTTTTCCCCCGCTACATGGGAAATCCTGACTATAACATGACATCCAGTCCAAGCTTTGCCACAACACTGAAGCCAAGGTGTAACAAACACAGCAGATAGACAAGAGTGGCACTTAGTTTTTTTGTTTTTAATTTCCTTTGCACTGAAACCTGTTTTTCACCCTTTTCCATCTGCATTCAGCCACCACCCACATTGCACGCGGCTGTTGGGAGCCCTTGTCATGTGCGGGACCTTTACACGAGGATTGTATTTGCTGTACGACTGTCTTGGCATACCGCCTAGGACAATATAGTCCATCCTTAATTAGCAAAAAAAAAAAAAAAATCCAATTTGGTTCAGGAAAAGTGAACAGCAATGAAATCCACAGAACACAAATTAAATCAGCAATTTCCCCAAATAGCCGGGACGACATGGAGCAGCAGCTCATTAATTTACAGGAGGATCTGTGCCAGGCGGGATGCCCCTCCTAGAAAAGAAACAGGCTGCAAACTAGAGCAATAGTAGATGGAGAACTACAGTCAGATCATATGGCCTTTAATTAGTGGAATAATTGCATTATTTCAGGCCGAGCAGCCTCCAGTCTGAGTTCATCATTTGGTGCAGCGGAGCAGATCTCCGTGTACAAGACGGTCCTGCCAACACAGCAAAGGCTCCAGCGGCACACGTATGAGATGTGACGTATACACCGGCATTAAATGCAGTTTAGGATATGTCGTGTAGAATCTGAAGTCTTCAACCCACACTTGGTTTCTGTCGCCCCCCTCCTCCCTCGAGCTTGAAAAAGTTGCTTCAAAACCATTTGAAAGACTCCCCGTTCATTTCTATGATACTGTTCATATTTCCAGTAGTTTCCCCCTCACCCACCACTTCAGGCTTTTACAAACATGGTGGGGGGGGAATGTTGCAGATCACATCTAGTAAGTGGCTGCTGATGGAATCTGCTGCAAAGCAGCGTATAAGACTGAAAAAAAAAAAATATTAATCCTTCACAACCATTTCAGGAATGAAAAACTTATCCAAAAGTAGAGTTTGCCAAAGAAAGGAAGCCATTGGATTATTAAAAGGGAATCTGTCAGCATGAAGTAGGTGTTAAAGCACTGAATTCAACGATGTGTCACTTGTCAGGCTGAGTGCTGTTGACTTACAATGAAATAAAGGTTTTATAACCAGGACATTATCACTGCTGGGACTACAGCAGTGCAGGAGACATAGTCCGGCCTCGCCCCCTCCTATGATAAGCAGCTCACTGTCTACAGAATAAGTACATAAGAAGCCTGGTGAGGCCAGGGATAGCTGCAGAGTCAATTTTCTCAGGTCTGCTCCAACTTGTAAACCAAGTGACATCACCGAATTCCGGGTCTCTGCCCCTACATCATGCGGCTGTCAGATTAAAAACACGGATTTTGGTAAAGACTTACCTGTAAAATCCTTTTCAGCGAAGGAAGGAAGAGAGACACAGTAATTCATTACTGATGGGTAGGCGGAGCCCCAGATCAGGATGTTACCTCAGATCAAAAGAGTGATGACTGGCTGGCCCCTCCAGCTCGGGCTCCTCCTACTCAGCTCCAGTCGTATCAAAGCTTTTAGGAAAAGAGCCAAGATCACCAGCGGAGCAACATAACCCCTTCTGAAGGAACTTCAGAGAAAAAACACAAGGATACAGGTTATGCATGCAAAGAAAGCCAAAAACCACAGAGTTCCAGGTACTACTCACGGAACCTGACTACTGCGATGAGCTGGCGATGCTGGAACAGAGCCTTAGCGCGCTGACCTCAGCCCAGATAATCGCTATCAGATAAGGGTCGCGCTGCATCTGAAAACATCAACACACTTCTGCCGTGGGAGGGTGCTGTGTCTCTCTTCCTTCCTTCGCTGAAAAGGATTTTACAGGTAAGTCTTTACCAAAATCCGTGTTTCAGCTGCAGATGAAGGAAGAGAGCCACAGTAATTCATTACTGATGGGACGTCCCAAAGCAGTTCAAAAATAAGGGTGGGAAAAAACCAATAAAAGGCAGAAACCCAACAACCTTAACAACAAAGCGCAACCAGCGCTAAACACAAGTTCATCCAGAACTTTAAACTACAGCTGCCTGCAGGACCCTACGTCCGAGGGCTGCATCAGCGGAAGCACTGACGTCCACTTTATAAAATCTTGTAAACGTGTGGACAGAGCGCCAAGTCGCCGCTCGGCAAAGCTGCACTGCCGAAGCACCTTGATGAAAAGCCCACGATGAAGCCACAGCTCTCGTGGAATGGGCACGAATCTTAATCGGGCAAGATTCACCCCGAAGACGGTAAGCTTCCAAAATAGCTGACCGGATCCAACGAGCTATAGAACCCTTGGAAGCTCGTTGACCACGCCGACGACCTGCCGGAACCACAAACAGGGAGTCCGTCTTACGAAAACCTTGAGTAATAGATAGATAAAACTTCAAGGCCCGCACTAAATCCAATGCGTGTAAATCTCGCTCTTTCGTATTCTTCGGATCCGGACAGAGTGAGGGCAACACAATATCCTGGTTAACATGAAATTGTGACACCACTTTAGGCAAAAAATCACCCCGAGTGCGAAGCACTACACGATCCGGAAAAAACTCCAGAAAAGGAGGCGAGCAAGAAAGAGCTGCCAATTCAGAAACTCTCCTCAAGGAAGTGACTGCAACAAGGAAAGCCACCTTCCAAGAAAGTAAAGAAAGGCTAGCAGAAACCATAGGTTCAAAAGGTTTATGCTGAAGAGCCTCCAAAACAAGGTTGAGCCGCCAAGGAGACACAGGTGCCTTCCGCGGCGGAAACTTACGAGAGATACCTCGGAAAAAAGAGATCACGTCTCTATTCGAAGCAATGGTTCTCCGGAATAATAAGGACAGAGCAGAAATCTGACCTTTCAGAGTGCTAACTGCCAAACCCTTGTCTAGCCCATGTTGCAGAAAAGCCAACAGGTTGGGAATGGAAAACTTTCTCGGGTTCCGAGAAGACCCCAAACACCACGAAAAGAAGGTTTCCCAAATTTTGTGGTAAATCCTAGAAGTAGCCGGACATCTTGCAGCACGAAGGGTAGCAATGACCTCGGCTGAAAAACCTCTACGGGTCAAGATCTCGGTCTCAAGAGCCACGCCGTCAAACGCAGGGACATCAAGTCCGGATGACAAATGGGCCCCTGAGTCAACAAGTCCTGTTGAAGAGGGAGTGGAAACGGAGGTGCCGCCAACAGCGACATTATTGTCGAGAACCACACCCTTCTTGGCCAGTCTGGAGCTATCAGAATAGCTGGAATTCTCTCTAGTCTGATCCGACGCAGCACTAGAGGAAGTAAGGATATCGGCGGGAATACATAGATCAGCTTGAACTGATCCCACTGAGCCACTAGAGCATCCACCGCCACCGCCTTCGGGTCCTTGTACCTGGACATGAATGTCGGTAACTTGGCATTGGACCTGGAAGCCATCAAATCCACTTGGGGGGTTCCCCAGCGAGAGCACAGTAGTGCAAAGACTTCCGGGTGGAGGCTCCATTCCCCGGGATCCATCCTTCTGCGGCTGAGAAAGTCCGCTGTAAATTCTGGACCCTGGAATGTGAATCGCCGAAATGGCTGGTACATTGGCCTCTGCCCAAATCAGAATTCGGGACACCTCTACCATGAGTCTGGAACTCCTTGTCCCACCTTGGTGATTGATATACGCGACAGCCGTCGCATTGTCTGTCTGCACACGGACTGGCAGACCGCTCAAAGGGACCGTCCAATGTTGGAGGCAAAGAAAAATCGCCCTCAATTCCAGGATGTTGATCGGAAGCACAGACTCTTCCGGTGACCATACCCCCTGAATCCAGAGATTGGTCCAAACACCCCCCCAGCCCGTCAGGCTGGCATCGGTGGTTATGACTGACCACTTCAGAGGGAGGAAAGACTTCCCCAGGGAGAATGCCCCTGGACGTAACCACCATTCTAGAGAATCCCGCACCGCGCGAGAAATGGTGACACTGCAATCCAGCGATTGCGACTGGTTCCATCGACTCAAGATGAACCTTTGAAGAGTCCTGGAGTGGAACTGGGCAAAAGGAATTGCCTCCATGGACGCCACCATCAGTCCCAGAAGACGCATACACTTCCGTAGGGACATTGCCGTTGAGGCTGTCATAATCTGTACATGTCGAAGAAGACATGACTGTTTGTCTGGTGGTAAGGAAACTACCGACCGAAACGTGTCGAGATGCATTCCCAAAAAGAGAATTGTCCTTGATGGTTCCAGGGACGACTTCTCCCAATTGACCAGCCAACCGAAGTCTTTCAGAAACTGAAGAGACAAATCCCGAGCCGTCAATGCCTCCTCCTCCGAGGAAGACACGATCAAAAGATCGTCCAGATAAGGGAGAATCGTAATCCCTGTCTTCGAAGGAGTGCCATGAGGGGCGCCAGAACTTTTGTAAAGACCCTTGGCGCTGAGGCTAAGCCGAACGGCAGAGCCACGAACTGGTAATGATTCTGACCTATGGCAAATCGAAGAAAGCGCTGATGAGCCTTTCCGATGGGAATATGCAAATAGGCGTCGCGAATGTCGATTGACACCAGAAAATCGTTCTGTGACAGAGCTGCCACAACGGAACGAAGCGACTCCATGCGAAATTTCCGGGTATGGACATGCCGGTTTAATCGCTTGAGATCCAGAATCGGGCGAAATTTGTTCTCCTTTTTGGGAACTATAAAAAGGTTGGAATAAAAACCTTTTCCTCGGTCCTCTGACGGAACCGGTATCACTACACCCTTTTGTAGTAGCGATTCGACCTCTCGCTGTAGAGCGACAACAAGCTCGGGTTCCAACGGAACGCGAGATTGACAAAAAACATTTGGGGGTTGAGAAGCAAACTCTATGAAATAGCCTGCCGACACTATCCGCGTTACCCAGGAATCTGGAACGCGAGCCATCCAAGTCTCCTTGAAAAGAAGCAGGCGACCCCCCACTCGAGAATCCTCGAGTGGACCCCTGGCGTCAATCCGACTTTGCGGGTTTCTTGTCAAGTTCCCGCTTGTTCTGGCGGAAACTCTGCTTCCAGGGAGTACGAGTTTTCTGAGAGGATTTCTTTCCTGAGAAAGAAGGACGACCCGATCCCCACGAGGAGTGACTAGATCGTCCTCGGGCCCCGAAAGGACCGCCGACCACTATAAACACCAGGCTTACTGGACACCGAGGCCATGGCCCTTCGCTGTGGTAATGCTGATTCCTTTGCCTTAGCCTTGGAAATCAGCTCTGTGAGGTCGGATCCAAAAAGATGGCCACCCTTGTAAGGTAAGGCCAACAACCCTTGTTTGGAAACTGCGTCCCCGGCCCACTGTCTGAGCCATAAAGCTCTTCTGACTGTGACCGCTGAAGCTTGCGCTTTGGCCAGCAGAGATGCCGTATCCAGACCGGCATCAAAGATATAACAGGCTGCCGTTTCTAACCATTCACAAGTTTCCCGTATCTCAGATAACGGAGATTCATTTTGCAACTCCGTCTTCAGACGTGCCAACCAGCTTAGAGAAGCTCTAGCAGCACACATGGATCCTAGCACTGCTCGAAATCCATGACCCGCAGCCTCATAGCTTGCTTTTGCCGCCAATTCTGCCTTTCTATCCAAAGGCTCCTGTAAGCTCGCTTTTCCCTTAATAGGGAGTAGTGAGGATTTACTAAGCTGAGATAAGGACACATCCACTTCAGGAGCAGAAGTCCAATTAGCCTTTAACTCCGTAGAGCAAGGATAAAGTGTATCAAAGAAATGCGTTCCATGAAAACGCTTATCTGGACATAGACGTTCCTCCTCTATTACACCATTAAGCTCATCCAGAGCTGGCAATGTTGTGCGCGAAGCACGGGACTCCTGGAACATGCGTGCTGTTTTACCAGGACGACTAGTTACCTCCTCCGGTAACTGTAATATCTCTCTCATGGCTTCAATTAATGCCTCCGTACGCTTCGCCATAGAGGAACGCCCCTGCGGCTCGTCCGCATCTGAATCGGATATTTCTCCATCCGAATATAAAGGGGAACTCTGCCCAATATCAGATACATCTGACTCGCTCCGTGTAGAGGCCGGTAACGGCCTGCGTCGCTTCCTCTGAGAGGAATTAGCAGACACATATTGACCTAAAAGGTCAGATAAGTTATTAATCGATCGAGCGATATCATCCAATTTTCCACCGCTGTCGACCGCAGCGCTAGACGCTGTGGAGGTCTGCGTATCTGATTGCCGCAATGGCACTGGGACGTGATCCGCGGCATCTGAACTCTGTTCAGACATGTCTCATCTGAATGAGCAGGTCAAAGCGGTAATACCAGCAAAAAACTATGCGGTTTTTTTTTTTTTTTTTTTTCAAACGCTGAAGGGTTAACGCTCCACCAAGCAGAGTTACCCCAGCGGTATTCAGTCAGCAAATTTAGCAGGTAGAAATAACCTCAAAGGGGTTAATATTGCAAACTCACCAAAATATATATATATTTGTGAGCCCCAGCCAATTTTCATGTCTCTGATGAGACTGCAGCTGCAGGATAGCGATCGCTGCGCTGCGGAGTGAGGAATCCACACTCACCCAGCTGGCCGTGGTGTCTATATGAGGAGGGGAGCGGTCCGAGGAGCCCAGGAGCCTGAGTAATGGCCGCCACAGTGAGGGGGTCGCAGGGAGAAAAGCCAGAGCGCGCGTCTTCCTGCTCAAAAGACCGGGATAGATAGGCCACGCCCCCTGCTAGCTCAAATAATGAGCGCGAAATCTCCCCGCTCCTGCTCCCTCTCTGTCCTGCAGCTATCTGCCTGCGGACAAAAGATCACCACATCTTCATGTAGAAGCGCTGTCACAGCAGCGCTGAAGCATACTGACTTTACATGTAGTAGCGCTGTCACAGTAGCGCTGAAGCATACTGACATTACATGTAGTAGCGCTGTCACAGTAGCGCTGAAGCATACTGATATTACATGTAGTAGCGCTGTCACAGCAGCGCTGAAGCTTACTGACATTTACATGTAGTAGCGCTGTCACAGCAGCGCTGAAGCTTACTGACATTACATGTATTAGCGCTGTCACAGCAGCGCTGAAGCTTACTGACATTTACATGTAGTAGCGCTGTCACAGCAGCGCTGAAGCATACTGACATAGTAACGCTGACATTAATAATAATAGCGCTGCTCATTCAGACGCTAAAGCACTCACACATAATTATTATTAAAATTTGTGTGGAGTACTCACCAGCCAAAGGCGCCACAGGGACCCTCAGGGGTTTCTGGCGCAGTGCCCATGCTTCCCCCCAGGGCGAAGAACGCAGTGACCGCACGTGTGGTTTGCGTTCCCGCCAGAGAAGCTCTCCTCATCCCCCAGGGCCGGCAAGGATTCTGCAGGGACTTTGAGTGAATACAGATCCGCCAAGGGAGAGGTTGGGGTACAGCAGCGCTGATACCCCTGAGACCTCTAGACCAACTAGTGATCCAAGTCTCCTGTCCGAATATTAAAATAATAAAATTTTCTGAGGAGCTGCATTAGCAGCGACCATCCTCTGGACCTCAAATCTTAGACTGGAGCTGAGTAGGAGGAGCCCGAGCTGGAGGGGCCAGCCAGTCATCACTCTTTTGATCTGAGGTAACATCCTGATCTGGGGCTCCGCCTACCCATCAGTAATGAATTACTGTGGCTCTCTTCCTTCATCTGCAGCTGAAAATATTGTTACCGACTTCCTTTAATGTTTTATCTGCATTAAAGACCAGAAATTCTGATGCTGTACCTAAACTCTATAGTCCCATTTATCAGTACAGAGGCATGATGCTAGATTCCCTTTGCAAGACATTTTACAAAGTCTATGGGTATTTTTAGGGTGTGTTTCAGTCAACCGTATATAACATCTCTAAAGCCCGTGACTAACACTGAAAATAATCTTATAGTTGAGTTATGGAAAATCTACAAAAACCTGGTGCGGTCACTGTGTACATACATTACATTACTGATCCTGAGTTACATCCTGTATTATACCCCAGAGCTGCACTCACTATTCTGCTGGTGCAGTCACTGTGTACATACATTACTGATCCTATGTTCCCAGTGAGTGCAGCTCTGGAGTATAATACAGGATGTAACTCAGGATCAGTAATATATGTACACAGTGACTGCACCAGCAGAATAGTGAGTGCAGCTCTGGAGTATAATACAGGATGTAACTCAGGATCAGTAATATATGTACACAGTGACTGCACCAGCAGAATAGTGAGTGCAGCTCTGGGATATAATACAAGGTGTAACTCATGATCAGTGATGTAATGTATGTACACAGTGACTGCACCAGCAGAATAGTGAGTGCAGCTCTGGGGTATAATACAGAATGTAACTCAGGGATCAGTAATGTAATGTATATATATTGTGACTGCACCAGCAGAATAGTGAGTGCAGCTCTGGAGTATAATACAGGATGTAACACAGGATCAGTAATGTAATGTATGTACACAGTGACTGCACCAGCAGAATAGTGAGTGCAGCTCTGTAGTATAATACAAGGTGTAACTCAGGATCAGTAATGTAATGTATGTACACAGTGACTGCACCAGCAGAATAGTGAGTGCAGCTCTGGGGTATAATACAGAATGTAACTCAGGGATCAGTAATGTAATGTATGTACACAGTGACTGCACCAGCAGAATAGTGAGTGCAGCTCTGGAGTATAATACAGGATGTAACTCAGGATCAGTAATGTAATGCACGTACACAGTGACTGCACCAGCAGAATAGTGAGTGCAGCTCTGGGGTATAATACAGGATGTAACTCAGGATCAGTACTGGATAAGTGATATAAAATAATTTCTTTATATCTGTACAATGATCTGCATTGGTGGAAAAATTCTTTAAGGTATTTTAATGTAACTCGGGAAACTAATCTGTGGGATCGGAGCTGGTGAAATACATTTCTAATTGTGCAGAACACAAGAAGCGTTGGCTGGATGGACGTTTTGTAGAACTGTAAATATCGGTGACGTTGGACCTCTCAGGTTCTACCATACGACACCCTGATGTAGACATTTTGGAGAGGAGACACGAGCGGTTTTGTTTCTAATGACATTTTATTGAATTAAAACGGAAAGAAAAAAAAAAAGTAAAGATATTTAAAGCAGTTAATAGATCGCTTGTAAAGAATACAGTTTACTGTTGATAGTGACTGCTGCTCGCTAATAAATTAAAGTGTCCATGCAGCCCACACGCTGGGTACTGCACTGCTATCCCTGCCCAGTAGGGGCGCCGCCGTCGTGTCACAATCCCAGTGCGTGTGGGCGATATGCACCCTTTAATCCTGACAACGGGGCAGACGCGGACCAGCGGCACATTCAGTTTTGCAAACTGTCACTTCTAAACTCTACTTCCAGAGCTCAAATGCAACATGACTCCAGAAAATGCATCTAGAAGTGCAAATGCGGGATGTGCCGTGGGAACGTGGAGATGCATCATGTGCAAACCAACATTAACTCTACACATGCTGTAATAGATTGCAACCGAAAATGGGTAAATGGTGGATACGGGAGAGGGGGATGGGCAGGAGGAGGGGGTGAGACATTTGACCACAGATGCCCCCGAGACGATGAATGTCAGTATGAAATCTATGAAAACACCAAATGAACGTTACATGATGGCTACGCTGCCGTCACCGGCTCACTCTCCGGTAACGTCAGGCTGTTAGAGAGCAAGCTGTACACGAACCACATGTACTAAGAAAAGTCATTTTTAATGTCAAAGCAGATCAGAACAGGGGGAAAAAAAAAAGAAAAGTGGCCGTCAGTGAACAGAATGAAATGGGAGAGGGGAAAAACAAACAAAAAAACGCTAAAAAAGCGTGGAAAGCCAAAAATACCACAGGGCACACACAACAGGTGGTGATTATTTCTTCTCTCAGAAGTCAGAATATACAACTAATGCTATAAAAAAAAAAAAAGTAAAGCAGTGAAGTGAAGAGACAAAAAGTTAAGTGTAACCCCTTCAATGCCAGGAGGAACGGGGTGTGGGGGGCTCCGCATATAGCAATGGAGAAATGTTGCACTGTAAAGTGTATATAGCACAGTTAAGTCCTGCAGATCCGGCCGGCACTGAAAGGGTTAACATGACAAAATGCCAGTGAGGCGGCAGTGCGACCCTTCTGTGACTTGCAGGGTCCCTGGTGGGGTTGGGAGTCGAGGACTAGCTGCATTACTAAAAGTATGGATGGACCGCTCGCAATGATGTTTGGGGCTTAATATGTTATGTGCATAATATACCCATTTATTTTGGGGATACAGGTGGGGGGGATGAAGCAGAATCGGACATTTAACTCTTTCTGGAATCCTTTTACCTGTCTCAAGGAGGTAAACGCGTGCAACATTTTAAAAAGGGGGTCAGAATGGCTGGGTGATGTTAACAGTGCACACTTATTATAAGGTGGATTTTTGTCTTGATGGAGGATCTGGTGCTGTCTTGTCGGCGGCAGGATATGCTCTTCACCTCTTCTTGGGAGGGTTGGCTGTCGGGGAGGCGTCACGGGGCGCCCAGAGTTTAATCCCCCGTACTGGTACTTTGCTTTCTTTTCTGAAGGTTTCAGGATCTATGGGAGAGAAGAACAAAGTTTTGACATAATGACTTAGGTGTGAACAGAGGCGAATAGATCTGACTGCAGGGAGCACTTGGGGTACGTTCCCATACAGCATGTTCTATGTATTGGCTCGGATACAGGGTACCTCAGTGCGTTACTTTTGCTAGCTATTGATCCATGGGTGAGGATAGTTCCAGTCCTAGGTAAGGGTCCCATAAATTAGAGGACTATAGTCAGCTGTGGACAGCACAAGGTATAAGCCAACGGGTAAAATGAGCGTCGGTCCAGGCAAGGAGTAGGGTGAATGGGTGGGTAGTGCGCTGTGACAACCATTACAGGAGGATTTTTTTCTTGCAAAGTGAAAAATCAGATGAGTGGACCAAGAAACGGAAACAAAAAAAAAAGAATTGTTGCAGATACTAAAACATCTCTCATGCATTAGTTAGCAGCACGGTGGCTCAGTGGATAGCACTGTATGGTGGCTCAGTGGATAGCACTGCAGCCTTGCAGCGCTGGAGTCCTGGGTTCAAGTCCCACCAAGGACAACATCTGCAAAGTTTGTATGTTCTCCCCGTGCTTGTGTGGGTTTCCTCCGGGTACTCCGGTTTCCTCCCACACTACAAGGACATACTGATAGGGAATCTAGATTGTGAGCCCCATCGGGGACAGTGACGATAATGTGTGCAAACTGTAAAGCGCTGCGGAATATGTTAGCGCTATATAAAAATAAAGATTATTATTTCCATTGGCCAAAAACACCATTACATTGCTAATGACGACATCTACAACCAGAGAGCACAGAAATTGGTGTCTGATTAAAGGAATCCTCTGCTGCTAGTGACAGGGGAGCAGTCAGGTCTGCGCTGCAGCTAAAAGGATCTTTTTCAGCCTTGTATGCCAGCTGTCAGGCAGCGCCCCAGTAATCGGCACAAAGGGCACAGACCCCCCAACCCAGGGTGCCACGGTGTTTAGCATCAGGTAGGCTGTTACCTGGAAGGAGCACATGAGGGTTTCATCCACGCTCATCATGCCGCCAGCATTATCAAACTCCCCGCAGTAATTTGGAGCGGAGAACAGGGTGACCAGCTGCCGCTTGGCAAAGAACTCGTAGCCGTCCTCTACTACCTGTGTGCGGAGGCAAAATGAAAATCTGTCAGGAAAGCAGCAGACACTACTCATCCAGAAGACGCAGAAGGGGACACTGTGTTAATACTTAATTCCAAAGACGGTGATGCGGATATACCCCAACCTGAAACCTTACAGCTCAAGGGTCAGGAATTCAGAGCACAACGTATCATCAGCATGTGAATCCAAGGAGTCTAGACAGGGGGCAACAGTCACCCCCAGATGTGACCAATAAAATGATAAATTTTCCCCAAGGACCCCCCCGCATGTTTCATAAGAATAGTCTACCTGATGAGCACGGCATATCAGATCCAGGTCGTGTCGATTCAAGAATTTGCTAACCACGTCTGCTCCGAAGGTGAAGGAAACCCGCGGTCGTTCTCGCCCCAGCCCTGCACGTCTTTATCAGGGTCTGACCACAGGAGGTCGCAGAGCAAGCCTGTCAGGAGAAGAGGGGAGTCTCATCAGGACGCAGAGCCTCGTGTGCCCCCGGAGCGTTACACAACCGTCCTCGTCCTCAAGGGTGGGGTCACACCGTGTAATCCACACCTGTGTACGACCGAGACGTGAGGACAGAGCTGGTGACACTAAGCTTTCAATCCTCGGGGACTAATCTGCTGCAGATCCTCAGGTCAAGACAATGCTTCCGCCATCCGGACACTAAATATAACATGGTGGCGGCCACTCAATTGCTCAGGGGTGTCTGGAGAACGCTGAAGCTTTGCATAATGAAATACAAATGGTCTTAAGAGGTTGCAAAACTTTCAATTTCTCACTAGTTAAGATCCCGGTTTGCCGTCAGTGAACATCCAAATCTGGTGTTAACATCCAAATGCTAAAAGTGTGCAGGACTCTGATCCAGCGGCCACATCAGTAGCCCATGGCCGCCAGAGAGGACCCATGCAAACCGTCTACCAGCACCTCTTAGTAGGCCCGGTGTCGTGTGTGCGTCTTTCCACCACACTGACACTGTGATGGACTCCTGATTGCTAGCGGGTAGGAGGTTTGAAGCGCCCCATCCAGAAGCCACCGATGTGGCCGCTGGACCAGGGTCCTGCAAACTGATCCACTCATCTCCACTAAAAACCTAAACAGTCCCATGACTCTCATTCACACAATGCTTCATTTATGGATTAAAAAAAATACCAGCGAGTTTATTCCCCAAGGACATATTTTCTTATTCTCATGGAAGTAAGCCCCATCATAAAGGGACAGTATGGAATTTGGGCTAAAAATCTATGTATTTTTCTAAACGCCGTGATCATCATATATCCAGTGTGGTCTGGAGGATGACCAGGACAAAGTGTCGGGATCACAAATCCCCCAGACTCCAGGGTGACAGCACAATTTATCTGTATAGGTAAAATAATAACATTCTTTCAGCTTCAGGATGTAAAGAGCAATGTGTCCATTCACTGACAGGTAACGGTGATCTCTAAATAGTGAGAAATTAAGTTGCAAAACTTTTTATACAAATGATAAAGATTCACCCGACCATTTATTTCTATAGAAAGAGTGGAGAATCGGACCCCCGCCTTGTTCTTATTTAGGTCCCGGGGTCAGCACTGATTGATCCTCAATCCATGCATCCACTGCTGTGATCAGGAAAAACAAGTGAGAATTCACGCAGAACATCTGGTTACAGAACACTGAGTGACAGTCACCTGGATGGGGCCGTAGTGGGGGATTTCTGAGCGTTTTAAAGAAAAATTTAATGGGACGGTCACGAAATTTCTGCGTCAAAATCTTGCGCATGTAATTCCACCCAAAATAAATCGCCGGAGGGGGGAAAGAGGAAAATGCGTAACGTACAGGAGGCGCTAACCCTCCCCCATAGCCCTCCGGATTTATTGAGAGGTGCACTTGTAAGGGCATGATGCCTTTCAGGTGGGTGAACCCGCAGAGGAAGACACTTAAGTGATCATTTAATATAGTGATGTGGACTCTCCGCTGGATGAAGGCAACCTCGGTGCCCAGACCTGGTGAGCCCTATCCGATAATTACCATGATCTGAGCGCTGCAATGACAACGGCTCCACTCAGATCATGGTAATTACTGGTAACCGAGCAATAGCCCAGCACATACCAATGGGCTACAATAACATGGAGCCAGGCTCCATCTACAGCTGTGATGACCCCATGTAACAATGCCCACAAAGATGGAAGCTGCCATCTGTATTATCCAATACTGGTCAATCCCAGATGATGGGCGAGTATATAACAGAAGGGACTGAACTGTCGCAATCAGTTCAACAGAAGGCAGAATCAATCCAGAGAAACAGGAAAAAAAAGCTCCCAGATGTGGTCCCTGAACCTCCACCTGGCAGACCAGCCAGGACAGGGGTATTTTCAGCAGGTTTGTAGGTAGAAGCAGTAGATAAAACCTATAGGGCCAAAGCCTTACCACAACCCCACATCTCCACAACTCGGCATTGAGCCTATTCCCTTGTGTACTCCTGCACACATCAGACTAGTCGGCGCTACTTTATCACCTCCTGATTTTTTATTTTTTTTATTTTTAGCAAGGTTATATATATTTTTTTATGCGGCTTTAAACAATATTTGTCTCCTGACAGTCGAACAGCATTTGGGGACGTGTCCAAAGCTGCACTTCCAACATTGGACCTTACCTGTGTCAGGGACATCCGTGGGCCTCATGATTCTGCGGATCTGTTCCATAGACTGTAGATCTGGTGAGAGACCTGCAAGAAAGAAAACATTCAGCACAAGTATGAAAAAAAAAAAAAAAAAAGCCTCACTGCCCAATATATCACAGCCCCAAAAATGCTGCAACTACACCAGGGGACATGCCTGGCCCCTGAATCATGGCTATAGATACGATGGTCTGTCACAAACTAATGTAAAAGAAAGATCCTACAGTCCAGGGTCAGAAAGCTACAAGGTGGTCTGACGCCATGACAGATCCCTGCAATAACAGAGCACATTCACTTGCAGACAGTGAATGGACGTTTAATGCTTTACATCCATCCTAATCGAGCTGTGCTCACAAAGAACGTGCGAGCGTCCAGGGTCGGGGAGAGTATTGACTGGTGAAGTGTTTAGGTAATGGAAGATTGTCTAGACGGGAAACAATTGTAACAAACCCTGAGCTGTGAGAAGAATCAGGACAGGTGATTGCAGCCTCTCAATGTGAACAATGCAGTGAAATCGAGCAGCGATCTTTAACCCATTGGCCGGATCTGCCGTACAGTCAAAGCGAATGTGCGAGCTTGCTGTATGGCGTGGGCTCTGTATGTTTCAGACACCCATTTATATCCCCGCCAACACAATTAGTGCCCAGAAGATGAAGTGGTGAGGAAGGTAAATCTCTAGTCATTTTGTGACATTCAGCGGATGAGGTTTAATCACTATGGGCCATTTCCAGTCACAGTGACAGATGTGCACGGGATACGAGGGGTGCAGTCATGTTGCATACGTGGTGGCATCCCCTGGCAGCACATGTGCCCTCTGAGATAATAATGGAAACCCTTCATTACATGTTGTACTTCCAGGCCTGATGAGCAGTAACTAAACCCTCTGGAGAGCGCGGCTGCCTGCCACATCGCCTGCGCTCACCGTCTCTCCAGGAATACATCTAATCTGAGCCCCCGGGGGGCACGCCATTCCTGACCGCGGAGTCTCCCGATGGACATTGCTGACATCTCTGCCCTCACCTCCGTGGCAACAGAAGATCTTCTCGTCCACGATGGCGGCAATCGGCAGGCAATTGAAGCAGTCGGTGAAGGTCTTCCAGAGCTTTATATTAAACCTCCGTTTGCCTAAAGAAAGCACAGAGAGGGGCGGGGTTGTGTCGTTTTTCTTGTTAAAGTGGGTCACGAGCACGGCAAGGGAAAGCGGAGGAATCAGCAGATTCATTAATGCAGTAAAATCTCTGTTAATATAAAGTCTTGGACGTCTCTCACTCAGGAAAGTGCCTTCTGAGTCTTAAAGTTGAAGGCCCAGCTTTACCATTCAATTTTTTTAAATTTTTTCTGGGTGGTCCATGCAGTTATATTGCGGATTAATGTCGCAGTTACCAGGCCGTCCATGAGCCCGCAATGCACCTGTGTCTCTACATTAATTTTCTTCCAAGAAAAAAAAAATAAAAAACTGGGTCGTCTTTTATCGGATGCTACAGTACAGAAGCATGGTGCGAGAAGTGCCAGGACAACATATAGAGACCTTAATCCTACCTATGACAGCAACTTTACAATTATTACTTAGAAACAAAGATCTTTCAATACAAGGCACACCAGGAGCAGCATTCACCATTCTGCAGGATTATTAAGCTGCATCTAATGGAGCCAAGCAAAATCCAGGAGAATTCAGAATGCAGCTCTGGATGTGGCTGGAGTAGAAAGAATCAGTACAGGGATAATGTCGGGGGGGGGGGGGGGGGGTGGGGGGTTAGACATCTGTGAGCAGGAGGCGATGCCAAGATGGCCAGGGCTTTCCTACCACACAGGGAGGATTTCTGCTGCTCCCCCTGGTCCGGCAACCTCATGCTGCACGTGATTTATAGCTGTCCTGCACTTAATTAGTAAGGACGACTGTTGGATTTCATTCATCCAGGCTGCAACACATCTTGTAGAAAACGCCCATTGTCAGCTTGATCCGTGGACGGTCGGTGACTAACACTACAGATCTTTCTAGGTCACAGTGAGGTTAGTGGAACGGGGCGGCTGGAAACTTACACTCGTCGTAGAAGCCGTAGATGCGGTTGATGCTGGCGACACTCGTGGTTTCCTCTGAGCAGAAAGAAGTTTTCGGGGTATTTGATTTTATACGCCAGTAGCAGGCAGATGGTTTCCAGCGACTGCTTTCCTCTGTCCACATAATCCCCCAGAAAGAGGTAATTGGCTTCTGGGGGGAAGCCGCCATATTCAAACAACCGAAGTAAGTCTGTGTACTGCCCGTGGATGTCACCTGCGGGAGGAGAAGACGGGAAACCGGCTTCATTACAATGATTAAATATCGCAGCGTTTCATCTTGTCCCATCTTTATACAGTTGTGCCAAGAGGAAACGCAATTTATTGGTGATGAATAATCAGCTGTATCCTCTAGTGACCAGATCAGCCCATGTCTGAAGAGCTAGAGGGAACTAAAGATACAGGGGACAGAGAGCAGCAAGACGAGAAGTATTTGGAATTCTTATTATTTGTTGCCCCTTACAACTTGTGCGTTTGCCCACCCCTCTCTGCCATTCTGATTCTCCCCCTTGCCCAGGTGGCGGGACCCCTAAATACTTGACTATATGGGGCCTAGAAATTCTAGATAGCAACCCTGAATTTTGCACTGTGCGAGTTGGAAGATAGAAATAAAATACAGCTGCATTTTTTCCATGCTAACCCACAAATATTCTGCACATTATATGGAGCCAAACATGGCTGTCGAACGCGGGAAAGGCAAACTCACCGCAAATCTTCAGAGGAGCCTCAAGTTCCAGCAGGATGGGCTGACTGAGGAAAATTTCCCTGGATTTTATGCAAAGACCCCGCACCTCGGCCTCCGTCATCTGCACGATCTTTCCGGGGCGACATCCTCTCACTGCAGGAAAAAGGAGATAACACAGCGTTAGGCCTAAACTCAAGAAACATGGACGTTTGCCAGCGGCGCCCTATCCTCCTCCGAGGAAAGGTGTATCAAGTGCAAATAGAGGAGGGCACCCAGAATAAGGGGGGGGGGGGGGGGGTCATGATCCATTACAATAAACCTCTAAACACAAGGGTCCGTCGCCCTGTGTCTGGGGGCAGAGCTGCAGTCACTCTGATCTGGGGAATTCGCTTTTTCCAGGTTCTCTCCTACACCCCAGATCCTATGATAGTACACGTATTCTAAACCTCCATAAATAATGAGCCCGATAACCTCTAGAGAGTAACCTCCGCCTGTTCTCACACTGGAGGCCGACAATGGAGGACACCAGGACAAGCAGAAGTCATCATGTGCTGGAGCAGACGCCTCTGACGAGCACCCAGTCATTCCGGAGCCAAATCTCTGCTTCGCACTGACCACCGTCAGACTATTTTTAGATATATGGAAAGTCCTGGCAGCCGCCCAGCAGAAGCGTCTCAGTAATGTGAAGGAAGCTGAGAACAGAGGGACGTCACACGAAGCCCCTGCAGCGTAACTGCTCATGTCACCGGGACCCTGACGGAGCACTTCTGCCCCCATCACATGCATTGTAGGCTTTAGTTCACACGGCTGCGCTATACGTCTGGCACGTACCCCAGGAGAGCCATACAACTCGGGTACCAGACGGAGGCCGAATGGGCGGCCTGTCCGCGTCCGTCTGGTACGTGTTCACATGCTGCACAATCCACATTAATTATAGTATAAATATCTGCTGAGACCCCTCTATTTGGCACCATGTTCCTGCAGTGAAGCCCCGTCCTGTCCAGCTCCTCTGAAGTATATAAGCAGAGGGCAGCCCCCTGGATAAGGCCTCCTTTACCCTTTAATGTGTGGGTGCAGGGTTGCGCCACACATACAGGATAGTCACCCATCATGAAGCCCGAACTACAGGTGCCGAGCACAGACAGATGGCGGCTCATGCATCACCGCACCCGTAATAGGAGAGACAACAACAGCAGGCGATGCCAGGAAAAGAAGAAAAGCAGTCACAGAAAACAACGCACTTAAAGGGACCGCAAGGCGGCCTGCCTCCAAATCAGGGCTTCTAGTGTGGCTTTATGGTGGCTGGACACTGAGTGATCCAAGTGTGCATCTGTCTTAGATGAGGAAATTGGAATAAGATGCTACCAAATAGTTTATTTTATTAAAATAAGAACGGTGTCAGATGCTATTGATGTGAACAGGAGCTGAGCTGTAACACCAGGGAATGGACACTAAGTGGAGCTGTTCAGTGTACATCCAGGTGATCGCTGGTGTCGCAGGGTGTAAGACCGCCACTCATCTCATCTTCATTACCTATCCCACTAATCAATCTCCAAGTGCTAGCCTCTATAGGGAATCTCATCAGGATTTCACCCCACAAACTATTTACATGTGCATGTACCTCTTTCCAAGACAAGTCCAGCAATACCTTTATATGGCCAGACCCTACAGCTGTTACTGAAAAATTAGCATGCGAATTGATATGCAAATGAGTCTGAAGAGCTATGGTAGATCTGAAGCCTCTGTCTCTCCAGCGCTATTCCCCTCCTGTCAGCAGCACAAATCTCTGCCTTGGTTGTTACAACGTATCAGTCTGGAGCCCAGATTCTCCTAGCTGGGTGGATGCGATTGTCACAAACAAACAACTTTGTGCTGGCAAAGACCGACACTGCCATGTGATACACCGAGACGGGCAAACGAGCCGCGCCAAGGTCAACAAACCCCCAGCCTAATAAAGCAACAACAACTCACTTGCTGGAAAACTGGCAGAGAGAAACAGGTGGATCAACCACATAGCAAAGCCCAGAGGTAAAGGGCGGTAATTATAGCAACACGATAAAAAATTAAACTTGGGGGAAAAAAAAAAAAAAAAAGTTATTTTTAAATCAAAAACTCACCGAAGTCATGGTGGGAGCATAGCGTTTAGGCCATGTTCACACAAGTCGCTTTTATGCAGCTTTTTTTCCTGCAGCCAAAACAAAAAAAAAATTTGCAGAAAAAAAAAAGCATCTTCAGCTTTGCTTACACCTTGCAAGGAGTAACAATGCAATGTTAGGCCAATTTGATTAAATAATTTAGTAGAAAAAAAAAAAAAAAAAATAGTGACCATTCTGAACAAAGCAGCTGGATCCATCCATGTAGGAATCGAAGCGAGAAGTAGGGTTACAGGAGTTCATGAAAAAATACACAATTTGCAAATGTAAAAACAGCGAACAGCAGGGAAAGTTGAATTGGTCGAGCATTGTTTACCTTCTCACGAATTAAACGCTGTACTAATATTAACATCAATGTGAGAATACAAAGACATTGTGGTTTATACTTGGTGGGGGGAATAAGTGTGTTTGGGTATGTGCAGACGATCAGGAATTGGCAGCAGCACATGTCCGCTGCGTCCAAAGCGCTGCCGTCTATTGAATCAGTGATCAGTGAGTTCACTGAACCGGGCAGATTCACCGCATCCATTGTACGGGTGAAATTTCGCTTGCAGAGGCTCACGTCTCCACAAGATAAATCGACATACAGTCTGGAAAGACCATGTCAGTCTCCGCAGGCGTGGGATTTCTTGAGATCCCATCCACTATGCTGTAACATGTGGACGCTGCACAAGTACAAAGCGTCCACTTTTTGCACTTACTCATTGCTTTCTATGGGTAAAAAAAAATGCTGTAAGAAAACCAAAAGGGGGGACATGATGCAGTTTTCCAATATATTCAGGATAATAAAAAAAAAAAAAAAGTGTGCATGAGATTGCTGCAATCAGAGCTTTTGCTGGTGCAGTATAAAGTAGTTTTGAATCTACATTAAAAAAAAACCTGCAGCAGAAAAGCATCATGTGAACACAGCCTTTCCGCCGTTGGGAGCATCAGAGCCATAGGAGGAATCACAGCTGCAGATGGAGATGTCCGGTAACAAAAAGATCTTCAAATGGAGACAATCGCCCCATTTAGTAAGAGGACGCCAAGAAAATAAAAATACTAAGTAGAAGAACCTTCATGAAGTAGACACCTCTGTAAAATAAAAAAATTAGATCCTCCACTTCTGCGACATTGCTATATCACATGAGCCCTGCTGATAATCACTGGCAGCTATTGGGCTGCCGCGGTTTCACCACTTCCCTGACATTTCACAGTCACAACAGTGGCTGCAGGGCTCACATGGCATAAGTCATGCAAGCCCCGGGAAACCTGGTGCCAACAACAATGGGATGACATGAATATGTTATTTTCCAAGTGGGGACTACTTCATTTAAGAAGTGTTTGTCCAGGTGGTGTCCAGTAGGAACACAACTCCCTATCTGCGCTAGTGTTCCCAATGGGGGACACCAGTCTGGGGAAAGGAAAGTGACCTCAGCAATGGGCGCCATAGACAGGGCCCGGCAGTTGCCCTCGTCACCCTCCACAAAGCAGAGATTATACAGCGTAATCACAGACGTCGGCAGATTTTCTATTTTTATATGTGCAGTCAGTAGGAAAAGTCTCTTTCCATGTGGAAACCTTCTCCGGAGTGGCGGCTCGTGACCATTTATGGCTGCCTCCTGCCTGGGATTTTACGAGAGCTCCAGTGTGTCTATTACACATATACGCCCTCTGATGTCTGTGCAAGGTTCGCTCCGGCACTCGGCTTCCTCTATACTTTGTTTTAGTGCAAAAATAATGTGGACTTCTCTGTATCCTGAAGCCTGTTCTGTTCCCACAAGTCTATTCTGGAGAAGCGATTATTAGTGGGCTCAGCTCACATCACCATGATGTCCCCAAAGTACACAGCGCCAAATCGGTCACAAAATACCAAAAAGTGCTGCATGTTTCCAATCCGACCACCAGTGACTGCTCGGGAGGGATGACGTCAGCACTTATCACTTGTGCTGACGGTAATATTCCCCGAGTGGCGGTACGTTTTCTATAAGTGGGATAACTCCTACTAAAAATCAATTTATTGCTGTGTCGGCGTCCTCCGATTCATTCCCTTAGATGGCGAGATCGGCTGCGTGTGCAGCAATACAATGAGCTATTCATAAAAGCCGATCCAAAGCAACACCTTGCGTTCCCCGCAGCCAGAGAGCGATGCAAGCAATACAGCAGGGGACACCCTACACCAGCGAGCGCAGGCAGGGGCACGTCACCCCGGATAGGCAGGCGAGGCTGACCTATGACAAGGCAGTGCCGGATACAAGCATTGCTACAATCCCAGGGAATCGTGTCGATCTAATTGTGACGCCCCCACTGTTATCACTACAGTACCCCCCCTTATTAATGTGGCTTCTGGGTGGAAGAGCTGGCAGATAAACATGAATTACAGCCTATTCAGTGGCGGCAGATTAGGATCTCCGATACGGATTCTCTTCCAAATCAGCCTTACATTGCACAGTGTGAACATGACCGTAGGCATCAGGTCCCAACGGAGCAGGCGGCTTATACAGTACAGAGCTCAGCGTAGAGACCCCACATAATCCTTTCCATGTCCCCATAGTCTAGGGAAATATTTGTTTTTTTAACATTGTGACATCAGAGATTCCCTGGCGGCACGGCTCAGTTCTGCATTGGGAGCTGATCAGACGAGGTTGCCCCTCTACAAACATACCAGAAAAAGATCCGGACATCGACCCCTCGTGAGCTCATCTTAATACTGGCATTCAGCCATGATGAGCAGATCCATTGCTCTGTCCAGTCGGCTGCTTTAATGGTTGTAACATGTCACTGGAAAATCACTGGCTCAGACAGCGGAACTTTACCAGGCTGGCAGGAGCCGGAGGGGCCGGTGCCACTCTGCGATTAGTAATGAGGAGCCTTCTGTCAGGAACACATGTGACCGCTGGGAGGAAGAGGAAAGAAACGAACCAGTGATCCACAGCACATCATACACAGCCGAGAACCGGGTACATCACACAGGCCCCTGCAAAATAACGCAGAAACCAGTGCTCCGAGCCATACACTGCCCATACAAAGCAGCTGGTGTGACGGAGAACATAACAGGGCATGGCCCGGGCCACTGAGCAAAGAGTTTATAGAGCCGACGTCAGCCGAGGCGGACACACACCTCTGGTGTAAAACAACGATCTTCTGTAGAGACGTGAAAGGACAGAAGCAGCACCGCACCCCGTGTAACACAGCTTATATAGGGCTAGTAAATACCAGAGAAATAGCAAAGGCTGGATCCTCAGAAAACATGGGCAAGAGCCATGATACCCCCTGCATACTGTAGCTAAATGCACCATTATATGTATTCTGCAAGCTTCAGAGCTGAAATCTCCCAGCACATACATTCATTCCTGATCACAGCTCATGCATCATAGAATGTCTCTTACCTGATCTTCACGTAGCATGGAAGCTCACATGTGTGTACAGTGACTCCGCAGCAGAAAGTGATGCAGCTCTGAGTTATTAAGATAACCATAGTACGATCGTAGTAATGTAGTCACAGTGATGCACAGCAAATAGTGAGTGCAGCTCTAGGTATATACAGAGTAACTCGGATCAGTAATGTAATGTATGTAACAGTGACTCCCCAGCAGAATAGTGAGTGCAGCTCTGGGTATAATAAGATGTAACTCAGGACGTAATGTAGTATGTACACAGTGACTGCACCAGCAGAATAGTGAGTGTAGCTCTGGAGTATAATACAGGATGTAACTCAGATCAGTAATGTAATGTATGTACACAGTGACTCACCAGCAACTAGTGAGTGCAGCTCTGGGTATAATACAGGAGGTAACTCAGGATCAGTAATGTAATGTATGTACACAGTGACTGCATCAGCAGAATAGCGAGTGCAGCTCTGGAGTATAATACAGGATGTAACTCAATCAGTAAGTATGTACAGACTGCACAAATGTTGCAGCTGGAGTATAATACACAGTAATAGACAGTATGCATGTACCAGTGACCACGCAGATAGTGAGTGCAGCTCTGGAGTATAATACAGGATGTAACTCAGGATCAGTAATGTATGTACACAGTAACTCCACCAGCAGAATAGTGATGCAGCTCTGAGGATAAACGGATGTACTCAGGATCAGTAATGTATGTATTAACAACTGAACAGATAGTGAGTGCAGTCTGATAAATCAGGATGTAATCAGGACAGTAATGTAATGTATGTACACAGTGACTGCACCAGCAGAATAGTGAGTGCAGCTCTGGAGTATAATACAGGATGTAACTCGGATCAGTAATGTAATGTATGTACACAGTGACTCCACCAGCAGAATAGTGAGTGCAGCTCTGAGGTATAATACAGGATGTACCTCAGGATCAGTAATGTAATGTATGTACACAGTGACTGCACCAGCAGAATAGTGAGAGTAGCTCTGGAGGATAATACAAGGAGGTACAGGTGCAATCAACATTATTCAAACACCAGTGCAATAAACAAATGTAACAAGAACAATATAAACATCTGAACTAATGTTACAAGTGATTTCTTCATATTTCCTGCTAAATGCCACTGACTACTCCGGTCTCAGAATTACTGACCCACTTAGTAGAATCCCTCTTCAGAGCAGAGATTTGTCTCTAGCACCTGGGGTAATATTCCAGGGCTTCATTAGCTGCATAAGAAAAAAAAAAAAAAAACATCTGAACCGGCTAGGAGAAGAATGCAGCGTGGCAGCGGCAGTAGGGGCCTCGGCGAGGCCTACAGTGAAGCGCGGTTGAGGCGGCTGAAAGTGAGGCTCACTGTGAATAGCGGCAGCAGAAAACTTTGGGTGGTATGTCAAGAAATCAGGTACAGAATTCAAGACCAAGAATACTAGCTAGTGCCAGAAGCCGGTGTTTGCTTATGCACCACTTCTGCGGCAGCTCATAACAGCCAGAGGGGCTCTACTAAAGATGCTGGTCATGAAGGGGTAAATTATTGGGATTACGTCTGTAACCCCACAGTTATTGCAGATTAGCTCTAGATGTACAATGTGCTCTGGCCGTTCCCCATTAATGGGATCCATGATTGAATAAAGCTGATAAACCAATTACCCTCCGGTCCTTGTCTCCATTGTGCAGCTAATCCCATAGGTTCAGTTACTTGACCGTCGCTATAAACACACAGCACCAGGACATGCGGTGCCACGTGAACCTGTTTACCAGATTAAGTCGCTGCCACTGATCTCATCGCTGCTGAGAAAGATCCTTGTCCGAGAGCCCCTTTAATTTGTGCCACTGCTCAAAACAAACAGCTCTGTATCTGAGAGGTTGTGAAAGCTGAAAACCAATATCCTTGTCAAGCATAAAGCAAACAAATGGGGAGAGGAAAAGAAAAATAAATCATGGCGGGGAGAATTCCAGACTCCTTCAAGGATCAGCTGAAGAGAAACGCTCCATTCACAGCAGGATTGCGAGGCACAGAGCCGGCGTCCTCAGAGAGGAACCTGCTAACCCCCCGATACATTATTGGTGCCCTGCACCAATGCTGCACATACATGGGGCCCGGCAGGACACAATGGGGGGCAGAGTATACACCGGGAGCGCCTGGTCTCGCGATTTATTCAGGCCAGTCGCTGCAGAACTCGGCTGACATCACACATTAAAGGATTACAGCTATGGATCCTTGTATGGGTTTTCCCACCATTAGCAAAGATAGGTCATTTCTAGGACCTCCACCCTAGCGATAAATTAACTCTTCCATTCCTAAGAGGTTTTATGCCGCACGGCTTTCAAAACAGCAAAAAAAATAAAAAAAAAAAAAAAATCAGGATTTGTAATCTGCATAAACTTCCAGCAGCGACATTGGGTACCATAAGCTTTACTATGTGGATATGAGGTCTCGCACCACATAAACCATATACAGCAGTTCACCTCTATATACGCGTATAGCCCTATACAAGTCACCATCACTATGACAACTCAGGGTCCGATCATTGATATCTTTATGCACTTTGCACCGTGTGATTACACTCGTTAAGGGGCCGGTGATCAGCGTTGCGTGGCCCCCGGTCAGTGCTCGATGCTGCGGCCTCTATTAGTCACCATTTGACACTCCGCCGGGTGGGCGACTTCCAGCGTGGCACCCCCCTGAGCTGCCACCACAGGAACAACAGACAGACATAGGTCACTTGTGGGCTAAATATACCAGGAAGATCTGATGACACTGACACCACCATCAGCACAAAGGGCAACCAGGCATTGCCAGGCTAAAAACAGCACAGCAAGGCCAAGCTGGCAGATAAGAGGACAGAGCTGCAGGGAAGCAAGCAGAAACCATTTATCAATGTAGTTGTCTAATAAGATCAGGAAATCGCTGAAGTAGCAATGCCTGAATGATTATATACCTATAGGAGGCGCTACAACCTTCCTCGTCATTTATATAGCAGGAACGCTTTCCATAGCGCCGTACCATCAGAAAGACAGAACATGCCCAAAAGAGCTGACAATCTAATCCTAGGATAGGAAAGTGATCACTTCTGGTAAAGGAAATCTGATCCTGATCGCCAGCTGCAAAGATCACAGCTCCGACAGCAGTGGCCACTACAGGAGACTGAGTACTATGCACCGTGGTCACACAGTTTAGGAGCCATGAGTGAGGGTAGAGTCTCATGCATCGGCCAGGGGAGGAAAAAAAAAAATAAACCAAGGGAACAAAAAAAAAAAAAAAAAAAAAAAAAACTTCAAGGAAACCTGTCACCAGGTTTGGCCGACATAAGATATGGCCACCGCCTTTCAGAGCTTATCACCCGGGGGTTGGTCCGGTCCGATGGGTGGCGCAGGTCCGGGGCCTCCCATCTTGCGATGCCACCCTCCTGCTTACTTCACAGGCTCCCCGGCATTGAGCTCCAGCGCAGGCGTACTTATCTGCCCTGTGCAGAGAAAATTCCTGCAGTGTGCAGGCGCTGGGCCTCTCAGACCTTTCCCAGCGCCTGCGCACTGCAGTACTCTGCTCTGCCCTCAACAGGGCAGATAAGTACGCCTGCGCAGGAGCATGTGAAGCCGGGGAGCATGTGAAGCAAGCAGGAGGGCGGCATCACAAGAAGATGAGGCGCCGGACCCGACCTGCAACACCCATCAGACCGGACGGAACCCCCCCGGGTGAGTATAATAAAACTTATTTTTCTCATCTTTCAGGTCAGATCGGGGGCTTAGAGCTACAGTATTATAGAATGCTGTTGATAAGCTCGGAAAGGCGGAGGCCGTAACTTATATCGGCCAAAACTGATGACAGGTTCGCTTTAATAAGTTTTCAACTTACATTCAACTTCCAATGAGACAGTCAGGACGCAGCCACATCTATAGGCCATGCACCATACACTGGTCTGAAGGACAGTCTCACATGTTGGGTGGCTGTAGTCACCTTTCCCTAGATCCCAAACATAAAGGCACTGTCTCAGACACCAACATCCGGAGTAAGACACAGCGCGCAATCTATGAAGAGGTGCAGGTCTCCTCACTGCGGGCAGGACACAGAGGGAGGAAGCTCCTGCAGAAATGTGGCCATGCAGGGCGGCAGACAAGCTGCATCCTCATTCCTCCCGACTCTCGGATGGAATTATTGGTTCTCTCCAAACAATGGCCAAATATAGTAGAAGCGTCTTCTCCCCAAGCTACGAAGACGTCAGCGCGGAAGACGAGTCCCAGGAAGCAAATCACTGGGTTTCTCGGCTGTAGAGTCCTGACCTAGATTATTTCAATAGTCATATCTGTGAACCCTTGTAGACTGTGAGCCCTCGCGGGCAGGGTCCTCTCTCCTCCTGTACCAGTCCTTACTTGTATTGTTTAAGGTTATTGTAGTCAATTTTTATTATGTATACCCCTCCTCACATGTAAAGTGCCATGGAAGAAGAAGAAATAATCTGCAGATCGATGGTGCAAGAAGCTGAACTCGGCCCCCCTGATATACCAGTGTTATACCATGCCTGATGAAGAGACATATGAAGTCTCAAAAGCTTGTTTCAGCCATTAAAAAGGTATAACTACAAGTGTATTTTGTTTTTCACACTGAGAGCGACCTGGCAACACACTGACATCCTCCCCCACACACTAGAGGGGTCCTGAGCTTTATTCAGGGGCATTCCTAATAGAAGAGTCCCAATAGTGATTACTGAGGCTGCTCCAGCACCTCGCAGGTGTCAAGACTAACCAGACCCTCGCCCGATACATTACTAATAGACACCAGTCACTGAGCAAAGAAACACACCCCGCACGCCCAGCAAACACCGAACGCCTGACATTGGTATTTGTATGCAAGATTCAGATACAGAAGAGGGAGCAAACGGATCTGAGGCCCCAAGTACATTATGGGAGTTGTAGTTTCAGTGCATGCTGGGAATTCAGTCTACACAGCCGATGCAGCCAGACAGTGCTACAAGTACAGAGGCATCGTCCTGAAGTCCAATCATCAGGCCCAACAGCTGCACTTTTGAGCTGTCTCCTACCGGCCAGAGTGGACCAATGTTCCAATATGTGTAAGGCTTGTCTGTCCCTCTGCTACTTCTTCCAGGCAACCACTCACCAAGATGCCTTTCAATTTATGAAATTATAGTTTTGACATGAGAAGAACCGTAAGTGACAGAAGCCCTGGAATTTCAGCAGCCCATACACATACAGAGCAGTAATAGTCACTCCCAGGGCATGCTGGGTAATACCATCATGGAGGGCTCAGCTTTTTATGGGCAAGCAGTGATGTTGCACCGCCACCTCTGCCTGCAGCTGGCATCCGACAGTCAGCCATGCACTGCTGATCCGGAAGACTAGAAAAGCAGGAACAAAAAATGCCAGGGTAACAACACAGGAAGCACACGGGTCCCAGGGACTTCTACCATTAAGCATAGGAGAGCCTGCTTCATCAGTGACTGCCAACCCCATTGGAAATACACTATGGTGACAGGAGTAACGATGCTGCGCACCCAAAGGAAACAAACAAGAGAGCACCCGCTGCAGTGTCTGTCCGGGACATGCACCTGCCACCTCGTGACACACGGGCCCAGTGATCGTGATCGCATCAGGCTCTGTTTTGTTGCTTCATTATAGACAACATTGAAGCTGGTCATGTGACATGGAGCTCGCACCCAATGATTGTTAATGGGGTCGTACTTTAGTTGCAATTTGCTGTAACGTCACTCCAATAGTCTGCAATGTATGTCACACAAGACTGGCAACTCTACAACAGTCACATCCGATTGGTCAGGTGACTAGTCTGGGAACTGCGGTGATGCGGCCAGAGCCCAGGAAGCAACTCAACTGAAAGGGGCCATGGCAATTCAGGTGCAAAGTCATGATAAAACCATGGTGCCCGGGGTACAGATCCACCATGTAACAGAGCATGCATCGCTGCTAGATGCGACTGGTAAACTCCAGAGCAGGACCAGCGCCGACCGACTGGGAACAAGAGCCAAAGAATGTCCTCATCCTAAGCCGAGCAGTGGCATGTGCAGGACTGAGCTCCCGCATGTAGGGATGGCACTGACACTGCAGGAGCCAAGAAAACAGAACCCCCCCACAGAACAACTGCACACTGCTGACATTTGTACCGTCTGTTACTGTACATCACGCTGTGCCGCTGCCCATCCCCACACATTACACGGCCCTGCCGACTCATCAGTCCCGAACCGACCACTGTACAAAATAACCAGGGTTACAGGTATTGACCCCCATCGGCTTAGACTGTCAGCTGTGGCCAAAAAATGAGCAGCAGGATCACAGGGAGGTCTCCAGCCAAACCACAAGACTATGATATTAGAATTCTGAAGTCTTCACACCCCCATCACGCTCACCTCTAAGACAAGGCCAATAGAAAACTGACCCGGCAATTTATATGTATTCACCCCCCCCCCAATAGTGTCTCCTGCCCTCAGCTTGGAGCGTCAGCTCTGCAACCAGACATACATAGAAACCATTATGTTATATGGCAAAATGACAAGTCTCCCCCCACGGCAGCTCAGACTGTCAGCTCTGCAGGCAAGGGGCATTATAGCGAAGACTGAAATCTGAGCAAGCACAAGTCTTCACCCCCAACACACGCCCCGGACACACAGAATTACACCCCCCACCACCCCCCGCACACACAGGCCCCGGCGGACACCCAGAAACCCCCGCACACACAGGCAGCCACCCTTCAAATGCACACCCATTCCCCCCTACAGGCCCCGACACCCAGGCAGCGACCCCTCAAATGCACACCAGACCCTGACACCCAGGCAACCCTCCCACGCACACACTGCCCCCCTCCCCGAAACCACACACACACACGCACTCCGCCCCCTCAGAAACTGCACACATACGCACACTCCTCAACCCCCCAAAAAACACACAATCCGCCCCCCCAGAAACCACACACACGCACACTCCGCCCCCCCAAGAAACCGCACATATGCACATTCCCACCCCCCCAAAAAAACCGCACACTCCGCCCCCCCAAGAAACCGCACATACGCACACTCCCACCCCCCCAAAAAAACGCACTCCGTCCCCCCGAAAAATGCACACTCCACCCCCCAGAAACCACACACACACTCCGCCCCCCAAGAAACCGCACACATGCAAACTCCCACCCCCCCAAAAAACACACACACTTCGGCCCCCAGAAACCCCACACACTCTGCCCCCCAAGAAACCGCATACATGCACACTCCTGCCCCCCACCCCAAAAACCACACTCCGCCCCTCCAAAAAAACATGCACACACACCACCCCCCCACAAGAAGCCGTACACACCAACACTTTGCCCCCCAGAAACCGCACACTCCATGCCCCCAAAGTAACCGTACACATGCACACTCCGCCCCCTCGAAAAACCACACACACCCTCCGCTCCCCCCCAAGAAGCCGTATACACATGCACTCCGTGCCTCCCCAAGAAACCGCACACGCACTCCGTGCCACCCTCGTCCCCAAGAAACCGCACACGCACTCCGTGCCTCCCCAAGAAACCGCACACGCACTCCGTGCCTCCCAAGAAACCGCACACACGTGCACATCGCCAGCATCCTGCCCCAAGAAACCGCACACGCACTCCGTGGCCTCCCACAGAAAGACACCACTCTGCCCACAGAAACGCACACGCACTCCGTGCCCCCACAGAAACCGCACACACGTGCACATCCCGATGTGCCCCCACAGAAACCGCACACGCACTCCGTGCCCCCAAGAAACCGCACGCATCGCCCACAGAACCGCAAACACTCCGTGCCCCCACAGAAACCGCACACACACTCCGTGCCCCCACAGAAACCGCACACACACTCCGTGCCCCCACAGAAACCGCACACACACTCCGTGCCCCCACAGAAACCGCACACACACTCCGTGCCCCCACAGAAACCGCACACACACGTCAGACCGATGCCCACAGAAACGCACACCACACTCCGTGCCCACAGAAACCGCACACACACACTCCGTGCCCCCACAGAAACCGCACACACACACTCCGTGCCCCCACAGAAACCGCACACACACACTCCGTGCCCCCAGAAACCGCACACTCGTCCCAAAACCCACACACACTCCGTGCCCCCACAGAAACCGCACACACACTCCGTGCCCCCACAGAACCGCACACACATCCTGCACGACCATCGCCCAGAACGCAACACTCCGTGCCCCACGAAACCGCACACACACTCCGTGCCCCCACAGAAACCGCACACACACACTCGTGCCCCACAGAAACCGCACACACACTCCGTGCCCCAGAAACCGCACACACACTCCGTGCCCCCACAGAAACCGCACACACACTCCGTGCCCCAGAAACCGCACACACACTCCGTGCCCCACAGAAACCGCACACACACTCCGGCCTGGACACCCCTCCCAGAAACCGCACACACACTCCGTGCCCCCAGAAACCGCACACACACTCCAGCCTGGGACACCCCTCCAACACACCGGTAAACTAAGGTCTCGATGGCAGCAGCGTCGGTCACCCTTCCCACTACGGTAACGGCCCCGGACCCCTCCCACACACACCGGTAGCCCATGGTCTCCATGGTAGCAGCCCCGGTCACTCGGGGTCTCCATGGTAACCATCGCCAGCCTAGGACCAGAGGAAGGGGTGAGGGGCGTTACTGCCTCCCGCGCTCCGGGCCTCTGCCTCAGGCCGCGCTCCCCGCCCTCCTCCGGTCCCTCGCCCCGCTGGGCTCGATGCTCGGCCCTATCCTCACCCTCAGCCGCTCCTCGGCCTCGCTCCCTCCTCACCCCGCCGGGACACTCACCCTCCAGCAGGCGGCTGATCAGACTGTCCACGTTCAGCTCTCCGTCCGCCATTTTGCGCTTCCCTCACCGTCCACCACCAGAGCCGAGCAGTGCGAGCCGGGCGGAGCCGCGTCACAACACGACACAGACACGCCCAAGAGGCGGAGAGCAGCTGATGATCAGCCAATCACTACTAATATGGGCGTCACCCGACAGAACCACGCCTTCTTAAGAGAAACAATGGCTTGTGGGGGGAAAACCAGCCAATGGGCGGGGACTATGGGTGCCTCTTCCAGGTCCGCCCTTACAGGAGGAGCCTAGTAAATATCCCGCTTTTTTTCCTTCGGCCACACCCCTGGCTTCAATTGCGGCCGCGTCCTTGCTCTGGCGCGCTCTTCTCCGTAGCCCCGCCCGCCACCCGCCCGTTGTCATGGAGACTCCAGGGACGATGAATAGTGCTGGGTTTGGCCGGAGTCTTCTCCAGCGGGTGTCATGGCGACAGTGACGTCACTGTGACTGAGCCGGGTTGTTTTTCACTTAAGGCGAAGAGAGGAGAGAAATCCAGAGCGAGGAGCTGAGAGGCGGCGTCTCCTGCCTGTGCCGGGGCCTTGTTACCGCAGACCCGGGTGTGATAGTGAGAGGTGACCGGGTGTCATACAGCTGGCATGGCACTACAGCAGCTGTGAGACCACCAATGATCAGGAGCGAGCGTACACCGACCAGTGATCAGGAGCAAGCGTACACCAGCCAGTGATCAGGAGCGAGCGTACACCGACCAGTGATCAGGAGCAAGCGTACACCAGCCAGTGATCAGGAGCGAGCGTACACCGGCTAATGATCAGGAGCGAGCGTACACCGGCCAGTGATCAGGAGCGAGCGTACACCGGCTAATGATCAGGAGCGAGCGTACACCAGCCAGTGATCAGGAGCGAGCGTACACCGGCTAATGATCAGGAGCGAGCGTACACCGGCCAGTGATCAGGAGCGAGCATACACCGGCTAATGATCAGGAGCGAGCGTACACCAGCCAGTGATCAGGAGCGAGCGTACACCGGCCAGTGATCAGGAGCGAGCGTACACCAACCAGTGATCAGGAGCGAGCGTACACCGCCAGTGATCAGGAGCGAGCGTACACCGGCCAGTGATCAGGAGCGAGCGTACACCGGCCAGTGATCAGGAGCGAGCGTACACCAGCCAATGATCAGGAGCGAGCGTACTCCGGCCAGTGATCAGGAGCGAGCGTACACCGGCCAATGATCAGGAGCGAGCGTACACCGGCCAGTGATCAGGAGCGAGCGTACACCGGCCAATGATCAGGAGCGAGCGTACACCGACCAGTGATCAGGAGCGAGCGTACACCGGCCAATGATCAGGAGCGAGCGTACTCCGGCCAGTGATCAGGAGCGAGCGTACACCGGCCAGTGATCAGGAGCGAGCGTACACAGGCCAGTGATCAGAAGTGAGCGTACACTGGCGAGCGTACACTGGCCAATGATCAGGAGCGAGCATCACCACCCAGTGATCAGGAGCGAGCATACACCGGCCAATGATCAGGAGCGAGCGTACACCGGCCAGTGCTCAGGAGCGAGCATACACCAGCCAGTGATCAGGAGCGAGCGTATACCGGCCAATGATCAGGAGCGAGCGTACACCAGCCAGTGATCAGGAGCGAGCGTACACTGGCTAATGATCAGGAGAGAGTGTACACCAGCGATCAGTAGCAAACGTACACCAGCCAATGATCAGGAGCGAGCGTACACCGGTCAATGATGAGCAAGCGTACACCAGCCAGTGATCAGGAGCGAGCGTACACCAGCCAGTGATCAGGAGCGAACGTACACCAGCCAATGATCAGGAGCGAGCGTACACCAGCGATCAGGAGCAAACGTACACCAGCCAATGATCAGGAGCGAGCGTACGCCAGCCAATGATCAGGAGCGAGCGTACGCCAGCCAATGATCAGGAGTGAGCGTACGCCAGCCAGTGATCAGGAGCCAGCGTACACTAGCCAATGATCAGGAGTGAGCGTACACCAGCCAGTGATCAGGAGCCAGCGTACACTAGCCAATGATCAGGAGCGAGCGTAAACCAGTGATCAGGAGCAAACGTACACCAGCCAATGATCAGGAGCGAGCGTACGCCAGCCAATGATCTGGAGCAAGTGTACACCAGCCAATGATCAGGAGTGAGCGTACACCAGCCAATGATCAAGACGAGAGTACATCAGCCAATAATCAGGAGCCAGTATACATCAGCCAATGATCAGGAGCAAGCGTACACCAGCCAATGATCAGGAGCGAGCGTACACCGGCCAATGATTAGGAGCGAGCGTACACCACCCAGTGATCAGGAGCGAGCGTACACCGGCCAATGATCAGGAGTGAGCGTGCAGCGGTCAGTAATCGGGAGTGAGCATACACCGGCCAATGATCACTCCTCCGATGATCAGGAGTGAGCTTACTCCGGCCGATGATCAGGAGTGAGCTTACACCGGCCGATGATCAGGAGTGAGCTTACAAACCGGCCGATGATCAGGAGTGAGCGTACACCGGCCGATGATCAGGAGTGAGCGTACACCGGCCGATGATCAGGAGTGAGCGTACACCGGCCGATGATCAGGAGCGAGCGTACTCCGGCCAGTGATCAGGTGCGAGCGTACACCGGCCAATGATCAGGGGCGAGCGTACACCGGCCAGTGATCAGGAGCGAGCGTACACCGGCCAATGATCAGGAGCGAGCGTACACCGACCAGTGATCAGGAGCGAGCGTACACCGGCCAATGATCAGGAGCGAGCGTACTCCGGCCAGTGATCAGGAGCGAGCGTACACCGGCCAGTGATCAGGAGCGAGCGTACACAGGCCAGTGATCAGAAGTGAGCGTACACTGGCGAGCGTACACTGGCCAATGATCAGGAGCGAGCATCACCACCCAGTGATCAGGAGCGAGCATACACCGGCCAATGATCAGGAGCGAGCGTACACCGGCCAGTGCTCAGGAGCGAGCATACACCAGCCAGTGATCAGGAGCGAGCGTATACCGGCCAATGATCAGGAGCGAGCGTACACCAGCCAGTGATCAGGAGCGAGCGTACACTGGCTAATGATCAGGAGAGAGTGTACACCAGCGATCAGTAGCAAACGTACACCAGCCAATGATCAGGAGCGAGCGTACACCGGTCAATGATGAGCAAGCGTACACCAGCCAGTGATCAGGAGCGAGCGTACACCAGCCAGTGATCAGGAGCGAACGTACACCAGCCAATGATCAGGAGCGAGCGTACACCAGCGATCAGGAGCAAACGTACACCAGCCAATGATCAGGAGCGAGCGTACGCCAGCCAATGATCAGGAGCGAGCGTACGCCAGCCAATGATCAGGAGTGAGCGTACGCCAGCCAGTGATCAGGAGCCAGCGTACACTAGCCAATGATCAGGAGTGAGCGTACACCAGCCAGTGATCAGGAGCCAGCGTACACTAGCCAATGATCAGGAGCGAGCGTAAACCAGTGATCAGGAGCAAACGTACACCAGCCAATGATCAGGAGCGAGCGTACGCCAGCCAATGATCTGGAGCAAGTGTACACCAGCCAATGATCAGGAGTGAGCGTACACCAGCCAATGATCAAGACGAGAGTACATCAGCCAATAATCAGGAGCCAGCGTACATCAGCCAATGATCAGGAGCAAGCGTACACCAGCCAATGATCAGGAGCGAGCGTACACCGGCCAATGATTAGGAGCGAGCGTACACCACCCAGTGATCAGGAGCGAGCGTACACCGGCCAATGATCAGGAGTGAGCGTGCAGCGGTCAGTAATCGGGAGTGAGCATACACCGGCCAATGATTGGGAGTGAGCTTACACCGGCAATGACATCCCTCCATGATCAGGAGTGAGCTTACACCGGCCAATGAGTCATTTACCGCCGATGATCAGGAGTGAGCTTACACCGGCCGATGATCAGAGTGAGCTTTACACCGGCCGATGATCAGGAGTGAGCGTACACCGGCCGATGATCAGGAGTGAGCGTACACCGGCCGATGATCAGGAGTGAGCGTACACCGGCGATGATCGGAGTGAGCTTACACCGCCGATGATCAGGAGTGAGCTTACACCGCCAATGATCGGAGTGAGCTACACTGCTAATGATCGGAGTGACCATACACCGGCCAATGATCAGGAGTGAACATACACCGGCCAATGATCGGGAGTGAGCATACACCGGCCAATGATCGGAGTGAGCATACACGGCTAATGATTGGGAGTGAGAGTAACTGGCTAATGATCGGGAGTGAGCGTACACTGGCAATGATCGGGAGTGAGGTATACGGCCAATGATCAGGAGTGAGCTTATACGGCAATGATCAGGAGTGAGCATACACCGGCCAATGATCGGGAGTGAGCATACACCGGCAATGATCGGAGTGAGCATACACCGGCCAATGATCGGGAGTGAGCATACCCCGGCTAATGATTGGGAGCGAGTGATAGACGGCTAATGATCGGGAGTGAGCGTACACGGCAATGATGGGAGTGAGCACAAATGATCGGGAGTGAGCTACACAGCAATGATCGGAGTGAGCACACCGGACAATGATCACGGAGTGAGCATACACTGGCTAATGATCGGGAGTGAGCGTACACTCGGACAATGATCAGGAGTGAGCTTACACCAGCCAATGATCAGGAGTGAGCATACACTGGCCGATGATCAGGAGTGAGCGCACACTGGCCAATGATCAGGAGTGAGCTTACACTGGCCAATGATCGGGAGTGAACATACACCGGACAATGATCGGGAGTGAGCATACACCGGACAATGATTGGGAGTGAGCATACACCGGACAATGATCGGGAGTGAGCTTACACTGGCCAATGATCGGGAGTGAGCATGATCAGGAGGAGTGAGCATATACCGGCCAATGATCAGGAGTGAGCTTACACCGGCCAATGATCAGGAGTGAGCATATACCGGCCAATGATCAGGAGTGAGCACACACTAGCCAATGATCAGGAGTGAGCTTACACTGGCCAATGATCAGGAGTGAGCGTACACTGGCCAATGATCAGGAGTGAGCATACACTGGCCGATGATCAGGAGTGAGCGCACACTGGCCAATGATCAGGAGTGAGCTTACACTGGCCAATGATCGGGAGTGAACATACACCGGACAATGATCGGGAGTGAACATACACCGGACAATGATTGGGAGTGAGCATACACCGCACAATGATCGGGAGTGAGCTTACACTGGCCAATGATCGGGAGTGAACATACACCGGACAATGATTGGGAGTGAGCATACACCGCACAATGATCGGGAGTGAGCTTACACTGGCCAGTGATCGGAGTGAGCATGATTAGGAGGAGTGTAAGGTTCTTTGTTCATGTTCTTGAAACTCAGTTTTTCCGTCAGCCATTTTGCTTTTGTCTTGCTGCAGCTATCTTGCCCTCAGTCAATATGGAGTTTTCAGCTTTCATGTTCCCGCCCTGATTCTCTCCCTCTTGCTTCTTAAGCAGCCACAGCTGAGCAATCAGTGCTTCTGAATCTAGCCTGCAGTGAACCTGTGACCTGACTCCTGGAAGCCTTGGACTTTGTACTCCAGCTATTCCTACTGAGGAACTCTGGAACTCTTGTGTGGACTCTGGAACCCTGCTCTTTGAAAGACTCACGTTTGCATGGACTTACGGTAACAGAGAAGAAGATCCTGAACCTGTTGTGGAGAGTGATTGCTGAGCTTAAGTTACTCTGGCCTGCTGTGTATCCTGCTTCTGTATCTGCAAACTGTGTGACTATTTTTGCCAACTTGTATGAAGTAATACAGGACTTTCTATATCAAACCTGTGACTCCTGGTTTTCATCGCACCCAAGCACAAGACGCTATATGAACTGTACTACATACATTACAAGATTCAGAAGACAAACGTTAGTGTCTGCTGGGTCTGGAAGGCTGTGTCTGCTGTACTGTGGATATCAGACGTCCGGTTGTACTTTCTGTGATGACAGTGGTTGTGACTTCTCACAACCATTCCAGGTGAGCAATTCCCTTAAGTTTTTTTTTTCTGCAGTGTTACCACAGGTAAACACTATTGTTTTTTTTTTCTTTTCTCTTTTGTGTCTGCTGTAACTGAGGATATCAGATGTCCGGTTGAACTTCTGTGATGATAGTGGTTGTGACTTCTCACAACCATTCCAGTGAGCAGTTCCCTTAATTTTTTTTTTTCTCTGCAGTGTTACCACAGGTAAACACTATTGTTTTTTTTTTTATTCTCCTCTCCTTCCAGTACTCCTGTCTTAAAAGATCTGGAAAATGGAGGCCCGCATAAAGGAACTTTGCGGAGTGACTGATAATATCCTTGCAGATTTACAGACTATAAAAACCCGTTTTACAAACCTACAGGACCTCACTAATCACAATTTGCAAGTGTTTGGACAGACTGCCCAGGATTTGCGAGCCAGGATTGAGGTTCTAGAGGAGCGAGTCCAGGCTCCTGCCGTAGCCCCGAGTTCTGGGATTCCCAAGTTGCCCCCTTTTCGTTTTGGCGGTGAACGTGAGAAATTCAGGGGATTTATTAATCAATGCAATCTTTTTTTTTCTGCACATGCTTCACAATTTCCCACTGAACGATCTAAAGTGCTTACTATAATTATGTTACTTACCAACAAGGCTTTGATGTGGGCAAACCCTCTGATTGAGACTGAGGATGAATGTTTGGATCAACTTGATGCTTTCATTTCAGCCATGGGGCAGGTGTTTGATGACCCCAATCGAGGTGCAACAGCTGAAGCAGCCATGTTAACTTTGCGCCAAGGTAAGCACTCGGTAGCCGAATATGCCTTGGATTTCAGGAGATGGGCCCTTGATACCACCTGGGACAGTTCCGCCAAAAAATCTATTTTTCGAAAGGGGTTGTCTCCACTAATTAAGGATGAACTTGCTCGTGCCGACCCTCCCACTGCGTTAGGTGACTTTATTAACTACTGCATCCGTATTGATACTCGTCTGACTGAACGCAGGCAAGAGAGATGGTTCGAAAGCAATCGTACTAACCTTTTCCTACCTTCCTCTCCAGCTAAGGAACCTTTGAGTAGGATTACACGGGAACCTGAACCTGAACCCATGCAGGTAGACTCTTTACAATGACGGGTTAGTGATGCACGCAAGGAACATCGTTTTAAGGAAAATCTATGTTTCTATTGTGGTAAGTCAGGGCACTTCATTATAAACTGCCCCAGCCGTTCTCGTAAGACTACTGCAGCACTCATTCACTGTGAGTGTTGCGAGAGGAGATCTGTCAGGTCCGAGCCTCAGGCTCCAGAGAGATCTGCAGCAACAGATCTTGATTTCTCGGACTTAAACTCCGTTACTTCTGAGGACGATGACTGTGTAAATGCTGCAATTTTTCAAGTTTCCTCAGCGGTGTCCCAGCTGAGTTGTAAGAAAAACAATTCTCATTGCTTTCTTTCCATCAAACTCTGGGTTGACTCAGCTTGGGTGTCTAGCTCTGCTATGATCGACTCAGGGGCAAGTGGAAATTTTATGGATGTCTCCTTTGCTCTGAAACAGGGGATACGTTCAGTGAAGAAGGCTACTCCAATACAGATGGAAACTGGATGGCTCCCTGCTGACCTCTGGACCAGTGGATCAGGAAACGGAGCCTTTGAGGGTCCTTATGGGTAAAGATCATCAAGAGAAACTGTCCTTTATGCTTATCTCTTCTCCCCACTTTCCCATTATTCTAGGGCTACCATGGCTGCAGGCTCAGAACCCTACCATTAACTGGGAGACCAAGGAATTACACTTTCCAGAGAAACAGATGAGTCCAGAAGTTTCAGCTTGCTCTGTTCCTAAAGGAACCATGTCAGTCCCTGAACTACCAGCTGTATACCAGGACTATGTGGATTTATGTGACAAGAAGAACGCTGACCAGCTTCCCCCTCACTGTCCATATGATTGTCCAATTGAATTATTGCCTGGAGCAGAGATACCTTTTGGTAAGATCTACCCCCTGGCGGGGCCTGAGCTAAAGGCTTTAAAGGATTACATAGACGAAAATCTAGCCAAGGGCTTTATACACCCCTCTTCATCTCCTGCAGGTGCACCCATCTTCTTTGTGAAGAAGAAAGATGGATCTCTGAGACCCTGCGTAGACTATAGGGAACTCAATAAGGTTACTATTAGAAACCGTTATCCATTGCCTTTAATCCCTGAGTTACTGGAGAGAGTGCGGCATGCCAAAATTTTCTCTAAATTGGATCTCCGTGGGGCCTATAACTTGGTCCGTATTAGACCTGGGGATGAATGGAAGACTGCTTTCAGTTCACGCTATGGACACTTTGAATATCTAGTTATGCCTTTTGGTCTGAGTACCGCCCCAGCCACTTTCCAACACTTGGTGAATGACATCTTCAGGATCTCCTAGATACATTCGTGGTGATTTATTTGGATGATATTCTAATTTTTTCTAACTCCACAGAGGAACATCATGGACATGTGAGAATGGTCTTGGAACGTCTAAGACAAAACCATCTTTACATCAAACTTGAAAAGTGTGAATTCCATAGGACCGAAATTCAATTTCTGGGGTATGTACTGTCTACACAAGGAATTAGTATGGATGGAAGCAAGACCCAAGCCATCAAGGATTGGCCAAGTCCTAGAAATGTGAAGGAGGTGCAGCGCTTCATCGGGTTTGCCAACTTCTATAGACGTTTCATTAGGAATTTCTCTGAGGTAGTGTCACCTATCACCCAACTTACCCGGAAAGAGTCTAGGTTCTCCTGGACTCCCCAAGCCCAAGAAGCATTTTCCCGTCTGAAAGATAAATTTACCACCGCACCTATCTTGGTACATCCCAACCCCGAACTTGCCTTCATAATAGAGGTGGATGCTTCAGACTGTGCCGTTGGAGCTATACTCTCTCAGAGAACAGGTGAGAAGAATGTCTTGCATCCCTGTGCCTTCTTTTCTCAGCAGTTGTCTTCGGCTGAGAGGAACTACGATGTGGGCAATAGAGAGTTGTTGGCCATTATTGCCGCCTTCAAAGAATGGAGACACCTTCTTCAGGGAGCTGCACAGCAAATAGTCGTCCTGACAGACCATCGTAATCTTGAATTTATCAGGTCGGCTAAATGCCTGACTCCTCGCCAGGCTCGCTGGAATCTTTTCTTAAACCAATTTAATTTTGTCATTTCTTATAGACCAGGATCACGCAATGGAAAGGCTGATGCACTCTCTAGGATTCATTCAGCAGAGACCCGCCCACTTGCTCCTCCTAAGACTATTCTTCCTGACTCTAGATTCTTGGGAGTGATTCATAATCAAGACCTACTTAAGGACATCAAGGAAGCATACCATGCGGATTCCTTGTTGGCACAACCCCCAAGGGACGTAAGTCTTGTCTTTAAGAATGGTGTGTGGATTCTGGGACAACGTCTGTATATTCCTAAAACAGTCAGATTGAGAGTATTGCAACTCATTCACGATTCCAAGATAGCTGGGCATAGAGGAATTCTAAAGACACAGGAATTTCTTTCTCGTTTCTTTTGGTGGCCCACTTGCAGGAAGGATGTTTTAAACTATGTCACTTCATGTGAAGTCTGTGCAAGATGCAAAACACCTCGCTCCTCACCAACTGGTCTGTTGCAACCTCTTCCCACCCCGTCCCTCCCGTGGGGATCCATTTCTATAGACTTCATTGTGGAGTTACCAACCTCTCAAGGGAAGAACACCATTCTAGTGGTGGTTGACCGTCTAACAAAGGCAGCTCATTTTATCCCTTGTGTCGGCTTACCCACTGCAAAACAGACATCAGATTTGATGATTAAAGATGTGTTTCGCTTACATGGAGTACCAGATGAGGTTATTTCGGATCGAGGGTGCAATTCACTTCTACGTTTTGGCAAAATTTCTGTGCAGCATTGGACATTAAAGTAAACCTTTCTTCTGCTTTTCATCCCCAGACTAATGGACAGACCGAACGAACCAATCAAACCCTGGAGCAGTATCTCCGCTGCTTTATCTGCCACCTACAGGATGATTGGGTGGATCTACTTCCATTGGCTGAGTTCTCTTATAACAACTCTCAGAGCGCCTCCACTAAGCAGTCTCCTTTTTACTCCAATCTAGGTTATCATCCTAACATTCTACCACGATTTCCCATAGAAACGCCTTTACCAGCAGTGGCTGAAAGAATCACGTCTTTACAGAAGAATATGGATCTTCTAAAGGAGAATCTGGAATCGGCTCGGGAAAGGTACAAGAAAGCAGCAGATAAATTTCGTAAACCTGCACAGCTTTCAAGGTAGGAGACCTGGTCTGGCTGTCAACCAGAAATCTTAAGTTAAGGATTCCATCGTCTAAGTTGGGACATAAGTACATTGGACCCTATAAAATCAGTAAAATTATAAGTGCTGTTGCTTGTCGTCTTCAACTGCCCAGAACTATGAGAATCCACCCTGTCTTTCATGTATCCCTACTAAAGGCTGCAACACCCAATACGTTTCCTGGACGTTCTTCTCCTTGCCCTGACCCAGTGCTAGTCGATGGTCAGGAAGAATTTGTGGTGGAAAGAATTCTAGATTCCAGGTTATACAGAAATCAGTTACAATATTTGATTAAATGGCAGGGCTCCCAGTGGAGGACAACTCATGGGAACCAGTCAATAACGTTAATGCTCCTCGTTTGCTTCGCCAGTTTCATCAGAGGTACCCAGACAAGCCTGGTCTGAGGCCATCCGGAGGTTGTCCCTAAGGGGGGAGTAATGTAAGGTTCTTTGTTCATGTTCTTGAAACTCAGTTTTTCCGTCAGCCATTTTGCTTTCTGTCTTGCTGCAGCTATCTTGCCCTCAGTCAATATGGAGTTTTCAGCTTTCATGTTCCCGCCCTGATTCTCTCCCTCTTGCTTCTTAAGCAGCCACAGCTGAGCAATCAGTGCTTCTGAATCTAGCCTGCAGTGAACCTGTGACCTGACTCCTGGAAGCCTTGGACTTTGTACTCCAGCTATTCCTACTGAGGAACTCTGGAACTCTTGTGTGGACTCTGGAACCCTGCTCTTTGAAAGACTCACGTTTGCATGGACTTACGGTAACAGAGAAGAAGATCCTGAACCTGTTGTGGAGAGTGATTGCTGAGCTTAAGTTACTCTGGCCTGCTGTGTATCCTGCTTCTGTATCTGCAAACTGTGTGACTATTTTTGCCAACTTGTATGAAGTAATACAAGACCTTCTATATCAAACCTGTGTCTCATGTATTTTCATCGCACCCAAGCACAAGACGCTATATGAACTGTACTACATACATTACAAGGAGTGAGCATATACCGGCCAATGATCAGGAGTGAGCTTACACCGGCCAATGATCAGGAGTGAGCATATACCGGCCAATGATCAGGAGTGAGCACACACTAGCCAATGATCAGGAGTGAGCTTACACTGGCCAATGATCAGGAGTGAGCGTACACTGGCCAATGATCAGGAGTGAGCTTACACCGGCCAATGATCGGGAGTGAGCATACACCGGACAATGATCGGGAGTGAGCATACACCGGACAATGATCGGGAGTGAGCATACACCGGCCAATGATCGGGAGTGAGCATACACCGGCCAATGATCGGGAGTGAGCATACACCGGCCAATGATCCGGAGTGAGCATACATCGAACAATGATCGGGAGTGAGCTTACACCGGAGAATGATCAGGAGTGAGCGTATACCGGCCAATGATCAGGAGTGAGCTT